>CM058049.1:9375000-10000000 GCA_030157265.1 Latheticus oryzae
GATGGGGTTGGGGACCTAGATGGGGACATGGTTGGGGCCATGGAGGTGGATGGGGCTATGGCGGTGGATGGGGCTACGGAGGTTGGAGACCTGGAGGAGCCGTTATTATAATACCCATTAGAAGACATTATTGGTAATTGAAATTGTAACAAAAAACAAATAAAAAATCCATAGGAAAAAACGTTTTTTTGTTTGCTAAAAATATTAAACGTGCCAATTGTTTTATGGAATCATAAGAAATTTCATTGGCTGAAGTCGAAAATAACATTCTCATCTCAATTATCACAAAAATTGGTATAAATACAAAAGAATGCGTAACTTTTAGTATAATTTCTGTCTGGTGAAAAGTGTTCAGTGATGAAGCTGGCGGCAGTAAGTTTTAAAGCAGAAACGTGAAGATATAAGTTTTTTTTTTAGATAATCGTGTTTTTGCTTGTGGTGATAAATTTAGTGATAAGTAATCCAATTGCTGATCCTCGTGGTGGTGGTGGACATGGAGGAGGTTTTGGGCATGGAGGAATAGGTCATGGAGGGTTTGGCCACGGAGGATTTGGACACGGACATGGAGGATTTGGACACGGACATGGCAGTTTTGGACATGGACATGGACATGGACATGGAGCGTGGTCTCATGGGTCTATAGGAGGAGGCGGATTTGCTTATCCGCCTTATTACTTTCGACGGCATCATAGTCATTTATAAGCATTTAGATTTAAAATTTGTATTAACAAAAAGTTGGGAAATGAAAAAATTAACAAATTAACACTCTTTTTGTAACAGACAATAATTTTTTTTTTTAAATAAATGTCGTATCTTTGGGAATTCCCAAAAGTTAGAGAAAGTTAAATAGACTAATTTGATTACATGTCGAAGCCAAACTCTTGTAATATGTGAAAAGTAAACATTTTTGAAATAATGTACTCATCATGTTAACTCCATCGACATCGAAAGTGAAAAAATTACTCGCGCATAATATTAGGAGAATCCCAGACAGTTCACCTTGAATTTCTACAAAGAGATGTTATAAAATGATAGGTCAGATTTTCTTCCCATTATTATATCATTCAACTAGTTTTGGAAGCAACAACCATCATGCTTCCACAAATACCAAAAGTAAGTTTCTCTAAATTTTCGAAAAACACAATTTTAATATAAAATTTTTCAGATTCTTGTTTTACTTTTTGTCATTGTGAATGAATTATTTGGCGCTCCTACATACTGGGGACATAAGGGCTGGGGCGGAGGATACGGCGGTGGCTATGGTGGCGGTTGGGGACATGGAGGAGGCTATGGCCACACTGGAGGAGTGACAATAATTACAGTGAAAAAAGTCGGCGGTTATGGAGGATATGGACATAATTACCATGGTTATGGAGGCGGTCTTGGAGGAGGATATGGCGGTGGTTACGGCGGTGGAATTGGCGGAGGCTATGGCGGTGGGATTGGTGGTGGTTATGGCGGAGGCTACGGCGGCGGAATTGGTGGCGGCTATGGCAAAGGTTTCGGAGGAGGATTCGGCAAAGGCTACGGAGGAGGATATGGCGGTGGTTTCGGCGGCGGTGGTGGTGGAGGTTTCGGCGGTGGCTTCGGCGGCGGATTTGGATTCGGCGGAGGCTTTGGAGGTGGCTACGGTCGAAGAAAGTAAAGTGTAAATAAAAGTAGCACATTTTTCTTTTCATTCATCACGACTTTTGGATGTAATCAATCACGATGACCTCATTTGTAAATATATTTTTATTAAAGATTTTGTGTGTCATTATTTGTGGAAATCAAGGGCATCGTAATTTCACTTTAGAGAGAAAACTATAAAATAGAAGAAGCATCAATTTGTGGTTTATTGTTTATTGATCGTAGGTGGCAACAATATAACTATTAACAATGAGTCTTTGTAAGGTAAATGCAACAACATATCTAATTAACCTCTCTAATAAAAATATTCTATTAATCAGATTTGGATTTTTTTATTGAATCTTATAATTCTATCAACAATTGTTCTTTCATCTGTTAAGTATGGCTTCTATGGCGGATTTCTTTCCCACCACAACAACAAAATACAAAAGTTCAGTGCACAAAAAACACTTGAAAGAAGATGGGATCTCTTCACCTATTATTTTTAGCACAATTAACATAACTTATTTGTATATTTATTGCTTATTTATTTACAATAAAGTACTCGAAACTTTAAAATATTTTTATCGTCCATATCCTCCACCAAATCCTCCTCCGAACCCGCCTCCGCCACCTGATCCTCCGCCAAAACCTCCACCAAATCCACCACCACCTCCTCTGCCTCCACCGAATCCTCCTCCTCTTCCGCCACCAAAACCACCGCCTCTACCGCCGCCAAATCCACCTCCTCGACCTCCACCACCCCCAAATCCTCCGCCATAACCGCCGCCACCGAATCTAGGTGCAGCTTGTGTTAAAACAACGACGGATAAAATTAATAGAAAAACCTGCAAAATTGCGTCATTATGACGTAAATTCCGTAATAAAAATAGCAAAATTATTACTTACTTTGACGATGGCGAAATTCATGGTGGATTTAACATAGAAAAATTAAAATTGCGCTTTTATATGTATGAAATTTTTTGGATAATAATTTTGTTAAATAAAATAGACCAATAGTAAATGGGGAATTACCTATTTTTAAGTGTTGATTAGATGAGTTTTTATATTGAAAAGTGATAATAATTTGTTCCAATATTCATTTAGATTTGTTAGAAAATAAAAAATAAAATAAAGTCACCTTAAAAAACTTGATATTTTTTTTGCATTTGGGAAAATTGATTTTTTTTTATTTACGTATTTATTTTTAATTACCATCAAAGTTTGTAGAAGAATTCTGTGTTACGCAAAATAATTATTTATATTACAAATTATGATATTAACAGTATGGTAATGAGAGTTTTCAAGCAGTTCCTGTATATTTTTACATAAGCACATTTTGAAGAAAACGCCTCAACAATTTAATTCCTCTCTACGTTAATTCAATCGTTGATGAGATTAAGTCTATAAGAGTTTGAATTCTTTGAACTTAACGGTATAAAATTCCATTAGATTTTTTTCTGATTTCAAACTCAAACTGTTAATTTAGCATCAGTTACTGTACTTTTTTGGCCAAATTCTCATTAGCTAAAACATCTCAAACACAACATAATCAACAAATATATTTTCTGCAAGTTTGTTAAACGCAGACTTGGCCTAATATTGTTTTTCAGCCTCATCTCGGTCAACCACACCGTCATGAATGACCAAATAAAAAGAAAAAAGAAAGAGTTTGAGGGCTTATAAAGCTAAACCGGCCTAACATCACTCGTTATTTTTCTTAAGAGTTGAAGTGATTTCCAACGATGTTCAAAGTATTTTCAATCAGAAATTTTTTCATCTATTTAATAAGTTTTTTGTAGGAAATAATAATTTTAACAGTTTTGGTAATATGTTGCATGGCATTGCCGACACAAAAACCATTGCAGAAAGTGATGGCTGTTGTAGTTCAACCTGAAATTGTGAAAGCTCCTCGGACTGAAATTTTCGCGACTGCTGAAAGTGGATGGCGCAATCGAGGACACATTGGGTATGGATATGGAAATTATGGAGGTGGATGGAGACGAGGTGGAGGATATAGAGGAGGGTATTATGGTGGTGGATGGAAAACTAAAGGCAGATATTATGGAAAATAGAATGTGCTTACAGTTTCACTGAAATAAATTATAATATTTGGATCCGCTTTTTATTATTTTGGGTAAATTTTTAATGGGAGGATTGTCCAAATGTTATTGCACTTCACGGGAATCCCATCATGGTCAAGGCTATGTTTGATTAATACCGAAATATAGACCCATATGGGTTTTTACCCAGATTTAATTATCAACGATTTACAGTATTCTTATTTTACACAATTACAAACAAACGCATCATAATGTTAACTAATTACTGTGCAATGAATGTAATTTGTGGTTTTTTCACTGTCAAATGGTAGCTTAGAATTTTCTGTTATCCAAAATATATACAAAGGAGTTCCGTATTGTAAATTATCCACAATTTGTATGATCAAGCAATGAGTAAAACGTGTTGTAAACACTAAGTACAAATAACCCACTTAAATAAAAGTTAATACACAATGTGGCCTTGAACGATTGATGGTAGTTGTGAGTTTCAGAGATGAGTTTACGTACATCACCTTTAACCCAGAAACCAGTTATTTTATAAAGGCGTTAATTATTTATTCAGGAAATTTTCCAAAGTAAAGAAAATTGCAATAGATTAATAAAAAAACAGTTTTAAACTGATACATTATAAACAACTATAAAATTATTAGTTTTTTATTACATTCACAAAAGAAAAATGATTGAATAAGCATAATGGAATTGTTTTTACAAGAAACATGATTTATAAGGAAAGAACTAATAGAATATAATAATTATTTTGAATGGATTGTACAAAAAATACTTATTAACTTTATTTGCACTTTAAATATAAACATAGGCAACCAAACATACATTCAATGAGTTGAAACACAAATAAAAAAAAAATCAATGCAAAATAAATAGACTTTATTTGATTTTCAACAAAATCCATTTATCTGAAAAATTCTGTAATTTTTTTTTTATTAATTTGTTGAATCAGCTGTTTGGGAGCAAATATGGCGCATTTTGCAAACCGTCAAACAACTGTCAAAAAATTCAAACCTCAATCAAATGCAAAAATCTCAAAAGCATCTCAAATCTGAGCTTTTTGTTCTAATAAAATAACAAAAATGGAGCATTTACGATTATTGGTTCAAGAACAAGGTCGTGAAGCACGCAATTTACTCACTTTTAACATTTCACCGTTTAACGACAACTTCGGGAGTAAGTGTTGAGATCAAACAAAGGAAATTGTTATTTAGGATAATTATTTTCAGGCAAAGTTGCGGCAAAACCCCCATGCCCACCAAGACATTCAGAAACACAACCAAATTGTAAACTTGGAATTAACAGAAATCGTACGGGGGCTAGAGTACGGTCAGCTTCAACAGGAAGAGACAAAAGATCTGAGTTGAGGGCGAGGTATTGGGCTTTACTTTTTGGGAATCTTCAGAGATCTGTATGTTTCTTCTGAAAACACGATTGTTATTATTTTTTTACAATTTTAGATAACAGAAATCTACAGTACAGTCGAAACCCATGAAAGTATAACAGAATGCCAAGAAGTATTATTAGTTTTAGAAAATTATCTAAGAGACTTTAATGCTTTAGCCGATTGGTTTCGCTTGAAATGGGAATATGAAAATACTCCGCCTTTACAACGTCCAACTTCTGTTACTTGGGACATTTGTAAAACAAATTTAACTAAAAGTAATAATCGTTCAGGAAAATCAAGTCCGAATTTGGGTTCTGGACGTAACAGTCCAAATGTATCCGGCAAAGTCAGTCCAAGAATCATGACAAACAAAGGAAAAAGTTCCAACTCAGCTCCTACTAGTCCGTTACCTGTAATTGATCAACCAATAATCGAAGGCAAAATTACTGAAAACAACAATAAAAGAGACATTGAAACCCAAACTTCTGAAGAAAAACCTGAAATGAAAACAAGTGAGAGTCAAACTGATGATTTAAAACGTAAAATTGAAACAAAATCGAAGCCGATTGTTAAACCTAAAGATTTGATTAAAAAAACTGTAAAACCTATAAAAAATAAAGAAACTAATGACTCCACAGTTGAAAAAAGTACAGACACTGAAGATTTTCCAAAATTACCAACAATGAAGAAAAAAACAAGTCAAGAAAGTCAAACTGAAGAAGTTGAGAAAAAGAATACAGCAAGTCCTGTAAATAAATTAAAAGTTGAAGCAGCTAAAACCAAGACAATCCGAGCGGCATATTCCACAGCCTTGACTAAAAGCTTTTCAGCGAAAGCTGTATCGACAGTTAAGGCTAGAACGGAGGTTAAAACAGCAACGCCTAAACCATTGGTAAAATCGCTAAGACCAGTTGTAAGTGCTCGAAATTCAGCACCGACTCGAGGTAATTTTACTCGAAGTAAAACTGTCGGTGATATAAAAAATTATCAAAAACCAAAAATAAACTTGAGTAAAACATCATTGAATGAATATAGTTCAGTTGAAACTTTGGTAAATCAAGGCAAAAGTACTGAAAATATGAGTAATAGTTCTTCGGAAACTTTAAACAATGATAACATTCATGCAGATGGATGGTTGACTGTTAAATGTCGATCGAGATTTAAAAATAATAACAATAAAGCGAGGAAGTCAGATACTGCATTAACTTGGGCTACGAGATTTCATCAAGTTAGTGCAACTGCAAGTCTTCCGGCTTTAGCGTTACTTCCAGAAAATAGTGAAGGGGTTAAATGTATAGAAAAAAGTGTCAAAGAAAATTTAAATACTTTCAAGTCTTTGAAAGATCAAGGTAAAATGCCGTTAAGACGATCGCATACAACTTTAAGTAAAATGACGATTTCTAAAAATTCTGCCGATAAAAATAAAACAAATTTAAATATTAAAAAAAGTGTGGAAGATAGACGAAAAGTATCGGATATTGATTCAGAAACAGATGACGAAACAAAATTTTTACAAGAAGAAGAAGATCGTAAAAAAGCTAAACAATTATCTGAAGAAGAAGAACGTTTAACAAAAGAAATTGAACAATTGAAAAATTTAGAAATTGAAGTTGATACCGAAACAGATGGTACTGAAACTGATGGTGAATGGCAAAATGAAGATATTCAACATACAAATGATGAAGACGATTTATCTTTAGAAGCTCGCTATGAGCCAATGCTTGCTGCAATGTCTTGGTCGGATCGAATTGAAACTTTAGCAGCTTTAGAAGATTTAAATGCAAGACATCCCGGTCGTGCTTTAGAACTCCATCAAAAATTATCAAATCCTGCACGAAAAATCAGTTTAACTGAAGCTTTAAAAAAATATCAAGCAAAACAAGCGCGAGCTCAACAACGTCGCCAAGATTTACAACAAGAAAAAGCGCAGAAACTTCATGCTTTGATTTGTCGAGTTGAAGATGTTAAAGCTGCGAAATTACAATTGATTGAAGAGAAGAAAAAAAGGATGGAATCGAGATTACAAAAAGCTACACAAAATCGTAGAAGATATATCAAGGATATAATAAAGAAAGCACATGATGAAGAGGAGAAACTCAAAGAAATTGCGTTTATTAATGAATTAGAAGCACAAAATAAAAGGCATGATTTTTTGAGATCGTGCCGAGAGCAACGCGGAAGGATTCAAGGATTACAAGAAGATCGGAAAAAGAAGTTGGAGGAAAAAGCAGCGAAAGAAGCGGCAGTTGAAGAACGGAGAAAAGCTAGAGAGAGAGAAAGAAAGGAACGATTGGATCGGTTAAAAGATGAACGGAGATTAAGAGATGAGCGAATTTTTCAACAGCAACAACAACGAGAAAGGGAACGACAAGAATTAGCGAGAGAAAAAGCTAGAGATCGTGAAGAAAGATTATCAGCTCTTCATGCTCAACAATTAGCTTCGACTCAAGAGTTACAGAAAAGGATTGAACAAAAACAGGAAGAATCGAAAAGAAGACATGAAGAAAATATGGAACAAATAAGACAAAAAGCTTTGGAATTATCTATACATCGGTGTCATAATGAAGATAGTCAAACGCCGAATAGTACTCCATATCCGACGCAGAAGTTTTGTACTGTTTGTAACACTTTGGTATGATTTTTACTTAAAACTCTCTAAATTTCAAATGTATTTCAATAATTTTCTTTCAGATTAAATCTGAAGTATATTTAATGAGTCATTTGCGTGGTCGTGCTCATCAAGAAGCGGTAAAACAAGCAAATCTCGGCTCTGCTACTTTGACATCAAACGAATTAGAACAATACAATTTGAAGCAAATCGTAGATGCACCGATTGGTAAAGAAGATCCCAAAGAATTAGCAGCTAAAGAACGTACAAAAGCACATCGTAAACGTTGTAAAAAAATTCGACAACGAATGATAATGAAAGGTGCAGAATATGAAACTTCATATAAGTTTCAAATTGTTGATTGTGCTAACAAAAGGAGTTTGAATCGAAGTGTTAACACGATTGGATCTATCACGAATCAAGCTAGTCAAGGCTTATCACCTTCTAGTTCTAGTCAATTGGATCGAATTTTGAATGAATTGACACGATTATTAAGTAAAGGATTGGAAAATGATTTTATTGTTTTTCAAAATGTTGGAGGTTTTACTGTTTTGGGAAAATTATTATCGATGGGACAAGACTTGAACAATGCTTCAATATCGTTAAAGTATGATTTTTTTTATTATTTTTCATTTTTAATTGACTTCATGAGATTTGTAGAACTTTAACAATTTGTTGCAATTTATGGGAAGTTGCTTGTAAAGGACCTTTTGGCGTAAAAAATTGCGAATATGTTGTTTTATCAAATCGTCTAACACCTGTTATTGATTTTCTCAACAACAGATTACAGGTAGGTGTAGTATAATTTAGTAAGTTTTTCGACAGATGTCACTAAAGTTTCGATTTCCTGAATTTGATTGAGATACATCCATCAAGTAGCGCCATCTGATGTTGATATGGTCTTTCTCTAAAATAAAAATAGATTGAATGTTTGAGGGATGAGGGGTGAAAGGGTGATGCATTAGCGCCGAGCTTTTAGTTGTCGTGTCGTAAGAGTGATCCTCTTGCCACGACCACTGCGGTGGTGGAGCTTGTCTATAAAACGAAAATGCACAGACTTTGAATTAATATCAACTCAACGAACTGTGGAGGCTTTTCAACGATCGCATATAAGAAATTTTCTTGAGATGAATTTTCTTTGCTTTCTTTTGAAAGGAAAATATGCAAAAATGGAAAATTCTGAAAGATTTGTAAATAATTTCATTGTGATTGAAAAAAGATTCCTTAAAATATTCATTGGGGTTTTGTTTTTAATTTAATGCTTCTGCTTCTAATTGAGTATTTTTGATGTTAATGAAGATTTTCTTTTAATTCTTTGAATCTCTACTTAAATAATCATTCAATATATTACAGATCAGGGTGTTTTTTATGGACGATTTTTGCTTTCTTTTTTAGATTTATTACGCTCTGTTTCTTAATATCTAATACTTTTTGGAATATTTATTCAACTTTGAAAAAAAAGGCACGTGCAGAGACTCTTACTTGAATAAAAACTTTTTATAATATAAAAAAGTATAAGGGATAAAATTGAATTTTTTAAAAAACTTTAATAAAAATGTTGCTCAATCTGAAACTGGAAACCTTATTTTATCAATTATGTGTAAAACAAAACGTATTAAACATTTCAAATATATCTTTCTAATTCGTGAAAATTTTCAATATGGTAATTTCATAAGTAGTGTGGTAGTGTCAGTTTCTGGTATCAATAATCAATTTAATTTTTGAATTTTAATATTTGTTTTTCGTTTTTCTAATGGTGTTTATTGTTTTTGCTTATTTAGAAAAAAAAAACACAAAAAAATATTCTCATTTTGAGAACACTACTTCTAATGACGTCACAGCTACAGTGGAACAGCTTTATTTATTTAGGTGGTGTTGCAATCACAAGTCTCTTTTACTATAAATCAATTTTTCTTTGGACTGAGACATTCATTTCTTTTTTCGAAATTGGTTGACATGGAATGTCAGGCTTAAATATTTTTGGGGTCTGTCACCACTAAGAAAATCTCTAAATATTTTGTAATTTTGAAACTTGGTAAAGTGAAGAAAGTTTCAAAATTACAATCTAAAAATTCTGTTTCATAAATTATTTATGGCACTTGGTTTTCTGATTCATGTTTTAGATTTAAATTTTTTTAGAACTGCCCAAAATTTGTTTAGATTTCGAGTTCATTGTTAAAACAAAACGACTTATAGAAAAAAATCCACAGTTGCGATTTGGGAATTTTTCGATTTTGAATGAACTATAGAAATTTTATTTTTAGTATTTGTTCCCTACAGTTAAGGTAAAAGTACCAGTTATTTTAAGCATAAAAAATTTAAAGCAGACTTATTTTTGAATATTTTCTTCTCAAATTTATGCCGAGAGACACTGTTTCAGTTACTATGCATCTCAACTAATATTTTGAACTTGCTCAATATTGAATCGGTTTTGAAAGATCTGCGTAGTAGTGTGACATGTCCCAGTATTTGACCGCCTAAAATTTTTTTTGAATATTCTCAGCTATTATTTAGATCTGACAAAAATAAATAAATGTAGCTAATTGTTCAATATATACATTGTATATTTATACACTTACCAGTTCTTATCAGTTTCTCTTTTAATAAAAATCTTAGCAACTGAAGTGCAATTTTTACTGCCTCATTTTTAAACGTTGTATTTCAGGGAAATTTCAGTCAAGATCGAGATGAACAATTAAATTTCCTAGGATTTATAAACTTGAGTTTTTTTTATAAATCTGACTGTAATTTGGGTGTTAGTTAATTCGATGTTTCAAAAAGCATAATTATTATTACAAGTGTCAAACACTGGGGCAATCAGTGGTATTTTTATTTATAAAAAGTGTCCAAGTGAGATTTTGGAACAGTTTTCTTTTTCTGAATTCGAATAACTCCGAAAGTATTCATCATAAAAAATGAAACGTGATATTTTTTGAAGGCAAATCTAAAAATGCGAAAAATCAGATTCTACCGTTTTACTGCCTATATAACCGGAATTATCACAAAAGTTAAAATAAGTTCGATGAATTCAAATAACTAAAAATTCTGATCATAATACTTTTAATAGCTAAATAAAAGAGACACTCCGTACATTTTTTGTATTTATGAAAGAAAATCTTTAGTATTGGTAGAAAATATCCAAGTATGTGTTAGTTTTTCTTGAATTTCATTTCGTGGTACTTTTAATGAAGGTTTTTCTTTTTGCAACTTTATATTAATTTACTGATCTGTCTACATATTTCTTATTACCAGCTATGATAGATGAATAGAAAAATATAAAATAAAACTTTAAAATTGATTCTGCATGACGAAATTTATGTATATGTGTGGTAATAAAAGAAAAGTTCACCCTCTCTTTCGCCAAATAAAAAATCGTCGATGCATATCGAAAGGAAAAGGGTGCTGTACGTAAAAAAAGATGCATATTGAACCGTAATTGAATTGAACAAATCGACAAATGGACCGCTGGACATTCAATCCAATGAAAGAGTTTTACGTTTTTTTACATGGCCAATAAAATTCGGAAAATTGAATAATGTTCTTGAAACGGACATTCTGTTGAAATTTAATCAAAACTGAAAATAGGGATAGATATAAAATTTTATTTGTTCTTTTTTTTTTTTACAGAATTTGAATATAGTTGAAGATATTCCACCATCGGATAATCTTTGCACTGTTTTGATGCGTTTAATGGCAACTGTGTTAAGAAATATTTCTAAAAGTGTACCAGCACATAGACTTCATGATATAGTGAGGTAAGTGTAAACTAATTTTACAATTGAATAAAAATATCTTTTGCTTCATTTGAATTGATGTATGCGTTTTAAAGTAACCCATATGTCGGATACTAAATCAGAAGCCTCCCTTTTATAGTCGCTATACCATTTATTTAATAAAACCCTCCTTCGAATTCATGTCACGTCCGATTATGAAGACTTTATTTAAGCGGGCGCGTCTCTATAATTTGATTCAAATTAAAAAGATGCAAAATTGACTTTCGAAGACAATGGTAACAAAACTCCGACAAAGGAACAGTCGGCTTCTAGTGTCGAGTGCAACGCAAACACAATTTGTGTAAATAGAGGACAGGAGGCGGATTGTCTGACAAAATTTTGATTAACTTGCCGACGGTTAGAAATGATCAGAATGTGATATTTTCTATTGTTAGAGAAAAAATTGTCTATTAAAAATTGGTGTTATTTTTTTTTATATAGCATTGAGGTCAGTACCCGATTACCTCAATCGAAGTAAATAAACTAAAGCGCAGTTCTGAGAAGCCATCGAAGACTTTTCGAGTGGACTACGCAGAAGCCGATGAAAGCTTCAACTACTCTTACGTCTTGAATTTATTATTAGAGCTCTTGTTTTTCAACTGTATGCATGAGAAAAAAAATATAAAGGGAACGTTATAAATTTTGATTTGTTTCTAAAATATTATGCTGAGAGTGAAGCAGTTAACAAAGTCTTAAACTATAACACAAGTTTACAATGCAAACATTGAGCTAATCTCGAGCAGCAACTTTTAATAGGAATCTTAACATGGATCACACCGTTAATTGAAACTTGAGAGCCACAGAAAAACGAGTCGGTATTAATCAACTTTCAAAGTTCACACCTTGATTGTAACATTCCTCAATATTAATCATCCTCTATAAAGTTCCATTTCGAATTCAAAGGCATATGTATATCGTCAGGGGGTAATAATCACAGTATCGAGTGAATGATTGCCGGGTATAGAACTTAATGCAAGTGCAAATGCATAATCATGGCAAAAGGGGCGAAAGAAGCAACCCCAGTTAGCCGCATTACGGACTTTAGAGAACCCTTCGGGCCGTGATAATGTTTTGAGGGCGGAATTTTAAAATGAGCTTAGTACCACACACATAGGTTGTGAATGCAAATTTTTCAAATTGTGTGATAAGTTATTTTTTTTCTTCTAACACATGTGGATTAGAAAGAGAGTCAGTTCGAGTCAGTTGTTCTTCGCCGCCCCCAAGCAATCTACTAATGGGTGCGGGTGCCAAGTGCGATACGCGTTATGAATTCGATTAGCGCCGCCGGACCGCACCCATTCATCCACATTACGTGACAGAGTAGAATTGCGACGACCGCCACCTCGACGACGATGTCACTTTTTGTGTTGTTTTTGTTTAAATTCTGAAGGGTGATGGATACTCTATGTTGGTTAGATTTTTCAATCGACAGATGTGCAGATGAGGAGATAAGGGCGCGTATGTCTGTCTGGCATGTCACAGGCCCTCTCATCCGACACGGCTACTTAATATTTGATACTCATTATTATTAGACCAGTTGGGGTTGAGTTCTCTATAGACATTATAGATAAACAAAGCAGATTTCGGGGTAATTGATTCTAAATTAATGTACAAAAAAATATTAAAAAATTTACAATTTATGATCGTTTTCTTAATGGTTTTAAGATAAGCCAATATCGCATTTTAAAAACCGTGACGATCATCATCAACTTCAGATGGTTTCGCAGAACAATCCCATCTCGGAGAAAACCGTCGCGAAGAGATTAGATTTACCAAAATTATTATATGATGGTCATTAAGTGAAGCGTGACCATATTATCTACATATGTATACATTTTTTAAATTTCTCTATAACCCACGTGTGTTATTTCAATTTGAAGGATTAAAATAGGATTTGTCTTTTGCCAAATATACGATTATATTTTTTTAATATGTTAATGATGTATTAATATTTAAGCCCGAAATGGAAGATTAACGTTGACCTAATTTAGTCATGTGGAACATATTAATGTTGACGTGTAATTGAATGAAAGGTTACGAAATAACAGAACGTGTCATAATAAAAATAGTGCTGGAAATGGCAGTTTAGAAACAATCAAAAGTTTTTTATGAGCAAAAGTTTGAAAGTTTCAAATATAATGAACATGGCTGTCATTTTATTAATTCAATGTTCTCCATTCGATTTGGGATGTTGGGTTGGTTTCTATTTATAAACGCATTAAATTACAATAATAACATAATAGAAATAAAATGCGCGTGTTTGATTGAGACATCCTTTATATCCATCTCCGACTATCAAACTAAAATAATCGGGGATTATCATTGTTTGCACATGTCACAGTGGGCGAACGAATCTCCCCCTAGACGCACCTTACCTCCCTCTCTCCCATCATCATCATCATGTATATACCCTCATGTTGCTCATTTCGCGGCCATACGGTCAAGAGGGGCAACTGTAATTTTTTTTTTATGGATTTAGGTTGATTTCATAATATTGAAAATCGTCAATAAGATTATTTTTTTCTATATGAAAATAAATTTCTTGTTATTCTCTGTATTCAGGAGTTTTGCTCTTCACTTGATCGAATTAATAATTCACACCGGGCACCGCCCCTAGAAACATGCGTGTATGCATGAAAATACGTAACCACCAACACCGTATCATGATAGGTTTATCTATTCTCAACAATCTCATGTTATAATGTCAAAATTTCAAAAGAAATTTCAACTAGTTGTAATCGTAGGGGCGGACAGAATTTTATTTATTTATTTAAAAATATATGAGAAATCAATAAAAGCATAGAAATGTAGTTGCATCTCGAGGGTTCTGTCACTTTCAGTGCAGCAATTCTGTTGATATTTCTATTGATAAGTGCTTCCTCCCTAATATAGGAAGTATTTGTTACAAATCGAATAATAAACGCGTGTGCTTCGAAAGCAAATAGTGCATTCGACATTGAAGCACTTTGAAAATTAAATTATATTATTCGTAATTCATATTTTTCTAAGTAGAGAAAAAATTATCTTTATAATTGGGTTTGACTGTTTGATGTTTTCATTTTGGCATGTAAACTCGTTGGATTCTTGGGTTGGAAGAGAAAGCGCGCCTCTCGTGAAATTGCCGTGGATCTGTGCAAACAGCCGGTATTTGAACAGTTTTAGAAATTCAGGCTACTCCGTAATTATATTTGGATTTCAGCCAGATACTTTTTCAGTTTTCGCTTTGTGCACATTTCAATTAAGTAAAATAAAATCATTTTTGTGAGATATACGAAAGGAAAAAAATCCATTCGGGGCAAATGTGTGTTTCATGTACATAAAAAGAGTTTTAATATTTTTAAAAGATATCAACTCTCTGAAGAGCCTTTTTCGCATATATCTACCTAACGAAAAAGAGCAATTTTTTTTTCAAACTAATTATCATAATCAAGTCGAAATTTTAACCCTTTCTACTGAGATTCACTTCATTACTTTTTAATTTCTGTCAATTAGGACTTTTCCTCTGTTGGCTTTAACTTTATGCAGAAAATACTCGGCGTTTGTTTGACATAGAAGACGTCGAGTTCGGTATTTTAAGAGATGCGAGCAAATTTAATTAAAATCGACAAGGAAAGAAGTCTTCCAATGTAAATTAATTAAGTACAAGCAAAAAAAGTTCTTTTTTTTACTTTCTCGTTATATTTTCTTGCAATTTTTATCAGAAATTATAATTCTAGTTTCAATATGACTTTTTGTTTGGACTTGAGAATTGGGACTACGTTTTTTTCTAAACTAAATCTAATTTTTCCTTATTATTGTTGATTAATTGGATTTAATCGTGATAAGAAAATGAGAATACGAATTGACGTAGCATGAACGGCTATAAATGTCAATTCATCGTGAGGCGAAACGACCCCAAGTTGTAACTTAGTCCCCCTTTGTATTCACACTTCCCTTTTTATTATTTTTTAATCATAGTAAAGTCCACTAGATTTACAGATTAATCTATTCCGTTTGTTTTGTTTCGAATCATCATTAATTCACTGTTTAGATTCTTATATAGGGTGTTAGTCCACATTTTGAGAATCGTCGACATATTATTTTTCGAGCAGTTTCAAATTTGTTTTTTGTTAACACCCTATATAATGAATTTGTTGTAATCGTTTCCGTTTTCAGCAAATGCAAATACGTTCGTTTCAATATAACTTCGACGAGGGCAACACAAACAATCTAAAACAGCATTTGAATCTAGGAAAAGCCACTAGTGTACGCTTGACCCGTCTTTGAAGTATCTCATAAGCTTGAAAGGGACTAAGTTGAAATGGGTGCCGAAACCGGCACTCTTTACATCGTTGTCGATAGATATCATCGGACTTTTTTTTATTCATTTAGAACCGATGTTAAGTGCTTATCTGATTGAACAAACACCTGATTCAGTAGTTTTGTTCTTGGCAAGTGCATCAAATATTATTCTCACGATGATGATACATTTGGCTTTTCAAATTTGGCCGACGTTGCATTTCCCCTATTCAATTTGTTTACATAGAGGGTTTTATATACTTTTGTTGGTTTTATAGGAGATGACATGTGTGCGCTTTTACAAGACATTGTTTTATATTTTGGTTATTACGTATATCAGGTAGAAATAATTTTATTAGAAAATCAAACATTTGTGTGCAAAAGTCACATCTGCCTCGTTAACTAGCCATCTCGCAATGACCGCTCTAATCTGATAAGGTGTATAAGTTATGTTGTGTGGGAGCGCAAGCACATGCTGTCCTGTTCCCTACCCTATAATCATATTAGATGTGTCATCTGCAGCCTCTTATCCTCGTGACACTATCCATCCGAAACAGATGCTCTTGCTTTGAAAATTTTCTTTTTTTTTATAGTTTTTGCGTTTGTGTCGGAATTGTGGAAAAACTAGCACAATGTTGTTTGGCTGTTCGAGGACCTATACATGATGTTCCTCCAGCTTGTGCTTTTCTGTTAGCCGCTTTGGAATTTCTAGCGGCTTTAGCTGATCATTGTCCTGAGGATTCGGATCCAACGCATTTGGTGAGAAATCGTGTTTTTGTATTTTGTTTTTTTTTTAATCAGTTTTTTAGGTTAGTACTCTTCATGGAACGGAACTGCTTGGTGCCGTTTCAATGCTTTATGGTAGTCTTCTACCACCGGATTCATCACCACGTGTCGAAGGCCAATCACCTCCGATAATTCCAATTCCTTGTTTGAATCTTGCAACAGCAACTTTTAAATTTCTACGTCGTATAGCCGAATTAGATCTTATAAAATTTCAGGTTAGTATTTATAAGGGGAACATACTGTATTTACAGATCGGTCTCTAACTGTGTTTGCATTAGATGATACGCCGCCACCGTTTCACCGTTTTAATTGAATCAGTTTGCTTTCAATTGGAAATTAGCTTTGTACCGAGTTCGAAGTTAATTTTGTGGGAGGTCTCTAGAGGTCGGGAATATCTACACAGAAAGCTTCCGTATTTGTTTACTGCTGTAGTCTCTAATTAAACCCGTCTTGTGTTTCTTTTGTTGTGTCAACATTGATGTAATTTTCAGGTTTTAAACTGGATTGTTGTTTTGATTGCGGTATTGAATTTTGAAATTTTATACAAAATTATTTAAAGTTTGCACAGATGTTTTTATACCACGCGTGAGATTGATATGTGTATATTGGCGGTCCCATCGTTCGTGATTAACTCTCATGGGATAGAGCGTGTGCCCGGCAAAGCACGTCGGATTCTCTAGAGACTCCTAGCCGTAACTAACAAGCCGACTGTTGGGTTAAACTAAGACTCACAAAAACCACAATTGAATTTTTCTAAATTCGAATGATTGATTGATTTTTACGTTTGGGTTTTTTTTATAGGAAGTATTAGGTGCTGAAGGTATTTCATTACAATTTCGACATATTGCTGGTCATTTGATATGGTGTTGTGCTCTTCCAACAACATCTTCATCGCCGAAAAGAAATAAAAGTGGTGAAAGTGATGTCCATCAAGAACTTCTTCATGAAGTTATCACTGTTACTGGATATTTTGCAGTGGAAAATCACGAGAATCAGGTTAGTTTAGTTTGTTCTTTCTGAAGAAAAATCTATAAATCAATCGTGACCTAAATTGATGGAAACGTGTAAATATTTAAAAATTTATATGAAGTGATGTTAAAAGAATTTGATTTTTTTCTTCGAAATCTGATGGAGTAATTAAGCGTTTAATAATAAATCATAACGTACCTGTAAATAACCAATGTAATAATTGCGATATCATCATTAGCGATAACCGTTTGCGTGTCGTTACTTTACCTGTTAGCTTTTCCGCGCGTCATTTAATTCCGCTTCCGGTCACATGGAACGGACACGTGTGTTAATAATATCAGAATAGGGGTGTTGAATAATATTTAATTACTTATAGAAAATTAATTATCAAAATACGTAACAAAAAAAAATGGTATGGGTTTAGTTTAAATCAAAGAATCTCCTCTCTCTCCCAACATTCTTACGACTGTTTGGTCTCGCCAGCCGCCGTCATTAAGATAGCACGGGCGCCATCGAAGCTGCCATGCCGCGAAAAACACCACCAGTCTCGGTTGTTTCTTTTCTTCATTTCTTCGTCTTTTGATTTCTTGTTCTTTAGTTGTTATCGACACTAAAACAGAACCCCACCCCTTAAGATGATTTTTTTATTAAATTATATCCCGCAAAAAGTCTTTTTTACATGTTTTGTGTGTTGGATGTTTAATTCGTTTTAGAGATGCGCAGTTACGAGGAGAATGTTAAATTAATTTCTAATTTATATGGAAATTAACTCGCGATTGAGCTTTATTGAAACAACAAAAAGGCATGTTAGAATTTATGAGAGTATTTGTTCATTTGTTATGAGGACAACGAGAAAAATTTAGGAAAAAAATGTTTTTTGCGTTTTTAATAAAGTGAAATAACTCTCGGATGATTTACGTTTTTAAAGAGGGTCATGAAATGTCAGTGTCAATAAGTTTAATGATTAGAAGTAGTCAAATTTGCAAACGCCAAATTGACCTGTACAGCATTTTTATCTAATTGTCTTGAATCAATTTACATTGAAAATGAAAATACTCATTCATTTTATCCGAATCGTTTTTTAAATATGTGAAAAAATCTTAAAAGAGTTTTTAAATAACAAATTTTCGCGCCAACGGTATGTAGATAAATCTTACCAATCGGTTTCTTTGGTTGCCGTTTATAGTAATCTGATTGATATGGGTTTATTATGTCAGAAGCGATGGCAAAACTGCTTGTTTAAATTTGTTGTGGCAAACTGTCACTTATTTAGAACTTATTGTTTTAAATAATTACCTATTTCGCGAACTGAATTATATTCAAATATTCATTTACAGACACGAAATCTTATGCACATATATTCCATTCGTTATTAATGTGCATCAAGAAGGCTGAGAAACTGTAAATGCGGTTTTAATTTTATCACTAAAATTAGTGATAAAGCGTAGGCTTTATATCCTAACCTCAAAATTTAAAGTAAACAAGCATAAATCTGTCAGAAGTTTGCAATATGCAACATAATTTGAATTTGCTGCTAACCATAAAGAAAATACCTAGGGTGGTTATGAACCAATTTCACCAGTGTGGCCACCTTAAAATCTGACTTCTATGGCCGCTCTTTATGCACATTAATAACGAATGAAATATATATGGGAAAGAAATAAACTGTTCATTAAAAAATTTAAATTTAAGGAATTTATCGTTCTCAGATTGAATAAACAATTGAATTATATATGGAAAATAATAAACTGTCCACTAAACATTTGAAATTTAGGGAATTTATCGTTATTAGGTTGAATGAACAATTAAATTTGCTCAGTGAGTTTCATTAGCATAAGTTGGCGTAATTTTTTTAACTAGCTTGACTTTTTTGACGTCTCTGTCTGACAGTTTTCTTTTATATTTGCGTTATTAACATAAACTCAAATTCTTTAAAATGACGTGGTGTAAATATTTTTCACTAAAATATAAGGGAGCACCAACTTAGCAAACATTTATCCCAATTTTTACTGGGCAGTTTATTTTTTTCCCATATATAGCTCAGTGGGTTTCATTACCATAAGTTGGCATTTTTTTTACTAGCTTGACGTTTGTTTGACGTATTTGTCTGACAGTTGTCATCTACATTTGTGTTATGAACTTAACCTTAATTTTTCTAAAATGACCTGATGTAAACATTTCTCACTAGAATCAAAGGGAGTACCAACTTAGAGAAATGAAGTACCAACTTAGCAAACATTTATCCCAATTTTTAGTGGGCAGTTTATTTCTTTCCCATATACATACATTTTGAGATAATTTCTGTTACTGTACAGGTCCATTGATTTCTTCATAGTAAGATCAAATGGTCAAATGGTGAAAAACATTGCAAACAAACATTGCATTGAACTAAAGTTTGATTCGTGTGAATCATATTTTGACAGTTTGATCTGACATCCAAGTGACATCAAACCAATGGCAGCTTTAGTTTGATCAAACAATTTGATGGAATTCGATAAAAATTTGATAGTCTGACCAGGGCCTAATTTAAGGCCCTTCAAACTACATTACAAACCTCTGTTTCGGATATAGAGTAGTGTTTGGCGTTTGGCTGTATTCATTATGACACTGATGTATTGTTTATTCCAAAGCCTTTTGTCTTATTTGTTCAATGTTTTTAATTATTTATTCAGTCGAAGCTAATTGTTCACAATTTCTAGCCTTTTTCTCTCGATAATTCTTGTCCTCTTTCTCTTTGTGAAAAATTCGTTCATCTCTCTATCTCTGTTGATCTTTTAATCGTTCCTTTCTTCAACTCTAGCTTTTTTTGCTGCTTTCTCCTTCAACTTCTTTGGATCTTCTTATAATCCTTAAATACTTCCTCGCTGCTCTCGAAACGATCTTTAAAAATCAAGTCTTTTATTTTGCGTTTCCAGTTTTTTACTAAACGCAATTTCTTCAAGTTTCTCCTTTTCATCGCAACTTTAACATCTCCAACACGACCAATCCAAGCATGAACTGTATGTGTTTTTTCTTGTTGTGAATTTGTTGTACAGTTGTTAAGCTCGTGCTAGTTTTGCTTGATACTTTTTACTGCTTCAATTAAATTGACTTTTCTTGCTGGATTTGATAATTTTTGATAGAGTTTTAGAGCATGACCTGGATGTCTTTTAAAGCTGCGAAAGTTTCAATTCGATCCGACCAAGACATTGCAGCAAGCATTGGCTCATATCGAGCTTCTAAAGAGAAATTGTCTTCATCGTTTGTATGTTGAATGTCTTCATTTTTTCATTCACCATTAATTTCAGTATCAATTCTAAATGTTATGTTAAATGTTTTCCTTCTTTGGATATTAGTTTAGTTTTTTGGCAATTTAGTTTCGTCGTCTTACTTCTGATCAATACTTCAATTTCTTTCGCCAAACAGGAAAGTTATGACTTAGGAAACGTGTTTTTCAATAGTCATTATCAAAAGATTAATTGTGTTATATCTTGCTCTGATTGATTCTTCAGTTCGTTTAATAAAATAACAAGGTCTATAAGTAGTCTCTGTCAATATTTGTCAAACCTTTTCCTTCAATTTGAATTGTGATTTAACATTTTTTTATGCCAAATATGAAATGTATTTTTCAGATGTTGCTAGTAAGTGGTCAACCTCCTTCAGTTCTCCAACAGCTTTGTTCTTTGCCTTTCCCCTATTTCTCAGTGGAGGCGCTTTCATACGTCCTTTATCCAACTTTGTTAGCTTGTTGTGTCGGAAATGAACATACTACAGCGATTTTAAAACAAGAACTTTCATACAATGTAAGTAAAAGCAATATTGATATTTTTTGTGCACAGATTATGTTATTGTATTATATTATAGATTTTGGAGGATTTCCGAAAATCTGAAATGGGCCAACAGCAACGTCTCGTAAAACTTCTAAATAAAAATCACAATTAAATGTTTGTGCAATCTGTTTTTTTTTAAACTAACTAATTGTTGACTAGTAGCTGTTAATTTTTTAGCTTTGCTTTATTTAGTATTTTGATGTGATGTATCTTTGAGATTATAAAAACCAAGATGTGATCGTGGAAATAATTCTATTTTTAGGTAAAACTTGTAGCTTTTCTATAAATATAATGAGTTAAGTCAAAAGATGAATTTTATTGATGTTGAGTAATAATAATCAATAGCCACTTCCCTCGAGTCCTTGCATCTTCCCCTTGAGAAGTGTCGTTTGGGGGAGGACGCCCCATGCTCTTAGTGCTAAGTGCTCGTGTTAATCTAGAGCTCCCTACTGTCCTCCACCGATATTCCACATCATCGTGCTGGGCCAAATTTTTTCCCGGATATACATTTATGAAACTTCAAGTATCGTGTGAAACTTTCAAAATAATTTAAAGAATAAAAAAGTGAAGAGCTCGTATCCGCTGGATTTTACACTTTAAACGCATGTGCGACATAAACTCAAGTGGCGCTAAGAGTTACTTAAAATACCCACGTTTATCATTTTCGGAGTCAATGCGGATTCGAGTGCTTATTTACTTTTTTGAGGGAAACTGACACCATAGCAACTTGAGGTCTTTAACAAAGGGTTGTTACAACCCCTTCTGTTAAACCATTAGAAAGAACGAATGACAATGCCCAGGGACACATTAGCGTTACTTCCACATCTACATTTACCTGTGTTACGTCATGCAATCGATATCTCATCGCGGTAAAAGGGTGAAGCTATCTACGTCGCTCGCCCCCTACCGCCGTTCAACACCACAAACGACAGGGCTGTAATAGAAATTATCAAACTACAGCAAACACACGTGCATGACTTGGAAGAACTCAAAGGAAGTTATTTATTGCATGAATCAAAAATTAACAACTTTTTTTATTATAATCCAGATTCAAAGGAATAAGGTTTTGGGCTTGGATTTGGCGAGTCCGACTCTGGCAGTGTTTGGTTTAGGCTGGGGGCGGCAAGCAATATGTGTAATGGATAGCGAGCACACAGCGAAAAGGGGGCGGCTGTAAGGGGCAGCACCAGCGTTCATTCAATTCAAACCGCAGCTGATGCGCTCCTCTGTATACCTTCCAAATATATCGACGGATTATTATTAATATTATAAACGAATATCTATGTTTTCAGTTTTTGTATGCATTAAAACGTCAATTTAGTATCGGAAAAATTGTATTTGAAGTTAGTAAAAGCTGAAACCCCAAGGCAAATAAACACGATGAACTCCCGTCCGACGTTAAAACAAACTAACGAATATCACATTTCGTAAATAGGACCGCCCCCCTCTGTGTCTGACTTGGGAATAACAAACATTGAGGTTAAGCGGTGATGCTCCCGAGATCATATTTCTTTCGGAAAAATTTCGCATTGAGAGTTTTTTTATTGTAAAACACAAGATAAATCCATAAATCTCGATGGATGGCAACCACTTATGCTAATGTTTCCGCAACACAACCGCAAAAATCACTCACTCAAAAAATGCCCCTTTTTCACAAACAAACAATTAAATAAGTAAAATTTCCGGTCATACTTCAATGCGATGATAAATCATGGATGGATACAAAAGGACGATGGGGATTATTTGTCGATGGCCATTTGTTATATGATAACGCGTGCCGTCAGGAAACGTCCTTTACAACCAGACGACTATTCTTCGGAGATGATAAGGGAAAGTGGAACAAAGAGACCCTATAGACTGATTGAAAAGTACGCGAGAACTGGGTGACTTTGCCAACTTTGGATGTGCGGTTTTCACTAAGTTTGGAAGTTTAACAACAAAAAGGTGTTCGAAGAATAAACTGAATCAATCTTTGGAGAAAGAAATTCTCTCAAAAAATTTTGCCAATGAATTGTCAAATTTCCGCATGAGCAGCCCCAAATCTCCCTCGATGATTGTGACTTTAAAAAATTCTCGACAATAACATAATCCCACACCGTAGATAATTTAACATAATTGCGCGTGATATTCTATAAACATGACTGCTAGCGCCACGCGACCGGATAATGAACAAGAAGAAACTATCAATAACAAACCTAAGAATGTGAAGTACATTTAGTGAAAATTTTGATAACTTCACATTCTAATCAAACATGTGCAATTTGCGGGCAGAGGGCGTCGCCACGTGTCTTCAGCTGAATAAAGCAGTTACGGATGTCACGTGACTGCCGGACGTTTGACGTTGCGCCGTTGCGCTCCACTACCTTGCCATCATCCCGAAAAATGTTCAAGTTACGTCAAGGGTAAATTCACAATGTTAGAAAGAAACGTAAATTCTGATGTGCGAATAAAATAATTAAGAATTTGTCGAACATATTGCTGGATGACGCGAAAAATGATGTTGAATTTTTGAAAAGAAAATTCCACGTCTCAACATTTTGACTCGAATAATCGGCTTTGTCAAAGCTGACATATGTGAAGCGATCCGTCAATGGATTAAAACGGTGTAAATGTACCATAATCTTTCTAATACACATGAATATGGAGAAACGTTATAATCCATCTCATTGAACACGGATCGACCCCAAAAACAAGCCACGGTTTTGCTCTATAAAACAACATATGTGCGACGAATATTTTATTCTTTTGATGCAAAATTTACAAGAAAAAATAAAAGCGCTTCCGTTTCTAGAAAACTTTGATATTTGTTTTAAATTTCGCACTCAGATTTTGTAATGTTTACTTTAATAGTTTCCCTTCACCACTTTACATCTAACTTTTCCTTTAGCGGTAAATTAGCGTCGGGATGCTAATTGTTAAAATTTGCCTTCACTGTCATTAAGACAATCCTCTTTGAAATTTAAACATCTTGGTTAATTGATTTGAAGATTTCAAAACACAAAATTATATTTGCAATTTTAATTCGACTGATTTTATCGAAAAACAAAACTGGTATTGATGTTAAATTATTTTCTGTTTTAATTGAGATACAATTTTGATAAATAATTTATCTCGCAACACGGAAAATGTTTTATAAAGATTTGTAACGATTTTTTTACATGAAAATCATTAAACAGGGGCTAAATTATGCAAATATGGAAATTTATTGAAAGTTGATGCAAGATATTATCTTCTTTCTTATATTTTTTAAACACTTTCTAAGTTTCTAAGTTATCGGAATGGTTCAAAATTCTCAAATTTTATGAATTTCTCGAAATTTTTAGATCTTTCAAATTACATACAATTTTGAGATTCTTCTGATCTATTCTCACTTATTTGAAATTTTAAAGTTTTTAGACTCTTTAGAGTCTTTAGACCTTTAAAATTTTCAAATCTTTGATTTTTTATATTTTGCTCGAAATTTTTTTATTGTAATATCATAAGAGCATAATTCTTTCCGGAAATTATTTTAAGTGCGTTCCTTAAACATTATTTCAATGTGCCCGAGCAGAAATCGTTTTTGGAATGCACGAAAAAAATTTCAGGATATGAATTGATGCTAGAATGATATTTGGGAAGAAAATCGTAACTACACAAACGTTAAGAAGGAGTAATCCATTTTTGTTTTGCAGACACTGAAACGTGGTTTCCAATTGTGTCCAATGTGTCAAAAAATTTCCAAGAAATTTTGTTGTTGTCATAGTTATGACTCGTGAACTTATTTTTCTATTCGCCATTAATGAGTGTCGTGCGATTTTCATAAGCAATACCACGAGTGGGTATGAAATTACCGGATATATTCGATCGCATATACGAATATTTGTTGTTGAAAATTTAATTGTCGCCATAACAAAGACGACTATCTGAGATCAAAAGATTTCCTTCAATTTCGTAGCGACAAGTTGTATTTGGCTAGACAATTCAATAAACAAAAAATGGTAGAAATTTCTATCGGAAATTTTTGACGGAAATACCACTAGTGGAAATTGCTACTTAATACAAAAGTGATTGGTCAATTTAAAAAAAAAAAATATTCGTCGAGAAAATGTGAGTTGAATTGCTTGCTTTTATGCAAACTTTTGAACGTTTTATGTTTTTCGTAGATTTTTTTGGCTTTTTCAGAAATTTTAGTTCTTAAAAATCTGAAGATTCTTCAATTTTTCATGATCGCAGTTATTCTGAATAGCTTTTTATTCTAATTTTTATAGAGAGATTTTTCAAATTTTCTATATTAGCTAAATTATCTTGAATGACTCTATAGATAGAATTTTTAAGATTTTCTTGAAAAAATAATACTGCTTTCGATGTTTCTTCAAAAAAGGCATAACTTTACTTTTAACTTTAAAAAATATGAAATATTGACATTTCCTATTTGCAGTTTTTCAATGTCTTCATTGGCAATATTCATGGAACACTGTATTAATATTTTTTTGCAAAATTTCCGAATAAAGCCGAGAAAAGTAGATTCATCTTTCGTCTGTGTAATAAATACTCTATAAGAGTGCACTGACACACATATACTGTATTTATAGGTATACTGAGGGTGTTTCCCCCAGTAAATAAAGTCTGAGTCGGCTAAAAGCATATCTGTGTATGAAGTAAGTGAATTTAGACGGCCGTCGCAAGGGAAGGAAAAGGGAATGGTATAACTGGGAACACACTTTTGGAAAAGTCGGCGTCTCTTTGACGTTTGGAAAAATGCCAGAACATCAAAACTAACTTCCAAAAACTTTTACCAATGTCATAGCGAAGAAATACACATGCAACGTGCGTTATGACAATCCGCCGGAGATAATTTATACCCGGAGTTTTGGGATGTGCGCTAAGATGTTATTTATCGTTGAAATAAATCCCGGAATGTGAATTGGCGGTTTTATTGCAGAAAATATTTTTTCAGTGAGTCAATAAACCCTTTACTATCTTTCCACCCATCTTCTTATAATGAAGACATGCATATTGCTACTGAAGTGACAGCAATTCTTAACTTTTCATGTAAAATGTCAAAAGAAATCTATGATCTGACGTCTGTTACCTTCGTCTTATCCAAGACAGATCTTTACTTGTTCTGATTGTCAGCAGAAAATCATTAAATGAATTATTATTCCACCCATTGCTGGACGCCGAACATCGGACTTGGCTAATAGCAACGTTGTTTCCGCTCAATGCCGGAAGTGGAGATCATTTCCTCTCTCAGCGAGCTTTATTCGCAATAACCTGATTGATGGTTTATTGTTTTATTCACTCAAAGAAAATTCTCTTTTTTCTACAATTTTTACCCTCATCACCGGAAATTCAAACTTTCAGGTGCCGGAAACTATACACCTGTAAGAAAGAATTCTTTTCCACGTGTGCGTCGCCAAGAATTAATTTGTGGGAAAAACGTTCCGTGGGAACACTAACGCATTTTACAAAAAAAAGTAAAACTTTATCCGGAAAGCTCTTCTTCGGCGGCGTAATGAAATCTGTAAATCAGTAGCTTTTACCGAGATTTCCCGGAGGAGAACCGGATTCGGTTGGCGGATCGCACGCAACCAGCAGCCACGCCATCACGCATTGCTTCTGCATACCAAAATCCAACATCCATCGATGGAGATTTTCCAAGCGGACAAGTCGATTCTAAAACTTGTACATTAAGAAGATTAAAACTTTTTGGAGAGGGTCTATAAAAAAATCGTTATTTGACTAAAGGTGCCAGGCGGAGTATTTTGCTGTTTTCACCCCTAAATTGTAATGAAAAAAAAATATATAGGAAATGTGAATGAACTTTTCAATCACAATTTCCCTTTCTGATGAAAGTGTAATTTCTGTAAACGCGTCCCCATTGCGTGGATTGTTGAGCGCGTTTGAATAGAATAGCTCTGATTACACTTGTCGTTGTGTCCTGTAATCAGTCGTTATCAAGGGGAGTTTACGGGAACCTCCCAGACACAGATTAAAACTCGTCTAAACAAAGGTTAAACGCGCTCTGAATAAAACTGTCTGTCCTTTTTTTTTGCAAATCAAAAATAAAACAATTGGTTTATCCAAATCCTTCGAAATGTTTTCGGTTGAAATGTCGTTTCGGCCTCGTGCCTTGACAGGCAGGCTTAGATGGTCCCTTCGATAAGTAGATGGACATGCTGATACAACACTTTCTTGTCTTTTTCTACCGGCAATTACTCACTAATTCCTCGCCGATTACCATCACTACTGCATTCCATCAGCGCGATCTTTGCGAGAGAAAATGGATTGGCAGATGATTGAGAAAACGTGAAGAACTGTTTTATTTTCTTAAATCTGTTAACATTCTCAATGTTTTAGTGCTTTGTTTCAAAGATATGCGTGGTATGTCTTATCAGGAATGGACCATAATGACCACCCGTCTACTTTATGTTATCCGAATTTTTTGCTGATAATCCAAGAATTTTAAAACTTTAGATGCTACTATAAAAAATAGTAATTATTATAATCCATAGGGGATTTGTTACTCTTGACTTGGCAATTACCTAATGAGGGGACTTTATTGGGTTTACTACGAGCAAGGGTTGACTTACAGTGTTTACCGACGTTATTGTCATCTCTGAAATCACTGCTTCATGCTGACATATGGCTTAATGTAACATGTCTTATTCGATTAAACGATAATCATCTGTGTCTAGAGGCAAATAAGTAATTCAATTTTCCGACTTATTGTTAATGAGAAGACTAAATCCAAAACACCTAATCAAATGTTTACTTCTGATTAAAATACACTCAATCAAAAATTTAACACCGCATGTCGTAGTACTTGACTGTGCAATATGTTCCAGAGATTGTTAAAATACACACGAGAGATAATAATATACAGTGTGTTCCAAAAGATTTGATAATTGTTCGATTTCCACTATTGCTAAACTTTTTGGATTGTTTAGACTTTCCAGACGACTTAGATTTTTTCCATTTTTCTAATTCTTCGGCTAGCTTATTTAAATTTTTATGATTCCTAATTTTTTTTTATATCTACTATATGAATTTCTCAAAGTTTATAAGTTTTCTAGATTCTTCACATTTCTTGGATTCTTTAAATTTTATAAAATTGTCCATTCTTAAGATTTTTCAAATTTTATATTTTACAAATTTTTTACATTCTTCAAACTTTTACGTTATTGAGGTTTTATAGATTTTCCGAATTATCTAGACTTTTAGAGTGTTTTGGATTTTTCTAAAGTGTCTAATCTGAGCTTTTTTAGACTTTTCACAAACTCTTCAATTTTTTTAATTTTTCGATCTTTTAAATTCTCACATTCTTTTGATTATACAAATTCCCAAGAATTTTCTGATCTCTTAGATGCTTCTGACTTTATTGGAGTTTTTTTTCTAAAGTTTTCTCCCTTTTTGGATTTTTTTGGTCTACTAGGTACATTCAAAATTTACAATTATTTTTCATCTTTAAAACTTCTAGCAACTTTATTCTCTACAACTTTTGGTTTAATTAGATTTTCATCATCTCTAATTCTCCTGTATTTTTAATTCGTTAATATTTAGCAATTTTCCAGCGTTTTTTTCAACAAGTTCAGAGAATTTTAAGCTTTTTCATTTTTTAAATTTTTTTAAATTTCTAAAAATTTTTGGATTTTTATATTCTTCCAACATATTTGAGGTATTCTGTATTCTTTTGATATTTCAAATTTTATAGACTTTTAAGTGTTTTATATTTTCTTGGTTTTGTGTTTGAAATTTTTCACATCTTCCAGAAAATTCATATCACTCCAAATCCCTAATTTGTTCTGAATTTTTCAATCTTTTTAGATTTTAAAGATTCTTTAGGTTTTTTGGAGTTGATTCTCTTTTCTTATAGTCGACTCCCTAGACTTTATGGAATTTGTAGTTTTCCATAAGCGCACTGTTTCAATTTTTCATAGTCCTTGGATTCATTCCTAAATGATACAAAATTATTTAATTTTGAAGATTTTCTGAATTCCTTAGATTTTTTTAAATGTTTTAAATTCTAGATTCTCTCTATATTCTTTCGATTTGAAATTTTGGTTCTTTCAGATTTTGCAATTTTTTGAATTTTTCAAACCTTCAATTTTCTGTTTTTCATTTAAACTTTTTTGTTAAGTTGTTTAGATTATTCAAAATTTTCAATCTTCTTGCACAACAGATTTTCTAGATCATTTTGATTTTCTTCAGGCACTTTAGGTTATAAAATTAATTTGGATGATGTTTCAGAGTTTCCAAACATGTACTCAATCTTCCAGATTCTTCTGATATTCTGATTTTTGTATATTCCATTTTTTTAGATCTCTCAAATTTTTTTCGATATAGATTTCCTAAAAACCTGTCCTTAAATTAAATTTCTTTAATTTTGAGATTTTACTGATTTGTTCAGATTTTCTAAATTTCTAAATAAAAAAAAAGTTACTTTAACTCAATTTTCCAATGTAATACACACAATTCCAAAATATTTGAAAACTGTTCATGTTATATTTATGTCTGTTCTTTTTCTTGTGTATATAGTCTAGGTGAAGGAAGAGCTTTTAGAGTAATGCTGGGTAGCTATTACAGTGTCATGTCGTCGCGTTGTAACTACTTGTCATCCGTTCTTTTACAACCCTCTCTTGAAAGCCTTATTTTTAGAACTTACTCCACTTAATACATTTCGGTGTGAGTTAATGTGATTTAGTCCCCATCGTCACCCCCTTAAACGATGTGTTTGTTTGTTATACCACGAAATGTTTGTAAATAACGACAGTTTTGCCAAAGAGCTTTCTACTACAGTCAAAACATAAAATAATTAAACAAATAATTGAATTCTTCAGTAGTTCCAGTATGGTCAATTATCCATCGAGTGTTAATCACCAAATCACACATGGCTCAGTAAAGTACCGCTTTTTCTTTCACCGTGAAAAGCCATTTGCTACATGATAGACGCCCATTGTTTCTAAATGGATGAGCAAACATAAACGTTGTTATCGGTACCTGCCATTAGCATTCAATCGATTTAGATATTAAAAATGTTACGTTTTAGATATAAACACTACAATAAAAACTCTTTTATAACACCTACATTAATCTTATTTTTCGGTTTATGTTGTTCAATATAATGGTTAATGATGATGGGACTTGCTAGACGGTTTGCTTGAGGATACTATAAAGACGGTAGTTGGTATTGTCTAGAAGTGACTTTCGGGTCAAATTTGCTCTAAGCATGGCAAGTTGGCAGTTACATGCAAAGAAAATTAAATAAATTGAAACGGTTTTTTTGATTTTTTATTGTTTCTTATATTCGCAAATTTTTTGGATTTTTTACGATTCATGAATTTTTAATTATTTATTCAAATTCTTTGAGTTTTCAAAATTATTCATATTTCTGACAACTTTTACATTTACGATCTTCGAAGTTCTCAAATATTCTAGATTCTTTTGATTTTTCAAATTTCGGAGACTACACAAATTTAAATTATTTAATTTCGGTGGATTCTATCTATCCTAATAGGGTGATGACATTAGGTGAAAATGCGGTTTGTCATAGAAAAATATAAATAAATACAAATTTAATGTAAAAAAATTAGTCAGTCTTAATCTGAAATGGTTATTCCTTCTAAAAATCAAAACTCATAAATATTCCTGAATTATTATCAATTATATCAAGTAAAATGTTACGTGAATTCTTTAAGGTGTCTGAATTTAGGTGTTTTACCTCTGTTTTTTTACTCGCATTTTGATTTCTTTATCTTTCACATTCATTTAGACTTTAGAAAATGAATTATTTGGAATTTTTAGATTTTTTAAAATCCCTAATCTTTTCGGATTTTTTTGAATTTTTGGATGACTACGATTCTTAACAGTCTTCTTCTTAGGGATTACCAACTAATCAATATTTTTATGATTCTTAATTTTTTGTTTTTTCCCATCTTTTAGTCTCGAAATTTTCTAGATTCTCAACATTTTTTTAAACCAAATTCTTTTGTTTTTTTTTTTATTTTTTGGATTCTCAAATTTTTTCTAATTTTTAGACTCTTTAGATCGCAGATTTGGTAGTTTCAAAATTTTTTAGATTCTTTAAATATTTCGATCTTTTTTGGTATTTTGAATTTTCAAATTCCTTAGACTTTTTCTAATTCTTTAGAAGCCTCTAATTTTCAAATTCTTTTAATTTTTTGAATTTATTTAAATTCTTTTAAATACTTAAATATTTGGATACCTTGAAATTCGTAGATTTTCATCGTTTTTTCGGACATATTAGATTCTTAAAATTTTTCAGATTCATTAATTTTTTTATATTCCTTGAATTCTTCAATTTTTTTTTAGATCTCGTTTTTTATTATTAACTTTCTTTCGTCCAAAATTCTTAAGTTCTGTTGATTTTTCAAATTTTTTTCAGATTTTTTTTTTTAGATGCTTAAAAGTTATATTCTTTTCATTTCTCTTATTAGAAATTTAAGATCTTTAAATTTGTAATTTGCAGTTCCAGATTTCTCAGATTTTCTATTTTTGATTTTCCATATTTCCGAACATTCTTTTATTTTCCATAAATGGTTTTTCAGATTCCTTAGTTTTACATTCTGTTAATTTCTTGGGTGTTTTATATTCCAGATTTACCAATATTTTTTAATTTTCTATAATGTTATTTTTTGAAATCCTTAGTTTTTACCTATTTTGAATATTTAGAGATTTTTCAAAATTTTGAATTGAATATTCAAACTCTATAGATTATTTAAATTCTTTAAATTATTTGATTTTTTCGATTCTCCTTATTCTCTTTTTTCTTTCGGACCCGCTATCATTATCATTCATAAAAAGAATTACCAATATATGTAGATCTAGATAGTTACAATTTTATATTTTTCAGCTTTTTGCTCAAGGAAACTATAAATCGAAAGAGGGTCGACGGGCCGGTCTTGAGTGCTCATTGTCTAGAGGTGACTTCCGGTCATCTCTGACTCCAACCTTGCTGTAAACACGTCAAATTTGACAGCTACATGCACCAAAAACTTAGTGATTTGTCGTATTTTATTTCTGTCTTCTCCCTCTAATCACCACCATCGGCCGATTAGGTCGTTTCGTTAGTCGCAAATATTAATTCCCGGAGCATTCCTCCTCCGGAAGATTCGTCGAAGCGTAATCCCCATCGACTGAACCGGAGTCCCGTCTATGAATTGGCAGTCACGCAACCACACGACCGGGAATAAAGCAAACGCACACAATAAATCAGTAGAATGTGGACGATGAATACAATACATCTTTCTTGTTCTTGCACGCGTGATGTCTATAGAAAAATATACATCTAAACCGATCATACAGAAAATTGCCGACAATTCATGAATATACAGATGTAATTTTCTAAGTGCATCATCAGAAGTATTATAGTGCAACTTGCACTAGAACGTTGATGATGTTTGTGTTTGAACAACCGTTGTATAATCATGGCTTCGACAATGGTGTTGATTTAACGGGGATATGCTGAAATATTCACTGCTGATGTCAGGACTAAGTCGCGGTCAATATTTGCATTCGGAGGGAACGGAGGCTCAGATTTCGGATTCTTATTTTTTCGAAATTGGCAAATCAATGCTAAAAATCCGCTAAAAATATCAATAAATGAATGAGTATTTTTCATTCATTCAAATGTGTTATCGTTATCAACACCTCGAAAAAAAATTTATCGGTAGCTTCAAACAAGATTTTCAATGCCAAGCATCAAGTAAATATAATAATCTAAAGTGGTTAGATATTCATTAAAACTTGAAGAATAAGAATCTGGAATTTTTTGCTATAAAATTCTGAATTTCGGGTAGCTTGACTTATCAGTCCAAGACACGATTTTATTGAAATGAGTTTGTCGAAAGCAGTGTGTTTGATATCTGTAGCATGTCACGAGCGACTCACCAACCAATGTCAACAATTTCCGGAACATACAAAGTCAATTTGCTGGCCATAACAAGACACAAGTCAAGAGGAACATGTCGCCTTGTACCGTCAACTGACTACTATACCCTATGGTACTGTAAATCACCATTAAATTCACCGGAAAACGGAAACTTAAAACTATTATTCCAAACACTTTGCTGAAAATTCATTCATTTATTTTATTAATTAATCTCAGAAGTGTTATATTTGATAAGAAAATGTATTACTTGCTCAATCGTTATATTGTTTATTTATTCGATAAGAATTAAATTTACATTTCCTGATGGTAGCTCTTTTTTTATATCGATTATGACACCATGACCATCGGTGGTTAAGTGATATGTAGCGTGCGATCATTTCGACGCCCTGTCACGTGACCATCGTTGCCTTTTAGTTCATTTCCGGTGGTCAATTTTGATTAGGCCAAAGTTAAAATCGACTATCATTATTAATAAATTAGAAAGTTGTTGATGTGTTTTGGGAAAATACAAGTTTGTAGTCTATTTGTCTCTTTGTTTTTAGTCACATTTAATTGTTTTAGGTTGAAGTTAGCTTCCATTAGACAATGCCATATCTTTAATTAATTCATTTTGGGTCTTATCAGCGTGTCCTTTATTATTTAAAATATCAAATTATTAGGCTACAACTGAAACAGGTTTTGGGAGAGTTTGGAGTAATCTGATTGGAGTTTTTCTTCACAAAAAACTAATTTTAATATTTCAACAGAAAATGACAGGAAAAATTTAATTCAAGAACAAATTGTGGAATATTGTCAATAAATGGCATAAAAAAAATGTAATTCGTCAGAAAATTATCACAAAAATTGATATTTCAACACATAATTACAATATATCAATAAAAATTGATTCAGTACAACGAATATTTCAATAAAAATTTCAAATACACTATAATCAACTCTGTACTTTCGACAAAAAATTAGAAAAAAATTCCTATTTCGAAACAGAAAATTGCTAATTTATTTATTTATTATCAGTTATATTATTTTATTTAATATCAGTAAATCAATATATGGACGAAAAATTAATATTTTGTCTAAAAAGTTTAGAGAATTGCTTCTAAAGTTTTCTGAAAAGAGTACTAGTTTGTGACACAGAATGTTGTAACTATAATTTTTAGAAAATTTAACATTTATTATATTAGTTCCTGTAAAAAATCTTAACTCTGCTCAATAGTTTTGTTCTTATAAAATATTGATAAATTCAATTCTGATTCAAAGAAGAATCGCACGTAAATATTCTCGTATACAATTTTTTTACGATTTTGAATGTAGGCTAACCTAACAATAATGCCTGAACTGACTTAATTCTGCGTTTGGTTATAATATATTATCCAAGACACATTTTGTCTGGTTCACCAAATTGAAAAGCGAAGGACCTAGCCTCAGTGACAAAGATCGTTGAAGATATCCAAAAACAACTATTGTTGTAGCAATGTTGATAGTAAGTAAGATGATTGAGATTTAACTTATCATAAAATTAAGGCAACTATAGCCTTAAGGCGATCCTTTAGATATACATATGTCATATAGAGAATATGCCGCCGATTTAGTCAAAGTTTTGAACGAACGGAAGCAAATATTTTCATGAAATAAAAAATACTGGAAAGTTGATACTTTTCTTCAGGGTGTGAGGGTGTTTTGAACTTGGACGTAAATTCTAATTTGCTGATATAATGATCGAAACTTACAAAAACTATCAGTAAATAATTAGAGCAGTTTTGATCATTTTCCTATCTAAGTTTAAGAAAAACGGAAGACTCACTCAAGCCTATGTTTTGTATACATAATTACCATATTAAGGACAAGGCTCTACGGTATTTTTTGTTGGATTATATATAATAGCTTTGTTGATACACATAAATGAAACTTCCGTAAAAAAATGCATTTTTCCAGCACTCAACTACACTCTTTTCTTGAGATCTACTTATTGATTCCTAACCAAAAATAGCTTAGACCCTAGTCCTTGATACAGCAATTATATATACAAAACATTGGCTTGATTGAATCATTCGTTTTTCTTAAACTTAGTTTGGAAAATGAGTAGAACTGTTCTAATAATTTTTAGTCGTTTTCGTAAGTTTCATTTGTATTTATCTCGGATATTCGATATATATATATATATATATAATTCAAAAAATATTTTTTTCGTCTTTGATACCCCATAACCAAAAAAAAGTTCGTTGAACTTTGGCCTATTTGAAAGCACAAAACATCTCTTTATATGAATCACTGTTTATTTTCTCCTAATTATTCACGAAATAAGTTCCTTTTCTTTTGTCACATAAAACAAAAAAACCACTGACAGTAAGTTCAATGCCTGAAACAGTTGTCAAAGCTTTCAAAATGCATGTTTCTGCGGTCATGTCTTCTAAGGGGAACAAATATTGAACAAATGATTTAATCCTAAGCAAAAATGTATCAACATTAAAAGAAGATTCTCTAAGAAACATTTGATCCATTTGTACCCACTAATTTGTGTTTTATCAAAATTTTTCCGGAAACTTTTGCAGAAGCCCTCGTATCAACAACAAATTGTAATTTGGCAATTTCACTTATGAAACAAAAAAATCAATAATTTAGCAAATAAAAAAAAAGTAAAATAGGGAAAAAAATGATACAAAAGTCGTAATTCAATAAGAAATAAGACCATAAGACATTTTCACAAAAAATTTGACTATAGTCCATTTGTTAATGTTCACAATAGGTCGCTATGAAAATCATATTTTAAGGTGGCCGCACTAGTGACATTGGTTCATAAATTATTCTGGAATTTTCTTTACAGCCAATTCAACTGAAGTTGCAAATTGTAAACTTCAGACAGATTAATGATTCTTCATTTTAAATTTTGAGGTTAAGATTATAAATCGCCGTTCACGTCTAGTAACTAGTTTTAGTGACAAAATTAAAGCCGCATTTAGAGTTTCTCAGCCTTCTTGATGCACAACAATAACGAATGGAGTATAGGCATATGAATAAAAAAAGGAAAAAATATTAACAGTTTAACAAAAAATCGCAATATTTAGACAAAAGATTAATAAATAAATAATAAATTCTAATCTTATGACAAAGAATGAATCAATAATTTAATAAAAAATGTAATAATCAGTTAAGCTGGCTCTCTTTATGTTTGATGTTTAAAACTTTAATCTAAACAAAAGATATTAGCGAATTCTGGTGACACTGAGTATTCCAATTTTGATGGCATCTAATGTTACTAACTTTAAAATAAATAGCATCTAGAATATTATTTTCAAATGATGTGTCTATTTTGGTCAGTATGGGGGGTGTAAAATCCACATGACTCGTTTCATGTCCATCACCTAATGAGATAGTAAAGTCTAATAAATCGCGCAGATGTTATCCAAACTCGACCATCTGCAGCTAGACATGATTCAGTATACCACCCCGTATATATTTACAGGTAACAATCACCAATAATCGCCAGCACCTATCTGTCATCTGTTGATTGAAACAAACGAGCGCGGCGTTGATAGAACATCAATCTTGCATCATTCGTCGACCGAAATTTCAATTTTTCAAAATGTCACACACTGGAAAAAATCGTCTCAACTCTGTTTCAAATTTCCCCGTTTTATCTTCAAATATGTATATGCGTTTTTCTTGGAATAATAGAGAACTGTTTTCGCGCGGAAAGGGTGTGCAAATGGAACCACAAACATGATGGATGATGCTTTATATAAATATTTTTTAGTACAATGTGAAAAGGAAATTGATTGGTTGCGCTGCGGTCTGATTGACAAATGATCTTACGTGAAAATGGACCGTCATCGGATTTTATAAATGATACTGCTTTAAATGGACACTCTTCTTAAAGAAGTGCTTTGCGAGATTATTAATTGGAATTTATGTTGGGCAAAGGGTGATAAGAGAAAAGCAGATGGATGTAGGTGTGGGTGAATTGCGTGACTATCCCTAAGTCACGCTCATCATAATTATTATACAACATTGTATATTTTTCCTACAATTGAATTTCGCAAATCAAAGCTAGGAAAGTTGTGTGTGTTAAGTGCCCTCCAGCGACGCTGTCATTTCGAATAAAGTAACTTCGAGCGTCCCTAATCCGGACTCCTCTCGCTTATTATTATTAAATTATCCCATTAGCTTCCTGTATCTTCGGACCAATAGGAGAAAAAAAGAGATTTGATAAAGACGCAAAGTGATAAATCGATAATGCATTGTGTCAAAGAGACCCTTCTTCAAGGGTAAAAGTATAACCGAGACATGCACATTAAGTCCTCCATCGGTGATTAAAGCTCTCTAAGCCGGCACATGCTGATTTTTCACGAACAATTGGAAATTGCACTTCAACACAATATCATTGTTCGATTGAAATTGTACAAGAGGCGTGAGGGGAATTTTAGAATTGCTAATAAATTGTCAAAAAATCCAATCTGAGTTTTTTCCGTCAGTTACGTTGTATATTATTGATGCCAGATGTGTCTACATCACGAATCCTCTTCGATAAACAAGCCAATTAATACCTTCTACACGATTAGACATCGAATGCTTTTTCATGTAATTTATTTATTGTCTGTCGCGCCATTAAATCTCTACAACACGTGCAAAAATATCTCACTGGAATTGACAACAAAACATGCAAATTTTTTCTTTGTTTCGAATTCTCCATCCATTTGAAAACAAAAACGACAAAATCTGATATAAAAGTAATTAGAATTGTGTTCCACTTGTAATTGTTGTTGATTGCTATAATTATAAACAATATCGGATTCCTACTAAGACAGAAAGAGCTCTAATTGGACAACGTTAAAAGCATGGAGCCACTTCTGTTCTGGTCAAATAACATAATTACTATTTTCAGAGACCAGATCACACTAAGAGGTTTTAAATTCGAACAATAGTCTTGTTCCATTTCACAAATTGCCGACTGGCACACCTGAACTTAAAGGAAAAGGCAGGAGGGCGTATGTAAAATAATTATTCATAAAAATTACATCTGGTTCTTTGTACGCGTGTCATAAGCCTCAGTTTACAGCACGAGTGCGTTATGAAAAGTTTTTCATATCTGTAAATATTAAAAAAATCGAATTTACTTGCGTTTGAAGTACTTCAAAGAATTTTATTACGCTGAAAATTAAGCAAAATAAGCACAAATTTTGTGTTTTAATCCATAGAATTTGAAATCAAGAGTATTAGCGATAGCATTTGTCCAAACTGTCAAATAACAAGGCAGCCGTATTTACAGTTCATCGAAAGGACATGTCAAGTGATGCTAAAAAGAAAACACATTTAGAGATGATTCTAAGAAATTTCGTATTATTTTTAAATTGAGTCAGGACTAAAGAAACGCTGAAAAGTTTCATTCTGATGAAAAATTTCGAATACAATTCTTAAATATAAACTTAGTCTACGACAGGAGTTGAAAATTCGGGTTTTCTGTTTAAAACCTAAATAAGTTGGTATCAAACAAAGTTTGACACTCCGAATTCAATCTGTTTGCTAGATTACCCCAAATACAGTTTTATTCTATTTACTTTCAATTAAACCCTATAGACAATGACAAAAAAAATAACGATCAAAACAAACTTTTATAAATCCTAATAGTACTGTCAAAATGTAAAATGACAGGACTGCCAACTCTACAAGTTAAAAATAAATCACACCGTTGATTTTGAAATTTTAGATATATTATCTTGTTTTTTAAGTTGTGTCAGAACCAAGATTTAAACATTTAAGAAGATTTAAATTCGTGAAAGAAATAAACTGCTTACTAAAAATTGGGATAAATGTTTGCTAAGTTGGTACATCATTTCTCTAAGTTCGATTTTAGTGAAAAATGTTTACACCACGTCATTTTAAAGAAATTGAGGCTAAGTTGATAACGCAAATAGCGCAAATGCAAATGTCAAGCTAGTTAAAAAAAAATGTCAGCTTATAATAATAACCCACTGAACAAATTCAGTTGTTTATTCAACGTAAAATCCAAGTTTTCAAATTTTTAGTGGGCCGTTTATTTTTGCTCGGAATATACAGAGTAAAGTTATAAATACTTTTTATTAATGTGCATCAAGAGGGCACTCTTGCAGGTTTAACTTTGTCACTTAATAAAGGTACTAAGGTGCTTTATATTTCTAACTTTTTGTCTAAGCAAGCGCTAATCTGTCTGAAGTTTGCAATTTGCAACTTTAATTGAATTGGCTGCTAACCGTGAAGAAAAATAACTAGGATGATTTATGAACCATTGTCATTTTCATAGCCGCCCCTTGTGCACATTAATAATGAATGGAGTATACATTTGGTACAAGTAATTCTGAACATAAAATTCCTTTGCAAAAAGTTTCTATCTTGTGACCAACCACAAAAGATTTTGTTCTAGAAGTCTACGGGAACAAAATAAGTTGCTAGGAAAACACTTTTACTTTGAGCGCTATTTCTGAGCGAAAGCTTCTAATTGGTCACTTTAAAACCTCTGTTATCTACCAAACGAAGAACAAAAGACCTACATTTCCATTGCTAAAGCCCATTTTCGCTGAGAAGACAATTGTGGGCCTTCCTGTATATAGTTATGGTTTTCCTCTTTTGCCAATTGCTTTTCACTTTTCACTCAAATAACTTTCCAAATTTTCAGTTTAGTAAGCACTGATGTTCCAGTCATTTTCACTTTTTGTCAAATGGGATTCACTATTTATCAAATGACTTTCACACTTCTAAATATCTCACATTATACAATGGTAGACGCTTTTTTTGAAATGATACGAATACTATAGAAAATTGAAGAAAAGAGATCCTAGACATTAGTTACTTATAAACATGAATTTACATTTTGATTAATTTGTCAACTCTAGAAAATGTAGGGCCAAAACTTGTCTATCTAACATCAAAATCAAAAATTTTTGGCTAAGAAAAAACAGATATTAGTACTATAACAGTGACTGGTGTTACTGTCGACAGTTAATCTGCAGTATTGTCTATTCGCAATCCATACATACAGAATCGCCTTCACTTTGTGCAAAATTTGGAAACATTTAGAAGATTACTCAAAAAGAAAATATTAAATTAATATTATGTTAAGTATCTATTCAGTATTAACTATTCGATTACGGTTATTCGTAATTACAGAAAAAAAACTGTTACTTTTATTATTTATTTACAATTTTGGAAAAGCATTTGATATAAAGTAAAACTCATTCGACAAAAAGGGAATCTACTATGATAAGGCACACTGATATTTGGATATGTGGGAAACTCATTTGACAAAAAAAGAAAAGCATTTGACAAAATAGGAAAAGCAAAAGAAAAAAATTGTACTTAAGTTTACAATTTCGTAGTAAAGAAGTAAAATCAAAATTTGGACAGTTATGTTCCTGTTGGTGACATTACAGTTTTCAAAAGACTTTTTCTAAATGCCAACTTTGTAAAAACAACTGTATGAATTTTATTTTTCTAGATTAACATTTTTAATCTTATTCAGAGAAACAAAAATAGAAATATAAATATTATTCTTTTATTTACCCAATTTTTTCATTTTCTAATTCAAGTGTCATTTATAAAATGACAAAACTCAATTTTCCCTATAAAAATTATTGATAAACATATCACTAAAAATCATCCACAAAACCATCAACCCCCTTATTAGGTAATTACCCAGTGTTGAAACTTCACACTATTGTGAATTATTTATCAAGCTTTCTTGAAGCTCAGGTGTGTTTCAAACAAATGACGATCATTAAAAGACCTATGTTGCTAATGTTTGTACGACATTAATGTAGTTTTTACAGCGTCGTTAGATGCGAATTTCTTTAAATAATTAATAACGAATCTTAAACTTTTTGTCTGAAACAAATGCGACTTTCGGAAGCTACAGGATGTTGCGGAATACCGTGTCCACATTTTGGGGCCTATTCGATATATTTTTTTGTTTTTCAGGATAGTATATCAAGTATATTCAGGATGTCATTTAGCAAACTAGATTAGTGTATGTAACTGTAAGTAAAAATAATAAATTTGTATCCAGTAAGGGATACGAGTTCCTGCAGTTTTGCTGTAAAATTTTCCCTACCGCCCTGTAAGTTTCACTTTTTATCAAGTTGGTGGGTTAACGCGATCCCTTAATCCAAAAACTAAATCTTTATAAAACGTCCAACGACGCGGAAGAATTCGCCACATGTTTATAGGCTACCCTTCAGGACGTAGAGGGCGCTAATCCTGTCGATAATGTTTTATTACAGCACTTGCAGCCGCCTTGATTTTGTTTTATTGAGGGCCATATGTTGCACCCTGCCGATTATCGATTCAGTAAAGCGTGTCTTCTCAATCGGAATCGATGTTTACGTTTGAATTAATTACGAATGTTTATTTTATTTTCAATAAATGAAAGGGGATAATATTTGTTTATTTTAATTAAAGAAAGAAAAAACAATCATAAATAATCCAATAAAAGCTTTTTTTACAAGAAAAAGTAGTAACAGGATTTATGTTGAAAATAGCACTCTAACGGTTTTATTTGAAAGAATAAAAGTGGAAACCATTATCCATCATTTGAGCTTTTTCTTTGATCGGTTAAGGAGGAGGCATCATCATTGGTTTAGATTCTTATCGGTGATGATGGTGTGGACATGGCGACCATGATGATGATGACTAGATGCAAGTGGTGTACATTAGCGGTGTTAATCAAGGATGCACGAACGCCGCCAAATGTAGGGGGCGGTACGAAAGTTAAAAGGCACGCTGACTTGACACAATCGAAGGTAATTTATTCAAGATTTGTGCTTTTGTCTTGTCGGATTTTACAGACAAGATACTGATGAGATAATGTTGAGGTTTTTCAGTTTTTACTTCTGGACGGATGAAGGCTGGACAATATTTTGACGCGCATGAAAAATTTGCGATTGTATCGGTCTGAAGGCAATTTTTCAAATGAAACAAATAAATCAACGCGAAAAAGTTTTACTACAAAATTTTGTTTATTAATATGGGCGTATTCTCAGACACTGTGCTTTTTTTATTAAGAAAAGTTGACACTGGCACTAGACGTATATCAGTATATCAATAAATAAACAACAATTTTTGCTTTTCTGAAGATTGTGTTTATTTAGTTATTTTATTTCTAATAAAAGTAAACAATTCTTTTAGAAGCGTGCAGAAATTTAACTAGGCATTTTATAAGTCTAATTGTTAATCTATAAAATTAGCAGTATTTGAAAAATTTGGAAATTTTCTAGATAAAAAATAGAAGAAAATAGAGAAAATTTAAACGTAACGTCTAGCAATTTTGGGAATTCGAGAGAGTTTAAACGATTAGGAAATTATGAAACATCCATAGGGTCCAAAGAATATGAAAAACCAAAATGGTCAGTTATAAAGAAGATTTGAAATTTGAAAGTATTTGGAGAATTCTGAAAGTACAAAAACCTGAAAATTTCATATATCAAATTCGAATTATTTAAAAAAACTGAAAGACTGAAACCTCAAATAGAAGGATAACGAAAATTTAAAATATCTGAGGACTTTAAGCAACTTCAGAGTTCATGAAAAGAATTTGAGAAAAACAAAAAGTCTAAAATACTGTTGAGTTGTTTTACCTTTGTGCCTGCAAAATTTCCTTCTATTATTAAGAGAAATAGATACAATGTAGCCTTCTTCTTGAAGAGTTGCATATTTGAAATTTTTTTAAGATAAATAACCCGAAAAATTTGGACTCATTAAAAAATAATTATCCAAAATTTAAAGATATAATAAAACACCTTGTTTGTTTTGTAGTACTATAATCATCATCAATCTTCATTCAATGTACCTACAATAACAAATCAAATAATGATAATTATTCAGCCAGTTTTAAACCAAAAAGAATGTTCACAGATAATTCAACTAGATTTCATTTAAATTAAATTCCCAACATGAAAAATAAACCTTGTACAACATCCAGATAAATATATGCAAATATTAATCATTCATGTAGAATGCACCTTCAATTAGATTTGTTGCTTCTATTTAAATTTAAATTGCATATTAAAAAATAATATTTACAAATCGATAAGTATAAACTTTATACAAATCTGCTTATCATCAGTATTGCATCTTCTCACGTTATCAAAAAAAAAATCCCAAATTTTCCGAAACTCTAGAAAGTCATCTTCCTGGAAAAAAGTGTCTATATTTAGTGTCCAATGTAGCATTAAAATCCGTCGGTAAAGGTGATGTTAGTAAATGCTACTGTATATTCGATGGTAGTGTTTACGCCCAGTGGACCCATTGTCGGTTCCGCAGGATTAACAATTGTCCCTAAACTGAATAAGAGCATCGTATAGTTAGGTCGGATTTACGTAATACGATGATAACATAGAATGCAGAGATTGTGATCAAGCGTGTTGTAATTTATACGACACTTGTGGACCGGTTTAGACATTGTTATGGTACTAGAAAAGGGCGATATTTATCGGCCAAGGTGATAGCGGAACTTTTGTAAATTTTCTATCACACGTTCTGTTTTGATTTGTAATTGTATAGCAAATGATTCATTATTTTATCTAAACAATTTTTTTTTCTATATTTAAATTCAGTAATCCGCAAAACCAATCTTTCACACAAAATATTTTCTTATCCGTCGGCGTATTTGTTTTTTTTTTTTTTTCAAGAGCCATGTGTATAAGATTAGATAAAAATCTCAGGATGCTGCAAGCGGCGTCTTTGACATGCGTCATCATCTCAAGTGGATATTTCAATTATTCCAACAAACAATTTTTGATTAAAAGTCAAATCGATTAACCCCAATATTACTAATAATGTAAAGATGTGTCTTGATAAAAATTGTGTACCTAAACTCCCTTAGCAATCAACAAAATTAACCCTATTCCGACACACACATTTCAATTAATTATTTGTCTCGTTTCAAACAGTTTTTTCGATATTTTCACGTGTGTTATATTTTCATTGATTCGAATTTATATCGGAGTGTACATATTTACCGAGAGTAAACAACGACAGGTATTGTAAAAATGCATTGTTTGTCTTTCATATCGACTTCCACAAATACTGAAAAACACACAACGGAAAAGGCGGATCAGCATTTTTCAATTCATGAATATTTTTTTCATCAAAATTCATCTAACTTAACTAACTAAAATTTTCACCTCTTTGACCAAAATTTATTTGGCTGAGAGTATGTGATAGCAAAATCTTTGCACTTGCTGTAAATGTGGAATCGTGTCCGATGCATTTAACGTATCCACAAGTCAAGGTGTGACATTCATTCTCTTGTAATTTTTATCGTTGATAAGATAACCAGCATGTATTACCATGTCATGATAATACGAAAAAAATCAGTAACCTGTAACAAAAATCCTATTTTGATTTTTCTTTAAAAAAATTCATTCCCCGAATTTTCTATGGGATAACTGAGGGGCCGAGACTGTAGTTATTGATTACCTGCCGACCATTTTGTGATTCCTTTGCCCCGTGCTATCAACAAAATGGACCAATTGGGGCACAGAGCACGCAAACGCGGTAGGCGTGGCAGTTGAGGGATCGAACAAAAGCTAATCGTGGGACCGAGTTTGTCCGACCATCGAGACGATATTCTACCATCAGTCGCTTGAAAACATTGTGAGGTTGTGGTTGTGCTGCGGCGTTCGATGATATAAAAGCGCTATTTTTTTTTGGTAACTCGGTGCGGACTGTGCCGGGAAAATACTTTTAGTGGCCGGTAGTTGTTTGAGGTGCGCTTTCGTATGGTGATGTCAGAGCAAGGCGGACTGGCCATGCACCAGTTACCAATGCACCATAGGGGTTTGGTGCAGCCCAGTCTTGTCATGAACCCGCATCCATCTATCAACAATTCCTGTTCGATGGATTCACAAAATAGTAAGTTGAAATGAGCGAATAGTTATCTTCTTAAAATTATCTTGAAGATGGGAAATGTGGGTGGATAAGTCAATAAAAAAGGGTTTTGTTGAAATGACAACAAATTGTAAATAATGTTTTCGAATTAGATGATGAGATCTGATTTTATCTACAAAATATTAGAAATCTACCTAATATTTACAAACAGAAAGAAATTATAGGTTTGTAAACACAAAAAAAAAGATATTATTTATTGAAAAAATGCTAAAGTTCCAGACACATAATTCTGAAAAAAATTATAGATACAGGGTTTTACTGACATAACTTTTTGTTTACAAGTTTCAGAGTAGTATACTGTTGTAATCAGTATTGAATAATTGATCACTCTATACATTAATATTAATGCATATCGGTTTATAGAAAAAAGTTCTGACAAAATCTCACCTCAATTTGAGAAAAAAAATCTTGAACCTTTTTAGAACTGCAGAAATTTTTGTTGCTAATATGAATTGCTTAGTTACACATTTTAAATACTTAAGTACAGTGATTTGATAAATTTTAACTTCTGCGTTATCTGTTGTAAGCACAAAAATTTGGTTGAAATATTTTTGGGGATTTTTTTGAAAAATTTCAAGAGAATTGGATATACAAGTCGAAGGAACTTTTAGCTTGAAAACAAAAATAGAGGACACATTGATTTTCTATCAGATGTAGGTCATGAGAATTTTTTTTTTTAATTTTTATTTTTTTTTTTAAATAAGAATCAAGAAATTCAATGAGATTTAATAATAAAAAGTGGAAGAAAAGCGAGAACTAATCACTTACCAGTCGAGATTAATTTTCCATTTTCATTAATCATTTTAAAATTTCATACTTTTACGTTTCTTAAAATTTATATATTTTTGGTAGCTTTAATTATATTTGCAGTTTGAAACGTCAAAACGTTTGATATTTTGATATTTAATATCGCAGTTGAGATAACTGACATTTAGGTTTTCTGGGGACCTAAGTTCCCATTTGTATCCCGTTGTTAATAACAACATAATTAATTATTTGAGGAGAATCAACTGATGTCTTTCCTGTCTATAGTGAAAAGAAGTGAAAAAATACTAACAAATGAAATTTTATAAATTTTCACCTGATGTCAATTTGTGAAATTTCTATAGATCTACTGTTTTATATAATTGGAACTTTTTAACATTTGCACGTAAATGACAGTGAAAATTTTAAAGTTAAGAATTTTTTTATTAGTTGTTGACCTGTTTCGTTACCATGAAGAAGTCAGTTTGAAGCTTTTAGATTTATGACAGTTTCTAATATATTCCATCATTAACATGAAAAATAATTGATACTGACATTTCATGACTACCAATTTTCAAAAAGTGATTTGTCCAAAAACTAATTCAACACTCAGATTGGCTCTGTTACAGTAGCAATTTTAGAAAAGTTGTTTCGTAGTTTACAATGAAATGACTTAGAAACAAGTTTTCATATGTAATACGATAAGTAGTCAATGTTATGCTGATTATTTTTGTTGTGATGCTACGAATGTCAAGGGTGCTTGCATGAGTCGATTTCGAAAGCGCCGCTGTACATGAGTAGCAGCACCGGAAAAATTATCTGCAGAACATCGATTCGGTAAACTATTTAATGAATCAAGTCTCTCGAACCTAAATGAAATATTTTGTAAATCAAGCTATTTATGATTGCTTTTTTTGACAATTATTCTCGCATAAATTGCTTTAAATAAATTAATTAACTGTTAAGACTCTCAAACTCTTGTTGAATTACAATGTTAAGTAAAGTGAGTTGATTTGGCAGTAACAATGATGGGGATCATTGATGCTGTAAGTAAAGTTTTAACAATGATTTTCATTTGTTAAATTATTCACTCTTAGGACAAGAATTACTACAGAGCGATCAAGAATCATTGAGTCTGTTGGCAATAAAACAATTGAAAAATATTGATGTTTTTTTTCTTACAATTGGTATACAGGATAATCATAACTGACACAATTTCGAAACGTCAGTGTCAAAAAATTTTAGGTTACGTTAAGAGGATTAAGAATTTTGAAATTTGATAAATACTAATTACAGAATGTATGAAGACACAACAAAAATACGAGGCGAGATTCCCGGTTCCATTGTCAAAAAAATTCAAAAGATGTTTAATACAAAAATTTGATTTTTGGAATCAATTTCAAAAGCGCTTGTCAAAAAACTGTGAGTTTCATTCAAAGGGATTTTTTTGTGTACTTGATGGCATGAAACGTACCGTGAGAAGTCGATTTGTAATTAGCAGACTTGACATCTTCTAAGGCATTTTACTATTAATCTTAAAAACTTTTGATTTTCCAATCTTAAAAAAGTAAGTCATCTGAGCGTTATAAATATTTCAATACGTGAATTGGTTGCTTCAAGGCAAAAATACGTCCAAATTGATCAGAAACCAAAGTAAAACAAATTAATTGATGTCTTTTCACAAAAGTTCTTTCAATCCCTAAAAACAAAGTGTTTAGTAATTAAGAGCCTAAAATTTCATTGGTGGGAAGGAACTCATAAGGAACAACAATAAAGGTTTGAGACCCCCCATATCTTACCTGTTAATTACAGCCAGGAATCTCTATAAAATTAGATATTTACTTCTGGTTTCTTTCATTCAAAATTCATAAAGTAAATTCAATCTCAACTAGATGAATCTGAAAGTAAAACTTTGTCTCAAACAAAATATTACACGAACCCTTTTTTATATATTTTGGAAATTTTTACAGACATCGAAACCGTGACTTCCAAAATTTTAACATTGATTCCAGTAAAACTCAATCGGATAGAAAAAAACTTTATTGAAAAAAAAATTGAGTTTTGTCGTGTATTATATAGTGAAATTTTGGGTACTTATTTATCAACACCCTGTAGTGTTGTGAATAAAAATGAAACATTCGTGTCAAATTGAAACGGAGATCAAGAACTAAATCTCTAATATTTTACTAATTCCAAGATTTTGGATTACTGTGGATAAATTGAAATCATTTCATTTGTAGGTGTATTTGAGATTTTTGTATAAAAGAAGCGTTTCCTTCTACATTTTAGGAAAAACTATTATATTTACAGGGCGAGTCACTAATGATTCATAGCCAAACTAGTGGCATTTCACTTGAAAAAATATTAAATCCAAAATATCTTATTCAAAATTCAGTCCATGAATGAAGTCATTTTCATATTGCTGTAATATGAAAACAAGGAATAATAATAATAAATAAATTAAATAAAAACTATACCTTTCATACTTCAAAAAATTCAATCATTTTAAAAATAATCCACATTCAGTTGAACGATGTATGCAGGGAGTTTCATTAGTATTGTGATGGAAGATTATGGCGTTAAAGTTGAACTTTGAGACAATGTAACTAATGAACGCTCATCTATCTTGTAGACTCTACTTTTCAAAAATATTTTCAGATTTATACTATTTCCAGTTAAAACGTAAGTCTATGCAACATTGTTTTTTTGAAGTATTAGTTAATTCATTTTTAATTATTTTAATTCTACTCTAAATTGTTCATTTAATCGTTATTTATTTGTTCAAACTGATCTTAAATTGTTTGATTTATTGACTATTTTTTAAAACAAAATTCATGCAAATTTCTAGAAAAAAATTGATATCTCCCCTAATTCCTTCTAGAATAAAATGGAACTTTGCCTGCACAAATCTGTAGAGCAACAGTTCATAATATTTTTCATGGAAAATTTGAAAAAAATCTCAAAACAGTGTGTTTTCTAATTTCAATTCCTACATACTTCCATCTTAAACTTTGTTCTTTTCAGATGGAATGCCCAATAATTTATTACGATGTTAATTTTGTTTTTTAATTTCTCCTTTATGATATATCAAAAGCTCTACTTATTTCTTCTGTTTTTTGAATTCTTCTGGTGTTTTTCTGAATTATTTTCATGAATTTTCTCTATGACCTGTGAAATATTATGTCTATAAACGACAAATTTATTTATTTAATATCGGATTCAGATCTACAGAGAAATTCAAGGTCACTAATGTCCTGAAATTTGGGACTGTACTACGTTCATAAACAAAAATTGATACAATGACTGTACCTTAAAGTGATTTTTTTTATTAAGATTGCAGATTGAAAATTAAAAAAAAAATGACATGATGTCATTGGTGTGACATTTATGGCTAAGACAAACAGTTAGTAATTGATAAATATTGTGGTACATTTTTGGCCTGAAGTTAAGTATTTTATGTTAAAATTATTTTAAAAGGCTTACTTGGTGGATTCAGTTAGTTCATGAAGTCTCGGGTGAGTGTTTACAACAAATAAATCCAATAACTTTAGTGGTAGTCTGAGGGTTTCTTTGAAAATGATAATTGATCGTTCAGTTTAAATGAAAGAGTGATTTTCAGCTTTATTCTTCGTATTTTGAATATTTTCACTTTATTTTCAAAAATTTTTTGGTAAGAAACATAAGTAAATAGGCATTCTTACGTTTGGTGTAAATGAATATTAGTCATTAAATCGATCTTTAAATGGGTAAGTAAATGGAAAAAACCATTCAGAATTTGATTCTTCAGTAAATTTAAAGTTGATAGTACTCATTCATTGCGAAAATTCATGAAAGTTTAGGCATTTGCGTAAACATAACTTGACATGTCAGTTTAATATAATGTAGACCAATTCTGCCAACTTCATTAGTTGTAATCCTGATAGGCAGAAATAAACTAAATGAATGACATTGGGATTTTTATTTTATCAAACTATTCCAGTGGCATAGGTGTCTTTATAGATCTGAATCCGACAGTATTTATTCACAACCTGTTTGTCACGAGGCAAGTAGTCATAGGAACAAAATTTCATGAAGAAAAATCAGATAAAATTGATAGCTTTCATAACTAAATATTTTGGAAATTGAAAAAAATATTTGTGTCTTGTGTTACACCAAAACAAAGCAATTTGATTGGCGTGAATAAACTGCCTATCAAAATATGGGGCATTTCATTTCAAAAAAGCAAGTTTCAGATGTTTGAAATAAGTTAGATTAAAAATAAGAAAAATCACTGGTTCTCGAACGTTTCTAAATTTTATTCACAGATTAGTGTAACGCCCTTTCATCAAATTGTTTGATCAAACTAAAACTTTGATTGTTGTGAAATCACATTTTGATAGTTTGACGTAACATCCATGTGACATTAAACCAATGATAGTTTTAGTTTGATTAAACAATTTGATTAAATTTGATGAAAATTTTACAGTCTGACCAAGGCCAAAATCATGCGGTTTCGTGTAAAAAAGTTATCGTAACATGCCTCAAAAATCTAACTCTAGGCCCTTAAACATAAGTTGACATTACCTATTTACAATTTTTTAAAATTTCATCACAATGCCATAATCTTTCGAGCTGAAACAAATGAAACACCTGTATATACACCACTAACTCAAGAAACTCTTCACCATATTGTAGAAATTCAGAAATCTCTAAAATTAAGAACACTTATTCAATTTTCAAAATGTGGATCTTCTAGTGCTTGATATTGAATCTAAAAGATAAAATTAATACCCAAAAACACTAACCTGGTGTTATACTAAAACACACAACGCGTTTCGAGTACTAAGTACCCATCCTCAGGTGTATGAGAATAAAAATGATTTTTAGCTTTGTTAATATTTTGTTTATTCTGTACCAAGTCTTGAACATTTGTATCATTTCTAGAAAATCCTGAATAAAGAAATAAATTTAATATTTTATTAACTGTCGTTTGAGTAACTTTAATATTTAAGCAAAAATAATCAAAATAGGGTTTAATTTCAACACCCTGTAGATCGATAAGGAGCCACACTTTGAATTTCTGTCTTTAGCGACTAAACCGTAACATTTGGTGTAATATCAAAACACTAAATAATTGCCCCATTAAATTGAAACATGTTTGACAAAATGTGAATAGAATTTCAATAAGGTATACCTATTTAAGAAAGTTATACATTCTTTTATAAAACACTCTTTAATCACTAACAATAAATGTAATTGCTTGAAAGTTTAATTCAAAAAAAAGCACGGTATACTACTATAATTTTTCCAAAACATTTTTCATTTTAATCTCACAAAAACATCAAATAAAATTAAGACACTGGCTCTTCTGTGAGTAATGACCCTAATTAGTCCATCTTGAATTAATTCACAGCCAAAATAAATCCAAACTGTGGTAATTTTTAACAAGAAAAATAGTCAAAATATTGAAACATGGAAAAATTTCAAACACAGTTAGTCGGCGACAATCAAACGCATTTCTTACACACTGAAAGACGATGAAAATTACCTAATTTACATTTTATAGTAGTTTAAATCCAAATCTTACCTGCTATCTCTACCGGATAAGGTGTCAAAACTAGGCAAAGGACATTTTTCATTATATAAATTTTCTCCAATTGAAATTTGGCTGAAATTATATTTCTTTAGGGATTTAACTAATTTTATTTATAGTCACGCTATGAAGTATCAAATTTAAAACCTTGACTTGGTTAATTAATTGACATCAATACATTCGAGTGGATGACTGGAGAATTTCGAATTCTTATCGATTTATTTTTGTAATTATGGAATTATTTTTATTTGGCACTAGGTCAGTTCTTTTTTTTCAAAGGTGGCAGCCTTGAAACGTCAGAATAAATTTTAAGGTTAATATTGAAACGTATCAGGTGTGTCAAATTTGCAAACGTCACAATATCGTTAATTACTCAAAAATCTCTCAATTTTATATTTAGTTTTCAAATTGTGATGTTAATAGTAAAAAGTTTCAAGATTGTGTCAAAATTTCAGTGATTTTTCCATGACTTGATTTCGTAAAATTCCTGCTGCAAATCAAACAAAGGACAAAAGGATGATTAATATTTATTTAAACATTTTTGAATCATCCGTTTGTATCCACAAATATTTGAATAAAAAATTACCAAGTTGTTACCAATTTTTAATAACAGTAAGTGATCCGTCGGAAAGTGCATCTATTATAGATGTCATTCTTATACAATAATAAAGATAAAAATCTGTAGGTAATAAACGCTATTACTACAAATTTTTTCATGTGATTATTATCTCGCTTTAAAAGCCTTGTTAACATTAACCCATCTCATGAATTAAATCTAAAATTGTTTAAATAACAAATTTTAAATAAACGCGATAATAAATGTAATATTTTGATTTATTAAAATTAACGATACGAGTAGAGTAGCTTATATGTAAGAAGTCGTAAATTAATTTTTACTTTCGTAATTAATTTTAATAGCTCATCGCTTTTTCGAGCGTGAAAAATGAAATTCTATATAACGAGACGTGAATGTTATTCATTTTACATGCCTATTTAATAATTCATATACTTATTTGTCATGCTGAAATTCATGGTCAACAAATTAGACTTTTTTTGAAAAAAAAAAGTAATTAAATATTAGAAGGGAAGAAGCACTTTTACTGCGGATGATTAGTCTTCGTTGCGAATTAACGTAATTAAAAATTATACGCCACAGGTGATGTCCATCAGAAATATGAAAGGAAAATTTTATGGGCAGTTGGAATAAATTGTGAGGATTTTAAAAGTACATTTCTAGTTAACGTTTTCTGCATTACTTGATTGGAAATGAAGAGGAGATTATTATTTTTTACCACCTACAGCTGTCATAACTCGCCTAATTCTCAATTCTTCTTGTGTTTTTCGTCCAACACAAGTAAACGGTTCCAACAAATACAGCCTTGTTTGAGGGCTTTATAGCAGGCATGCCAGGCCCAGACTTTAGATAAGTGAGGCGCCGACGAGGGCCAAGAATGTCGGATTATATAGCCCGGCTCTGATAAATCCCGAATCCGGTCTTTTCGTCTCAATGACCCACAAAATTATTAATAATCTCGAACTAAACCGAAAGGAATTTTGTCGATTCAGCAAAACGTCTTTTTCAATAAAATTCCGCGGCGAAAGACACAACATTTCCTTAATCGGAGGTCATTTCTCTTGAGGAGTCGGCGGTCGCTTTGAACGTTACTCGGCTACGGTTTTATTGCATTTTTAGGCAACAGGTATCTGTTAGTTTTATTTAATTAGAAAACGAGCATTATATTTAACTTTGACGCCCGGATTCGTGTCAAAAAATTAAGTAAAAAAAGGAGGTTAAAATTCATGTTTGAAATTTGATCCAAGATGTTTTCAGAATAACTGTAAACATCAATATACAGTGTGTGCGAAATAATTTGGAGTCATTGATTTATGGGGGTCTAGTGTTGGCTTTCTGTCACATTTGTGTCGGAGGCTTCATCATGTTCTTGTGTTGGCCAGTGGCGACAAGAGTAGGCGCCGGCGTTTATAACCTACAGAATCCAGACAGAAACTTTGTGAGATACTCTGACTGGTTTATGGGTGCGGATTAGAGATAAGTGCAAGAAACCTGTCAGAAAACAATTTCAGATGTTAGAAAATGAAAATACAAACAAGCACGTTCTATTTTCCGATAACATTTCCATAATGTGTTTTTTTTTAAAAACAAGCTTCGAAAAAATTTACTGATAGTGGCAAAAATAATTAAAAAAGCGTCCAGTCTATACTTATTTTCTTATCCTCTTGATAAGGAATTAATTTAGGTTAGAGCATTTAAAAAGTCCAATTTTTTTAGTTAAATGCCCAATTATTAAAAAAGCTAATTGTTAGAAAATAATTTGAACATGTAGTCACGCCGGCTGACTATTTTATTAGGTGTTTCCTAGCGTGTAATTACATTTTCTATTATTTTTTGATTGAAATAAAAAGCTGAAATTTTAGTGGACAGTTTTTTGCGTGGATAATAAAACTAAGAGACAAAAGTTTTATGGTTTTGTTTAAACGAATTAAACTGGAAATGCCAAAAATATTTGGTGGACACATTAAAATGTTCGAGGAATAAAATAGCTCTGTTTTTTCAATTTAGTCTCAAATATTTAGAGAATTTGTTCAAATCAATTTGTCTGAATTTTGCAGTGCATAAATATGCCTTCGGTCGTTTGCTCTTCTCTCAAAATAATTTCCAATTGTGTATGCAAATGCATAAGATAAGCCGGATAAGACACTGACTCGTCGGTCGTTGTAATCAAAAAGCGATCGACATCTCGATAGCCTTCAGCGGCGACACTCTTCCATCTACCTGAACCGCAGTCATTTTCGCCGATTCTCCTACTTTGCATATTCACTTCCTCCGAAATAAATAAATTCAATAAAGACAATTTTCGTCGACGGCAGATGTTAATAAGAGTGTTAATTATCGATGCGGTCACTGTGAATGTTCTACGCTGAAGAAGAGGGAGGTGTTGAGGTGTACTAATGAGATCAAAGGTGCCGACAAGAAGTGTTCTGTAGTATGCGGTGACGTGAACTTGCTGGGGTACTATACTGGTCACTAACGGTCAAACTTTTTTTAAGACATTTTTAGTACCACTGAGATTCATTAGTGACTTTCTGATTTGCATGTCGACCCAAAATGATAGGCTACTACCTGGACTTGGAATAAATAAACTCCAACATGTCGCTAATTGTTTGTTTTATCTTAACGTATGATCGCGGGGCTCTCTGCGGCCTTCTTTTAGTGATTTTATAACAATAACAGTTAATAAACGGTTTTTGGGTTTATTTTGGATTAATTAATGTCATTTAACTGGGTCGAGTCTAAACAATAATGGAAACTAATTATTTTTCTGTAATTATATTAAATAAAAACTGCTTTAGACTCTTTAAATACATATCGTAAACATCTTCAAAAAAGTACAACTAACTTTATGACCTTTTAATTTTTTTAGTGGATTTTGTGTAATTGGTGATATTGCGACATAATCGAGGAGAAGTAGTCAAATGTGACACATTTGTTAACTTAAAATTGTTAATAGTGACACTTCAGTTTTGCCAATTTCGCAAAATTGGTCTAATCGACACCCAATTTGTTAATTTTTTTTTATTTATTTTTGTAATATTCTTTGATCTTGCCGCTAACACTCTGCACTACCTATAATTACAATAATATGCGATTGTTTTTTGTGAATAAAATAGGCTAATCTCACTTAAATTCTCCCATTTTCCATGATGATTAGCAGAAAGCGATTTTTAATTTCCGTCGATCGTTCATATGCCAATTTAATTAGTTATTTTTATTGTAGATGTGCAACGTAACCAACACAAGCTGTAATTAAACCATCCTCTCATTATAAATATAGTTCCTTCAAGGCGAATTGACTTACGAAACTCACTGTTGTAAATGAATCAATGTTAAAAGTGGTATGACTTGGTGCTTTTTCAACTTAGAAATTCAAAACATATAAAAATGTATTTGATTCTAATTATTTTAATTAGAAATTGAAATTCTTTTGATGCGGTTTTATGGGAGGGCTGTCTGGACACCCTGCAGTTCGCACCGGGGTGTTAATAGACCCCCGTCTCGCCGACCTGCTACCGGATGCCAGCATCATTGTGTCTGCTCTGACACCGCCACCACTGACTTTACCTGGACAATTAACGCCAGAATGGATACACTCATCTGTGTTTGTAGACACTTTATACCACTTTTTGTTTACTTGGCGCTGCCACCAATAATCACAGATAAGGCGGCAGCCCCTACATTAATTATTACAAAAATCTCATGTAAGAAAACTGCTTGAAAAACGATCTTGATGCGCAGCACCGAAGTCGGAACTATCTCGTAAATGAGCAACAATTATTCAAAGCGAATAAATCCTGACACTTGTAAAAATTATCCTTCTATGTCAGGATAATTTATAAATCGATTCATACAAGTTTTATTGTACAAAGCTGCTGGTAATTAAATGGAATGATGTTATTTTTTTATATTGTATCAATAATATAGTTAACAAACCTCCGTTAATTATGGAAAAGATGATAATTATAATTACTCTATTATCTGATGATTCTGATGTATGTGAATGTAATCTTTATTCATAACTTGTGTGTGATGGTAATTAAATTCTAAGCACACGTAAAGAAATTTTTCGCTTTATCCAATTATTCTCTCTGAATATCATTGTTGTTTATCTAAAAAGTAAAGCAATTAAATTAGAAACATCCGTTTTAATTTATGCAACAATTAAATTTAGATTTGAATAATTTTATTTGTTTTTTTTTTATGAAAAAGATTAATGAAATGTAAAATTCTTCAAGTTACGTCAGTTTAATTTTAATTTAATTTAAATAAACTGCTAATATTGACTGGACGTGAAATCAACAGTCCCACTTTAACCGTTAAAGAAATGATGTCATCCTCCTTGATCCGCTTTAAATGCGTCCAGAGTGAAAGAAATTTCAAGTAGGTGGGATGGTTAAAAGACAATTGCAAAAATGTAGAATCAAAAAGTTGGACAAAATTTGTACCAGGATCTTAGTCTTGATAGCAATAAATTCGAAGACGTCATCACCCACACCTGCTGCCCATCCTTGACCTGAAATTTTGCCAAAATTCTCAACTTTCTTCTCGTAATCGCTTCGTAATTTTTCACATTCACTTGTGATTGATGCCGTCCATCTATCACTTAACTTCTTTTTCTTAGTGTGTTCATCGTCGATCGTCGAACTTATACTTTCCATCAGTTTAGCGAAAGGATCAGTCGATAATAAATCAACCATCCAGTGTTTTAAATAGTGTTTATAAATTTGCGAATAAACCGGCTGCTGGTTTATGGCTGTAGTCTATATGATGGATGTATGGCTGCTTAGCAAGAATTTCACACACAGAAACTCGTATGTTTATATATGTTCATGTGATGCATTTAACGCGTTGACAGCAACACTAACAGAAATAAACATTCATACAAGCAGAGTTAATGCATCGGCGCTTTTCCACTCACATCAAGCCGGTAAATATTGATGGAAACACGTGTTGCCGACAATAATATTTAGATGAAACTTTTATTGAAGAAGCGAAAAATAAACGATTGAGATTTACTCAAATATTATTCGGATAGATTCATCTTGCAGAAACATACTACTCATAATATTTCTGAAGAACAAAATTTTCATCTTGCTTGGCAGGTTGGCTATATTCTCATTTGACAGTATTAAAGAAAATGTCCAAATTTGACAAGTGTTGTCACTTCTAATCTTAATTTTCAAATTTCAGTAACTATACAGTGTGCCCACATTTCGATGCTCACCATTGGTATCTCAGTTATTAGAAGAGATAGAGCAACGATTAAATGGGAAATGTTTTGCAGAATTTAATGCTCAAAATGAATCTCATTTCAATTTCATTATGGTTTTTCTATCAATTTTAATTTTTCTCAGTTACTCGATAACGCTTCCTCTGGCGTTTTTCAGACTTCTACATTGTTAAGCCACTTTTATGACAGGTTTATTAGTGCTCACAAGAACCATGGATTCTCATTTGTATCCGAGTTTTGTTTTTCTTATGGAAGTCATTGGATTTTTAATTATTTAAATATTCCTTGAAAAAAGCTTCTCAAAAATGTATGACATTTCACTTAAATCTCAATTTCTATAAGAGATATTAGCAGAAAACAACTTTAGCATTGATGCAAAACCATAGGCTATGAAATTTTAGCGTCATTGTTAAGCAAATGATAAGCTGTGTTACTATCGTCATGTAATAGTGGCAGGTACTGGTGGGAGATTTGGAATTGTGTGCATGAATTATTAATAATTAATCACTTTTAAGGACTGAATCAGTCGTAATAATTAACGGTAATAATTAGTACACAAAGATTTACATCTTTAACCAAAGCAACTTTTACATGTCGACAGTAATATAGCTTATCTTTTGCTTAACAATGACGCTAAAATTTCATAGATTTTGATCAGTGTTAAATTTATTTTTTGTTAATATTTATTGTAGAAATCAAGATTCACCTGACACGTCATACATTTTTGAAAAGTAATCAAAAATTTAATATCATCCCCATAAAAAAATAAAAGTTAAGCCTAATAACTCAGAAACAAATGAAAATCGAAGGTTCCCGCTGACACCAAAATATTTGTTTCAAAAAAGTGTCCTAAAAATGTACAGGTTCAAAAGTGGTAGCATAAAGCGTTATCAAATTTTTAGTAAAATCTCAAAACTGAAATTAAATTGATTGAATTTGAAATTAGATTCATCTTGAACATGAAATTCTACAGAATATTCCCCATTTAACCAACGTTCTATCTCTTCTAATAACCGAGATTCCAATGGTGAGCATCGAGATATGGACACACTGTAGACACAAAAATTTGCACACTCACTAGCATTTTGTTATTTCAGTTTGCTATGAAACACCACAAATATTTCATTTAGAAAGAGATAAATTTTTCAATAATCTCACCTCATTTTTCAAAACTGTCAGATTTGACAAATTTTGTTCACAGAACGATTTGCACTGGAAATAGTTTTGAAATTTGCACTAGCGAATGGACAGGTAAACGTAGTTTTTTGTTTAGTTCCCAGTATAAATATCAATTTATTGTTTTTGTGTGAAAATTTGAATTATTTCCTCAATGTAAATCTTTTTGTGAGTTGAATCTATCAGAAGTTACACATCTAAAAAATGAGGTTCAAGCTGAAAACAATTGAACAAATCATAATTGTTTCAATTAAAGGTGTTTCAATACCTATCAAATTTTCCTTGCTGTTAATGGAAAAAATAAGCGAATTTTTGTGTTGTAAACACGATCAAATCTAATAATCAAATTTGGTAGTATAGTTAAATTTATAGTTCGGCCAAAAAAAAGCCCGAAAGATTTTTGTTCATACGTGCTGATGTTACTTTGAAGATATTCTGTCTAAAGTTCATAGGATGTGTTCACAAAAAAATTTTTTTAATATAAGTAGGGATGCCTAGAAGATTATGTCCTAGAATTGGGAATTTCTTTTGAACGTTGGTAAAGGACATTTTTACACTGAGGAATTGTTAAGCGATAACTTATCTAAGAGTTTAGTGTAAACAATATATTAAAAAACTAGTTTCATGAGGTCTAATGGAGCGATTTGCCCTATTTTGCACTCTTTCTCTATTTTTGAGTGGATTTTATTTTAATAATTAGTGACATACAACGTTTAAAGTTTACGGATTTAAGAGCTTCTAATACCTACATTAAAATTAAAATAGTATTGTAAAAAACATGTTTCATAAGTCACAATTCATAGTAAGAGTATAAGTTCATAGAACGAGCAGCGAAACGCGAGTTTTGTGTAAAACGATGATTGACACGACATTTCATGGCCAGAAATTGAGAAAAATCAAATTATCAGATTGATCATTTCAAAATAAACATTTTTTTTTAGATACGCAAAGGTGTATCGTTCTTAAAGGTGCATTATAGAACTTTTCAGTCTGTCATAGACTGAGGTAATTTAAAAAAATATTACTATGACTACATCATAAAATTTTAATAATTATTTGATAAATATCATTCGCATAAGTGTCATTGTCGTAAATTTATACGAATGAAAAAAGCATGAATAATTGATTGTTTTGATTCAATTTAAAAAAAAACAAATTTCTTATAATTCCAAAATTTATGGGAAATTATAAGATTGACAAAACTGCCATTTGGTAGTAGTTAAAAAAAATAATTATATTTGTCTGGCGCTCTCATAACTAAATTGAGTTATTGAATTTCGAAACTCACAGCACAACAGTTAGGTTTTACAGAATGGCCCACAACTACCTCCCCAGCGATAAAGTACTAGTGGTAACGGCAATGCTGAAAATCTAAAAAAATGTTGGTATTTTGTTCCTCATTTAGAAGACATTAGAAGTTTTAGAGTTTCGTTTCCCTGACAATATAATTTGTTTTTATTATGTTCCAGAGCGATATATTCCGTTAATAGATAATTTGAAACGTTCTTATTTTCAATACGTAGAAAAATAGAAAATTTTTGCGTAGGAATTTCAACTACAGAATTGCTTATACTAATTGCACATTCTCGGTAGGGAAAGAATTATGGGTCACTTGTATTGTTGCTGATTCATTTTCAAAAATTATTATTTAGGTTATTACCATATAGGGTATTTAGGAAATAACTACACAACATTTTACTGTATATAGTATGCAATAAAACAAACTTTTTTAATGCAGTTTTTCTATCTAATCTAGTTTTGCTAAAATTTATTTTTAAATTTTGGAACCCACCGTTTTGATGATTCTAGATATTTTTCCCCCAAATATTAAACTCAAAAAAACCTACATGATGTATTATTGCTTTTAAGATAAAGTTCCACTTTTTGATTTGTCTAGTTGCGAATGAATTTAATTTTTGGATAATAATTTGAATTTAGAACTTTTAGTTTATTTATCGAGTGACATTAAATAGGCCAAAAGCACGGCTGCCTTGCTTAATAGAGGAACTTTCTAGAGGACTAGAGGAAGGTTCTTCTTTGATGCTAGTCTGAGGCACTTTAAGGTACCAACTTTCTTAAGTTTTCTATCGTTATTTGTAAAAACCTGAGGTTTATTTCGAGTGAGATCAGTTGTTGTTTGTTTTAGAGAATATTTATCATAATCATCTTTTATTGAAAGCAATTTTCTAAAATATTGGTAATAAAAATTCATTTCATACACGACTACCCGGATAGAGGAAAGCTTCTCTATTAATCAAAAAAGCTGTGCTTCTGGCTACGAAAATATCCTACTTTACGCTTCTGGGGGAACTGCTAATCTAACTATGGTTTCTGCTAACGAAAACAGTGCGCATAAAATAGGTGAGATGCGTGGCATTCAAACAGTGAAGATCATTTCAATTGCAGGGAAATGTAGGTTAATAGAAAAAACAAAACTAAGGAAACTTGTTCCTTTTCAGCTTATTTTATCCACTTATTTACCAAACACCTACTATGTAAGGGAAAATTCTTATTTTTTAGAAGAAAATTAAATCAAGAAATATCTAATATCAATAATTTATAAATAAAATAAGAATTTTCCCTTACATTAAAATTGAAATTAGAAAGGAATAAAAAAAGGAAATTTAATTCTTTCTGTAGTTGACCTATTTTTCGAATGCTTCTAACCTTTTTTTTGACAGTTTTTTCGTAGACCAACTTCACACTAGCAAAATCCGTGAAACTTAAACTGTGTAGAAATATATTTTAATTTACTAAAAAATCATTAATTTGCCAAAGTCGTATTTAATTGGACCCCAAGCGCAAAAAGTTAATCACTCTCACGGAAATTGGAGATAAGAAGTTAGTTGAGGCACAAAAGTTCAAACTTTCTAAAATTTTTTTTCAACTGTTAAGAATAAGAATTAGTAACAAATCTAATGTTGTATTATTCCTTGCAGACAAGCCTCGACGACTCAGCTGCTGTGTGGGCTGTGGTGGTCAAATCCACGACCAGTACATCCTGAGGGTAGCTCCTGATTTAGAATGGCATGCAGCTTGTTTAAAATGTCAAGAGTGCCGCCAATTTTTAGATGAAAATTGTACTTGTTTTGTTCGAGATGGAAAAACTTATTGTAAAAGAGATTATGTTAGGTAAGTTTTATAAAATTTCATTACATTCATAAAACTAATGTTATTTTTCTTATATTCTATTTTGAACCCATCAACTCGCTTGACATAAATTTGGCATTCAGCCTGTAGAATTCGTCGGTGGCCCAAATGTCCCTCATCATTCTATCCCTCTAAACAAACTTTCCTCCATCAACCACACACATACTCTGGGTCACTTTTCTCACTTTCTTCCCGTTTTATTTTCAGGTTATTCGGAACGAAATGTGACAGGTGCGGGTCGTCGTTTAGTAAAGACGATTTTGTGATGCGGGCAAAAAGCAAAATTTATCATATAAAGTGCTTCGTATGTTGTGCTTGTTCTCGACCTTTGAAACCAGGAGATGAATTTGCTTTGAGAGACGGTGGCGATCTTTATTGTAAACAAGATCATGACCATATGGAGAAAACTAATGTTTCAACGCCGCCACATTTACCATCCGCTGAAAGTAACAACAACACCAGTTTGAGTAATAACAATCATAGCACCAATTCGATGGAATTAGGATGTATGTCAGGTAGGAAAATAATTAATTCGAAATCAGAATGCAAATTGTATGCAAATGAATATTGCGAAGCTATAACAAAACTAGTTCTATAAAATTTACGATTTTCTAATTGATATAAAATTCGAAATTAAATGTAGCTACTTATTTACTTCCTTGAAACTGCAATACAATATTTTTTTATGTGTTATTTTATGTTTTATGTTAGCGTGAAACCTGTGAGGTCTTAGACCAGTTGAAGTGTTTAAAAGGCCGCTTAAGAACAATGTTTAGAAAGGTTTTATTTAGTTTAAAATCTCGAAGGTTGAGCATTTTTACTTGTTAAATATTTGCAGAGGGTTTAACATCAAAGCTTGACCGTCACATTGGGTCAATCCAAACAACCCTAACAAAAATCATAGAATACAATACAAACAGAAATAAGCTTTTGTTAAATCGCGAGCTTAAGGTAAAGCCACTCATCTCTTATTCACAAAGAGTTGATGCTTTAATCTGCATTGACCAGCGTTTCACGCCTTCATAATCCCCTCGACTCGCTCCAGAATTACCGGACTTTGCTAATGGACGCCGGCCAGTTCCATGTCTCTGAGGACTTAATATTCCGGGATTAACACGAATGCTATGGACAAAGAGAATTTGCTATCTAAATTTTATTTTTAATATTTGTTTTTTGTTGCAGATTCGGGGTCGGAAAGTGGTTCGCATAAGGGTGGTGGCGGTGGTTTGCGGAAAGGTTCAGGGGGCGGCGGCGGTGGCGGTAGTGACGGTAAACCTACACGCGTGCGCACTGTTCTTAATGAAAAACAGTTGCATACGTTGAGGACATGTTATGCAGCCAATCCAAGACCTGACGCCCTTATGAAAGAACAGTTAGTTGAAATGACAGGACTTTCGCCGAGAGTCATCAGGGTTTGGTTCCAAAATAAACGATGCAAGGATAAAAAAAAGACCATTCTAATGAAGCAGCAGATGCAACAGGAAAAGGTTAGTTACTTCTTAAAGGGGAATCAAATGTCAGGTAGAAATAATAAGAATAGCACTTTCTCACCAGAAACTGTCTAATTTCGGGAATTTTTGGGACTAGAAGAAAAATAAAATAAGCATTCCCTCTACTACAATTTTTTCACATGTTCGGGAAATTAGGCATTTAAAACTTTGGTTTGATAAACGGTCGAGTTGAATCTTTTGTACACAGAATGTTAACAGAGAGTGGTTTAAACAAAAATCGACAATGAAAACAATAAAAATTATTGATACCTACTTACGTAATTATTAAAAAAAAACGCGTCCACATTTTGGGAATTGCCGAGCTTTTCTTTAATTTTTCGGTATGATACATAAATACCGAAGACATTACTTTGCAACACTTAAAATGTAAAATCAGTCTTATTGAATAGCAACAAGCAACAATAATTTTTTATTTAAAAAAAGACAAAATTGTCTGAAGTTACAAAACGGTTTTGGAGAATTTTATATTTTCATGACTTTTAGTTTTGGTAAATGATAAATTTATTACAAATTTTTGTCGAAACCAATTCCTGAAACTTGAAATTTTTTTTGACTAAATCTTGGTCCCAACAAACGTGTTACGTATTGATTCCTGCATACAATAGAGCAGCATCATCGTAGTGCTGGTGGATCGCTTCCCCGTCTATAAAATCGAATCCTCCCCACTTCGCAGGTCGTTCACGTCGTAAATCTCAGGAGGCGTTTCTTATCAGCTGTAGTCAATCCCCGCCTCTCGCCGTCAACCAATCATCATCGTCACACATGAGCTCGACCGGTCGCATCGATTTAGCTTTTTTTTTTGTAAAGGGTGGAGGGAGTTTTGCTGCTTTGCAACGATTTAACAAACCAATGTCGTTGTTCAAATGTCGCTTTCTTATGTTAAACAAGTTTTTTAACCTTGGAAAAATTATACAACAAATTTTAAAATTGATTTGATTAATTTTTGTTCTCCAGTTCTAACATAACCTAGTTTTATATACAGGATGGCCGAAAGCTGGGTTATGGCGCAATGCAGGGGATTCCCATGGTAGCTTCTTCACCAGTCCGTCATGATTCTCCAATTGGAGTTCTACCATTAGAAGTACAAGCTTATCAACCGCCATGGAAAGCTCTATCAGATTTTGCTCTTCACGCTGATCTTGAACAGCCACATCAGCCAGCTTTTCAGCAACTTGTCAATCAAGTAAAAATAATTGTACAATTACTTTGGAATATTTTTAAATATAATTTGTGTAGATGCATGGGTATGATCTGCCACCACCATCGATGGGTCCAGCGTCTGGACCGCCACCGGGTATGCTACCAACATCAGCGCCACCATCGGACGTCATGACACATCCTGATAGCACTGATAGCTATGTTACCTACCTCGAAAGCGACGAGAGCCTTCCCGCCAGTCCCTAACACTCTCATAACTAGCCGCCGTCGCTTCCGCCCCTTCTAACACCCCTTCTCACCTCTTTCCTCTTATACCACCGTCGAATTGTAACCATGGATACCAACCGGGACAAAGAACAATCGTTTGGTTTTGGCCAACGAAAAAATCAAAAGATTTAAAACAACATATCGATTATTTTTGTTTGAATATGTTTCCAGGTGTAAAATTTTTGTTGGCCAATTCTGTAATTCTAAATTCAAATTATTTTTGTTGTTGTTATTGTTGTTGTCGGGGTAAGCGTGAAGCAATTCTTTTCTACTAATATTGTACTATATTGTAAAATTTATATAATATCTAATGTAACATTTCATTGTACAATTTGTTATTAAATCTAACTTTGTCGCTAATTTGTAGGTGTTATTCATTTTAGAATTAATACTGTGCATTCAAATGTATGATATTTTTACAGAGCTCTGTATCACATTATTTATTGCAATGAATTTATAAAAAAAAATGTATTTGATAAGATTCCAAACAGCAAATTATGTGTAAATAATGTTACATTGAAATATTAATTTGTAAATAAATACATAATAATAATCTCTTTCCCATCTTTATCAAATAAACCCAGCCACCAAAATCTGAGTGTATTACTGGTCATCGACCGTGCATAAAAAAAATAGATTGAAATTTTTCATTGAATTAGAAGCCACCCAACATTAACAAATAAAGTTGAAATTTCATGTTATTTAAATTCTCTACGCCACCGTGTATAGCATCCCCTCTGGTCTGTTCTTTTATTGTCTGTCAGCTGTCAAATAGCTGTCACCTTCATTACCAAATGGCAGAAGCAAATCTAATCAAAGAAGGTTTTCTGTGTCCCATTTGCCACAAAGATTTACGATCGCCCAATAATTTAATAGCTCATTTCCAAGAGCTCCATTCCGAAGAACAAGATATCTTAAAATCAATAAAAGGTAATAATTATAGGTTATGTTCCTGTCATTCTTCTACTTTCATTTTCCAAAAATCCAGATTTATACGGAAAAGCAAAGAAAAAAATATTGAAATTAGACGAACAAGACTTAGAATCATTTAAAAATGAAATTACTCTAGAAAAATACTATTTGGAAATAAGTGAAATCCAAGAACCTGGTCAAAGTCATTCTCATACTGATTATTTTAAGTCAGTTCGTCGAGAACGTTTAGATCATCGAACAACTGAAACGAATAAACTTATAATACGATTAGATAGATTATTAAGATTTTATGGATCAGATAGAAAACAACAAGAACAAGAAGTAGTAGCTTGGTTGGATGGATCCACTGTTACACGATGTCCTTCATGCGCTGCTAGTTTTAATATAACAAGAAGACAACATCATTGTAGGTTATGTGGGAGTATTATGTGCAATTCTTGTTCTTTTTTTCTATCATACGAAGTTGCAGGTGAAAATTCAAATTTTTCATTAATTAAAATTAATTGATGATTTCAGAAACAATCGTAGCTCCTGTTACCAATGTTGAAGCATCTAGTCGCGAATTTTCCGCACGTGATACAGAAACTTTACGTATTTGTTGTCATTGTTTGGAAATGGTTGAAAATCGAAGACGAGTCCAAGTCGAACAAATGTTACAACCTCTAATTTGCCAATTGTATAATCACCTTCAAAATCTCAAATCGCAAACGCAGGCATCCGTTGATTTATATTTAAAAATGTACAATTCGCTTACATCCGGCGAAACTACATTTCAATTACAAGACACTCAATCACTGCGATCGACTATAGCGAAAAAAGCTGAATTGATTGATACTTTAAGTAAGAAAATTGCATCGTTACCAAATGATGAAAATAATCCAAAAGCTATTCTGTTACAAAATAATATAAGAAGAGCTACTTCACATTATATTAAAGATTATTTATTAACATTACCAACACCACCAACACCACAAGAGTTGGAAAAAATTAAAAAAGAACGCACTCTTAGTAGCAATGCAGAAGATGATAGTTATTTAATAAAACCGAGTATTAAAAAAGTCACTGTAACAACAGGGTGGTCTCCAGCTGTTGTTAATAATGATGGAAGCGAAGCTGATGATCCTTTGATTGAACAGATGAATATTGTGAGAAATTATATAGAACAAGCTAGGAAAGCGCAACGATTTGAAGAAGTTGCGTCATTACAAGAGAATTTGAAGATGTTAAAAGAGACGTATAAGCAGCAGCAGATGTTGAAAGACAGTTAGGAAGCACTAGGTGTGGTTGAACGATTATGAGAAAGAAAATTTGTATTTTCGTAACTTTTGCTCTTACTTTTCATAAGCTAGTCATTTTTCACGTTTCACGTTCCAGTATCTTGTTTTATATTTTGCGAAAATGCATTATTTTTTAATAAATTCAAAAAGTTGAATAATTTTCAAAATTTGTTTATTCTGTTGCTGTTATAGCAAAACTAGGGATTTTTCAACGTTTTTGTGGAAAAATTCAGTTGAAATTAAATTAGGTATTAGGACATAATAAATAAAATGTCGATTGTTTATTAACAAATAATTACCGCAATTATTGCAATGAAACTCTTTAATGACGTCGAAACGCCAAATTTAAGACCTAAAATCTGGTGCTTAACTAGAGTTTTTTATTTTCTAATAACTAAATTCCCTAAATCTGTCAAACTTAAAAATGGAAATCAAAACACTTGATGAAAATTTAATTTCAAAAATCCGAAGTTCTTCGAATATTGAGAGTTTGTCTCAATGCGTTAACGAATTGGTATTATATATATCCAAATTCACAACTCCTAACAAAATTTTTTCAGGTTTTAAATAGTCTAGATGCCAAATCCACATCAATCGCTGTACGAATCAATCTTTCAACATTTCGAATCCAAGTTATCGATAATGGAAAAGGAATTTCTCGCTCTAATTTGGATTTTATTGGCGTAAGATACATGACAAATAAATGCCACACTTTAGAAGATTTAAAAAAACACTTAAAATTTTACGGATTTAAAGGCGAAGCAATTGCTAATATTTGCGAAATTTCTAAAAAAGTTACAATAACGAGTCGAGAACTTGACAGCGAATTTACTTATACAAAAATAATTGAGAACAAAGAATCGCGGATTGAATTGGGTGAAATGCGACCTAGTTTTGGCACCACTGTTACAGTGGACGGGTTTTTGAATAATTTACCAGTGAGACAGCAATGTATCAAAAACAGTGAATTAGAAAATATTAAGAGGAACTTAGAAAATCTTGTTATAATTCATCCACGTATATCTTTCACATTACGGAATGATATCTGCGCGAAAGTGATTCTTTCAAGTGTTAAATGTGACGATATTGCTAGTTCTTTTAAGACAATACATCCAGAAATTGACGAGAAAAATTTTGTTTTATACAAAATTTGCAAAAATAAAACGAAAACTGAAGGACTTATCCATAAACAATTTTTCGAAAGTAAACGTTTACAGTATGTTTATGTCAACAAAAGACCAATCAATTGTCCTAAAGTTACAAACATGATCAATTTAATATCAAAAAAATCGCAAAAAGTAGACAAAGGAAAATATTTAATTTTCATTCTCCACATTAAATGTCCCTACTCTGATGTAGATATTAACTTGGAACCGACAAAAACGTCAGCGCTTTTTAAAAAATTCGACATTGTTAAACGATGTATTGAAAAAATGATTAAAAGTTTTTTGGGGATTGATGAAATTTCAACGGAGTCGCAAAAGTCTAAATTAAGAAAAACAGTAAGTGAGTTTGGGATTTCGCAAATTGGAGGAGCGGTGAAATGTGTTGGGACTAAAAGAAAAATTGACGAAAATAGTAACTCAGATAATAAATCAGAGAAAATTATTGATGATACTCCGTTGTTTGAAGAAGCGAAAATTCCGTCAAAACAAACAAAAACTGCGCTTCCTATTGAAATTTATAAAAAAGATGCAGATTTAATTGATAATAGTATTTTCACAAATTTTCCTGAAAATGAAAAGAAAGGGAAAGATTTGATTATGGATATGTTTATACTGTCATTGAAAGCTTTTCCTGCAGAAAATTCCGGTAATAATCAGAATCAAACTTTAGGAATTCAAACATCACAAAATATGGTTTCTGTTGGTGTCCAAACTGAAAATTACGTATTCGAACCAGTCTTTGAAACTGATTTTTTATTGCCAAGAAAATCACTAAAACGCTGTGTTTCTGATTACGATTTTGATTTTTCAAAAATTGACACATTCAGTTTCAATTTCAACAAACAACCGTGTGATGATTTTAATCAAATTAAGAAATTGTTTGATTTTGAAAATCATCGTAGTTTTTATGGAAATCAATCTTTTTTCAATAGAAGTAATTTTCATCAAAGTACTAAAATGGTAGATATTATTCAGTCGCCTTATTTTTTCAAAAAACCATTTGCAACTTTGAAAAAAAGTCCTTTGAAAATTAAAAATCAACCGCAATTTGATTATTCTTTCAATAAATTAAATGATACTAAATCAACTTATAAAAGAAAATTGGATGACTCCATTGTTAGTAAATATTTCACTACGAAAAAATTCAAATCACGCGAAAATAAAGAAAATATTAAAACACAATCGATAGACTTTGAAAAATCCGAAGATTTGTTTAATTTATCATCAGTTGATGGGAGTCACCTAATAATCACAATGAATGACGAAGAATCAAAAACTGAAGATATTATTATCCCTCAGACTGTTAATAATTCCGTAAAAATGTTGAAAAAAGATATCACTTTCGAAATTATGGAACGATATGATTTTGTTCCCAAAGGTTTATCTCCAATTTTAAAGGATTACGGTAAAGTGGAGGAGATGAGTCCAGAGTCAAAAGAACATTTGCAAAATGCTATTGTGCAGTCGTATGAAGATGAACTTTTATTGATTAAATGGCAAAATTGCATTGACAATAAAGGTATTCTATGTAAATGTTAATAATTTTTTAAACATGTCTTTCAGATCCTAGAAAATTCTTCGAGGAAATTTATTTAGAAAAATCAAAACTAATCGAAAAATCAATCCCTAACATAAATAAATCAGCATATGTTCAACTGATCAAAGGCTTCGAACATATGAGTTTCACAAAAAATTTATTTATGAATTTGGAAGTGATTGGTCAAGTTGATAAAAAATTCATTGCTACTTTAGATAAAACAAAAAATTTAATTCTTTTATTTGATCAACATGCAGTTCATGAACGAGTTCGCTTAGAAGAACTTTCTCAAAGTATCATTTACATATATTTTTCTAAGCTTTTTATTGAATAATTTGAAGGTTATAGAAGTGCATCAACAAAACTCGATCAAAACATCACGATTTTTCTACCAAACAATGATTTAAATTTGTTACAAAAACAGAAAAATAATGTATTTTCTTTAGGTCTTGTTTTTGATTTTTTTACTAATGGAGTTACAATTTTTGAAGTTCCTTTGTGTATTTGTAATAAGGCTAAAAAAGGGGTAACTATCTATCAAATTTATTTATTTTTTTAATTTTTTTTTTTCAAGGGAGATATTGTTAAGCTGACTGAAAATTTAATCAAAGAAGTAATTGATACTTTGAATAGTAACAACGGAATTATTGTTAATACACCAAAAATTATTCAAAATATAATTAATTCGGAAGCCTGTCGAGGTAAGAATTGAGTAAACTAATCACTTATTTTTTTCAATTTTCACAGGAGCTATAAAATTCGGCGATTCATTAACAAAAAATGAATGCATAATGCACATTAAAAAATTACAGAGCTGTGAATTACCATTCCAGTGTGCTCATGGGCGACCTACACTTACACCTTTATTGTTCCTCAAAGAAATTAAAAATTTTCGAGCAATTAAACCCAAATTAAATATTAATTAACAATAAATTATATTCAAAAATGCCGCGTCTTAATTGTGTAAGTTGTCAAATATAAAAAAACTAACCTAAAAAGACAAAATATGTAATGATTGCATTTGGCCAAAATGTTGAAAAAAATGAGTAAGTATTCAGTTTTAATGGATAATTTAGTTTAATTTTATAAAATTTAAGGGATTTATCAGAAGACGCTGATACTAAAGGTTTCGATTTACAAGCTGGTCAGTCATGGATTTACCCCACAAATTACTCCCACAGAGATTACCAATTCAATATAATACAAGAAGCCTTATTCAAAAACACTTTAGTAAGTCTTCCTACAGGTTTAGGCAAAACTTTCATCGCTGCTGTAGTAATGTACAACTTCTATCGTTGGTATCCTCATAATAAAATAATATTCATGGCTCCAACTCGTCCTCTAGTCAAACAACAAATGGACGCATGTTACAATATCATGGCTATACCTCAATCTGTAACTGCTGAATTAACAGGGACTAAAATCCAACAATCTCGCACTGCGATTTGGCAAGAAAAACGAGTGTTTTTTATAACTCCCCAAGTTTTACAAAACGATTTAGGGATTATTATAGAACTCGGTGCTCAAATTAAATGTTTAGTTTTTGATGAAGCTCATCGAGCTAAAGGTAATCATGCATATTGCGAAATAATTCGGAAATTATTACCAAAAAATAAGTTATTTCGAGTGTTGGCGTTAAGTGCAACACCTGGGAATAGTTCTAAGGATGTGATTGAAGTCATGCAGAATTTATTAATAGCTCATGTTGAGTTTCGGAGTGAAGAAAGTGAAGATGTAAAAACGTATGTTTTTGAAAGGGCACTCGAAACTGTTGTTGTTCCTTTAGGTGAAAAATTACAACAGATCAAAGATGAATATTTGAGAATTTTGGAAAAGTATACAAGAACTTTGATTCAGTATAAAGTGATTTATGGAAATTGTTGTAATTTGACAAAAGGGAAGATTTTTATGATTATGAAAGAGTTTCAAGCGCGGAATGCAAGCAATAGGTGGGTTGGTTTTTTGTTTGGGTAAATAATTTTGTTTTGTTTTGTAGAATGCCGAATTATGGAGAAATAATGAAAAATTTGAACATTTGTGTTACTTTGTATCACGCTTATGAGACTTTGATTCGGTGTGGATTGAGGGCTTTTTTGAATTTTTACGAAGGTGATAACACTGAACCATTTTCAATATTTTAATAATATAAATCTTTTCAGAACATATTAATAATCCTTTACTGAACGGAAATGTAACTCTTCGACAAATATTAGAAGATTTACGAAATTATTTAGGTCCTGCCGCTGAAGTTCGCTCTTTACCTGATGGGACATTTGCTCAGATTTCTAGTGAAACAAAATTCGGCCACCCAAAATTCTACAAACTTCAAGATATTCTAATTACACATTTTCAAAATTCGGAAACTTCTGCTCGAGTTATAGTTTTTTTCGAATATAGAGAAAGTGCATCAGAAGCTTACGCTTTATTAACCCAAAACTATCCATTAATTAAGCCTCGGGTTTTTGTGGGGCAAGGTTCTGGAAATACTCAAAAAGATCAGATAAATGTAAGATGAAAATTATTTTAAAAAAATTATGAAAAAAAAATGAATTTCAGACAGTTAGAGCATTCAGAGAAGGGACTTGTAATGTTTTACTTTCGACTTGTATAGGCGAAGAAGGGTTAGATGTTGGTGATGTCGATTTAATTGTTTGTTTTGATATAGCAAATAAATCTCCAATTCGAATGATACAAAGAATGGGAAGAACTGGAAGAAAAAAAGAAGGAAGAGTTATAATTTTAGTGACTGAAGGCAAAGAACAACAAACTTTGAAAGATTGTTTGATTTATAAAAATAATTTGGGGAATTTTATCACAAATACGGCGTGTTTAGAAGAGGGGAAATATAACAACAATCCAAGAATGGTACCAAGTTTTGTACAACCAAAATGTCAGAAAATTTTCATCACTGTGAAAAAAACTTCATATGTATCTAAACGAACAAATGACATTAGATTCGATGATGATAACATGGAAAAAATTGAAATTGAAGAGAGAATTAAAAGTAAAATTGAGAATTTTTTTGATAAGGTTGAACCATTGTCATTTGAACCCGAAGATTCCAAAATTAGTTTCAATCGATTTTTAGAAAAACAAAGAGCTTTTCAGGATAATTGTTTAATTAAACATTCACAAAATACAGAAATTTTTGTCTCTTTATTGAAATTTGCGGATTCAAAGAGGTTCAATATTCCAGTAACTCAAATAGGTAAGACTTTTTGCTCAAGTTTTGGATTTTTTAATTGCTACTTTCTTAGGGAAACCGAACAGTTTTAGTCAGAATAGACTAATGAAGCAAAGCGATATCAGGAATTTGTTTGCTAGGCCTCAATCAACTAATTTAACTCAAGGTATTTTTTTTTTCAAGTAATTTGTATTACTGTTGTTGTTTTAGAAAATCCAGAAAGTTCAGCAAATAATAATGACAAAGAAAAAACTTGCGCTGATTCGTTTCCTGCAAAATTATTCGAAGAAATAATAGCCTTTAATGCGATTACAGAAACAAAATCTTCAGATTGTCAAACTTGTGATTTCCTTTTTGAATGTCCATCAATCTACAATGAGAAAACAGAAAAAGTTGTTGAGAAAATTGATGTTAATTCTTGGATTATACCAGATTTGACTGATATAGACAGTATTACATTAGAAGATTTGAAAATGTTTGCTGATTCTCTAAATCCGAAATCGAAAGACATTTACGAAGATATGTTGGATATTGATAACGATATGTTTGAAGATTTCACGTTAAATCAAGAAAAGTCTTCAGTTTATGAAACTCCAAGAAATTTCGATAAAATTCTTAAATCTTTCCGAGTAACCGAAAATGACGTTGATATTAAATTACAAGAAAAGTCTTTTAAATATGAAACTCCGAAAAATTTTGATAAAGTTTTGAATTTAATGAAAAATGTGGAAGTAATTCCGGAAGTAGAAGAAATGAGTGAGGATGTAAAATCTAGTATTTTAAGTTTTTTTAAATTGTCTTCAATCGATGACATTTTTATTAAAAATGAGGATTTAGATGCAACTGTAGTTTATACAACAGACATGTCACAACCTAGAGAAATTGTTGCAAAATCTCCGGATTTATTTTCGTCATCTGAAGATCAACAAATTGCAAATACACCAGAATCTCCGATTTTATCTTCATTCCAACATTCGCAAATTTTTAAAGCCAAGAAATTGCAAGTGACGAAACCAAATTTAGCGAATTTGAAATTACAACATAAGAGTTTTATAGAATCGCCAAAAAATACAAAAGATGAAACTAAAAGCATCGATTTTGATATTAGCGATATTTGTGATTTATCAATTTTTGGAATAACAGAAACTAAAGATGTTAACACCAAAACAAAAGAATTGGATGATTTTTGCGATGTTTCAAAATTTTTCAATTCTTTTGAACAAAAAAATGAATGCGGTAGTTCCCAAAAAGAAAATGCAACTATCCAAGCCAATAAACAAAAAAGTCCTAAAAAAGGAAGTTCTAAATTAAGTCAAACTTCGAATAAACCCGTAACTCAATTTTCGATAAGTCAGATGTTAAGTTTAATTGAAAAAACTGAAAAAGAGGACGCATTTACTTGTCAAGAAAAAAACAAACCTAAGAGAAATATTCTCCAACTGAAAAAAAAAACTCAAAGTCCGAATGTAACCCAGAGCAATAAAAAAACGATACCTAGTAATATGAAAAAAAAGAAATTCAATCTTTCTCTATCGACGAATAGTGATGATGAATTCGAAGAGGTTCAAAACAGTCCAATTTTCATGAAACCAAAACCTGTGAAAGGATTTTCAGAATCGAAAAAACGCAAACGCTTATTTTCTGATTTCATTGATAACGAAGCGGAAGTTTCAAATGATGATGAAAATTCGGAAGATGAAGAAAGTGGTGATGATTATTTTGAAGCGAGTTTTGTAGCGGACGAAACGCAAAATTTTAATAATACTACAATGCATGCCAAATATTTAGAGTCCATAAAAAGTCCAGCTAGAGGACGTTTCAAAATTCCGCAAAAATTCAAACATAATATTTCCAATGTTTTTTCACAAAAAGTTAGTAATGAAGACAATACATATGTCAATGTAAGTTTTTTTTAATTTTGGCAATTTTTATTTTGAATTTTTTGTAGGACTCATTTTGTGTTGAAAGTGATGATGAAATAGACAACACAGATGTGTCTGAGTTGGAGATTTTAGAAAAAAAGTTGGTAGAAATGAAGAAAAAGAGGAAGAACAAATCTGAAGGTAAAGTTAGAACAAAAAGGAGAAGACTCATACAATTAAACAGTGATAGCGATTAAATAAATTTATTTTTTTACAAAATTACGTTTTTTCTATTGGCAACCCAAAAGGATTAAAAACATTTTGAATTTGTTCAAAAACTGAATCTTCTGGGTGGTTTCCATCAACAAATTTTATCATATTGATTCTTTTGAAATAATCCACGGTAGGTTGCGTTTCTATAATATAAGTTTTGATTCGTTTTTTCAAAATTTCGGCCGTATCATCACTTCGAATGTTTCCTGAAGATATTCCTCTGTTCAAACATCTGTCTATGCAAACGTCAACTGGACAGTCGATAAATAAAATGAATAAAATCTCGACTCGATCTCCGACTATTTTATACCATCCGTTACGGTTTTCTTCATTTCGTGGAAATCCATCAATTAGGAAATACTTTTTTGGAGAACTTCCCATAAATTTGTATAATAAGGTACATGTGATCTCAGCTGGTACAATTTTTCCATTCCTTATACAAGAATCGATCAATTTTCCATGCTGGGTGTCAGAAATTTGCGTTTCCTTTCTTAGTAATTCTCCAGCTGAAACATGAACGAAACCATAAGTTTCGGAGATTTTGCGACATTGAGTGCCTTTGCCGGCTCCCGGAGGCCCCAAAACAAACACCACTTTTTTCTCAGATATTTTTGACATTGAATTAAATCAAATTTTGAAATGGTTCAATCGGTAAAACAGCAATTTATTACAAAACTATAAAAAAATATAAAAACTTAGTCTAATAAAATTTACATTCTTTATGAAAGTAATTCCCAATTCTTAAATCAATTTCAGTTTTCAGATTCAAATGAAATTCAATAATTAAACTTTCTTTGTTTGAAATGTCGATATAGTAGACACATGTAAATTCGATAATGCGTTTGACAATTTTGACAGATTAGTGTGCATTGTCCGGTGTTTTCTCGAAAAAAATCAAAATGTTTGGTGGAGGCCGTGCCCCAATTTTAGTTTTAAGTAAGTAAATTTGCTTTTTCTAAAATTATCAATCTTCTAAATGTATTACTTTTATTCAAAGGTCAAAACACAAAACGTGAGTCTGGCCGCAAAGTTCAGCTGGAGAACATAAACGCCGGAAAGGTATAGCACGTGTTTTCCTCTAACAAACTTCAACTAAAAACGCATATTATATTTATTTTAGCAAATCGCGGATGTAATCCGAACATGTCTCGGCCCTCAAGCCATGTTAAAAATGCTTATGGATCCAATGGGTGGTATCGTAATGACTAACGACGGCAACGCTATTCTACGCGAAATCACAGTACAACACCCAGCTGCTAAAAGCATGATTGAAATCGCAAGAACTCAAGATGAAGAAGTTGGTGATGGCACTACTTCAGTTATTGTTTTAGCAGGGGAAATGCTTGCTGCTGCTGAACAATTTCTCCATCAAAATATGCATCCTACTGTTATAATCCGTCAGTATAAAGAAGCATTAGAAGATATGATAAGTCTTCTTGAAGGACCTTTAAGTGTGCCAATCGATCGCAACGATAAAGCAGCTCTAGCAAATGTTGTTAAAGGCTGCATTGGCACGAAATTTATTGGCCGTTGGGCTGATATTGCAGTTAACATCGCTTTAGACGCAGTCAATACCGTTCTTATCGAAGAAAACGGACGTACCGAAGTTGATATAAAACGCTATGCAAAAGTCGAAAAAATCCCAGGCGGATCTGTCGAAGAATCACAAATATTGAAAGGAGTTATGGTTAATAAAGACGTAACTCATCCAAAAATGCGTAGATATATCCAGAACCCGAGGATTATTCTTTTAGATTGTTCTTTAGAATATAAAAAAGGAGAATCTCAAACTAACGTCGAAATAACAACAGAAACCGATTTTACTAAATTATTGGAGCTGGAAGAAGAGCATGTTAGACGTCAATGTGACGACATTATAGCTTTAAAACCCGATGTTGTATTTACTGAAAAAGGTGTTTCTGATTTAGCTCAACACTTCCTTCTTAAAGCAGGAATTAGCGCTGTTCGTCGTTTACGTAAATCAGATAATAATCGCATAGCTCGTGCTTGTGGCGCGACTATTGTCAATCGTACCGAAGAACTTCAAGAATCTGACGTTGGAACAGGTGCTGGTTTGTTCGAAATAAAAAAAATCGGCGACGAATATTTTTGCTATATCACTGAATGTAAAAATCCAAAAGCTTGTACTATATTATTACGTGGCGCCAGCAAGGACATCCTCAATGAAACGGAACGAAATCTTCAAGATGCGTTACAAGTCGCTAGGAATATTATGTTGATGCCGAAATTGGTTCCAGGAGGTGGGGCGATTGAAATGGCTGCAGCGCAGAGACTCTTACAAAAAGCAACTCATGGCCCGTATCGTGCGTTAGCTCATGCTTTGGAAATTATTCCAAAAACTTTAGCACAGAATTGCGGGGCTAATACGATTAGAACTTTGACTGCCTTAAGAGCTAAACATGCGAGTCATACGGATTTAAATAGTCTGTGTACTTGGGGAATTGATGGGGAAAGTGGAGAGTTAATTGAACAAAAAGCGAATGGGTTGTGGGAACCGTTAGCTGTTAAGTTGCAGACATATAAAACAGCAGTTGAAACAGCAATTTTGTTATTGAGGATTGATGATATTGTTTCGGGGTCGAAGAAGAAGAATGATAAAGAGCCGGCAAAACCAGCGGATGTTCAGAAGGAAGAGCAACGGGCTAATGAATAATGTTTTGGTTGAGTTAGCTTTTATGCGACTAATTGTATTACTTTTTTTGCTAATAAATCAATTCACATGTTATGATTTTTAATTTGAAAAATAAATTAATCATTTTATTCTTGGTGTATAAATAACTACATATTTTCTCTTCACATTTTTGCTAATAAATTAATTTATAATTTCCGGGTCCGAGTGGGTGTTAAACAGGTTGCCTACTAAAAGAGAAACTCGCATCATCGTAGAAAAGTGATCATGCGATTCAAGGACTTTTCTATTTATATAAGCATTTCAATTCTACAATGATTGTGTGCAATGAATCCGTTCAATAAATTAGTACAAAATAAGTGAGTTAAATAATTTTTTGTCAGTCTTTCTTTTATTTCGTAATGTAAACACAACGCAATTAGTGTTGAGCGTGACTTTGTTGACTTTCAACAAATAATAACACCTTTATCTTATAAAATTTTTATTCCCCGTTTCATTTCAGACGAAGTAAAATGTTAATTTTAACAATACTTTTAACAACCGCAGTTTTAATTAAACAATCAGCGAGTATCAACTTAACTTATATTGTGAAAAAAGACGGAGAAAAATTACAACCGAGTTGTATTGCTGAAGAAAATGAAAGGTATAATGGGATTGGATGGGTGTATCCAATTGGGAGTGAAGAACCAACAATAAGTAAGCAATAATTTTGTACAATTTAATTTTATTGAAATCTTAACAGCTACAAAATTTCTGCCAACAATTAAAAACAACTTCAATTGTAAATTTTCAAAAAGTGACAAATGTAACAAGATTTGGGCGTTAAAAAATTGGATAAATGATGAAAACTCAACGAAGACTTTAGATTTACTTTTAGACTCAAGATGGGAAGGTTATTTTTTCAGTTTTAATTTTTTTTGTATTATCAAAAATAATTATAGATTTGCCGACCATTTACACCGGGAAAGATGCTAAAGAATTTCAGGAAAAAATCGAAATTCCTAGCATTTTCCGCGCTGGATTTTCAGTCAGAGCATACGGAAGTGTTGAACTGCTTCTTTGTGAAGGCTGGAAACCCTACGATTATCCATGTTATCATATAAATATAAGCACTAATACAATTTTTCTACGGAAATATTCAGTTCTTCCAAAAAATATTTCAAATTCGGACAACTTTTTAGCTCCTTATACGGTAGGTCCAAAGCTGTTATAAATTTTAATAAAAGATTGTTGACTTAAACTATAGGCAGTTGCAAAAATCTTATCAGCAGAAGAATGGCGCAACTTTGTTATAAATCTTGATGATAAAGGTGTACTCACTTTAACAGATGTCAGCGTTAACAGAAATGTTATAGAATACGAAGATAAAGAAGTTCTCAAACCGATTTATTTATTAATGAGAAGTGAAGAACAAGCGTTATGGAAAATACATCAGAGTAAATAAATTACAATTCAATGGTCCTATTCAAATAAAGAAAATTTCAGATCAATTTATTTATACAAAAACGCCGCAAATCTCAAGGCTGGGACCGATTTTAAATCTCCCATCTAAAGAAATGTGTGTGGCTTTGTTCGTTTCAACTTGTAAAAACTGCCAAATGAGTTTCTTTTTAGTCAAAGACAATGAAAAAAAATTTTTGATTGATGTCGAACCGACGGAAAATTGGCGTTTGATTAAATTAATAGACGACCATGTTTCAGTCGACAAATTGAATATTTTTGTCGAAACTAAATTTAAAAATAATTCGGACCAAATTGAAGGGTTTTGGGCAGTTGACGATGTTCGCGTCTGCCACGAAAACGGTAATTAGGATTTCATACAAAAACATTTATCTTAAAATTTTTTGTAGAAGTAAAAGTGACTTTTTTGAAACTCCAAAATGCTAAGAATGAGTCTTCAGACGAGATTTCTTGCCAAGTTATTCAACACCCAAAATGGCGCCCAAAAAAACTGGAATATAGAGGAATAAAAGGTAATTAAATTTATGATACCTGATATTATGATGCAATCCTCAACAATTAATCTAAAAATAGCGAATATTAACCTAGATGTGTAACATCTGGAACTTGACTGAAGAAATGCAAATATTGACAGCCGCATTTGTGATTCAGAAATTTCTAAAATTAATTTATAGTCATCGCTATTTCTGCCAAGTCACAAAAGGTGAACAACATTTTTTTTTTTAGATTTTCCAACAATTAACAACTCTTCAGATTCAACGTCAGTTTTTCTTAATTGGACTCAAGAAGATCCGAATAATAAAATAAATTACTTCATTTCATACGATGTAATAATTTTGTTTTTTTCTTTTTCAAATCAAAATAACAAAATTTTGCAGGCAAACGACTTGTGTCCCATCGGCGCCCCAAATTTAAAACGCCTCAAATCCAACGGTTTCCTAATGACAAAATTCAACGAAATCACATTAAAAAATCTCATACCATACACAAAATACAACATCACATTTTCGAGTGTTTTACATGAAAATTCTAAAAAAATCACTGTTACAACTGAAGAATCTGACACTCCAACAATGGAAGAAATCCCATCAAAACTCAACGTTCAAGTAACCGACACTCAAGCTTTTGTTTCATGGGACAAAATCCATTGCACTTCAATTTTCGGTCCTGTTTTATACTCAATTAAAGCAACAAATTTCAAAACAAATGAAACTAAAGAAATTGCTATTCAAAAAGACAACACAATCCAAATCAACGATTTAGAACCATACACTAAGTACACTCTTCATATAACAACAGCTAGAAATTTCGAAAATCTTCAAAAAAATAACAATACAATTGAAATTACAACAACATTTATAACGCAGCCAGGAAAAGCAGCAGCTGTCCAAAATTTAGAACTGTATTCAGTTGATAAAAACTCAGTGTCGTTTAGGTACGATCTGCCGAAGAGTTCAAAAGGTATCCCTGTGTTTACGCAAATTACAAGATGCAACGCTCTTAGTTTTAAAAAATGCAAAAGTAACAATTTTCCTATAAGTCGGTGTAAATTGTGGCCTAAAAAATATTGCATCGATTTGAATAATTTAATTCCTGGACAGAATTATTCATTTAGGGTCAGTGTAAGGAATGAAGGGACGCAAATTTATGGGGATGAAGTCAAAGTTGATGCCTTTTTGGACGAAAGAGGTAATTCCACATGTTACTAATTGTTGAAAATTATTATTTTTTCTATTGTTTTAATTAATTTTCATGCAGTTCCAGGAGCTCCTATTAATATAAGTTATAGAATTGTCGACTGTAAAGACGATTTAGATTATTGCCACTTAAATATAAGTTGGGTGCACCCATACTATCAGAATGGTACAATCGATTCGTTCCATTTAGTATTAAATAGTACTGCTAACACTGAACGAGATATTCAAGAAGTGTTGAAAATTTTCAACTCATCTTTTTATCTACCAAAATACAACTACCAAGTTTGTATTAAAATAAATCACATTCAGCTGAATTATTTTTTTTTTACAGATTAAATTTATTCCTTATAGCACACAGTACGATCTCTACATCCAGTCAGTAAATTCGAAATACAAAAGTCCTTATAGTCATATCCAAGTCAAAACTGATGATATTGGCAATCATATTGACCAAACTCCAACATTATTACAATCCTACCCAAATTCTGTCATTTTCAAACTTCCAATTCTCGACCACAGATTAAAATCGTACACTGTAACAACAATAGTTCAAAATTTCGAAAGGAATCAACCACTTCCAATGGAAATTAAAACAAACACAAAAATCGCCAATATTCTATGTCACAATTTTGGTGATACTTGGATTTTGAATAAAATCGAAGTAAACACAAATGAAACCAAAATTCTTGAAGTTGGAAATGGCAAAGAAAATAATAGATATTTAACTGCGAATACTTCATATTGTTTCACTTTTATTATAACAAATTTCTATAAAAATAATGAACATGATGTTGTTTATTATAAGAAATTGGTAACACCGGAAGATAAAGTTTTGGAAGAAAATTTTAATCCATTGTTCTTTTTATTGTTCTTGCTGCTTTTGATTCCGATTGGGTTCTTAATTTATAGGTGAGTGTTATTAATAAATTAATTTGAATATGGACAAGGTTGAATTTTAGATGTTATAAGAAGCAGCGTCCGAGGAAACGCAGACAGAATGAAAATAATAAAGAAAACGTGTATGAATCTTTACCATTTGAAGAATGCGAAGATAATTGTGCGAATAATGATACTTACGATCATCTTCTTCATAAATAATTATCAATTTTTGTACTTAAATGTTGTTTCTGTGATTAAAAAATTAATACTAACATATGTGCCATAATAAAATTTTATAGTTTGAGTTTTTCTTTCAAAAAACAAGATAATAAATAAGGATTCGTCATTTGAAAAGCCGCTGCAGCGGCGCGAATCCTAGAAAATCAATAACGTTAGTAAAGAAAATGTATCCGGTTAGAATTTTCCAACCTACGTGAAAACTCCACGAAATAATCGATAAATAAATAAATTGTTGAAATGAAAGCTAGAAATTAATAACAAAATGCCAAAAAAAATTACGTTTAGTGTAATCCACGTCACTAGTGAGTATTATCAAACAATAAAATTTCCAAATTTATTGGATTTTTTCAGGTGAAGACCCCAAATTTCGGTCTATTGAATTAAATACTCATGGACCGACTGTCCGAGGATGGCAATCTGCAAAAAATTGCCAATATCCTCAAGAAATTATCATCCAATTAGAACACAGGTGCTCTTTGAATAAAATACAAATTTTAGCACATCAATATTTAATTCGTAAGTGGATTAATAATACTAATATGAGTCAAAAACAGCAATTTCAGCGTCTAAAATTGAACTTTTTTCGAGTAATGAAGACACCAATACAATTACAGAAGTTGAAAGTATCAATTGGGATTATTTAGGTTACATAACACTTTCAGATAATCAAAGTACAGGGTTTAAGAGTCGAGAATTAAAGTCTGCTAATGTCCCTATTACTACAGCTTGTTATGTTAAACTAAAATTAGGAAAAAACCATCAAAATTCTTATAATAACAACAACCAAGTATGAAAAACTGAATAATTTAAAATATTCAATATAAATTTTCAGGTGAGTTTGATAGCTATCAATATAATTGGCACCGAAATCCCAAGTCGAAGACATTCAAATCCTGAAAAATTCGATTTAGAAGATCCAGAATATTGGTCACCTTATGATGATTTAGCTTTCGAAATGTACATAGACGTCGATGTTGCTAAAATAATACGGGAAATGGAAATGAAAAAACGTTTGGCTGTGATAAGTAAGTCTTGTTCACATTATGATACTCTATACATAACTCATTTTCTAGATGAAAGGTTCGAATATGCAAGAAAATTGAAAGTAGCAATGGAAAGTTTGCGTTCCGCTGGTGAAAAACTTGGCAAATACGAATTGGAAAAACGTCATGCTATCGAATTGGAAGATTATGAACGAGCTCGACATAAAAAAAATCAAATGGATGAGTATAGAAACACTGTTTATCAAGAACTATGCGTCGAACAACTTCTTGAAGCTGATGGAGTAAGTTGAAGTGAAATTTAATCCAATTTTGTGATTTTTTTATAGCATTGCCCTAAAAACGACGAATGTATTGATGAACCCGACACATCCAAAAACCCTCTTTCTCCAACTCTTCTCCGTGTTAACGACAAACGATCGAATTCTCCACAAGTGAATAATTCAGCTTCACCTTTGCATGTGCCGCGAAAAGGTTCTCCAAACACCGGCAGTCCGACTGGAATAACCACAAAAGGATCGTTTCGACGAAGAAACAAATCTGCTGGAGCAATTGTTAAATCAACGTATGAAATGTATGAAGAAAAACCACTTCCTGCATTAAGACAGTAAGGCTTTAAAAGCCTAAATCTACAAATTTAACTCTCTAATTTTAGTTCCCAAACCAACGAATTTTTGCGCGAATGTCAATTAGATTCCGATTTTAAAACAACATCCAAATTAACCGAACGCGAGAAAAAACAAGCGGCTTTACCAATACTTGTTTTTGGTAATGATTTAGTCGAAAAATTCTATTCCAAACATTATACAGACAAAGAAGACGGGTTGAATCGTTTAAAAGACGAATTATTAAATTATGATAATGGTAAAATGCATACTGCTAATAAAACAGCTCGAGCAGCAATTTTTCTTTTACATCGAACACTTCGTGATAAAGTTTTTTCGGTTTATAATTTAGCAAATGAAGTGATTCGGTTATTTTTTGTACAATTTGTACCAGGTAGAGTCTCACCAGCTGAAGTTTCTCGAAGTGTTGATAAACTTTTACCGGAATTATTAACAAAATCTGGGGACACTAGTGCTAGGATTCATCATATGGCTGTTCATACAATTCTAACAATGGCTGATTGTAAAAACGTTAGGTAAGAATTAAAATTTAAAAGTTCAAGTTTAATTGAAAACATTGTAGAGATCTGCATATAATTCCTGTTCATTTAAGTAGACCAGTTAGCAGCAGTACTCATCCTAGATTAGCCTTAAGTAGAGCCGAAATGGTTGAACAGCTTATTTTAAATCATGGAATATCAACTGATAAGCAAAGGTAGTATAGCTTATTTTGATTTGGAGGCTTGTAAATTTTTGGTATTATAGTGGTTTAACATGTAGAACATTGTCAGAATTTGGTGCTAGTGGCTTGCATCATCCTGCTGAAGCTGTTAGGAAAGTATCGGAACGAATTTTAGTACTCGTTTATAAAGTTAATCCAAGATTAGTTAGGAAACAACTACCACCTGATGATGATATTACAAGAAGAAATCTACTCTATCGGCAATTATTCCATGAATTTGATAAAATCGATTTAATAAGAAAAAAAGAAATGCTGGAAAAAACAAGAGTTATACAACAATGTTCAGATTATTTAAGTCCAGAACCAACTCCTAACGAACTTAACAAATGTCCAAGCACATCCAATATATTCACTTACGAAAATCAAAATAAAAATTTTACAATTTCGAAAAGCCAAAGTGGAGGGAATCTAAATAATGGAACGTCGAAAGAAAATTCAAGCTCGGCTAGCGGTATCTCATCTCCTAATAGCAACACCTCGCAAAAGGAAGAAGACGAAAAGTAATCAGGTAAAATTTTTAATACAAATAAAAATAAATCTACTCTTTTAGACAATGTATTTTCTGCAACCAACCAGAATCTAGTATTTTATCAGTTAGTAATTCAATGAACTCGCACTATTGGCGCTCCTGTCCGATGTTGGTACGTTGTAGAGAATGCAGTCAAGTGGTTGAAGTATCAATGTTGATTGAACATTTATTGATGGAATGTGAACATCGTGAAAGTTACACTCAATGTTCGCAATGTTCCGAAGCTGTAAAAATAGAAGATATAAAATATCATGTGAGCAGTTGTCGGGGATTAATCGACGGTTACAACCGATGTCCTTTATGTCACGAAGACTTAGAAGACGAAGAATCCTGTTGGAAAAAACATCTAATGGGCGAAAAACCATGCCCAAAAAATACTAGAATCAAAGTGCAGCAACAAAAACAAGTCACTATTCAAGTTTAAACTTTTTCTGCACGAATAAATTTCAATTTACAACCGTCCTGATTGAATTCTCTTCTAGTCCATTTGCACGAGATACTGTGATTGGCAGTGCTTTCTCTGTATACAGGGTTTTGGGCAGTTTTTCAAAAGAATTTCTCTGTTTTGGAATTACAAGAATTTTCCTTGAAATATGTACTGTTGCTTTGATTAATTTTATATTTAATTGTTACATCTTTAGAATTACCAAAAAACAAAAGAATGTCAGCAATTCTCAAAATGTTAAATTTTTTGGGAATCGTTTCTAACGCCCTGTATAGATATTAAACTTTTAAAACTCACCTTAGTATTTTTTATTCCATTATTTCGCCATCGTTTTTGAATTTATTCACCTCTAAAAATAACGATAATAAATTGAGAAAATTAATTTTTTTTTTTTACCATATTTGGACACGTCTCCTCCTAAAAGTCTTAACAGATGGGTTGTGCTATATTGCGACATATAACATCTTAAAGAAGTAGTCCCTCTCCATCCACTTACATGAAGTATTAAAGGTTCCTGACTGTCTTCAATCTCTTCCTTGTAGATTAAAACGCAGCTTCCGGGACCTAAATGAAGTATAATTTTAATTTCTTTTCACATTCATAAGAACTTACTTAAATTTTCGACTTGTTTTTGGATAATTTCCGATAATGAAGTAATTGGTGGCGATTTTTCCGGATTGGTATTCATCAATAACGTAATTAAATCTTCTTTAGGAATATTTACTTTTCTACTTTCTCCAATATAAGGATAAATACTTTCAAGTCCATCATTAGCAATCCGAAACGCACATTTCATATTTTTATTATCACATCTAACAAATGCTTTAACTCCTGTATTGATAAATTTGATAGTATCTTGATTTTGTATAACCAAATCTCTCACTGCACTCGAAGTTAAATAAATATTCTTCTTTTTACCAATATGACATCGAGTTAAAAGACATTTCGAATCGAAATTATCGGAAACATTATAGAAATTTTTAATTTCGTCCCAAACTGGTTCACTATCTTTGAAAAAAACAAAAGGATCTTCTTTATAGACTTCTTTTCGACGCTTTTTACGCTGATTCTGTGATAAACTTTCTTCATTTTCACGTTTTTTATTAATTTCAAATGATTTCTCATTTTGACTGAGTGGTTTCAGTTTTTCTAAAACTGCGACAAAGAAAGCGCCAGTATTTTGATGATGAGGCAGTATCCGTATACTATATACATATGAAAAAAAATAAATAAATAATCTGTAGAAAAACTATAACGAGTTACCATCGATTTAAATGATATTTTTCTCTATCTTCCGGTTTTGGTGGAAACATTTGAGGTCGAATTGTCGTTTGCCACTTTTCATCAACTTCTTCATACGATCTATAAAATTCTAAATTTCTACTTCCAACTAACCAACTTTCCATTCCTTGAGCAAATTTCAAGCCTGGAAGAGCTTTACTGACATCAACTAATTGTAATGTCCCATTAGTTTCTGATAATAATCGATGAATTACAGCTTCGTTTTCTATTGGATTGATGGAACAAGTAGAATAAACTAAACGCCCACCAACTGTTAATAATTCCGCACCTCTGCGTAAAATCCTCGATTGAATTCTACAAAATTTTAAATTGAAAAATTCCCGCTCAAAAAATTGTTAAAATTACAGTTCCCGAAAATTGGGTTAGCAAATTTACTACATTTTCAAAAATCAATTTTCATACCCATGGAGGTTTAGCCCATTTGCTGGTGTCCATTTCATCCAAATGTCAGGGTTTTTTCTCAAAGTCCCATCACCGGAGCACGGCACATCGCATAAAATTCTATCAAACTGAACCTGCTGAGTCGATCCATCAGGCAAAGACATGGTTAAATTTGGTAAAATAGCACTATCGTGGTTTATAACAGCAACGCATGGTGAATTTAATCTTTTAGCTTGATGTACTAACATATAACACCTTTTATTGTCAACATCATTGGCTATAACGTATCCTGAAGGAATTGAATCATCATTAGCATGCAACATTTCAAGAATTTGTGCAGTTTTTGAGCCAGGGGCAGCACACATATCTAAAACCTACAACTTTATTATTATATCTGCTCAATTAATTTCAAATAGTTACTTTATGGTGCGGTTGGACATCTAGCAATAACGGCGGAATCATACTGACAGTTTCTTGGCGCGAAATAGTCCCATGTTCTGTTTCAGAAATTAAAAAATTGTGTAATTTATAATAAGCTTCAGATCTACGGATATCTTTTCTGGATATATCCAACTGCCAAGCTAATTTATTTGGGTACCAAGGTAAAGAAAAAATTCGTGGTTTTTCATCTTCTTCTTGATTAAGACAATCTTTAATAAATTGTCCTTGGACAATTTCTAACATTTTAAAAGCTTCTCCTTTAGACCCTGTTATACGAAATGTTGAGGGAAGATCAGTTTTCAAACTTGTAATAAAATCATCAAATTCTTCTTTTTTACAAACATTTTGAGTTTCATAATATTTGATGAATTTTTCATTTTCTTTGATTATATCATTGTAAGCTTTTCTCTTTTCGGTACCTTCGTCCTTCAATAAATGAATAAAATTTGAGGTTATGCTAGATTAATTTTTCTTACATTTTTTTGGTTAGAGAACTGATGATTTCGTCTAAATCCGGCTTTTCGTCGACCCATTACTTTTGAAACTTTAATATTTTTAAATATTCTATCAAATAATTGAATTATTTCAACTTTTTTAGAATGTAAAAGTGACATAGAAGTAAACACGTGTTATACAGTGCTACCAACAGAAATGCCCGATAATATTCCTAAATTTATATCATTTCTAGACTTATTTATTGTCTTTTGGTTGGTCACAAGAGGAAGGCAAATAAAAATTTTGAATACACTTATTTTTATTACAATTATTTCTAACACTATAAATTAAATTTTTGAGAACGAGCAACAATCATAAGGTATATTATCAACACTTCTTTCGCTAACAAAACGGTGCGAAGATGATGAATAGTAAATGGGAGATAATGAGCGACATTCATCAATGGGTGAAAAATCATCATCAAAACAATAATCTGGAAGAGGATAGTAAGGATATCTTTCGAGTTTATAATCTAAAACTGGTGATCCAAATTCTAAATATTTTTTTGGTGAATAAATAGGAGATGAAACTCGGTCATAATACGAAGGAGTAACAGAATGATAATTAAAAATTGGTGATTTCGAATGTATGTCTTCTAGAGACAACGACGATAAATATTTGGATGGAGAAGGGGATAAATAATGTGAAGACGAAGCAAGGGGCGATGTAGGAGGAGACAAAGATAAATAAGAAGATTTGAATTTAGTTGGAGATGAAAACAAGCACGGTGAAGAATCTCGTGAATATAATTTGTCATACCGAAAGGATAGCGGTGAAGAACATGAACTTTCTACAGGAGAAATATAACTAGAATCTGGATAAATAAAAGGAGATGTTAAATATCGTGTAGGAGATGATATCACAGACTTTTGCAAATCTTGAGAATATCCATATTTTCTTCGGCAGTTTTCTGCGTCATATAAGCCACTATGTGATTGATTCAAGTCGTCTTCAAATTCTGTTGAAGAAAATCGAGTGAAACCATAAGTACCACAAATACAGTAGTAGTTTAAACATTTTGAACAAAATCTGGTCCCATCCACCTAAATTTACTATAAGTTTAAATATTTAATTTGTTGAAACTCACCTTATAATAATTATTAAGGCTATTTGTATGTCGATAGCCCATTGAGCATAACCTCCACGTCAGAACTGACGCAGTCCTTGCAATTATTGATTAAAAAATCCTTCAAGTAAATACAGAATATAATAAATCTTTATTGAATCATTTTAACATTGACTTAATTAATAAAATATATTTTATATACATGAGACAATATTCTCAAATGTAATAAAGAGAAAAAATTACTAAATCTAAAAATTCTAAAAAATACAGTCTTTTACTTATACACAGTAGAGCTGTAACCCAATCTAATCCTAAAAAACATTTAAAAATTAACAAATTAATCTTGATCCTGGCTAGGACTTGTCGGTGAATAACTTGGACTCGATGGTGAGTACCTCGGTGGTTGCGGCGAATATGCTGGAGACGCGGGCGAATAACTAGGCGATGTTGGGGTGTATGTTGGAGAAGTCGGTGAATATTTTGTACTGTGTGGTGAATATTGTGGAGAAGTTGGCGAATAACTCGGTGAACTTGGAGAATAATTTGGTGATGATGGCGAATAGCGTGAACTTGCAGCTGGGGTATGTTGTGGACTCGATGGTGAATAACTTGGAGATGTAGGCGAGTAACTTGGAGAAGTTGGCGAATATTGTGGACTCCCTCCAGCAAACGATGGAGATGTGGGAGAATAACTTGGAGAAGTTGGCGAATATTTGGGTGACGATGGTGAATAACTTGGAGATGCGGGAGAATATTGTGGCGATGATGGAGAATAACTTGGAGATGTTGGGGAATAATTAGGAGACGCAGGCGTATAACGAGGAGATGATGGACTGTAGCTTGGACTCGTTGGGGAATAACTCGGACTTGTAGGACTATAATTGGGACTTGTAGGAGAATAACGATAATAAATTGAGAAAATTAATTTTTTTTTTTTACCATATTTGGACACGTCTCCTCCTAAAAGTCTTAACAGATGGGTTGTGCTATATTGCGACATATAACATCTTAAAGAAGTAGTCCCTCTCCATCCACTTACATGAAGTATTAAAGGTTCCTGACTGTCTTCAATCTCTTCCTTGTAGATTAAAACGCAGCTTCCGGGACCTAAATGAAGTATAATTTTAATTTCTTTTCACATTCATAAGAACTTACTTAAATTTTCGACTTGTTTTTGGATAATTTCCGATAATGAAGTAATTGGTGGCGATTTTTCCGGATTGGTATTCATCAATAACGTAATTAAATCTTCTTTAGGAATATTTACTTTTCTACTTTCTCCAATATAAGGATAAATACTTTCAAGTCCATCATTAGCAATCCGAAACGCACATTTCATATTTTTATTATCACATCTAACAAATGCTTTAACTCCTGTATTGATAAATTTGATAGTATCTTGATTTTGTATAACCAAATCTCTCACTGCACTCGAAGTTAAATAAATATTCTTCTTTTTACCAATATGACATCGAGTTAAAAGACATTTCGAATCGAAATTATCGGAAACATTATAGAAATTTTTAATTTCGTCCCAAACTGGTTCACTATCTTTGAAAAAAACAAAAGGATCTTCTTTATAGACTTCTTTTCGACGCTTTTTACGCTGATTCTGTGATAAACTTTCTTCATTTTCACGTTTTTTATTAATTTCAAATGATTTCTCATTTTGACTGAGTGGTTTCAGTTTTTCTAAAACTGCGACAAAGAAAGCGCCAGTATTTTGATGATGAGGCAGTATCCGTATACTATATACATATGAAAAAAAATAAATAAATAATCTGTAGAAAAACTATAACGAGTTACCATCGATTTAAATGATATTTTTCTCTATCTTCCGGTTTTGGTGGAAACATTTGAGGTCGAATTGTCGTTTGCCACTTTTCATCAACTTCTTCATACGATCTATAAAATTCTAAATTTCTACTTCCAACTAACCAACTTTCCATTCCTTGAGCAAATTTCAAGCCTGGAAGAGCTTTACTGACATCAACTAATTGTAATGTCCCATTAGTTTCTGATAATAATCGATGAATTACAGCTTCGTTTTCTATTGGATTGATGGAACAAGTAGAATAAACTAAACGCCCACCAACTGTTAATAATTCCGCACCTCTGCGTAAAATCCTCGATTGAATTCTACAAAATTTTAAATTGAAAAATTCCCGCTCAAAAAATTGTTAAAATTACAGTTCCCGAAAATTGGGTTAGCAAATTTACTACATTTTCAAAAATCAATTTTCATACCCATGGAGGTTTAGCCCATTTGCTGGTGTCCATTTCATCCAAATGTCAGGGTTTTTTCTCAAAGTCCCATCACCGGAGCACGGCACATCGCATAAAATTCTATCAAACTGAACCTGCTGAGTCGATCCATCAGGCAAAGACATGGTTAAATTTGGTAAAATAGCACTATCGTGGTTTATAACAGCAACGCATGGTGAATTTAATCTTTTAGCTTGATGTACTAACATATAACACCTTTTATTGTCAACATCATTGGCTATAACGTATCCTGAAGGAATTGAATCATCATTAGCATGCAACATTTCAAGAATTTGTGCAGTTTTTGAGCCAGGGGCAGCACACATATCTAAAACCTACAACTTTATTATTATATCTGCTCAATTAATTTCAAATAGTTACTTTATGGTGCGGTTGGACATCTAGCAATAACGGCGGAATCATACTGACAGTTTCTTGGCGCGAAATAGTCCCATGTTCTGTTTCAGAAATTAAAAAATTGTGTAATTTATAATAAGCTTCAGATCTACGGATATCTTTTCTGGATATATCCAACTGCCAAGCTAATTTATTTGGGTACCAAGGTAAAGAAAAAATTCGTGGTTTTTCATCTTCTTCTTGATTAAGACAATCTTTAATAAATTGTCCTTGGACAATTTCTAACATTTTAAAAGCTTCTCCTTTAGACCCTGTTATACGAAATGTTGAGGGAAGATCAGTTTTCAAACTTGTAATAAAATCATCAAATTCTTCTTTTTTACAAACATTTTGAGTTTCATAATATTTGATGAATTTTTCATTTTCTTTGATTATATCATTGTAAGCTTTTCTCTTTTCGGTACCTTCGTCCTTCAATAAATGAATAAAATTTGAGGTTATGCTAGATTAATTTTTCTTACATTTTTTTGGTTAGAGAACTGATGATTTCGTCTAAATCCGGCTTTTCGTCGACCCATTACTTTTGAAACTTTAATATTTTTAAATATTCTATCAAATAATTGAATTATTTCAACTTTTTTAGAATGTAAAAGTGACATAGAAGTAAACACGTGTTATACAGTGCTACCAACAGAAATGCCCGATAATATTCCTAAATTTATATCATTTCTAGACTTATTTATTGTCTTTTGGTTGGTCACAAGAGGAAGGCAAATAAAAATTTTGAATACACTTATTTTTATTACAATTATTTCTAACACTATAAATTAAATTTTTGAGAACGAGCAACAATCATAAGGTATATTATCAACACTTCTTTCGCTAACAAAACGGTGCGAAGATGATGAATAGTAAATGGGAGATAATGAGCGACATTCATCAATGGGTGAAAAATCATCATCAAAACAATAATCTGGAAGAGGATAGTAAGGATATCTTTCGAGTTTATAATCTAAAACTGGTGATCCAAATTCTAAATATTTTTTTGGTGAATAAATAGGAGATGAAACTCGGTCATAATACGAAGGAGTAACAGAATGATAATTAAAAATTGGTGATTTCGAATGTATGTCTTCTAGAGACAACGACGATAAATATTTGGATGGAGAAGGGGATAAATAATGTGAAGACGAAGCAAGGGGCGATGTAGGAGGAGACAAAGATAAATAAGAAGATTTGAATTTAGTTGGAGATGAAAACAAGCACGGTGAAGAATCTCGTGAATATAATTTGTCATACCGAAAGGATAGCGGTGAAGAACATGAACTTTCTACAGGAGAAATATAACTAGAATCTGGATAAATAAAAGGAGATGTTAAATATCGTGTAGGAGATGATATCACAGACTTTTGCAAATCTTGAGAATATCCATATTTTCTTCGGCAGTTTTCTGCGTCATATAAGCCACTATGTGATTGATTCAAGTCGTCTTCAAATTCTGTTGAAGAAAATCGAGTGAAACCATAAGTACCACAAATACAGTAGTAGTTTAAACATTTTGAACAAAATCTGGTCCCATCCACCTAAATTTACTATAAGTTTAAATATTTAATTTGTTGAAACTCACCTTATAATAATTATTAAGGCTATTTGTATGTCGATAGCCCATTGAGCATAACCTCCACGTCAGAACTGACGCAGTCCTTGCAATTATTGATTAAAAAATCCTTCAAGTAAATACAGAATATAATAAATCTTTATTGAATCATTTTAACATTGACTTAATTAATAAAATATATTTTATATACATGAGACAATATTCTCAAATGTAATAAAGAGAAAAAATTACTAAATCTAAAAATTCTAAAAAATACAGTCTTTTACTTATACACAGTAGAGCTGTAACCCAATCTAATCCTAAAAAACATTTAAAAATTAACAAATTAATCTTGATCCTGGCTAGGACTTGTCGGTGAATAACTTGGACTCGATGGTGAGTACCTCGGTGGTTGCGGCGAATATGCTGGAGACGCGGGCGAATAACTAGGCGATGTTGGGGTGTATGTTGGAGAAGTCGGTGAATATTTTGTACTGTGTGGTGAATATTGTGGAGAAGTTGGCGAATAACTCGGTGAACTTGGAGAATAATTTGGTGATGATGGCGAATAGCGTGAACTTGCAGCTGGGGTATGTTGTGGACTCGATGGTGAATAACTTGGAGATGTAGGCGAGTAACTTGGAGAAGTTGGCGAATATTGTGGACTCCCTCCAGCAAACGATGGAGATGTGGGAGAATAACTTGGAGAAGTTGGCGAATATTTGGGTGACGATGGTGAATAACTTGGAGATGCGGGAGAATATTGTGGCGATGATGGAGAATAACTTGGAGATGTTGGGGAATAATTAGGAGACGCAGGCGTATAACGAGGAGATGATGGACTGTAGCTTGGACTCGTTGGGGAATAACTCGGACTTGTAGGACTATAATTGGGACTTGTAGGAGAATAGCTCGGCGAGGTTGGGCTATAACTTGGACTGGTGGGAGAATAACTAGGACTTGTAGGTGAATAACTCGGACTTGTTGGAGAATAACTTGGCGATGTTGGGCTATAACTCGGACTCGTGGGAGAATAACTTGGACTTGTAGGCGAATAACTCGGACTTGTTGGTGAATAACTTGGACTTGTGGGGGAATAGCTTGGACTTGTTGGGGAATAACTTGGACTTGTTGGAGAATAACTCGGCGACGTCGGACTATAACTTGGACTGGTCGGTGAATAACTTGGAGAAGTCGGACTATAATTAGGACTTGTCGGTGAATATCCAGGAGATGTTGGAGAATATCCTGGAGAAACAGGCGTCATAGACGGTGATGTTGGTTGGAATGAAGGACTCGATGGACTATAAGAAGGAGACTGTCCATGTGGTGACTGCATAAACGGAGACATTGCTGGAGATTGCGGTGTTGGAGACCAAGCCCCATACGCTGGAGACATTCCAGAAGCATCTGATGCTGCTGACGGAGAGAAAGCTGGTCCACCAGGTGTCATTCCACTCCCCATCAAATCTACAAAAAAAGGAATTTTTAGCAGTTGGTGGCATGAGATGGTTGCATAGAGAAGATTTGAATTTCGACGATTTATACAATTTCAATTATTAACCCTAAACTGATATTTCATATATTAAAAAAAAAACAAACAAAAAAAACTTACTATGTGGAGACCAAGCGCTGCCAACATATGGCGTCGTTCCTTGATTCCACGGCGTCATCGATCCTCCCGGACTCATACTCGGCGTAGCCGCCGACCCAAAGAACATCCCCGACGACATAATATCTCCACCATGTGCTTGTGGAATCGGTATACCCATTTTACATTTTTCCGCATCCAATAATAAATCAAAACATCCAGTACCCATTCTCGGTAATTGTCCCAAAATAATGTTTTCCGAAACACCTCTCATCGGATCAACTTCAGCATGTGATGCAGCATCCATTAAAACATCAACTGTTTCTTCAAAGGAACATCTCATCAATGCTCCTGTATCTTGTCTATTAATTCCATGTCTTGTAATAGCCATTAAATGCCCTTTAGCTGTCATTACATCACACAATAAAGCCAAATGTCGATAATTTACATATAAACCATAAAATTGCAAAACTGCATTCATTTCCTTTTCAACTGACTTTCGCACAGCTTCTATACCTAAAACCGAGAAAATCTCACAAATATCATTCGAGAAAGTTCTAACTGGATCAACGTCTCTTTCTGACAGAACTTTCATCATACTTGTTCCATCAGTTTCCAATAACCATTCAGCAATAGCTTTAAATTCTCCAGTTTCGGTGATTACAATCCGTTTTTTTGAATCGTTTTGAGGTAAATGCATATACACTTTTGATATAGCTTCAATGCCTTGAAGAGTCATATCACTCAACATATTCGCTTCTATACATCTTAAAAACATATCGTCATCCATTTTATCAACATCTTCATCAGCACCTTCACCAAATTTACCATCATCACTATTCATAATCCGAATACGCAAAACCAACTTTTCGGCATTATCATCATTGAAAATACAATTTAAATCGTCACCAAAACCTGCATTTATTTTTTCTGCGATTTGTTCCATTGTCAATTTCTTATCAGTCATACGTTTTCTGTCTAATTCAATACGCAATAACCATGGTGATATTCGTGTTGGATCAAAATCGGGCATTTCGTAGTAAACATTAACAAATTCTTGATCTTCTGGTATAACTGTGTTTTGTGGATCAGGATCATAATAAATTGCTGTATTTGCTGTAACCTTACGTAAAGTTGTATGTTCAAGTCTACAGAGAACATTCTTTGCTTTTTCTGCGTCTCTAGCGGCTGCGCCAGTTAGAAACACAGTCAACGATGGGGCTTTTGGTTTTTTCGAAATATTAATAATCTCTTTTAATCGTGGCACACCCAAAGTTACATTTTTCGATGATACACCAGCGAAATGGAAAGTGTTGAGAGTCATTTGAGTCGCAGGCTCACCAAGAGACTGCGCAGCTAATGCACCAACCATTTCGCCGGGATTAGCTTGTGCTTGTTGGAATCTAGTTTCAATTTCACCAATCAACCATTCAAATGCTTCTGTACTTAATCTAAACTCTTCAGAGACACATTTAGTGCAAAGTGTCGATCTAACTAAACATTGGAATAGAAGAGTAGCATTCTCATTTGCTTGTTTTGATAATCGATCTTCTCCAGCAACAATCACACATTTATTCAACAATTCCCTCACTCCTTGGATTACACGCAATGGCGATAAATCCGTCGGTGCACGTTTATTAATATGAAAAATTTTCTGTACATTCCAAATCATCCGTTGTAAATTACAAGGAAGTACAACTTTAGATTCTCCACTTGGGAAAATTTGTCTTAACGCTTCTCTATCTTTCTGTAATTGCTCCCATTCGGTTTCAAGTTCGGAAATCACTTCACCTGAACCCATTAAATCTTTGATTACATCTTCATTAAACACTCGGCGTAAATAACGTTCGTTACTTGGATCAAATCTAAATTTGCGTTCAAATGCTTTATTTGATAATTTAACTGTGGGTAAAGTTTGAAATTCGACCATTTCTCCACAGAGTCCGTCCTCGCCGTAACGTAATTGGATTAATTGACCAACTGAGTTTCGAACAGTACCATCGTAATGTACCATTACGGACTCCATAGCTTTGATTAATCGTCGTTGAATATATCCTGTTTCTGCTGTTTTTACAGCGGTATCAATAAGACCTTCACGACCACCCATCGCATGGAAATAAAACTCGGATGGAGTTAAGCCGGCTAGATAGGAATTTTCGACAAAACCACGAGATTCAGGACCGTAATCGTCTTTGATGAAGTGAGGGAGAGTACGTTTGCGGAAACCGAAGGGAATTCGTTTACCTTCGACGTTCTGCTGACCCACACAAGCGATAACCTAAATCAAAAAATATAATAGTATTAAATTTTTGCATTTTGAGGCAATTACAAGAAGTTACGATACAAAAAAAATATATTCATGTTTTACCTGTGAGATATTAATGTTGGAACCTTTAGATCCAGATACGACCATAGCTTTGAGATTATTATATTCAGTCAATGATTTTTTAGCTGAACCTCCGGTTTTATCACGAGCGTCATTTAAAATTCTATTAACTTGATTTTCGAACGTTTGCCTTAAAGTATTACCAGGAGTTGGTTCCAATTCCATGTTGTGCGCTTTTTGGATTACTTCAATTACATCTTCTTTGGCTTTTTTTATAGCTTTTTGAATCTCTAAGTACGTTTGAGGATCCGCAATTGTATCGCCAATACCAATACTGTGACCTATAAATCATAAGAAAATGAGATAGCAGCCAATTAAAAAATAAAATAAAAATAAAATTAATACCTTCAAGAAGCAGCCAGTTGTTGACGACAGTCTGAATATTCCCATAAAACCTCCCACAAACCTCATGCCCCAACTCCAACATACAAATATGCAGCAACGACCCAGCTGAAGTACCAAGGGTTCGTTTACATAAAATTCCCATAACTAATTCTCCATGCTCCACCATAACTTTCGTATCTCCTGGTGAGATCCATTTATAAGGTCCATCATCTTCATCGTCTGGATGTGTTGAATGTGTCCGAATCATATTAACATTGCCTGGAATAATCAACGAGAAAAGTTGTTTTCCAGTCCATAACGGTTTCGGTTTTAAAATCGCAGGTCTCGGCATTTTACCATCCCAAATCGGTAAAAACATCAACAAATTCATCATTTGTTCTTTTTCGATGAAAACATCTCGTTTTGTCATTTTTCTTATAGCTGTTAGAGTATCCTGGACAATACCCATAACAGGTTTATTTGCTTGTGGAGTTATAATTTGTCTTGGAGTTATATGTAAATTTTCAACTTCAGCTCGAGTTTCCATACTTTGAGGCACGTGCAGATTCATTTCGTCACCGTCAAAATCAGCGTTGTACGGGGAAGTACAGGATAGATTCATTCTGAATGTTGACCATGGTAAAACTTTAACTCTATGACCCATCATACTCATTTTATGGAGTGTTGGTTGACGGTTGAAAATAACTAAATCTCCATCTCGGATATGTCTTTCAACTTTATACCCACACTGAAGATGTAAATCAGATGATTTTGGATGAAACCTCAAATCTATCCTTTCTCCATTATCTCTAATAATATATTTAGCCCCAGGATATTGCGAGTTTCCTCTTTGTACCAATTCCAACATTTTTTCAAAATTGAATGGCGTAACTATTTCTGGAAATGTTAAATTCTGGGCAATACTTCGTGGAACACCGACTTGATCAATCCGAAGATTCGGATCAGGAGTAATTACAGTACGAGCAGAAAAATCCACACGTTTACCCATGAGATTACCACGAATACGACCTTCTTTGCCTTTTAGGCGCGCTTTCAAGGCTTTTAGCGGCTTGCCAGATTTTTGCATAGCCCTAGAATTATAAAATCAACAAAGATTTCAACAGATAAACAAAGAATATACCTTGGCATGCCTGGCATGTCGTTATCAACTAAAGTCGCGACATGAAACTGCAACATCTTTATGTTTTCAGCGATGACATGAGCTGCTGCTCCTGATGCTTCGTTTTTTTGTAACTCATTATTGGCTTTAATAATATCGGCAAGTTTGTGTGTTAAATCGTCTTGATTTCGAGCAGAGCCGTACATCACAACAGCAGGACGTACAGGTAGAGGCGGGACTGGTAATACTGTTACGATCATCCAATCAGGACGTGCAAATTTTGGGTCCATACCAAGAATAAAACATTCTTCATCTGTGATATGTTTGAGAATTTCCCAAACTCTTTCTGCCGATAAAGCAATTTTTCTTTCTTGTGTATCTTCGTTTAAGTGTTTCCATTCGGCTGTAAGATCAAGACCTATTCTTCGTATGTTTGGTTGGTAGCGACCGCAGCCACCATGACCTTGTTTCTTGGCTAAAAAGCATTCATCAGATGAGATTTTATTATATAAAACAACAAACCTTGATTCGGATCTTCTCCTTCCTTGCCTACATCCATTTCATCTCCGCCTTCGCATATATTTTTCCCTTTACATAAATCATACACAAACGCTAATCGTTTTCTTGGTTGTCCTTTACTTTTCATAACAACTTCTTTAATTTTTGGATTATTAGGACTAACAAGTAATTTACTACAATAGAAGCAAACGCATCGCAAAATTTTAATAGTTTTTGTGATAAATCCAACATGAAAGACAGGTTTGGCTAAATCTATATGTCCAAAATGTCCAGGACATTCAGTCATGTTTCCCGCACAAGTCTGGCATCGAGAGTGACGATCGATGACGCCTTGTCTGGGGTCCATAAGACCACCCATTTTGGGACGGCCCGCTTCCATTGTCTCTGGGAAACGGATACCGCCCTCGGTGACGGACATTCGTCGCTACAAAAAGGAAATTATTTGAAATTGCCGCCATTACTAGTAATATTTAGTTTTATAACTATACAGTTGGTAGTGAAATTTAGTTAACTGATATTAAAATCAACATTTATTTGTATTTTTGTAAATAACTTTCTCAATTTCATTTATTTTAAATTTTATGTGGGGAGAAAGTTATAAATTTGACCTTTTTTGCAGTCTTTGTGAATAGATGTCATAGCGATTTCACCATCAGTAATGGCTGAATGATGCGATTTAGTTTTGCAGTTTTATCCAGTAATTAACAGTTTTCGTGGTGAAATTTATAGTCAAATCGTGGAAGACGAGTTTGAAATAACTTTACTTACTATTTCATCAGGACTAAGTATACCAAACTGCACTCTTTTCACTGTTCTAAGTGGAGCTTTACTGTCGCTTGCGGCCATCTTGATGGCAAACGCAAGTCTCATACGATCGTTCCCTCATCAATTGCGCTTTGCGCTGTTTTGTCGCTCAAAACGCGGCAATGGGCACCTATCCCCACTCTTATCTTTGCGCATGCGTAGTTTGAAAAACTAATTAAAATTATCTATAAATTGGCAATGCTGACATTTTACAAAAATTGTTAAATTTGATAAATATCATATAATTTCAAATTTTGAAGCTAATAACCACAAAAATCCGCCGATTTTTGCACACACTTAATAGAAAAGACAAGATATTCTTTCAAGGTTTCATAATTTTTCTAAATGTACCGTTATTTTTCAGTGTTTTGACATTGATATGGAAGTTTTTTGAAGGAGAAGACAGGTATTTTTTTCCTTTTTTTATTGTAAAAGTGCATAACGCTTAGATCAAAAAGTGATCAATATATAATACTGTGTAAAAGTGTTAAAACTGCTACCGCAACCCAGCCGCTTTCAGTCCCATCAGAGTACTCTGATTAATGATCCCATGTGCTTGATTATAATTATTTATATTCGATATATGCTGTTTAACATTAGCAAATCTTTTCTTTCCATCTTTTTGCAATTTATTATCATTTATATGAACTCTTGTCGCAACCATTGCTTTTGGAAATTGTATATTTTGTTTAGTTACTACTCTCGAATCGGATTTTATTGTTGTAACATTATGATTCGTACTTCTTCCATAACTTATCCTTGATTCGGATTGAGTCGCTCCTGATTTCGGCTCTTTTTTTATCGTATAATTTCTTGGAATTCGTGTTTGTAAATCCGGACTTAAACTTTTCGGTTTTGTACAAGAATATTTGATACTTCGATTCGATGACATTATTTCATACAATTTATTTCGATAGTCTTCTACTGATAAACGAACATCATCATTGAAAGGTATTACTATATCACGTGGTAATACAATCTCTTGGTCTGGATCGTGAAAAGCAGCCACATAGTCATGCTCTAATGCTTCTTCAGCAGTCAGTCTTTTATTTGGATTAAAAACCAACAACTTATTTATTAGAGAAATTGCCGATTTGCAAACATTTTTGCCTAAAATCGTACTCATTGGTACTTTTTCTACGTTCGAAGCATTTTTTATCATTGAAATTCCGACTCCAGAAACACAAACTTGATTAATATCTGTAAAAAATGGTGTTTTCTTATAAAAAAAAATACTGTATGATACTGAACTTTCGATGTATGTCGTAAATTGATCTTATTTTAATTACCTTCTTGGGATGGGGTTGGTATAGTGGCCATAATTTTTTCAACTTGGTTAACAGTCGAAGATCCGGGGAAAACTGGTTTTCCTGCAGTTATTTCCGCAAGAATGCATCCAAGACTCCACATATCTATTCCTTTCGTGTATCTTCGATTGGCTATGAGGATTTCAGGAGCACGGTACCATCTGGTAGCGACATAATCGGTCAAAGTTGGGTCTGTTTCACTAAAAGTTCCATCAGATGATTGGCTAAGAGATCGAGCGAGCCCAAAATCCGCAATTTTGCATCTAAAATTCCCAATTATTGATAGTTTTTGATTGGATTTGCCTTAAAACCTGCACATTATATCCAAAAGAACATTGCTGGGCTTCAAATCTCGATGGATAACATTCCCAGAATGGATATATTTTATTGCTTTAAACAGTTGGTACATGATATATTTTTTATGGATGTCTTTAAGTATTCCTTTTTTTATAACATTATGTAAGTCAGTTTCCATATATTCGAACCCGAGATAGATGTCGCTGTTATTGGCCGCTCTAAAAAAAATTGATTGATTGGAAGTTTCAGTTGCATGTGAATTGACAATGATAATAATTAGTTAGATGGAATATTGATTCAGTGTTCTGTCCCCTTAACCCCAATCTATCGATAAAATATTTCTTACCGATGTATACTGTAGAGTTTGACAATATTAGGATGATTTTTCAGCGATTGTAAAAACATTATCTCTCTGAAGGTTCTTTGAGCGTCGGTTTGATTACGAAAAGCGTCAAAAATTTTCTTCACAGCCACTACTTCTTTAGTCTTGCGATCTATTGCTTTCCATACTATTCCATACGCACCCTTACCCAGTCTTTTTTGTATATCAAAACGTTTGGAAATGTGATCGTCGATTTCGAAAATTTTTTCTTTTGGCTGTGGCATGATTCTTCTTTTAGAAAACAGAAGCAAAATTGAACATTTTAAATGATGGTCAAATTGTCACGATGATAGTTACAATTTTCGATGACATTTCATCTGATAGTCAATTGTTTATTAATCCGATTACTCTAATTTTTCATTAAAAAATAAAAATTATTAATAAATTTTGAAAAAAAATTGGGAATGTCAACCGAACCAAACACCGAAAAAACACAGAAAGTTTTATCAATTAAAGAGGAAATAAAATTGAAAGGTTCGTTGTTTATTCGTCACATTTTACAAGTAATCGTTGCTATGACAACAATCAATTTATAGCTGTTGTCCGTTTAAATTTAAATTTGGTAGTGACATCTGCTGCTGGTGATTCAATCTAACAATTAACAAATTTTGAAGGAAATCTGTTTAAAGGAAATAAAAAAAATCATTATTGTTGAACGATTTATTTTTAACAGAGTTTTTGTTTATAAGTTTTATAATAAGTAACTTTTAGTTTTAAATTTGAATTTAATAGCGACATCTACTGCTGATAATTTAACGTTTAAACTTGGCAAAAGTGTATTGTTGGTTGTATCAACAAATTTGATCAATTTTATTCTGTAAATCGCTCTATTAATGAGAAAAATTTTTTTTGTAAAAAATCGTTTTTTTTTCTAATTTGCGCATTTATTCTTTGCATTTTGCATTAATAAAAAAGTTAATTTTTGGGATAAAATGAAATACCTTCTAAGTAACAATGATATTTATTGTCTTAAATATTAAAGAAAACAAAACAGCGCAAGATATAACTTTGCATCTTCTCTTCAGACCTTTGTTATCAGCCATTCTTTGTGGAATCAATCTGTAGATCTTAAAAAACTTAATAATAATGTCATTTAAGTAAATTCTTATCGACTACAAAAAAATAATTATAGATAGGTACACTAACTCGACTAAATCGGCGAAAAAAAAAAATCACCGAAAATATTTATATAATAATAAACTATAAAAAGTTTTATGACTATGTCTTCATAACATAATTATTTTAACAATATATTCAGACAACTATTTATAGTCATTGTGACTAATCAAGTATCACTAATAGAATATTTTTTGTTTAGAGAAACGTACCTACTATTTGAAATCTTAATTTATTGCACATAATCTACTAAAAAAAAATTTTGAGCTTCTTATGTTAATTTTTGCCTCGTACTAAATATGACTATTTCGTTGCATAGGAATTAATGATATTGCAATGTAAATGCTAAAAATACAGGCTACTATATTATAAATCACATAAGTAAGCAGTAAAGCGAGGCTATTCCTTACAACTAAATACAATCACATCGATAAATCTAGTGGAAGACGACGCAATTTTTGTTGTTTGATTTTCTCAAATTTCCTTAAAAATTAATCGATAATCTCGTCTAGTATTCAATTGCACTAACAAGTCACAAGCAGTCACAATTCAAAAATACCTAAACTAAAAAATAAAAACCATTTCTATCTGCCCACTGCTTATTTTTCTAGTTTAAGTCGAGCTTCTATCCAAACTGACATTTTTCATAATTGAAGTTAGATTTTGTAGACACAAAGAAATGATTTCTACTAACATTTTTAGGCATTCAAGCTAGATTAAACTGAGATAAAGATAATTAATTCAAAAACATAATAATTTATGTTAACAAGGAAATATATTATTATCTGGAATATATTAATTTAAATATAATATTTATCTACATTTGATATGTGCAATAATAATGTCAGTAAATCTCAGCTTTTACTTAAATTTTCAACTCGACATATTGATTTGGAACGAAATTCTGTCTGGCCTTGTCGTGTTCCGGTCGGGGAATCCCCTCTAACATAATCCGCGCATCCATGGCCGGCATGGGCGCCATTGGCGGCATAGCCACGCACTCTGGTGGCATCTAAACAAGCAGTTAACAAAACAAACAAAAAAATTTCAGAAAATTACCATAGCTTGTTGGGGCTGCTGCGGGGGCAGCGCCCCAGGTGGCGGCATTGTCGGATAATAATTTGTAGGCGAAACAGGAGGACTAGGATATGGCCAATAGAAAATCGGCGGAGGCAGAAATTGGCGTGGTCCTAACGGAGCAGCTGCGATTTGAACAGGACCGTATCCGGGAAAATTTGGACCTGAATGGAATGCTGTCGGGATTATATTACCACCTAAAGAAAAAATCGAATATTAATATACAAAATTAACAGAATCTACTCAATTTTTAGTGTTTTTAATTTTTTTTTTGATGAATGAAACTGTCACCAAAATGGCACATACAAAAGAAGCCGTCGATGTAATTTTTTTTGTAATCTACGGTGTGTATAAGAAGTGTGTTATTCTAAGGGCATAAAAAGTAAAATAAGACTCACCACAGTGTAGCAGAATTTTACCGATTCCCACCATATGGCGGCAGCAGACACCACGAACGACTCCAATCCCGGGTATAACCCATAAACTAGCCCACATGGTACGGTAATATTCATTTCTAGCGTCTGAATTTGAATTGATTCATAAGTTTAATAATAATAACAAAAAAACGCTAGAAATGAGCATTACACTTCAGCAAAAGGAAAACTAACAACAAACCCAAAGCATTATTGTGACAAACATTTATTAATTAAGTGTAAATAATTAGAACATATTGTAATGAAGTAAAAAGAGCTGCATACAGTACAGAAATATAAGTGATCATAGAGTTAAATTATTCACTTCCTAGAACGAAACTTTCGCTAGAAATGAACGTCCTGGGATTCCCCGAGACATGCTGGCGCCTTATTAAAACACGATTTTGTGTACTGTTAGTATAGATGAAGCCTATATGGCCTAAGAATTTTCAAGTTTTGTTAGTTCACCCATTCTCAAACCAATAAAATCGCTGCTTTGACAGCTGCACTCTCTAACTCTCGACACAGTTGGTATCACTGCCCACCACACCACTACCAATCACCGAGTTAAAAATATGCAGCCATATCAAAGCACACACACCAAGACATCGTTCGAAAATCTAGCGAAAGCTTAGGAAATGCAAAAGGCTTAAACTAAAACCTACTAAATTATTTTTCCAAACGCGTTATTCATTACAACGCGTTCGAAAATAAAGTATTATTAAAAAAAATACTATAAACTAAATAAAAAAAAAGTAAAAACCCAATTATAAATTCGTTTGTACATAATTCAAGTGTATTATTTTTCCGACGATCCCAATGCCATCTATCAAAAAATAAACACAACATGGACGTCTAGTTTCAGCTAGAAACAAAATTTAACATTTTTTTGGTTCCAACTGGTTATAACAAAGTCCTAAACCGAACACCCAAATCCAGTTTTGGTTCAAATATTAGTTTGCAGACGTTTTTGTTACGACAAAAGCTGTCTTAACACATATAAAATATCCAAAATTGAAGAACATCGACTAATTGCCGATAAAAATGTATTTATAAATATCAACAAGATATGTATAACAATAAAAAAAATAAGATGGAATGTTTGGAGAATCACATTTTCGATTTTTATTACAGTCTTGTTTAGCTGCAGCGGAATGGCCTAACACCGTCAACAGTGTTACCAACATCAATCAAACTCTCAAAACTTGGAGATAAAAGGCACCAATCAAGTTAGAGTATTTTTAAATGTACAAAAATAGAGACCTAAGAGTTGTTGAAAGTTTAGATATTTGAATGAGTTTTCAATTCAAAGTAAGTATTGTTTTTTTCGCAAAATATTAAATTCTGAGCAAATTCAGAATCGTTATGTCAAAATATTGACATTGACAGCTAACCTATCAACATAGGTTTTTTTCAAAAATCCATAAAAAAATATTTTTTTTCAAAAATATCAATCCAAAGTCAAAATTCTAACTATATACAGATTTCCAAATTATTTACAGAATTATATCAAATTTATGTGATTATTTGTCTGCTAAGGCACTTATTACATATTTGGATAGAAATGCTGGTAGACCGGCATTGCCCCTTGGAAGGCCCGTTTGGCCGGAGCTGCTTGCTCATTGAACGCATCCCCATAACTCCTTTTCATAGCAACATGCGGCATGACGGGAATAACTCCCGACGTCGCTCCGGGCAGCAAATGCGGCGGATAAGCAATCTGCGGCCGAGGCAAACCTAACGGAGTCATTCTCGGCGGCAGTACCACAAAAGGATGTTGTGGAATTAAATGTGGCATAATCTGCGCATTTTTAAGCACTCCCGATGAACTACTATTCGGCGAAACCGGTCCGACATTTTGATTTAAAACAGCTAAATTATGTTGAGCGATTTGATTCATTAAAAGCATTTCGTTTTGAGCTTGAGCTTGATTTTGACGCGCGATCAAATTCTGCTGAGCTATAATTTGGGCTTGTTGTTGAGCTAAAAGCGGATTATCCCATGGTGATGTCAAGTTTTGAGAGATTTGGTTGACGGTGGTGTTTGGTGGAGGCGGCGGGGGAATATTAGTGGGGGGTAGAGGCGCTAATGAGGGTAACATACCGGGGCTGAGAAGCGCGGGGGTTGCCTTGGCCGGCGACACGGGGGCGGGAATGCCGCCGGTTAAAACGAGATTCATGTCTTCACCGGAACACTGGAACACCTCGATGTATCGCTGCTTTTTGCCGAATTGCATGTAACGATGGTGGCGCTGTTGGGCAGTGGTGTAAGCCGACTGCTCCGAGTCCATCTGGATAAAAGCCTCGCCGCTCGGCTGACCCTAACATAGAAATCATTATTGCTAAATTGCTATCCATAAAGTCAAATTTGACCACGTCAAATTTAGGTAATGTCACATGTTACCAACTACTACTAAAAAATTGAGATACAAACCTGGGCGTTGTATACCATATGGACACCTTGAAAAATGATATTCTTTGCGAACTCTCCCAAAAATTCCAGAATATGTTCGACTTGAGCTTCATACGGCAATCCTCTTAATCGTATGCATTCTTTCTTAGTACCCGAAGTTATATAATGTTGAGGCAATAAAGGCATGTGCGGTATCAAAGGAGGCAATGGTTCCGGCTCGTAAGTACGGGATTCGAGCGATCGATTAAGTACCTAAATCAAAAATTAATAAAAACTTAGAAAAAAAATAACTACTTACTTGTTGCACTTCCGCCGTCGTCGACCTAAACAATTCGATATATCTAGACCCTATACATTCTCTATGTTTCGAGAGAGCTTTTGGAGCATCTGATTCATTCGCAAATAAAACAAAAGCATCACCAGTTGCTCTTCCGTCCGGTTTTCGTACAAAAAGAACTCCATCAGCGCCATCTAACACAGTGCATGAATTCTCACCCGATGCGAAAAAATCCAACTTAAAAAAAAAAAAACAAAACAAAAAGCAATTAACAATAATTCAATTATTTTTTCTACATCCAACTTACTACTTGTTTGGCAGTGCAATCATAAGGCAATCCTCGCATTCGAACAATGACTGCCGCACCTCGTGATAGAAAAGCTTGAGCTTCGGAACTTTTGCCTCCAGCTACTGACAAGAAATCTTCACCTGAAGCTCGATAAACTTCGATGTAGCGTTGACCGATATGGTGTTTGTGCCTTTTTAAAGCCATATCTCTATGTTCTTGACTTTCAAACTTGATCAAAGCTTCACCGTTACGTCTTCCTTGTGGCGACAAACACAACGCTACGCCGCCCCTACATTCGATCAATTATTAATAAATTATTGTTTAAAAGTTGGAAAAATTTGAAAAGTTGATAGAACGAGTACGTGTAATATAGCAAAAGTATGATAAGGTAGAAAATGGTTGTTAACTTCAGATTTTGCGAGCGAAAATAATAACTTCAAAGATAAGAAAATGAAAATTACCGGGTTTTAATCTTTACAATTTCGACAATTTTAATAGCCAAAAACTGATTGCAAAGGTTGTTAAAATATTTTTTTCACAATTTTTTACTCCATCTAGTTTCTATTAGAATTACAATGCAGTCTAAAAGTTCCTCTTTGATAGAAAAACCAAAAATTCCAATTCAGTCCAACTATCCGCGTTTCATTTATACAACAAATAACAGCATGACGAATGAATAAAATTTGACCTTAAAACCGCCAATGTTTTTTAATTTTTTGCAACGTAAAATCAAGAAGCTTCAACAAAATTTTATTAAGAAACAAAGGATGCACTTATCATCCTCGATTGGAATTGAATCCAAATCCTACACTAAAGCCATAAAACCTAGTTTGTTGATAAGCAGTCGATAAAAATTACATTTCTTCATCATCCCATTTACATTCACGGAAGTATAAATTATAAGAAAGATTCTAGTTTCAAGTTAGTTATCAACGTTTGATTAAGATAAGAAAACAACAAAATTCTTACTTTGCGACATTTAGTCCACTGAAGAATTTAGCAATATCTTGATCGCTGCTTTGCCACGGCAACCCTCTAGCTCTCACCACACAATTACTATCTATTTCATCGTCTTTCGAACTGAAACAAAATATACAATGTCACACTAATCACACAATTCCAGAATTTGTTCAACATACGTTGAAGATATCTCAGAATAAACAAGATTTACAAATACTTGAAAAACTGATAAGTTATTGATGATGTAACTAAGAGTCTTGAAATGAAATTGTACACTGCGGCACTCACTACAAGAAAATAGAAAGAAGTTTATCAGTAAAAAAACCACGAATATATTCTTTATCGACAAGAAAAAGATGGAAGGCTCCACGTACACTTTATCAAAGAAGTGGGGCAGTTTATGTTCAACACGATTGGTTTCTGTTCAATAACTGATAACAACAACAAAAAAAAACATACGATTTAAAATTGAAATCAACTTACCATATTCCCGGCTCCAGGGTTAAATTAATCGTTTCAAGAAGTTCAAATCTGTATCCTGGACAAAAAACAACAAATCAATAAAAACCCACATTTACATTTTTAATGTAATTGAACTAAAATGTGCTTATGCAAGGAGTATTCAGTTCATTAACTTTGCTGAATGGCATTTCTTACACATTTCCGGAAGAAAAAATTTAACTTACTAAATGTTTGATGCAACGTTGCATTCAAACTGGACTGGGGGCTAACTGACAAGTTTTTAACCCTTTGAAGGGGAATAAGAACATCCCATTGGATCGCAATCCCTTGCACTTTTATTTTAATTCTCAAGGTTCTGAGTGCAAAATTTACATCAACAATACCAACATAAAAATTTCAATGGTAAAATTGAAATTGTTTGAGTGATAGGAAAAATGTTTCTTATTAATGAAATTTTGCAATGATAACAAGTAAAAACAAATGGAGGTCAATCACACAATTAATTGATAGTGAAATTTGCGTTTTATTTTGAAAAATATTTATTTGAATTTCAAGATGTTTAGTAATGAACTTGCTAAACGCTGTTTTTTTTTTCGAAAAATTATCTCAACCTGTTTTTAAACTGCTAAAAATTTTATTACTGAACAACTGTATTGTTGCTTAGTTACTCAAATAACAATTCAGATACACTGATTTGATTAATTCTTACTTCTGGCACTGATGTATCATACCAAAAAACAAAAAATTAGATCTGCAGTTCTCAAAATGTGTTGGCGAATTTTCAAAATTGTCTAGTGTAGAATTGTATATAAAACAGGAAATAATTTCTTCATAGTCAGTAATGTCCCAAAATGTGTTTCGCACGGAAAAAAAAATCAAAAATATTTCAATACTTTTATAGTTAATCATAGGTAATAGTTATTATTACTCGCCGATTAACAATCATTCTTTTAAATTCAACAATATACAACCGTGAGACAAGGAGGTAATTACAGATGTAGCTTAATTCCTTCGTTTCGTAAGTAATGAACTATATTTCCCACTGGAATGAAATAAACAGTATCGAGTGAATTTGAAAAATTTAGTCAATTAAAAATAAAGTTAGATAATTTACAATTGTGTAAAATAAAATTCTTTACTTAACCATTGACTGATATGGAGTGAGTCATTTCCAATTAATGAAATCTGTTTTTAATTAATCCAATAAATGCATTTTACGGCCAACTCTCCAAACCAAAAAATGTCATTAAACGTAAACACAACTAATTTAACAAAAACAAAATCGTTATCAATGTTTACTAGATAACAAAATTGAACTAATTTGATTTCGACAATTTCATTTTCTTGGAAAAGAATGACTAATTTTTTCATCTAATGGTATTGGTTTACACCCCCACTATTTCTAAATGAAACCACCAATTAACTTCCTCCGTAATTTAACTTTTAAACAAACTCAACCAATCAATGTGAAAAACTTCATTGGTTAATTGGTTTCCATGATCTTAACTCCTCCCACACAAAGGTATTGCGATAAGCTTAAATCTACCAAATCTTACCTTCTAAAATCAGCCTTTGTACAATATTCACCATATCTTTAGCTTCTTTCTTGTAAAATTCATTCTCAGCCTCGGGTTCTATTTCTAAATCTATTGTTTAGTCAAGGAAAAAAATAATTGTAACAAACACCTGTAGAACACCTTGCCTGATTTGTAGGTTAAGTGGTGGCAATACCCAGTCAAAGTTTCACTTTGGAAAAAAATAAACTCTATCAAAATTGTATTATTATCAAGTCATTTTCTTATCAACTTACGTCGTGCATAACTTGGAAAATCGTTAAAGACAGGTTGGATACCTAACGGTAAAATTGACACTTTTTGTAGGAAAAAAAATTTGATTGGAATTCTTGATTTCTTGTTTAAACTTAACATTTCTTAGTTTTATAAAAGCAATACACTACATTTTTGTTGATAAAATATTTCTAGGTTTGAAATTTCAAGCTAAAGCGGTCACAGTTTGCTAATAAATTTATACATGCTGACATCTAGTTGGAAATTTGATAAATAAGAGTAGGAATTGATGTGATTGGTTGTAGTCTGAAAGTAGATGGCAACAGTTACACTCTATCTACAGAGTGTTTGTAATATATTAATTTTCAACCGTGTTATATGATTATTCAGTGTAGAAACATAGTCTTATTTCTAAAGAATGTGCTGAAAACATTTACTACTCACATATTTGTTTTTTTTTTAAATATGTAAAACTTTTTTAATATCGTCTAGATGGCGCACGTTTGACACCTCTAACGCCAGTCAATATTTTCCTCATATGTGTGTATAGATGAAATAATTAAGGACAAATTTAATTTAAACAACTTTCACTTTCATTAAACTATTCAGAAATGATTATTATTATCCCAAAAAAGAATAGTAATTTTTTTGAAGCAAAATTAATGATTCAAATAGTTCCTGTGAGGTAATGATGTATAGAAAAAAATTACATAATACGTAATTTCCATATTTCGTCCTACACATTTTTCTAATGTACTTCTTGCGTCTTTTGTTGTTTTTTTTTTTCTATCTGCAGTATAGTGCGTACCTTCCGGGTATTAAAGAACAGTTAATTTTAGACAAGAAATAACAACGGATTTTATCGATAACGGAGTAACTTTATGATTATTTTCAGCTCATGGGTAGAAAAATGAATTTATACTTTTCTAGTTTTTTTTTTTTTCAAATCAATTTCCGTTAGGTTATAATGAACATTTGTAATTCATGACTTGGCCTATAACATCTAGCAGGCTATTGTCCATTGATGACAATCAATGGAAATGTCATTTTTCATTAAATGGTAATATTTGATTGATTACAAAAATTTCATAGGAATTTTGAACTATAAACTATATTTTTATTGACAGAAACATACTTAACATTTTTGTTTCTATGGTAATTAGTTTACTCGAGTGCTAGATTCAAACTGAAAAATTACATTATATGCGCATCATTTCCATTTGCAATATTTGTTTCGTGGAATTTATAATTTGCTCGTGCTCGTGTATATTAGGCGTCATTACTCATTTTAGGTTTCCCATATTAATCAAGTTTTTTATTTTTAAACCTAAGACTATTAGATGTATTATTTGAATGAATAATTAATAAACATCTGACAGTAGTTAGAATAGATAAAAATTGGAATAATAAAAAGCAGAAGCTTAATGATTTTTAACAAAAAAAAATACAGTTGAATAATTAATTGCGTAAATTAAAAAAAATATACACCAATCTAAAAATATTTCTATAATTGTTCATTCAATTTTCGATTTCTCATGCTTACTTGCAAGAATAAAATTTGCGAAATTAAACAACTTTTTAATTCGATTAAAATTATGATTATTTCAAAACATCAAGGAAGAAAATATTGCTGCAAGCAACTCAACCTTCTAAACTCGCCCTGTATTGAAATTTTTCCTTTTCGGAAATTTTATTTCAAGGATTCATTGTGTCAAAAAATTACGGAATTCCCAAGCAAACCTGAAATAACTGCGAACATTTTTAGAGCATTGAAATTATCAACTAATTTAGAAGCGATTCATACTGAATGACAACAAAATCTCACTCTCCTAGCTAATTTGAGTTTACAAACTTCTCTCAATTCTAACATTATTCTAATAGATATTTTTTTTCTAAACTTTGAACTGCCATTGCGTATTATGCATAATTTCCTACATATATGTTTTGAAATAAATGTCATTACACATTATATCCTACATTTTGGTGATCTTTTAAGACATGCTCATAGCAACAGTGTTCTTAAAAAAATAATAAAATAAAATATAGTGTTCTTCATATACAGGATGGTTGATTAATGTGTTTTCACGAGATACGAATTTTATTATTATAGTCAAAAAATAATTTTTTGTATATTTCTATAAATGCTAAAACTATATGCTTAAAAAATGAGCTATATAGAGTGTTCCATTACTTCAGGGAAGTGCTCAACTTTTTCATTTTAAATAAATTCTGTAAGCAAGATGTTAAAGTTAAATTAAAATTTTTGTCTTCCTCGTTATAGAGACAGGAAAATTAACAAGCTGTTAATTCTAACATTAGATTAGGGCCTCAATATCAGTCAAGCCAGAGCCATTATTGTCATGTATTAATTTTGACTTTCAACTGTGGCGTTGCCAAGTTAATAGAATTTCTTCGCAAATTTCAATTTTAAATATTGCAAAATTATTAAAATCAATAACAAAACTATGAAATTTTTTAATTTGATAAACAAAGCTTGGATATAATTATTTACGATTTTACTCTAACACCGTTAGCTAGAGAATACTTAACTTTTCAATATTCTGACAATCATAACTTTTATTTTTCTATTGAATCACTATATTTTTTCACTACTGATGACTTTTCATGTTGTATATTTTCATTTTTATTGAACTTTTGGAAAATGTGTAAGGTTCCATTTAAAAAAATTAAGTTACGGTTGTCTGAAAATTAAAAAGATTAACACTATGTAAACAACACTCTGTATAGTAGAATTATATGTTATTGATTTTAAATAGTAGACCAAAGTTTAATTTATCAAACAACCAAATTTCACCTTTTTTCTGTTAGTAGTTAGAGTCACCCTGTATATTAATAAGAAAAAAAAATCCGTTTCCAATCTATTTTTGTCATTGTAATGATCACTTAACACGTGTCTAATTATATAAATAAAATTATGTAGTTTTTTTTTTTCAACCGCCAGATATAACAGTTGAATAATAATATATATTTCCCACAGTTTGATAAGCCACCACTTTACCTGACTAATTCTTGTCTCACGCAAAGGATACATTCTAACATTTCGACAACACTCTGTGGCACTTCCTCCTCTTTTCTTGCAAACCTCGCCACTTCCTTCCTCAAGTCATGGAATGTGCTATAATACCTTGGCAGATCTATTTCTTTTCTACATGCTTCCGGATATAAACATTGTCTCAAAGGTAATTGTCCATCAGTAATAAATCTAAATCCAGCACTATGTGGATCAATATGTAAACTGTTACAATAATTATCAAATTCATTCAAAGCATCTTCCAATTGTCGACCAGTTGATTTAATAAGTTCATCGGTTAAAACCGATTCAGAAGTTAATTGCTCCGAGAGGATATTTTCATTGATGTCGGCAGTTTGTGGCCTGATTGGATATTGTTGAACGCCCACAATCTGAAACAAGAGATTTATTACAGAGTTTGGAATATGGACGATTTTTGACATAAAGCACGTACAGATCGAACAATAAAGAAATAATGATGGTTTTTACAAGATGATTGGATGACGAGAAATGAATATAATTGATGCCGGGGGTGATTTGGGTTAAGATGCGGGTTAGACGATTTATACCTATACGGAAATATATACAAGGCAAACTTTAACCTTAAGACAAAACGTGCAGGAATCCTACGGCGATGAAAAATTTGGATTCAACGGGTCAGGGCTATACAGAAATCATTATGAAACTGAAAGGTGTCGAAAATTTGCAATTTTTTCTGCTCTCTATAGTTGTAGAGGGTTTCCCAATATTGATACAAACTGCATTTTCTATTTCAAGTTGTAGATTTACTTTTATGGGCCAATTTGATTTTTGTTGAAATATTGATTTTTCTGCATTTTTTTTTAAATTTTTTGTTCTATTTTTTGTTGGATTACAATTTTGTTGTGCTTTTTTTTCTTTCTTCAAATTTATTGGCGAATTATTATTTTTTGCCTAATTTCGTTGAACTATTAAGAACCTCTTTTTGTAAAAAATTCGTTGTGTTAATTTTTTCATAAGTAATACAACGAGTGTGTATGAAATTGCCGCAAATTTTCGTTTTTAGATACGAATTCAATTTTCAAAAAATTTGTAAAATTCATAATTTCTTTCTAATATTATATATACGGTTTTAGAGCAATGGGTTTTATAGTTTTTCATATCCTAAATTCAAATCCTCCAATTTTCTAAATTTCTTTTATTTTTTATTTTCTAGATTTCTTTAATTGTCAAAAGTTTCTTATAAATCTCTGACAATATTTTTCATAGCTTCAACTGTATAAATTTCTTGAATTCTAGATTTCTTAAATTGTTTAGATTCTATAAACTTTTTTGATATTTTTCAGATTTTTCAACTACGCCAAATTAAACGAACAATTTCTTCAAATTCCTTTGCAAGAGACAAATAAATTCGACTGTAGTCAAGTTATCTATAGACATATAGATCACAGAAGTGTCTCAAATTGTTATACAGTATGTTGCAGGAATCAAGTTAAGCATTGGCTTCAAGATCATAGTAAAATTCATTTTTTAAACACATTTTTTTTACGCTTTTTTCAACCAAAAGTGTTTCATTTTCAACCGGAAAATTTTCGTGATTTTTGTCGGATTTCCACTTTCAATCGATAAGAATTTTTCGTTGAAAAATTACAGTATAAACTTAAGCACGTTCTCGGCATTTAAAATATCAAATTCTCTATTTTCTAGAAACTATCTACTATTTATTTCCAGTCACGTAACGATTAAATCCAGATTTGAATTTTTCATCAAAAAAATTGGCCTCAACACGTGTCATCCACTATTCGTCTAAGTTACCATTTATTAAACTATAGAAAAAAAAAACTTGATAATTGTTATTGACAACGTCATTTGAATATAGGAAATCCTTGGACCTAATAAAAAAGGCGCAAGTAAAACAAGTTTGATAAATTGTCTATAAATACTTTAATTATTATCACCCCATTATACTCAACAATTATTCTATCAAAAACAATTAAATTGCATTAAACCAACGTCATTAAATAATTTCGCAAAAGCAATTTTTAAGTGACGAAATTATAAAATATCATCTTTGAGAGTTCTTAGTCTGATTCATCGTTGAAATCACTCGATATTCCCTGAATGGAGGACATCATTAAAGACAAATTTTCTTTTTAAATACACAGTCGAGTAAAAAACAAATTATGTAATATGAAAAAGACAGTAATTTGAAGAGTCAAGGACGGATGCGAGGTATATTTAAAGACAATAAAACTACTAATGGATGATGACAACAATCATATTCCGACATGCAACTGAAAATTTTCAATTTTTGAAATTTATTAATATTTTATAAGTTCTAGAGATACATTTGTGTTGAAATCACCGGAGAAAGGATATCCGTTTTATGTTTTTTTTTTTTATGTAATAAACCGTCATTCATTTTCTGTTTAGTCAACAATCAACCAAACTGTCTTTATTGTTTCAGAATACCGTTTTTAGGTTGATGTAAAAATAGAACTGGAATAATGAGCAATTTGTATTTCGATGGTTTTGTCTTGAAGATAAACGCAACACGTGAGTTTTAAAATAAATGGAAGAATTTCAACCAAACTAGGAAAATTATCAGGAGAAATTTCAATTATTACTAAAGAAAAAAGTTAATTGGAGAAAAATAGTTTATCTGTTGCTTTTTGTCGATTTGCCTTATCAGAGATTATGGCGAATTTTATTTTCAAAGATTTTTTTGTTTAGTTTGGAATTTGACTGTGCTAATGGCAAAATTTTTTCAATTTTTTTTGTTGGAAATTTTATTTTAATATTTGAAGTTTTGTAAAATTACTGAAATTTTGTAATTTGATGAATTAAGCTTTTCTTTATCGTTTAATATTATTGTCATCTGATTGTACATATTTTACACGAACTCGTTATAAATTGTTAAACAGCATTAACTTTTATCCCCTAGAAATACACTGAAATTCACTCAAGCCAGATTTTTGAAACGGAAATAATTCTTAAATTGATACTTTGAGCAAATTCTCACAATTTTCTATTATCCAATCCTAAATCAAATAGTGAAATTGCTTGTTCATTCTTCGACATAAAATAGCATTCACAAAACCAAACATTAGTTGATTAAATATCTTTTCTATTAATGGAACGACATTCACTTGTAACTTTATAACTCTGATGTAATAATTTATTTATTTAAGTGCAACATTTTATCTTTGTACTAAATATACCTAAACAAGACAATCGATAAAACTAAATCCATTAATTACAACTCAAGACTTAAAAATTAAAAAAAAAAAAACTTTTATTGTTTAGCACAGTCATAAATAATAAAATATCAACATTCCTTTTATTATAAATTGTCTGTAGATAGACTTCCGAACAAGAAAATTTAAAACTGCTCATTCCAGTGACATTCATTAAATGCTATTAGTTAATTGTAGTAGAAATTAAAGGAAAAAAGTAAATGTCACAGATTATCTAACCTTGTCAAAGATTCGACGGATTAAGTTTATGATAATTATCAATGAGAAACAATGATTTTAAGTTATGATTGCGTGAATTTCACCTAATTAATACCAACAAGTCTGGTTTTTATTTTATTACAACATGGATAATTAATTAGATGTGGAATATTCTGCAAGCAAGCAATGGAAAAAACAACGGGGAATATTAAAAAAGAAGCTTGAGAATTTTATAATTTTAACAGTTAATTAATTTGACTCAAAAGTTGAAAAAAAATTACACACTCCTTGGACTAAATTAACACATTTTTATAATTATGAAAAATAGTTTTGAATTTTCAATTTTTTTAAATTTTGTTCTTGGATTTTGAACTCTTATCCATTAATTTTTTTGTCAAACTTTCAATGTAAAAAACTTGATATACATGTTTGTACTGTTACAGCAATTAATCAAATTAATCAAAATTGTCGTGAGAAAAGCACAATTTTATATTTTGGAATTTGTATTAGTTCTGTGTGAATTTTTACTCTAGATTCTATAGAAAAAATAAAAAAAATTCGATTGCCCATCAGTTCCAAAAAACTTTTTCCCATAATTTTTTCTCCTTATAAAGCAAGTTCTCAACATTATTACAGTTTTGGAAATATTTGTGAACCCAAACTCAAAGCTATTTTTATTTCTTTCATTCTCTAAAAATTCAAGAACAATTCAAATATTTTTTTATGGATTGTAGTTTGTTGACTGAGTAATTTTTCAGGCACAAAGAGTAAGAAAAAGATCCAAAAATTTAAAATTTTTATTTTTCATTATACCTTTGATAAGAGTGGCAATTTTTGCATATTTAGTTTTATATTGTCTTTTTACAGTGTTTCCAAGACGGTAAATTGCTTTTACCGATTGCTGCGGATAACAAAACTCTAAGTGATTATTTATACTTCAGTTTATATTAAAACGTATTTTGTTTGATTATAATCAACTGTTTCATCAATATTGTTAATAGAATCTGAAAAATCTGCAATTTTTTAGTCAAAAATATATTAAGTATATTTTCTATTTTTAGAAAAGTATAGAGAGAGAAGTTCACTAAAATCGGCAAATTATTCTCTGAAAAAAAATTACAAAAATTTAATTTTGATCTGGCAAAATTTGTTCAAGAAATTTCTTTCCTCAAGGTATAACCAGCAATAAAAAGAAATAAGATTTTTGCGTTTTAAACATGCTGAAACTTTCGTAAAAATGTCCGCTTGCGTAATTCGTTCTTGTTTTTCATAATAAACATAAAGAAGGACGAAGCCGTCCATAGACGTGGAGTTAAATGACATCAAATGTCCTAGCAAACTGGGTTCAGCACCACGTGAACAGTTACTCAAGCAGAGATACCTGTTCATTCGCTTCAAGAAGGTGAGATTGTTGGGAATGCCATTGAATTTTTACGCCATTCCTTCATACAACTTTCATTTCTTTGCTTTAGGCCAAATTCGTATTTTCAATTTGAAATAATTTGATTTCTCTTTGCGGTCAATCGAAAAACTAACCCACTTTTATGAATTTTAATAGAATTTTAACCCTGAATTTTGACCCGACTTCAAATGCATTATTTATGTTCGTATTCAAAACTTTTGCATAAATTTTCAGAGGGTGAGAGTTCCGGTCTCGACAAAACTCATTTCCTCAAATTTCAATAATACAAAAATAATCATTTTTAAAGTTTACGCTCAACAGCCTGCGTCTAACGACTCGGCTATGTTTGGTCATTAATTAAAAAAAAATCTAAGAAATTTTGGACAACATCCTGTGTCGATTTTCAATTGAAAATCGATGGTTAATTAAAGCTTCCTTTCTCAACACAGTTAAACACTTAATAAATTATTTAAAAACCGGTTTTGAAATTTAATCGAAAGTTGAAGCAATTTCCAGATAAAAACACCGTTTTTCTATTACGTTTTTAGATTTTTTTATTTACTATTATTATTATAAATATTAACAAACTAGTTCTTTGTATATCCTTGAAATTGCATTATTGCGATTTCAGATATTAATTTTAACAAGTAATACAAATTCGTCCAAAAATTTTATAATGCATTTAAACCGGGGTCAATAGTCGATATTTTGCAACCGAAAACGCACAACTTTCTCTTATCATAACAGTTGCAACCTTGAGAATGTCTTATCAAAGTGTCTTCAATTATAGGTAAGAAATATTGAGTTTTTCCATTTTGTTGTTTGGAAAACCGGATAACTTTCATTAGAAAGTTACTAATAACTTGAAAAAATTCAATTTGGTTATAGAAGATAGAAAATATTGCTGAAACAATAAAAACTAATGAGTCACTGTCCTTCTAGTGATTTATTTACAGTTCTAAAATTATCAGTTTATCTGTGATAAAGCAATTTTTATAAAATGACAAATTACATAATTTTTCAATTTCATGCTGAGCCATCTAGCTCGTTTTCTGCGAATTTAATAAGGCAGGAAAATTCTCTAATGACATCATTAACTTAAACACATTGATCATTAGGAACCTCCCAATTTTATGCTGAATGATAGAAATTCCCCAATTTTTCAAAAACTAATTAGGAATAAATCCAAGACTTTTTAGCAATATGTCGATAAAAAGTGTAACTTTACAATTATTCAAATTTTTATCATCATTGTGGACTGTATTGGATTGAAAAAACAACATTTTCAACTGTACAGGGTGGACTCCTTTAAAACCTGCATAGATTACTCTTTCAGAAAATTGATAAAAAACTATTAACCGTTTTGGAAAAGAAGTTTTTGCAGAAACAAATTTCGAAATAATCGCCGCTACATTTTAAGAACTGTCGGCATATTGTTTTGATTTTTGGTATGACATATCAAATTAGGAAGACGTTTTTTAGCAATGAAATTTATCAAAGCAATAAATTTGAATTGTAAATGAGCAACAATAAACTTTTATAAAAAGAAGACAAAATATCTGAAATCCCAAAACGAATTAACCAAATTTTATGAAAAATTACAAAGGTTTATCATATAATTAACTATTTTGGAGGAGCTATTATTTAACTGTGACTTAAAAAGAAATCCGTTTTTTTATCTAAACATTAATACATTTTTAAATAAAAATTTATATATGAGAAAAAAATAAACTTCCCACTAAAAATTTTAAATCTAAAACAATTGAATTTGCTCAGTGGGTTTCATTACTACAAGTTGGCAATTTTTTTTAACTAGGTTGACGTTTTTTGACGTCTTTGTCTGACAGTTGTCATCTACATTTGTGCTATTTGCGTTATCAACTTAACCTCAATTTCTCTAAAATGACAAGGTGTGAACATTTCTCAATAGAATCAAATGGAGCACTAACTTAGAGAAATGAAGTACAAATTTAGCAAACATTTATCCCAATTTTTAGTGGGCAGTTTATTTTTTCCCATATGTACATATTCTGTAATGTAGGAATTTTATTATTTTTAGGTAGTGACACTGTTATGTTACTGCAGAAAGTATTAAAACTTTGCAAATTTGACACATTCCAAAAGTTACTCAAACAGTCATTTAAAATACCAACTTGGACCAAATAACTTGGTCAGGAATGTGTCAAAACCTAACTTAATTGCTTATAAAAAATTACTAAAGTGATATAAAAAAAATCACGCACTATAATCTATTAACGCTCAATAGAAGTAACTAAATTTAGTAATATTTACTTTTTAGCTATGTCACTACTGTTTCCCATTGTAAAAACAGCTTGAGAAAACCCAACCTAAAAATTTGATGCAATGAGTCAAATTGACAAAAACCAAATTTTTATAAAAATTTCAGTTATACCTTTCTTTCCTACATTAAATGTTGCTCTTATTTGAATGTTTTTCTAGATTTTGAGAGCAAAAGTAACCAAATGATGATTGAATCTTATTTGAAAAATCGTGACATTTCTGACAATTTATTTAAATTTGACTTTTTCAAAAATGTTGCCATTTATTAGTATTATTAGTATTTGATCTTGAATTGAGCGTGAATCGACTATAGATTGTTTTAGAATTTAGAAAATTATGTATTTTATTGTTGAATCAAAAAAAAAAAATTGTTAAAATAATTTTCGGACAATGACATTAATCTCATTGACATTTGTCAAATAACTGACCACAATTTATTAAATAATTTTTGTGGAATACAGTGTAGGGGGGTAAAACAACATTTGAATGCCATTCAAAAACAGCAGTTAATAAGATATCAAATTGAAATCCCAAATAATTTTTCTAAACCTAACCTTGATTAATGACGTGGTTCAAAAAAATTTGTTTTCCAGTAGAAACCTGAATCAGTCTGTATTAATCAGTTCCATCTTTTTTTACATGACTACATTTCTACAGATCCACTCTGTAAATTTCTCAAATTTTGTTAGTGTTAATCGTTCTGTGTCAAAACTTACATTCTTGTAGAAAAAGTTTTTATAGTAATCCAAAACAATCTAAAATTACTATCGATTGCCCAAGAGAATTTTTGTGACATAAAAAAAAGGTGCACATTGTCAAGTAACAGTACTAGCAACCCTACACATATTTTTAACATTTAAAAATGACATTATCAGTGTAAGAGTAGAATGAAGTTATTTTATTGACTAATTGAATAGAATTTATACAATTCTGTATTCTGTAGTTTCAATAGAGAAAATAATTGTTATAATTAAATAAAATATTGCCAAGATTTTAGCTGTGAATCATAGGGCAATTACACACCAAAGGAGAGAAAACAAATCACACTCCAATCTGACTTCTAATCAATCAATTCCATAAGCTATCGTCAGATTATCACCCAATAGAGATAATTTTTTTAAAAATATCATTGATAATGCAATTTGTTTTGAAACTTGTCAAATTTTGATCTATTCATAAAAAGAAAGTTTAAATTAATAAAAATCCACGATTAATTCGAGAAAGTCAATAATACATAATTATTTACAAAAATAATGTCCAATTCTATTCTGTTTGAAACTTAAAAATCCCAAGGTTTCCAACACAATTTCCATTATTTTTACATCCCAACGCAATAATCTCGTTTATGCAGACAGATAAGTGGAAAAGTGTCGCGTCGAATTTCCATTTTAAATCAATAGAAGAATAATAAAAAAATCCCATGTAGAAAGAGACGGGTAAAATTTACGTAACTGTAAATAAAATATTTATATACCGGAAATGTGTATATTTTTGTGATATAAGTTTGACATTTTTTGACAGAATGTATCTAGATAATAGTGATTTTTACCTTATTTTGTACAACATCGACGATGACATAGATGAGTAGCACGATTTCTTGTTCGTCGGAACCCATAAGAGGGCCTTGAAGGCCCGCTGTAGCCACAAATAGGACGCAAACATGATGTGGCCCAATCATATTAAGGCCTTTAATGCTCATTGGTAGTAAATAAAAAACGAAACATCAACAACACATCATCATAGCCATGATATTATAAACAACGGACCGACATGTTGCCACGTGACACCTGTTGGACTTTTAGCAAATTAAAATAGTCAAAAATCGACGTTTTATATCGCCAATCTCTATTATCTATCACAGACATTCAAACTAGAAGTATTTTATCACAAATAAGTAAATTTTTGACCATAGATGATTGGTTTTTCTGCACTAAAACACAATCACTTTCAACACACACGCGATTTTTCAAATTCAACAGGTAGTTAGATGTTTGAAATGTTTCAAATTTTGAAAAAATATGTTTAAAAAAACTTCACAGCCTTCTACATTAAACGACGAGTTTTGAAACAGTTTTGTTAACGTTAAGTTTGGAAGTTGTACACAGGTAACTCGTAGCCTCAATTTTGCGGTGTACGTATGAAGGGGCCGCGTAGACTGGTTCTACCTGAGCCGTGAACCAATCGCAGAGAAGGGTATGTACAGTCGAACGCAAGGTAACTGGATTTGTACACCATATTCTAAGTCGTTATATAATTAGAAAACATTATTGTACGATAGCAACATGTTCTTTGCAGATTTTATTCTTTGTTTAAGAAACAAAATGGTAAACAGCTTATAATAGATAAAGATTTGTGAAGATTCACCATTAGCAGATGGTAAGTGGAGATGGAAAGGTGTGCGACACATAACCTAATTTGAAAAAAACGAACAAAGTCACCTTCTATCAAGCGTTGAAATCATCATTCAAGCGCCTGTGTTTTCAAAATCTAGTTGGCACATGTCATTTTATGAAAGACAATCGAACAAAAATATAATTATCAAACAAGTATCTGTCATTTGTATCATTTATCATCATATATTTTTTTAACAATTATTCAAAATTATCAAACATTGTAGGCACGTGCTGTTTTATTATAGTATTTAGGAAATACTGAAGATATGTCACCTACTGTTTATCATTTTCGACTGCTGTCAAACAGATCAGTATGATTATCAAGTAGGCACGTGGCATTTAAACCATTCATCCCATGGGCTGCAAAAAAAAAACAATAAGAATCAAAATCAAATTCATTCTATTTTTCATAATATTAATCAAGTTGTATGATGTCATTTACATTTACTAACTATAAACCAATCACATTTTCCTTTTAATAAATCAAGAAATCATATGTCATTTTATTAGCTTTTAAAAATCAAACTTTGAAACTGTCATTAGAAAAAACTCTTCTAGCCTTCAGTTTTATAAAAGCCATAAAAATTCATTAAATAAAATTAAAATCAAGTTGTCATATGTGAGCAAAAGTCATAAAAAATTAAAATCAAAATATAATCCATGGAATGACAAAACAGTATAAACTCTACACAGATCAAATTATTTAATTATTTATTCCTTCGAATATAAAACCAATCAGAAATTACCATCACACAATCAAGTAAACACGTGTCATTAGTAATAATTAGATTTTTTTTTCTTTAGAAATATCAAAACTATAATGTGAATCAACTGGCAAGTTGACAAATTATTAACAAATCAAGTTTTCAATAGAATCAAGCAGAGCCGTATTTAAGCTATTTACGTACTTTGACATTGGATTAGACAAAAATAATGCAGATTAATGTCAAAATATATAAATCAAAGTTTTATTTTTTTCTTACTTTTATATTGCGATATTGCTGAGTGTTACATTTTTTTTTAAATTTACTTTTAATTTAAAATTTTCTGAATTCTGATGTGACAAATATGAAAATTTGAAAATGAAAATGAAAAAATTGGTTACACTTCTGTAACAAGAAAACACTCTGTATCACCAAAAATATTTCTAAAACATGCAGTCTTAGCAACTATACAAACATACAAATAGTAAATCAAGTAGCAAAGCGCTAAAAACCAAGTAATTCTTTAGAAAAAAAATCAGTCGTACAGGACCGCATCAATAGAATTTTACGCCCACAAACCCTAGCATCAAAAACTGTTAAAGATTTTGGTTACTCTACTCCAATCCTTTCTATTTATTTATTTCTTTTTTGCAATTATCACGCTCAGATTAATTGTTTGAAGGATATCTAAACACAAACTTGAACCATTCTAACTGTTCTTAACCAATCTGAAATAATGTGCTTTGTTACTTCTATCAAATTTATTATTTTATTCATCTTGTTTAATCCAATCTTGTGTCAAATTTGTAAAACTAGAGGCGAATTTGTAAGTACATTTAATTGTGTTAAAAAAAAATCATAGAACATTTTAGTGTGCGGATGATGAGTCATGTTGTGGTGGATGTTGCATTGAAAATACTTGCATAGATAGTGAGTTAACAAAAAGAGTGAAATCATTCTTAAAAATGTGTAATTCCAGCTTACAATGATTGTCGCGCTATCGAAGATAAATGTTTAGAAGAGTATTGTCCTGGAGGGTCTGTTTGTCGGTTATATCAGCCATCATGTCATGGGTGTGAAATTGAAAGAATTTGCATTTTTGTAGATTCACAGTCAAAAATTGAAGCAAAAAAAGAAGTTAATAATTTAATTACAAATTCAGCAAGTTCTTTGATAAATTTTCAAAATTTAATTTTTCTAATAATTTTAAATAAATTTTAACAACTTTCTCGGAAAGAATTGTCGTTATCGTTAACTTTCTAATATTAAGAAAACGACTTAAAGTCGACACCCTACTGATGTTCAAAGGATTAATTTCATATAACATATTATTACCCAAAAGTTCGAAGAACTTCAAGCAATAAAATTTTATCTTGATGTATAATTCAACTTTATGCATTGTATAATAAAATTTGTCAATTTATAAGACATGAATTAGCACTTGCAATTAAATAAAACTTAACGGATCATTGAAAAAATTCAATAAAAAAACATTGAAGTGTTTAATAAAATTTACTGTAATAGATAAGAATGCGAATCGAATTACTTCAAGTATATCTTAGCCCCACAGGAGGAAGTTGAATGCTTTTCTAATAGAAAAAACTATTTTTATTTCTCCGAGTGGATTTCTAAAGAATTCCAACAGTTAGAATTACTTAATTGGCGTCGGCTCAAACAAAAAATGAAAGATATTCTATATGAATGTCAATAAAGAGTGACAAAAAAATTATAATTCGATAAGGAATATTGATATCTCAATAATAATTTGCAATGTATTGGTAAAATTAAAAACGAATTAAAAAAAATGCCCCCAAACAGATAAGTGGAATAGATTTTATCATCAAACACGATAGCGCGCATTGGCATTTTTTGAATTTTTCGAAATTTAGTTTTTTTTTTATTCGTTTAATTGTGTTTATTAGTCTGTCAAAAGATTCACTCAGTATTGTTTAAATTCAAAGATTTTATTTTAAGTACGCTGTTAAAGTTAAATGAAAAACTAAATTTCAAACAAGCAGCAAAACGCGCCAATACATGCGCTTCGATTATCGTGCTCAATGACAAATGGGCTTACATTATTATAACTAACTAAGTAACCAAAATGTCTGCACATCCAATGCGGTTTTTAGGAATTTACTTATTTTTATAAAATTTTGTCAGGACCATTTCCTATCACCTAGTAGCTACATACATTCCATGACAGTCTCTCTGAGCTACTCACTCTGTATTCATAAATATTCATAAATAGAAATAGAAAAACCAAGTAGCAAAATCACAAACAATAGAACAATCAATTTTTTTGAAAATTCTATCAAACAGGACAGTATTCAAACTATTTGTATTTGACGTTTCCAAATCGAACTACCAAATATTAATATATAATTTGATAATTCCACACTTTTCACCTACTTATTTACCTTGCACAATGGCACAAAATATCAAATTGTTCCTCCTCATAATTTTAGTAGCGGACGCCTATGATTCCAGAACAGCAATTTGAATAAGAAAGAGCTTGTTAGTAAATGATATTTTTAATAACAGAAAATGACGTCTTTGAATTTTAATGTACAATTACGTTTATGTTAATAGTTTTTTTCAATTATATTCATAATTTTTTGGCTAGAGTAGAAGTGCATTCTAATACCAGCCACAAAGTAAACAACTTAATGGTTTTGTAAACATAATAATAAGAAAATTACTGTAAAGAGTTAACAACAGTTGAATATGATGAAAAAGAAATAAAGTAACCACAAGTTAGAGACTTATAGTAAAATTCCGTTATTGATTCTTAGCTTCAAAACAACTTGTAACCATCAATTAAAATTTGTACCTAAATGTAGTGTTATTCGAGGTCAAACAACACAATTAACCAAATCTAAAATAATAAATAATTCCATCTTTTGCAATGATGCCGTTGTGAAAAAGTGATGGTGGCAAAATCGCGTCATTGGTCAAACGCCTAAGCATAAATGGCACGTGATTGGTCGCTGTCAACTGTTCCATGACTTTTCATATTACACAAACATGCGACGTTGTCATATTATTAAGTCTTTTCGTGTTCATGGAATCTAGCCGGTTTTCTTGTAAAAAATTACCTAAAGTGGGTCTCTTCAACAATTGAAACAAACGCGAATCAAGACACACCTGTATGCAGACAGTGCAGGTACCTGCATAGCTGCGAAGGTCACACACTCTAATACAAGACATTAAATTGTACTCTCTTACCTAATCGAAGTCGTAAAACTACATTCTGGAAAGTTGTTTTGTTCCAACTGCAAAGCCGATCTGTGCCACCGATTTTTTGCATCTGATCTACCATTTCTGAATGAAATTAAATTAGAAACTTGAAAAGAATTATTTCTGAACGGAAATGAATTAATATTGCATGAAATTTCTCGTTTTTAAAAATTCTTATTATAATTTCAGTTTTTAAAATGTTTCATCAACTGCTAACTGCTGAAGATTCCCCAAATTATAAAAACACTTCAAATGAAAATTTGAATTGGAAAATTCAGTGGAAAACTACTCGAAGAATATTAAACTTAGTCCATGTTTATCAATTTCCAAACGTGACAGGATTTCCCCTATTTTCTTTCACCATTAACGTCACAGTCTCATTAAAATTCGGCGCCACGAATTGTTCGAAAGCAAGTTACGTTCATTGCTCAAATTATTTGTAATTTAAAAGAATATTTATCATAAATGAATATTTTAAATAAAATTTTTCATAGTTATCGTTAAAACAAGTCTTCATAAATATAAATTTTCTATTTTAAAATATTTGAACAACAATAAAGTCAATAATTGCATTGTAAATGTGAAAGATGCATTAGTAAGTTTCACCTGTGCGAAAAAATCAATCGCTTCGTCACCTGAATGGTATAACGGGGCTCTGACTTATACGGGAACAAGAAAAAATGCACCTGCGTCAATATTATTGATGTTTAGTTAAGAAAAAAAAAAGTAGATGTCTGTGAATTTGTATGGAATTAATTAGACAATCAACAGGTGCTAATTTCTAATTATTTAAAGAAGAGTAAAGCAGGACATAAACTGTAACTTGTTGCTGTTATTACATCATCAAAGGATGGAAGTTGATAGCTGTCATAGATTCAACAAAAAAATATCTATTGACTGAATAAAAATCCTGTATGAATAAACACTTCTGTCTCTGTTGTAGCTGCTGGAAAAAATCTGACATTGCTAAAAGCCCCTAAAGCGAAACATCTGTAAGTTTGTTCAAGTTTTTTTCATCTGTAATTTGTAGGCTGCAAATAACTCTAATATTTACCGTAATGTAAATTATTTGAACGTTTCGCTAGCAGAACAACTTGTTTACTGAAATCATTGAAAAATATAAAAATCCTAACCTGGTATTCTTCCTGGTGAAATCGACTCGAAAACTTTTTCTGAACATTCTAGAAAAAAATGAACAATTCCTCTGCATTTCCACACAATTGTCATGTATGTAATTACTAGTTCAAAAATAGAGTTAAAGGTCGAAAAGTCATGCCGAGTCATCTTCATATTACCATTATCCAAAAACTGTCTCTTTGAGGAAGTGAGTTCTTTTTCTACTTTTTTTTCCAAGTGAATGTGGCAAGGCTGAACAAGGCAACGTCGGATTTTACCGGTGCTGCAGAAGAGCTGACAAGATACCAGGCAATGACCGCAACGAGAACGTTGAACCGAAGACTCCATTTCACCGGAGCGGCTAATTCAGTTCCGGGATGTGTTGTTTATTTGTTTGGGCGCGAGGAGGCACTAGGGCCGGACCCACATGCTTTCCAAATATTCGAATCAGTTTAGAGAAAGATGAAGGTGTGGGGAGAAGCAGGCCAAAGGCCCCTCCTGATGCCGGATCTGCGGTTCTCGTCTGATGATGATGCAAGACTTTTTCACCACCGCACGCTTTTTATGAAGCAATAGAACCGTGCAAAGGCGTGCAACTAAACCTCATTTTTTATACAGATTTGCATTCATACTTCAGCAATTTCGGACGCTGTGCCATTGGTAATGAATGGAAAGCAGCCCCAGGAGACGCAATTAAAATAGCAGGCCTTCAGCGGCCCACCAAGAAGAAGACCAAGAAAATAAACGCTACTTTTTAGCTTAAACATTTCTAATTTTTCTTGGAAAAGTCAGAAACCAGTCAACCACATTGTTGAACTGGAGACCCTTATAGCCGTTTCATAAATTTTCTAAACATTCAAAACATTAATTGAATTTATAAAAAAAATATTCAACTCCTCCCTCGTGCAATTTTACTCAAGTCCAGTATAATTTATATTATCAAATCTTTTTCAATTATGAATTTAAGTAATTGAAAATGAATATTTTAGCGCCCTCTGCGTCAAGATGTGGAACTATTTTTTCAACTTTTTGCCAATTCCCAGTTTAAGTTAAATTAAAATTTTTAGAAAAAAAAAAAAACGATTCAAAATAAAGATTCCACTTGCAATTTATTTTGTGTAAATTTGTGGTAGTTGAATTGATGATTTTATCTAGATACATTTTTGACAGTTGTAGCAGCGCTGCTCCTCTGCTAGCGACGGAATTTCAAACTACTTCCCGCTGCTTTTCTTAAAATAAAGTTAATTTTTCTAAAGAATGTCCACAACAGACGATTTCGAGTGGAACGTGTTGAACGAGGGACATCTCTTGGAGTCAATGGTGGGTCATAAACCTGTGGGTGCGTATTCCCAAAATCCTAACCTCACCAAACTAACTCCCTCGTTCAGGTGTCAACAAATACTTCCAAATGGCTTTTATCTGTGATAAATTTGCTGAAACTTTCCATAAAGAAATAAGTTCAGATAAAGTATGGGCACATCTTGAAACAATGTACAATTTAGAAGCTCTTGATGAAAGTGAGTCAATACCATTTCCAAATACAGAAAAAGACTTCATTTTACCCGAATCCGAATTTGGTGCTTTATTAGCAAAAAAAGAAGAAGATAAAAAAATCCAAAAAGGTCGTGAAACTCCGAAATCCAAAGAATTAAAAAAAGAAGATAAAACTCCAATTCGATCTAACAAAGAAGTACAAAGAAGAGATAGTAAAGAAAGTAAAGATAAAACTCCAATGAATATTAAAAAAGAAACGAAAAAAGAACTAGAAAAGAGTAAAAGTAAAGGTAAGAATAATAATAGTAGAGAAGAATCAAAACCCAAATTTAAAAATGATGAAACACCTAAACCAACAAAACGACCAACTAGAGGTAGTTTAAAACCGGACGATTCCAGTTCGAGTGGTAAATCTAGTCCAGTTACAGTCACACCACCAGCGACGAAAAGACGACGAATTTAAATAATTTATTAATTTATTCAAAGTGCCTAAAATCATCTTTCTAATCGACAGAAAAACGCATGTTTCGATTCAGCTGTTTCATTTCGGAAATATTTCTCATAAAAACCCAAAACTACTGATTCGACTTTGAATCCAAACTTCTGATAAAGAAACAACGCGGGATTGTTGATTGAAACATGCAAAGTTATATCTTTTCCCAAACTAGTCTGAAAAAAACAATTGAACAACCTCGTATTTTTTGATTAAAACTCACTTGTATCAAATGATATAACATAAACCTCCCAACTCCAACATTTCTCCATCCAGGTCTTGTAAAAATAAACGAAAGATAATTCTCAGTGTAGGTTACATTTGGAACTAAAAATGCAAAACCTATAATTAATTTTTTATACATAACCACACAACTAAAATCAGGGTATTGTAGACATTCAGTCACTAAAAAAGATTTTTATAAACAATTGTTTCGTTTAAGGAACGACTTACTATCAATCCCTGCCCAAAAAAAATTATTGCATAGACTATTAATAGCAGGTATGTGTTCTGGTTGGACATAAGTGTAATCAATCGGAGCTCTAGGAGGTAGAATATAATTTTCATTTTTTTCATTCACTTTCATTTGTATTTCTGCCATTAAACGTAACCAAACAGGATTTGTTTCTGTATCTCTTCTTATGTAAGGTTTTAAATAAATACTACTGTAGGGTGATAAAATCATCTCTTTTCTTATACCACCCATTAGACGTGTTTTCAAGTTGGTGTGTTTATGTTTGGCTGCTAGACTCAATGAAGTGTTGTAATGGCAAAGGGGGTCAAGAAGTTTCACTTCTTTGCTTTGATCATTGTTAGTTTTTGGTTTAGTCGGAACTGGAGTGAGTTCTGATGGTTTAGGAATGGAGTTCAAATCTTCACCCAAACTCGGTAATGCTGCGGCTTTGTCCAACTTCAATAACCTAAAACAGTATATTATTTAATAAAAAAAGTTTCTCTAGCGTTTTTTTTTGTTTATTTTGGCTTTTTTACCATTTTTCAATTGAAAAATTATAATTTCAAAATTTGGGGAATTTAACGAATTGTTGTTGACGTTACCATGGAGACGCCATCAATAAAATATGGTTACCAACTTTGAACCAGCAAATAATCTTAAATTGCAACTGTAAAATAAAAAAAAATTAAACGTACTTTTTGGAAGTGCTTTCGAATGTTGGCAAAAGACTTTTCCTTTTGTTTAAACTAAACTGTTTCACTACCTAAAATTTTATGATAAAATATTTTTTTTTCTAGATTGGTATATGACTACTTTTTTCAGTTCTTCCCCTGTTTTTTCAGGAGATTCTATACTCGACTCCACAGTGTATAAAGGTGTTAACAAATCTTCATTTTGTACATGTTTGTGTAAAATCTGATTGAAAAGTTCAGAATCCGGAATTGACATTTTCAGTATTTTCAGTTTCTGTTTTTCAATTGTAAAAGCAGAATCTGGAATTGTATTACTGTTAAAAATTTATGATAAATCCGCTAAAATTCATCTCTTAGTTGGTAGCGCTGTAACTGCTGTCACTTTTTGAAAATTTGCTTGAAAGTTTTAGTAAAAATGGTTCACTCACAAATATTTGATATGACATTAGGAGTGAGCTTTGGGTATGTTAAAGCCCACCAAGCAGGTTCATTCACAACTGATGTTCCTGATTTGAAAAAATAAGTGCTGAAGTGAGACAAAGTGCCAGCGAGTGTCCCAACCCATTTTTTCTTTCTCTTGCTAAAAATTTAACAGTTATGTATTTATAATTCTACCTTCTAATTTGACTCACAAATCTTTAAGGAATAAAATATCCCAGTTTTTATCAATAAGCGAAGCAACGTGATTGCGCCAGTGGAAGTAGCCTTTTCGACCTAGTCCCGGACTTCTAGCTTGTAAATGGTACAATGCCAAAACTAACACTTTTAACCTAAGAAAATGATAAATAAGTTGGAAAATCAGAAGTATGTAAGTTACCAAGACATTTTCTCTCTAATAAATAATTCTTTGCCACTTTTCGAACATTCATAACAAGTGAAAGCAAAGAAAATGTCACCGTGTAAGCCTCCCGGTACAGCCCCATTTTTAAGACATCTCAAATGAACACTTTCGACACAAGAAGAACAAGTGAAACCTTCATCAAGACAATCTTCTAAATGTTTTGTGCAATATTTACAACATTTAGAATTCAAACTCATTTTTGTAAAATGTTAGGTTAACAATAACATAACCTCACTTTTTGATGCCAAGTAAACAAAACGAGTAAAAGGCGGGTAAAAAAATAAATTTGAAAAAGTAAGAAAATGTAATGATGTACAATAATAAATATTACAATATAAAAATATAATTTACTACAATACCTTACGTATAATTTTGTAAAAAGTAATATAAAGTGCAAATTCTTAAAAATAGCTTAGATTTACAGCTTTGTTTCGTGTCTAAATGGCCTTCGTAATTGTCTCACCATAGCTGGGGGTGGATTACAGTCCGATTCATCATCAGCTGAATCTACATCCCCATCGCTACTATTCGTTGAAGCGACAGTTTGTATAGGCCGGCCTGCCCTCTGCCTCCGATAATATTTGAATTCTCTCGGCAAGGTATAAGATCTCGGTAAAGACACTTGACTTTCTAAATCGGACGGAGCATGAGGTCCCGGCAATTCGACATTTTCCGGTTCCGGAGGAACAATACATTCACAGTATAGATATCTTGGAGTTAAGAGCAACTCCGGTGTTCTACTTCTCGGAGCTCTAGGAGGCGGTCTCCTATTCAAGTTTACCCCATAACTAGCTAAATTGTTTAACGACGCTAAACTGAGTAAATGTGGTTCTACATGACGTTTTGCTCTTGGTATTGGCTGTCGATCATCGAGATCCGCACCTTCAGGTCCCACCAACTTCCCTTGTTTAATTTCTTCTTCAATTATTTTCAATTCCGCTAATTGCTTTTGTTTCTTTTCTTGCAATTTCTGATGAATGTTAACACGTGATCCGACACTACTGCCTTCATTTTCGCTAGATGATGGTAAAGGACGGCGCCAAAATGGCACAGCGACTGTACCCAACCCTGGAGGCGGGACGAAACTCGTCGGTTTTTTCTTTTTTCGATATAAAGCAGCAGCTGAGGGACTACTGAATCGACAATTGAACACACCAGGTGGCGCAGCCGGTTTCTCTAGAAGTCTTTTCACATGAAAAAACTTGTAATAGAGAAGCATGAAAAGAATCCCGGCTATGAAAAGGACTATAGTAAGGATAGGGACTAGTTCCCAGTGTAAAGGACGAATTTGCCAAACAGCAGCAAGCCATGCTCCCACTAAAAGACAATTTTCGAGTAACATCACAACGTAGAAAATCGTCATTGTGCGACTGTGGGGTTTCTCTTGGAGATTTACATACGCGAGAATGTAGATAGCAGCCATTAAAGCGCAAACACCTAGTTTGCTGCCTCTTTGACCATGGAATGGGCTTCTGGGTGACAGCAACCAAAGGAACATACAAGCCCAATGCAGGGCTAAAACTAGGAAAACCCACGAGTGATAGCTAGCAGCGTAGGCGGAAAGGGCTAACGCTCGAGCTGTGACAGTTCCTGCTCTCCATAACAGCTGCGAAACAACTCCCAGCCAAGTTAGAACAAGTCGATCAACACTTTGTACATGTTTACTGAATGAAGCCAATGCCCAACATACAGAAAACAATGATAAAGCGGCAGAAACTGTAATTAGATTCGAAGGCGGACCTTGAGTACTGTTAGGGAGGAGACTCAATTGTAGGAGGAGCATGGGCGCGGCTTGAAGAAACCCATGCACCAATCGTAATATACACAAATCGCGGACTTCACGCTTTACACTAGACAAATGAACAGGTACAAGAAGGCGGCCATATCGCCACAAAACCCCCAACTGGAAGAAATGCAAAATGATGATTAAAATTTTTGAAAAACCCGTTGGTTTTTTGGATAAGTACCAATGTAAAGATAAGATCTGTGTGATAACTGTTGTTAAAACGATAGCTCCTAAACATTGAGCAAATAGTAACATAAGACCGCGTTCATATAATGCATAAACCATTAAAATGTCGAAGACTAAATCACAGAAATACGCTGCTAGAGAGACTACATTGAAGAGGAGGTCGCATAATGGCAAGAATTCTGCCATGACTCTGTAATACGAATCATCGCATGCTGAAATGATCAAAATTAAAAGAATTTTTCAACATTATTTACTTTACATACTTGAGGTGTGCGATTTGTTTGGGCGATTGCCCGCATTCCTAACCTCCTTTCATTCTTTCAACGCACTTTTAACACCTGTCCAATCTATTCCAACCACCGATTTACACATTTTTGTTAAATTTTTAACAAACAATATTACATAATATTACACGAAATTTTGAAATGATTTTTAACCGAATTATCAACATTTGACAATTTATTTAAAAGGACACAGTGGCGCAAATCGTTTTGTACTCAGGAATGCGGAAGCGGTTACAAACACGTCTAAACTTGGCCGACGTCGATCCCGCGCATTCCTTAACGAAAAGCATTGTAAATAATTGAAAAACTACAACCAAAACTTATAATTAGTTTAAACACTTAACATAAATTGATAAAAATTGTTGTAAACTTAAGAAATGTAATTTTTCTAATTTTGTGTACAGTTGTTGTAGCCACATCCGTCAGTTTTGAAATTGACATTTATGGTTATAATATGGATTTACAATCATTATTGAAAGAAAAACTGAAAAAAAGTGCGAGTTTTTGCTTAAAATTGTCTAAACTTTCTATAATTTCTATTTTAGACAAGAAAAAAAATCCAGAAGATTTGGTAAAAATCGAAGATGAACACTTTCAAAACTACATGAAATTCTACTGTAATAAAACAGAAATTCAAGGGATTCCGCGTTTTTATAACAAACTACCGAAAGAAGACGAGCCTTTGCGTCAAAAACTACGCGAAGAAAGTCGTTCGAATTTGTTAAAACGCAAAAGTCAGAATTTGTTAGACAATAACGAGCTGAAGGAACTTTGGGCAATTCTCGATCAAAATCAAAGTTATCCTGAGGAACAATTAATAACTTATGCTGATTATCAGAAAGTAGTGTCTTTAGTAAGTCCAAAAGTGAAGCCATACTTCACTTCGGTTGCTTTTGCGAAGCTCCAACAAGGCGACTCTCAAGGAAGGGTTTCGATTATGTCTTTATTCAATTATGTGATGAGAAAAGTGTGGTTGCAACAGACAAGAATTGGATTATCGTTGTATGATAGTACAGGACAGGGATATTTAACTGAAATCGATTTAGAAAATTATATAACAGAACTATTACCAACTTTGCCTCAACTTGAAGGTTTAGAAAAATCGTTTTATAGTTTTTACGTTTGCACAGCTGTTCGCAAATTTTTGTTTTTCTTGGACGTTGTTCGAGCTGGAAGAGTCCGGATTTTGGACATTCTAGCTTGTTCTTTTCTTGATGATTTATTAGAACTCCGTGATGAAGAATTGAGTAAAGAAGTTCAAGAACAAAATTGGTTTAGTGCTCCGTCTGCTTTACGAATTTACGGACATTATTTGAATTTAGATAGAGATCATAATGGAATGTTGAATAAATCCGAACTCGCTGGATATGGATCAGGAACTCTAACGCAACCATTTTTGGACCGAGTTTTCCAAACTTTATTGACTTATTCAGGAGAGATGGATTATAAAACTTATTTAGATTTAGTTTTAGCGTTAGAAAATCGATCCGAACCACAAGCTCTTGCATTTTTATTCCGAATTTTAGATATTAACAATCAGGGGTATTTGGATGCTTTTACTTTGAATTATTTTTTTCGAGCGATTCAAGAACAAATGAGAGCGCATGGCGCCGAAGCTGTGTCGTTTGAAGACGTGAAAGACGAACTTTTTGATATGGTTAGACCTAAAGATCCCGATAAAATTACGCTAAATGATTTAATAGCTTGTGGACAAGGGGATACTTTTGTTAGTATTTTAATAGAATTTCATAGGTTTTGGGCATATGAAAATCGAGAAGCTGTAACCGCAGAGCCTTCACAAGATTAATTATTTTTTTTTTTTTTATCTTAACAAATACAATTTGGATTATCTACTATTTTATTTTTATTCAATAAAAAAAATTGAATTGAGCAGGGTCTTTGTCTTGTTATGGTGGTAGTAGTAGCTGTCAACTGTCATGTGAAATTAACCTTGAATTTTATCAAATTTCTGTCATCAATAATAATGTAGTGATTGTAATTAAAACTAAACCCACATAAAATCATCGCCAGAATGTCGTCTGCTGATGTCTACAACGACTTAACTTTGTAAGTTAAAGCTAAAAATGAAAAAAACAAAATCAATTTCACTTGATTATTTTCAGACACATCACCCCTGAGAAGTTCTATATAGAACCAAAAGGCAGCGCCGATCTGTTAGTAATCGACCGTCCATCAGAAACCTCATCATTGCAACGAAACCTCGGCCAAATTCCAGCATCCAGCAGTCGTAAAGACTTCTGCGGCTTCCTCGGATCAATAAGTCTCCTAGCTGGTCGTTATTTAGTAATAATAACTCAACGCGAATTCGTTGGATATATCGCTTCTCACGCAATATGGCGTTTAGCTAAAGCAGAATTACTCCCATACGCACGTAGCATGTTGCATTTAACTCAAGAACAAGTCAATGACAATAACACTTATCTAAACATGGTCGAACAAGTATTATCCACTCCCTATCACTATTTCAGTTACAGCTATGATTTAACCCAGTCCATGCAACGCTTGCACGACTTTGGCCCGGATTCTTGGAAGCTATCGCTTCTAGAACGCGCCGATGGAAGATTTGTATGGAACGGACATTTATTGTCATCGTTTAAACGTCCTGAATTTCGCAATTTTTGTCTACCTCTTCTCCATGGTTTCATCTCAATCAATCAATGCGTTATCAATGGCCACAGTTTCACTTGGTCGATTATTTCGCGTCGAAGTGTCGCGCGCTCTGGCACGAGATTATACCGTCGAGGAATTGACAAAGACGGAAACGTCGCGAATTTTGTTGAAACTGAACAGATCGTCGAATTTCAAGGAGATCGTGCAAGTTTTGTCCAAATTAGAGGATCGATTCCATTATTTTGGACACAAGCTCCGGATTTACGCTATAAACCACCACCGAGTTTACTGGAAATCGATCCGCAGGAGCATTATGCTGCTTGTCAGAAGCATCTTGAAAGTGTTGCTGTTTCATACGGAAAACAAGTGCTGCTGAATTTAGTCGATCAGAAAGGAGCTGAAGGCCGATTGGAAAAAGCATTCAAAGAGGCGATCCAGACTTTGGCCTATCCGAGTGTTTGTTATGAACCTTTTGATTTTCATGGCGAATGTAGAAATATGCGATGGGATCGATTGGCGATTCTAATCGATAGAGTAGCGTTAGATCAAGACGAAATGGGTTATTTTTTGATTTTAAGAGATGGGTCTTTGTCCTCGCTCCAAGAAGGAGTTTTTCGTACGAATTGTGTAGATTGTTTAGATCGGACGAATGTAGTTCAAAGTATGTTAGCTCATCGTAATTTAGAATCGGTTTTACAAAAATTGAATATTTTACAAGTTAATCAAAAATTAGAGTCTCAGAAGTCATTTGAGATGGTTTTTAAAAATGTATGGGCTGATAACGCCGATGTTATTAGTACGCAATACTCCGGGACTGGAGCTTTAAAAACTGATTATACTCGTACAGGAAAACGCACAAAATGGGGATTAATTAAAGATGGGATTAATTCATTGACAAGATATTATAAAAATAATTTAACTGATGGGTTTAGACAAGATGCTATTGATTTATTCCATGGACATTGTGAGGTTTTATCACCGTTGAGTGTTGATCGAGGATGGAGATATATTACATTCCCATCGGTATTTTTAGTAGCTGTAGCTATGTTTGTGGCTTCGGCGATTTTTCCATCGGAATATTCAACAGAATCACTGCTTTATCTTCTATTTTGGGGATCGATGGTTACAGCTACCGCTTACACCATCTTTAGATACGGCAAAGAATTCGTCGATAAACCACGTTTAATGCCAGCCTAGTCATCTTCCGTTATTTTATAAAGGTGTATGTATTTTTTTTATTTTTGAAATATATTTAGAAAACATACTGTTTACACATAGCTCTTAAAAATGTACTTTTCCTTAAATTACTAGCTTCCCGTTGTATCTCTTCATTATTATTCGAATTGATTTCCAAAGAACCGATCACTTGAGTGGCACATTTTCTTCTTTGATATTCACCGCGTTTATTATGAATATGAATCAAATATTCTAGAATGTTCGTATCCCAAATACAATGGTAATAAGCGTCGACAGCATCGTTACAATATTTTTGCTCGCCTAAAATCCGAAAAGCTAAAACATAATCCGGTTCTTCTAGAAATTGACACAATACAGCAGCTTGAGTGTTACAACCCAAAGCTACGCAACATTTAATCATGCGTCTAAAGACATGATCGTCGTGTCTGACCGGAATATTGAAATAATCATTGTAAATTAATAAAGATTTTAAGTAGTACTTCAAAGCAATGTTGTAATGCCCATTCGCTAAAAAAAAAATGAGGATCATTTTTGTAAAACACTGAAAATTTAAATTTACCAAAATTAATGTCGCCCATCAACCGCAACCATGGTATATTTGTAGGATAATATTGCAACGCTTGTGCTACCATTTGCGCTAACACATCATGCGCAATTTTCATGCTGTACGAATTGGCGCTAAAATTATATTAAATTATTCTTTTACTTTTTTTTTCTAATCTCTACTTACTTGCTGATGACGGCTGGCCATAACATGACATAATCAATTTGAACTTCCAGACTCGTTTCGTCTTTTAAAATATTGTGAAGCCTTGCTAACATCGAAATAACAACAGTTAGAACTGTCGAATCTCTTAATTTAGTAAAAATTGCCATTATATTATTTTTTAAATTGGTAATTTGAAGTTGGGCATCATGGAAAGCTGAATTTCCGGATGTGGTTCTTTTTGATTGTTGTGGTGGAAGACTGAAGATAGGTAAGACAATATCCCATAGATTTTTTGACAGTTTTTTGCTGCCTTTATGTTTGACTAAATCCTGGCAAGCTAAGGCTATAGCTGATGTTATTTCGAAAGATGGCCAACGTTTATCAAAATTTATTAAAAATTCCCAGCGGCCTAAATTTAATAAACATAAGACACATTGTTCAGTTATTTCCGTTCGGGGAAGTACTGAATCGTTGTTTGTTTGGAGACAAACTTCGCAAGCGTTAGCGAGCGCGACTTTATCTAAAAATTTTCAAATTAGTACACAGAATGTTAGGGAACCATTCCCTTTGATTTTTGGTAAATTTTACCAATGGTGCTCTTTGGCCATTCTTCCAATAACTGCGTTATTTGCACAGATAAAATCTCCCAACTGATTAATCTCGAAAGTTTTGCCACATTCCCATTACCAGAACTTAACTCTTTATCCAAAATTAACATCAATTCAAGCGCCGAATTCCACACTTTATTCATCATTTGTTCTCGAGCTTTAGCCAACATAACAAAAGCAAAATCTTGAGGAAAACCTCTTGGTAGATTTTTTATAACCGATTGAATCGGCATTGGAAGTTCCCATAAAGGATTTATATTCCAAACATTATTAGCTAATTGATTCATACTAATTTTTTTCAATAATTCTCTAATTTCTTTAGGCTCATAAGTAGCTATTAAATCCTGTTCTAATTGTTTTATTTCCAATTTTGGTTTGCGACGTTTCATACAATCGTAAAAAATCCAACTTGTTTTATGTAAAGAATCTGGAATTTCTACTTCTGAATCAAAATTTTTAATAAATTGATAATCGGATTTATCGAAGATTTTAGATAATGTTTCGTTGGATTTTATTATTGATAATAAATCGCTCAATTGATTTTTTAAAAGAAGATCTAAGAGGAATGTTTTTAAGGTTTTTCTTGAACAGTCGTCTATTGACTTCCATGCTGATTCTATAGCCTATAAAAAAAATGAAGTGTTAATGATAAAATATTAGGGGATATTTCGATTCCATCCCCACACAAATTTTATAATTTACCCAAACTAAAATTTCTGTATTTTTTATCGAAGCAGCCGAGCAATGATATGTCGGTTTCTGATCCAAAACACATCTAACAAGATTTAAGGCTCGAATTCTATACAAAAGATCTTTAGCAACTGTGAAAGTCCCACTTGAAAGAGCTCCTTGAATATTCATTTCTAAATTCATTCTATGAGCTAATGGAATTTCGCGGTGAATGTTATCTTGTTGCAGAATATTTGTAATTCCCTTAAAAACATAAAAAAAAATAAAATTTGAATTAATAAGTGAAAAAAATACCACATATTGATTGACTAAAGCAATATTCAACTGTTCAAGCAAGCTAACGCCTTTTGAGTCATCCTCAACCCCACTGCACGCTCTGACATAAACATCCAATGTTTTTGCATTAAAATTAACAAAACCATTGTTGTCCTTCATCGATTTAAAACTACTTAAACATCTCAAAAAATGATTTTTCGCTAAATTATAATCTTCTTTATAAAAGAAAAATGTCCCTAAGTCATAATTTAACTGGGCTGTGAACTCTTCTTTAGATATTGCTTGTGCAGATGACCAGTCAAACTCAAAATCATTCGTTTCAGTCGGCAATTTGAAGCAATCAAAAGTCAACATATTGGGAACTGATTCCCAAGACAAAGATTCTGTTAGAAAATCGACAGTTTTTTTCACGTTTTCATGTGAACAAATAATGGTTTCTTCGGTTGGAGATATTTCTGTGTTTCTAGGGTTGAAAAAAGATTAAAATTATGGAAATATAGTGGATTTCTTACCCTAATCGCGCTTGCCAATTAGATGTAATTCTATGCATTGTTACATTTAATAACCAACGATGGTAAACAATTAAAGCGAAGAGATAAGGCGATGGCATTGCCTCTTTGTCTTGTTTGATTTCGATATTTGGAATTTCGGCTGGGATTTTAGCATTGGTGAAAAAAAGTAAATCTTGGAGAAGATGGATTTGGGTTTTAAATGGCAATAGTCTCAACTGAGCTAAAATTTGTCATAAATAATTGAATTGGTAAAATTTTAATACATACAAAGATCCCATTTGATGAAAGCGGCGACTTTAAGCGACAGAATTTTTAAAGCTACGTTTTTAGCAGGGTGTTTGATGTCATGTGCAGATTCCGCAGCTACAATTTCACCATTTTCAAGCTCTCTGTTTCTCAAAGTGTCATTGATAGCATCCGAAAATTTTGTAATTAATTCAATGGGACTAGGATCTGGGAAAAAAGTTATAAATGAACGGAAAATTGTGTCTCATACCTGGTGCTGGTTTTTGTAAATGACTTAACAATAAATCTTGGTGGAGAAGAAATTCAAACCAGAGGACTGTGTCAGGGGCTATTGGCACAGTCCCCGGTCGTAATAAATCAACATCCATTGATAAATTTAAGATATCTCTGCAGTTGTTTAAGGTTAGATTGTTTATCTGCCATCTGTCAGTGCTGACAACTTGTAAAAACTACCTACTTTTTTTTTGAAAAATTCTTTCGTTTTTCATGTGCTTTTTTGTTAAAGTTTGTGTAAGAAAATGTTTAATGGACTATAAAAGTGAAGATTGTTGGGTATCAATTACATCGCGCTTGCTAAACGCCAAACTTGTATTTGGTTTGAGGGTTTCCAGATTTGTCTCACGTCAGTTATAATTTCCTTTTCAAAATTAGTTTGAGGTGGGTGTTGAGTAAATCTGTGGGCAGTGTTAAAAATGCGTAATGATTCAATCATCATCTAAAAGTGTTTCCATCGTGTTGGTTTGAGTATTTGATGACATAAAAAGTGACTTTTAAAATTGGCGCGTTAAGTTTTAATCTTTATGCGCTCTCTACCGAGCATGTGAGGCAGCTGTCAGTTTCTAGTCGTGTGATGTGCAGAAGGTGTGACTTGAGCGTGTATTCAGCTCGAAATTGATGTAATAAATAAAAATAGCCGTATGGTTATCAAATTCTAACTAGTCTGCGATTGTTTGAATGGATCCTTCGATATCTTGGTTGCAACCGGAGCAAGAAGGTCCTGCCAAACTTTTGTGGCTTCGAATTTGGCAAACACAACAGGAATTGGACAGTATGAATTTGAAAGACGTCGATAGTGATACAGAATCTTTTCCTAACGGATTTACCAATCATATTATCAATGGTAAAACGGACAAAAACACTGTGACGTTTATTCAGAGACGACGAAAAGGAGACAATCGCGCCAGTACTAAACTAATGGGACGTCATCCGCAAAAAGTTGTTGGCGAATTCGGGGGCTGTCCGTGGCGAAAGGAGGGCTTCCCTTATAAAAGGGGCATTGTAGGGTGAGTCAGCCCTCGAACCCTCCCGAATACTAGAACTTTCCCTCAAAAATCACCACCAGATGGCGTTTATGATATGACATTTAACAATTTTTTTTATAATTTCGCGCTTTTTGCAGATTACATCAAGAAATTGAACATTTCTATCAATATATGAATCCAACTCATACTGAACATTATATGAGAGCAGATGTTGTCTGCAGAATCAAACAAATTATCATTTCCAAATGGCCGGAAGCTCAAGTCGAAGTTTTTGGATCGTACAGGACCGGACTCTATCTTCCGACTAGTGATATAGATTTGGTTGTGATAGGTAATCATTATTGAATTTTTGTGACGCGCGCAAATAACTCTCAGAGCCTTGTTGCCATGCGGGCGCACATATACAGGACCGGCTTCAACCATTTGTAACATGATAACACTTATCACATACTTTCGGAAGTTGAAACTAAAAACATTCAAAGTACACGCAAGAATTTGTTTTCGCAACGAAAAACTAGGATAAATATTATCAATTTACTCATTTTCTCTTACATAAAATGATTAATGTTTTTTTACTGAAGGGTGACCTAAAAACTTTATTTTTTTTTTGTATTTTTTTCAAGTAGAAAATTTTCATCGCTTCTGTTCGGATATTTATTTATAATTTTTCAAGTGTTTGCATGAGTGATAAAATCGATTGTGATCGAATGAAATTAACTACAATTTAATTAATTTGAACAGTTATGTAGTTCTTCACGTTTTCGTTGTTAAATTGAGTGTAAATTGAAGCTTTCAATTAGAAAGTATATTAAGAGATAATTAAATTATAATTTAAAAAGTTTATACATGGTATCTCTTTTAGTAGGGACATTAGAAGTATCTAGAGAATCAAAAAAATATTCTGATCTTATTTGTTCATTTCAAGATACTGAAATAATAAAAAAAAAGGCACATGCAGGGTCATACTTAAATGATTTTTCCTAAGTGACAATAAAAAATTGGAGTAATTTTTTAGCATAATCATTAGAATATTGCTTGATCTGTTTAAGCTAAGTACTTAGGGATGTAATATATATATATTTTTTTTATTTTAGGAAAATGGTCAAACCTTCCTTTGCGTACTCTCGAACAAGAATTTCTGGATCGTGGTGTAGCTCAAGAGGGTAGTATAAAAGTTCTCGATAAAGCATCAGTGCCGATAGTAAAATTAACAGATAAACAAACTGAAATAAAAGTGGATATATCATTTAATATGTCGAACGGTGTAAAATCGGCTGAATTAATAAGAACTTACATAGCAACTTATCCAGTGTTACCGAAATTAGTTTACGTTTTAAAACAGTTCCTTTTAGAAAGAGACTTAAATGAAGTGTTTACCGGTGGTATTTCTAGTTATAGTTTAATATTAATGTGTATCAGTTTTTTGCAATTGCATCCAAGACAAGAAATGTTACAAAATGATGGTAACAGTGGAAATTTAGGTGTTTTTCTTATTGAATTTTTCGAATTATATGGGCGAAAATTTAATTATATGCATACTGGAATTCGGATACGTGATGGTGGAAGATATATTAGTAAAGAAGAAATGCAAAAAGATATGGTTGATGGACATAGACCTAGTTTATTGTGTATAGAAGATCCGCTTTTACCATCGAATGATATCGGAAGAAGTAGTTATGGGGTTCTTCAGGTAAGCTTTTTTTTTCAAAATTGGTAGCTATAAACTGTCAGTGTTAATAATTTTTGTGGTTATTGGTTAAATTTATCAGAAGCTGCCAAAAATTTGTTAGCTTCAAAGCGACTTTTTCAAAAACCAAATAGATTCCTAACTTCTGAATCTGTATTTATTTATTTTTTTTTTTTTACTTTAAACTTGCAAATTAGAGTGTTTTTTTTTATAAAATCTTGTTTCGTAAATCATTTTAATATATAATTCTGATTATCATTAAATTAGTGATACCAAAGTCTAGTTGATTACAGAATATCAAAGTCTTTAAAATTTTTATAGAAAGTTTTGACTCGTGGCAATTATTATTGACGTAATTTTTTTCATTATTTCCGCAAAAAAATGATGTGAGTGTCAAGGTTTGTCGTCAATGCTAATGAAACATTGAATTATTTCCTGGAAAAATATTATTACTTAATTATTTGTTTTTGCGTCTTATTTCTTGACCTACCTGACTTGCTTTTTTCTTATAGGTGAAACGGTCTTTCGAATACGCCTATACAGTTTTAACAAATGCCGTCCTTCCGCTATCTTCCCACAGTGTATGTCAAGAAAGTTCAATATTAGGAAGGATAATAAGAGTGACTGACAAAGTGATACAATATCGAAGATGGATTGAAAAAACTTTTGGTCATAAATATAATTCACCTACTATTCAACCACGAACAAGGCCTCCGAGGTCTTTATCAAGTAGTGGGTCAACGTCAAGTGTTGAAGAGAGCGGAGGCAGCTCAGAAGTGAGTGGTTGGGTTTTTTTTTTCTATGTAGGGTTTGTTACTAAAGTTCAGCAATTCAAATTCATATAATGATTTTAAAAGGCGATGTGTTCTAACTCAATTTTAATGGAACTAATTTGAAAAGTTATGTAGGTTGGATTTATCAATTTTGTCTATTTTTTTTAATATTCAACATTTGATTATGAACTTGAAATAACCTGTATACAAATGTCTCGAGAACCGAAAAGCATTATGATTTTTGTTATCATTTCCATTTATTTAACTTATTTCTAATAACTAACTAACAGTTCCTATATTTGGTGTTTTTTCGCATTTTTAGATGTTTTTTGAAAATATTTTGTTATGATTGTCATTGTTTCCTTGTTATGTAACAGTTTTTGGGATGCTCAATTTTCTTAATACACGCCCCACCAAAATTATCGCACCACCCCCATTTGTGGTAAACCAGTCTACAAGGAGAATTTCAAAAATAAGGAGGATTGTAACATCAGATAAAACTTTTGGATAATAAAAATTTGTCAGAAAAATTGTTATTACCTCAAATAATTATTTCATAGCCCCATAAAATTTTTTATGGAAGCTGAATATTTTCACTGTTTTTTAAACGGTTAATATATAGTTTTGAAATTTTGTACAATTACTATCTAAAAAATATTCTTTCAAATGGTGGCTGCAAATGTGCCAAATAGTAAATAATTATAAATTTAGGGTGGTACAATAATTTGTGTGTGGTATGTACTTGGGGTTAGTCATTAGTGCTATCTCGGACAATACTGAGCTTATTATTTTTTAGCTTTTTTTTGTATAGTTGCCAATGTTGCAAAGAAATACAGTATGTCCACGGATGGAGTTGACGATGGGAAGAAGGTTACTATTAATAGTTCTACGACAAAAAGTCATTGTTTAAAAAATTAGATGCTTTTAAAAAATTTCAAATCCGATAACTTGTTGTCAGGAAAATGGAAGAATTCGAAAATTGTTTCAGAAGCGAAATACTATCTCTTTTGAGAAATAAATTTCGGAAGAATTCTGGATTTTTTTTCCTAACACTCTTATTTTACTTCAAGACTTGAACTAAAATAAAATTGTTAACAAAAAAAGTCTGGAATTCTTCCGAAATTTATTTCTCAATTTAACTAAGAAATGAAAAGAAACAATGTCAACATTTTTTTTTTTTAACTGATGAAATAAAATTTTTATGATTAAAAATAAAGTTCTTATGAAAATTTTGAATTTTTGCAATTAAAACAATCAGTATCAGTTTTTTCGCTTCATTTAGCAGTAAATCAAGTTGGCCTGTTTTCTCTGAATCTTTATTTCAAAAAATTAATTCTTGTTTTTTCTTACTTTTTTGTTATCGGAACTGGATTTTTTTAATTGCAATCTTAATTTTTTGTCTACTAAATTTTTTTATGAATAATGACTTTTTGTCAAAAAACAATATTAAAATTTTTCCCCTTATCGTCAACTCCCATCTGTGAGCACACTGTAGTTCTATGTATACAAACTGTTCTATCAGTCTTATTCTGTAACTGCGAGCATTCTGTAATGTTACTGTTAGACTGTTATCTCTGTAGAAATAATTGTAGCAAACAATTGTTCTCATAGATATAAAAATTTAACAGTAATATTACAAAATGTTAAAATTACAGAATAACCCCATAAAAGGCAGAAATGAACTTTATTTTGAATGAGAATTTATACTCCATTCGTTATTAATTTGCATAAGGGGCGGCCTTGGAAATCATATTTTAAGGTGGCCGTCAAATCTGATTTCCATAGCCGTCCCTTATGCAGCTTAAAAACGAACGGAGTAGGTATTAATTTGTAAGAGCCTGTGATTTGGAGTGATTACATAGCAAAATATCAAAATCTGACATAACTCAAATCACAGCTTTATGGGGTTATTTTGTAATTTTAACATTCTGTAATGTTACTGTTAAATTTTTATATCTATGGGAACAGCTGTTTACTACAATTATTTCTATGGAGATAACAGTTTAACAGTAACATTACAGAATGTTAGAAGCTACCGAATAGTGGCATAAGTTTGATTAAATTTGATGAAAATTTGACAGTCTGACCAGGGCTCTATTATATCGTGTGTTCATTTAAAAAAAAACTCTCAGCGAGCCATGACATTTTTACGTATGTCATACATGACCTCATACAAAAACAAAATGAAAAGCCGTAATGTGATAAATAATGTTCGAAGACGATATGCTTTGTGTGCTGGGTATCAAGGAAGACATTATTTTCAACAATTTTTGTGGATAATAATTGAATATTTTCATGAAAATGTGTTATTTTTTTTAATTGTCGAAAAGTGAAGTTATAAGATTTTTCATTTTGACAAGTATGTAAAAATTTATCACAGACATACAAAACAATTGTTCTTTAGTTTCAAAGCCTTCTAGAGTTTTTTTTTTCAAATGAACACACGATATATGCTATTGATAATCTTCTATTTGATAATAAATTATCTTCCGAGATCGCATTATAACTCACCTACTATATTTTTTGTATCGAACTATTACAATTCTAAGTAAGATTATGCTCCTGTCAGTATTTTTCTCCTAAAAAAACAGTCACGTTATAAATTTTTGTATAATTATGTTTTGTTGCCTTTTTCAGGGCTCTGATCCTCCTTCGCGCGACATATCACCAAATAACATGCACGTCCAACGTCACATACCGCAGAAAAGTCATCAACAATGGAAAAATCGCAAATACAAGAATAGCCCCCAAAATAATTATAATCAATCAACCACAACAAAGCGTAAAAAACAAACCAAACAATATTGATAATTTAATTTTTATTTATTAGGTTAAAAAGCAGCTGATTATATGCCTGGTATTCTGCAGTTGCAATTGCTGATATATCAAGATAATAATCTTAAAACAAACAAAAAAAGTACATAATCAACAACTCAACACAAAAAAAATTCATAAAAATAAGTAAAAATTAAAAACCGGTCATTGTGTACTTAGAATTGTAGTCTTGAAATTTCTGTGTTAGTAGATTCCATCTAATTTTTAATATTTTACTAACATTTGTTGCAGTCTGGAGAGATTACATTAAAAATTCTATGTGTGCTTATCGTTTTATTTTGCATTTATTACAGTTACAACTGGGAGGATTTTAGGCATATGAAGGAATTATTTGTTTTTCTGATTTTTGTTTTTTATGCAATACGTTGTGGTGCAATATTCATGCTTCTTATAATACTGTCATATCAACAATTTTTAACTTCCATCGGGTTTTTTAGTGAAAAAATAACAAATTCAAATGTAAAATATTGTGATATAATCGTAGTAGGCTTAGTGACGTGAACTTATATTCAACTGTGGTGGAATTGTGACGACTTTTATTTACTTCGGGGGAAGAACTTCGTCAATTGCATTATGAAATTTTTTTATTATTTCAAAGAGAATCGCTAAATTGGCGATTATGAATGAATTTTTTTTGTTCCATTTATTGTATATATTATTAATTTTGTGTTTAATGCAAAAATTCATATTTGGCCGTTTTAGGTCTAAATCATTGTATTTTTTTTCTCTCATGAACGAAGATTGCTTTTGTTGGGTTCTCTTAAAATATACGATTTTGGATATTTATTATTAAAAATTTGTTAAATTTTTGACATTTTTATGTGAAGTGTTAATTAGCTAGGTTTAAGTATTTATATTAGCGTATAGTTTTAAGAGAAGTTGTCGATTTATGTAAAAACTTATTAAAAATGTTTGCGATTTTTAATAGGAATAGACTTAAGTCAGTTTAAGTACAAAAAGAAAATGTAAAAAAAAGATGTTCATTAAAAAAAAGCAAAAAAATTTGTTACAGCAACGCGCCAAGATTTTTGTAAGTACATATTTATTAAAACAACGGTTGAAATATATTTTATATCTTGTGCGCAAAAATTGTTTTATTAATTAAAAAAAGGTTATTTTGAAAATCGCGTCGAATCAACACATCAAATGTAGGGATTTTTTTTTATTTACTGTCAATGTCAACACCACGTGTATATAACCTTAAACGTGACATTTTTGGAATATCATAAAAATGGATGTAAATATCGACGCTAATAATTTTGAACCGAAAAAACCGTCAAAACGTGGTAGTGACAATGCCATGGAAGTAGAAACTCATAATGGAATCGAAGGTACAACAAAAAATCGCCCGAAACACAAACGTCTTAGAACTAAATCATATTCTGAGTCTAAAGACAACATTCGTAAAGTCACCGTCCCTGCACATAGATATACTCCATTGAAAGAAAACTGGTTAAAAATTTTCACTCCAATTGTTGAACATTTAAAACTGCAAGTCAGATTTAACCTAAAAACACGAAACGTTGAAATAAAAACTTGCGAAGAGACTGACGATATTGGAAATTTACAAAAAGCTGCGGATTTTGTTAAGGTACGATGAAGCTTTTGTTTTTTGTCTTAATATATTTTTTTAAGGCTTTTGTTTATGGATTCGACGTGGATGACGCTTTAGCTCTCCTCCGCTTAGACGATCTTTTCATTGAAACATTTGAAATCAAAGACGTTAAAGCGTTAAAAGGCGACCATTTATCCCGAGCCATTGGTCGATTAGCAGGCAAAGAAGGCCGTACAAAATTTACCATAGAAAACGTCACTAAAACGCGAATAGTTTTAGCAGATAGTAAAATCCACATTCTTGGTAGTTTCCAGAATATTCAGTTAGCACGACGAGCAATTTGCAACTTAATCCTCGGCTCTCCACCTTCTAAAGTCTACGGTCAATTACGAAACATCGCATCAAAAGTCTCCGAACGCATGTAAATATTTTATTTAAAAAATTTCAAATATACAATGGATACAAGAATTGCTATTTCTATTATAATAATCAAAATAAGAATCAGTTTATTATAAATTGCACTACGTCCCATTCGTTTGAGGACATTTTTAGCGCTATCCAACTGCTCGTTTGCATTTTCTAAAGTTCTGCGGGTCCGTAATAATGACTCCCTTTGTTCATGCAGTTCGGAAATAACTTCAGTACCGATTGATTCAGTTTCAATTGCGATTTGATTGGAACGGGCTAAACTATCTGCTGTTCTTTCTAAAACAGCCCGGCCTTCAAGAGCCACCTGGCGATTGTGAGCCTCCCAGTCGTAGCTCATTTTATCATAACCTCAAAAATTACAACAAAAACCAAAACTGAAAACCGGAAAATTATGTATGAACGCACTGCTACATCCCTAATTCATTTTAACAATTTTTTATTTTATTAAAATACGTTTTTTCAGCTTTTCAACATAAGTCAATAACTACTAATTTGTGTTGGTAAAACTGATAAAATAAAAAATGGTGGCAATTGATAAGTGCGGTGTTTTTAAATTTTATCAATTATTAACCAAATTTGATAATAATCAAAGAAGACTCAAGTATTTTAGTGGATTTTATGGATAAATAAAGGTACTTATGGTAATTATGCAACTCTGATTATAACTTAACAAGAATAAATGATTGTAAAACCTAACCTTAATTCTAATAAAAATTCATATAATTTTTCAATAATTATAAATCTATAAAGAGAGATCCGCATCTAACGTTATAAAATTGATCGCAAACTTGAAATTGTTCGTTGAATAGAGTCCCATTTGTACATAAAAACGATGCCACGTTGTTGTGATCACAAAGATGATAAGCCTAAAATGATAATGATAATATCTGTTGATATTTTTTATATTTGTGATACCTGACATCCCGTTTCTATGTCAGCATAATAGCCTGGAAGTCGTCCCAAACATGTAAAACTTGTATGTGGGACTCTCGCTAAAGTGGGGTACAAAGGAGGGTTATGGGGTACATGTAAGTCATGATAAGCGTCATAAGGAGGTGACCCAGGGATTATATAATGTCCGCCATATACAGATAAGAAGAGAACTGTAAAATCAAATTTGTAATAAATAGAACACAGCTATAAATTTATACATTACAACACCAATTTTTATTAAGTGTAAAAAGTCCCAAGGCTAATTTAAAACCATGGGAATGATTAATACGATTGAATTGTTATTTATTAGATTGAAATCTCGATAAAAGATTGACAAGCAATTTATCTTTGATTGAAAAAAAAAATTGAAACAATAAATTGATAAATTTGAAGTTGTCATCTTTTTTTTTAAATAATTAGCCCAATTCCAGTGGTGGTTTGTTTTTTTTGGCACAAAAAGCACTATTTTATAGCCGCTGAAGTTTCCCATCATTTTTGAAAAAATCAAAATGACAAATTTCCCTCAAAATAATAGATCACAGCATTTTTGAAATTCTTTTGTTTTCGTAATTAGAATATTTTCTACATATCTTAAAAAATACAAAATATTGAAAAGATTCAGCAATGGAATTGTTCGGGAAGCTCAGTTTTTATAAAAAAATAAAAGATCCCAATTTTTTGCTTTAAGTTTTCAAATGAATTTTAGGGAAAACTTACCTGGAAGACCAAGTAAAATTTTCATTATAATTTGATAAACAGTTGAAGATTATTGAAGCAGTTGACTTAAGACTAAAAGAAAAAAATGTTCCCTTAACACTAAATATCTTTGTTGATGGTATGGTGGGTTAATCTGGGTCAAAAACAAGCCATAGTAACCGTTCACTATTTACAATTTATTTTTAAATAATCATTGCCCTTATTAAACTAGTTCTTTAACAATTTACCTTTTTTATAAAGGTCACAATCTGAACGCAAGGTCATAACTCCCCCAACATTCTTTCTCAACTCAAAATGTGTTTATTAGATTGATGAGCAATTCTTTTAAAGGTCATTCGTGAATAATTGTTACAATTTAATGAAGTAATCAATAATAACTATTTCGCAATTTCAAATTTACCGCGTTGTTATATTACAATTCAGTAATTTTATTGTTATACTGTTGGTGCTACCTTGCCGGTTGTGCGCGTGTTGTAAACATGGAGAAATTTATTTCGTATTCAAATAAAATTTCTGCGTTAATTCTAATTTTTTTAAGTGTTGGAACAGCAAATTTAGTGCATAAAAAATTTGAATATAAATTTTCATTCAAACCTCCATATTTAGCACAAAGGGACGGTTCAGTGCCCTTTTGGGAGTACGGTGGCAGTAAGTAAAAATTTTAAGTACACGTAGGTAGTTTTAATCAACCAATCACAAAACTCCACGCATTTCACATCTCTTTCTGATACACTTCAAATGAGTGAAACAGAAATTGTAATACTTGACAAATATTTGACACGTATATAACCTATAAAAACATCTGTTTAGAAAAAAATTCAATGAAAAGATTGAATTTATGAATAAATTTTATGAATTTTCATTTTCCAGATGCTATTGCGAGTGCGGAAAATGTAAGAATCGCACCGTCGTTACGAAGTCAAAAAGGGGCTATTTGGACTAAAACTCCGATTAATTTCGACTGGTGGGAAGTAGATATAGCGTTTAGAATCACAGGAAGAGGTAGAGTGGGTGCTGATGGCTTAGTGAGTTTATTTTATTATAAAATAATTAGATTATTAATAAGAAATTTAGGCGTTTTGGTATACACAAAATAAAGGTGCTTACGATGGCGATGTTTTTGGATCGTCGGATAAATGGATCGGTTTGGGATTATTCTTCGACTCGTTTGATAATGATGGAAAACATAACAATCCATATATTATGGCCGTATTAAACGATGGAACTAAAGAATTCGCACACCAATTGTATTATTATTTTCACTATTAGTAACTTTAATATTAATTTTTTTTTTTTTTTGTAGAGATGGAAGTAACCAACTTTTAGCTGGTTGTTTACGCGATTTCCGTAACAAGCCATTCCCAACAAGAGCTAGAATTGAATATTATCAAAACATTTTAACTGTTCTTTTCCACAACGGCATGACTAATAATGATCAAGATTATGAAGTTTGTTTGAGAGCTGAAAATGTGGTTTTGCCGAAAAATGGATATTTTGGAGTATCAGCTGCTACTGGAGGCTTAGCTGACGATCACGATGTTATTCATTTTTTGACAAACAGTTTGCATCAGCCTGGACAAGTCCCAATTCCGAGTGCTGGTATTTTTATTACTTACTCTCAATTTCCGTATAATATTTTTTTTAGTTCCAGGCGAAGAGCAGCAAAAATTGACGCAAGAATATCAAGATTATCAACGGAAATTGGAACAACAGAAAGCTGAATATCGGAAAGAACACCCCGATGAGGTATTACTCTACACCAGTTTGATTTTTTTTTCTAAAATTTTCAATTTAGAAAGAGCCGGACATGGACGAGTGGTTCGAATCGGATAGTCAACGTGAATTGCGTCAAATTTTCCAAGGCCAAAATCAAATTTTCCAAGTTATTAAAGAACTAAATACGAAATTGGATGAAGTGGTTGGACGTCAAGAGCGTACAATGAGTTTAATTACGCAAATTGGAACAGGAGTAGCAGCTCCACCCGGTGGTCAAGGTGTACCTCCAGCACAAGCCGGTGGTTTTATTGATACAATTCGAAGGCATGAAGTCGATGCTATGTTCAACAACCAAAATCAAATTGTCAATACTGTGAAAGAATTAAGACAATTTGTTCTTGAATTAAAAGCAAGAGCTGACACGATTATTAATAATCAAGCCAAACAACCAACAGCACAAGTACAAAGTGTTGGTTATGACACTCAATCTCTTATTTCAGAAATGAGAGATGGACTAAATCATGTTAAACAAAATGTAGCTCAAGTTTCGCAAAAAATTGATCAAAATCCAGGAGGTTGTCCTAATGTGAGCTGTGTTTCTGTTACCACTCTTTTAGTTATAACCGTGGTGCAATTGTTGATACTTTTAGGGTATAACATTTACAGGTAAGATAGCGACTTTTTTAAATTCTGTCAGTAATACATGTTTTTTTAAACAGGGATAGTAAAGAAAATCAAGCAAAGAAATTTTATTAATTGGTTGTGAACGTGTTGTGTGAGATTTTGAATGACAGTATAAAAAAAACAATTGTCCGTCTTCCTTTATTTTCTATTTATTGTACAGATAATTTAATAGGGATTTCTATTACTAATAAGTGATTATTATGTATAATTTTTTGTTTTAAAGACAGTAAAAAGTCAAAGACGACTTAGTTCGGTACAAAGTCGTACTTTTTTTATAAATTTTCTAGGTGTTTAAATAAATGATCAAATTATAATGATTGTATTTTTATAGAAATAACGACCCATTAGAAATTTATTTTTTGAAATTCAACACAAGAAAATTTTCGTTTAAACAAGTTCGGTGGAAAACAAAAACTACTAAATATGGAATTTTCAAAGTCCAAATCAAGGAAAATAGCTCATAAAATTGTTTTTTCAATTTTTCTATAATACATTAATACGATTTCTTAAAATATTTTCAACTTCTAACCTTTGTTTTTATTCTAGCATTGAGGTTTAATCATAGATTTGAAATCCCTTGTATAAAATTCAAATATTTTCCTATATCGGTCTGACAACAAAAACTTGTTAAAACTGACATTTCTCAAAAAATAGGTTAGAAGATTAAAAAAATTTAAAAAGGTATACTGATTGAATTAAAAACACTATGATAAATCTTCAGAGGCTCTACAATTGCTTTGTTGTGAAATTAACAGCTTAATTTCTATCCTTTCATCCTCTAAAATTAGAATTAAAAGTAGCACTGACATTTATCAATTTTAGACAAATCTTCTCTATTCTCTGACCGCCAACTTCACAACTATAAATGTGAAACAGAATTTCTGACATAAACTCGTTAATTGATTTTTAATAATCGAATGTACAATTTTGCAGAATCTCAAAATCAATCTGCTTCGTATTCTAATACACAACTGAAATTTTTAATCATCTAGTCAAACCGGTTTTTCTAGTGTGAAAGCGCTTCCTTAGTTCCAACATACTCCACAATCTCCACACGGCGCTTTAATTTTGACCGAATTTGATTTTGACAGCTCGAGACGCATTCGTTATGTTATTCCAATAATCTCAAGAATTTTAATAAAAAACTTAGTGCCTGTTTCACTCCACTAAACCGCAATGTAAGTATTTAATTCCCCAGCATGTATGAAACCCTTTTAATCCTATATGATTTTATATTGAACCTAATCACCGAATTCTCAACCAACAAGATTAAATTATCAGTTTTTCGTCCAAAGATGAGCAGCACCCATCAGTATATGCAAAACTCGAATACTAAAGACTCAACTGTGGTGAGATTGGGCGATATTGAACATCTATCACAATTATCCGAAAACTTGTCTTCATTATGTCTTAGTCATGAATATTCTGACATTACTCTTATCGTAGAAGGGCAGAAATTGTATGCACATAAGGTAAAAAAAGCTAATGATAATACTTTTAAATTATCAAAAAATTCAGGTGATTTTAGCTGCAAGAAGTGAATACTTCCGTGCTCTTCTTTATGGCGGTTTAAAGGAATCCAACCAATCCGAAATCGTTCTTTCCGATGCTCCAGTTAAAGCATTTAAAATCCTTCTTAAATACATTTATACAGGATATATGTTCTTGATGACATTAAAAGAAGATGTGATTTTAGACACTCTAGGTTTAGCTCATCAATACGGCTTTCAAGATTTAGAAAAAGCAATATCCGACATTCTAAAACAACTTTTATCTTTACGTAATGTTTGCGCTATTCTAGACACTGCTCATTTGTATGGTTTGGATAAATTAGTCGATGTTTGTCATGTGTTTCTCGATCGACATGCTTCCGAAATTCTAACAAGTGAAGCATTCCTACAATTATCTCAAGCTTCTTTAGTCGAATTATTACAAAGAGATTCGTTTTTTGCACCTGAAGTTGAGATTTTTAGAGGTGTTTGTAATTGGTGCAATGCTAATGAGGATAAAGACGATTTGGTTATGAATTGTGTGCGATTACCTTTAATGAGTGTTGCTGATTTATTATCAGTTGTTAGACCTGCAGGCTTAGTTAAACCAGACGCGTTGTTGGATGCGATAGCTGAAAAAACTAACGTTAGATCTAGCAGTTTACCGCATCGAGGACAACTAAGTAAGTTTTGACGGATTTGTAATTTTTTTCACTTTTTTTTTTCTAGTTTTGGAGGAAAATGTCGCGTCACCTCGGATGGGATCGAAAGTTGTTGCCGGGGAATTGCTGGAGTATTTATTAGACGGAGATTATTATACTTATGATATGGAAAAAGGATATACGAGACATCCGATTAATGGACCGGGGGATCAAGGCATTATTATTAAATTAGGAACGCCATCTATCATCAATCATATTAGAATGCTGTTGTGGGATCGAGACTTAAGGTTTTTTTTAATTCGCAACATTTGAATTCTATGTAGTCCTTTTTTTTAATTTTAGATCCTACTCATACTACATTGAAGTGTCAGTGGAGCAAAAAGACTGGGTCAGAGTAGTGGATTACAGTCATTATTCATGCCGCAGTTGGCAATACTTATATTTCGAAAATCGCGTAGTCCAATTCATCCGAATTGTTGGAACACACAATACAGTCAATAAAGTTTTCCATTTAGTATCATTTGAAGCAAGCTGTAAATTAACAATTCCAAAAATGGTGAACGATATTATATGTCCTGATTACAACGTAGCAACTTTGGATAAAAGTGCTGTAGTCATAGAGGGCGTTAGCCGTTCTCGGAACGCTCTTTTGAACGGCGATACCAAACACTACGATTGGGATTCAGGTTATACTTGTCATCAGTTAGGTTCCGGTGCTATTTTAATTCAACTTGGTAAGGAAATAAAAATTCATGAATTATTAAAAATCTAAAGTGGTTATTCCAGGCCAGCCCTATATGATTTCCAGTTTGCGATTATTATTATGGGATTGCGATGATCGTACTTACAGTTATTACATCGAGTCGTCGGTAAATGTCTGGGATTGGGAAATGGTTGCAGATTACACACGCGAAGAATGTCGGTCTTGGCAATTAGTTAAATTCCCACCACGTCCTGTAGTTTATATTCGTATTGTTGGAACTCGAAATTCGGCAAATGAAGTGTTCCATTGTGTCCATTTCGAATGTCCATCATGTGAAGAACAAGGCAGTTCAGGGGGTGTGAAAAATTCAACTCAAAATCCAACGCCTGAAAAAGATATTAGTATGCAAACAACTGAAATGGCCACTGAAGCTGAAGAAATGAATTCGGATGAGGAGAGAGTTTGAGATAAGAATTTACCGAGATTTTTTATCAATTTATTTTTGTATTTGTCGTTTATTATAATGATTGGTTCGAGTTTTTATTTTATATTGTTTATGTTTTTTGTGTTTTTATAAAAATTAACTCACTAATTTTTTTGGAATACAAAGGGCAAAATGGGATTGTATTATAATATTGTGATAAGTAGGATTTTAAAGTGTTATTGTGATAATTGCGTTTTTGTTGAAAAAAGAAAGTAAGCAATAATTTATACTGAAAAAAGTGACTAGAGGTTGGAAATTTTTTGTAAATATTGTTACAGAGATGTATTTTTCTTTTGTCATGACATGTTTCCTAATAAACTAATATGCTATAACTGCAGTTTTTGTTTAGTCGTACTGGAATCAAAATACGATGTTGGGAAATTTTGCATTTCGAATCAGTACTGGGACTCTGTATCGTATTAGCAATTGCTGCGATACGTTAAATTGGTATCAATATGGTATTCTAATAGACAACGTTAACGTTTCAGTTAGTGAGGAAATACAGCAGTTCACTGCTGGAGTGATCAAATTTTGACACTGTGAACGATCAAAAAGATTTTCAATAAAACCAACAGTACATTTGATATAAATTTTGAGGTCATAACTCTCATTAAGCATAACTTTAATACAAACAATTATGTGAAGATTTGCATAAAAAATTTAGTCACGCTCATTTTTCCTCCTGAACCATTCTGTATACTGTGAAACAATAGAACATATCATCCTTGAAATTTCTCAAAAAAAATTCTTTATTATAACCAAATTCGAAATTGAGTGCGTTTCCAACCAAAATGCAAATTATGCAAGCGAAAGTTTCGTCGTAATAATTTTTTTTCCATATCGTTATGTAATCGATTTAACAATCTGTCAGTTGCATTAACAGATTAATTTCATCTTATCTACTTTTTTCGATAAAACTAATTATTTTACTGTTTGTTTACATGATAATCTATCAAAATTGAAAATTCCTGACCTCTAAACAAATTGCAACGAAGCAATAATTGTTTAGTTACGTTAGGTTTGCTAATTCAACAAATCCATAAGTAAACGGACACTGATCGGATTCGCAAATAAATTATCCAATTGTTTGAATAAATAATAAAAAGTCATTGTAATGTTTCAACAAATAAGCAAAAATAAGAATTACTCATTCGCATTTTTCTAATCTTTATTACGTAACAAGTACGCTAAATAATATATTACGCACAGCATATTAAAAATACTTTAAAAATTTTGTTGATTTAATACACTTCAGGAAAAAAACTATTGACATTTACTTTTACTTTAAATCCCTCGGTTAGTTCAGTTACTCACTCGACGTCCTTGAAAAACAGCGCCTACTTATAATCAGCAAAAACACTGTTTTGAATGATTATAAGGGTTGTATTATTATTATTTTTTTGTATTAAATTATAGATAAGTGAATGGTTTAACATTCGCCAAATTCAAAAGTAGAAAGTTGGTATTGATATTAAATTAAAGAGTAACACAACGCCTTTCATTCATGGTATACGGCGTGCTTGTTTTAAACAAGGACGTAGGGGAGATTCCGAAAGTGAGAAGGCGACATAACCTGTTACATAAAACAAGGACGAATGAGAGAGCGAGAAAGAGAAGGTCGCCAGGAGATTCCGACAATGGTTAAGGCTGCCACACGCTGGTATATACAGAAGTTTATGAAGAGGTCATCGGCCGTTCAATGAAAAGAAGGTTGGAGTCGCTGGACAGTTTTAAAAATTTGAATGATTTAAAAAAATTTTTTGTCTATATAAGTACTAAGTCCAAAATTGATTTTATTTCTGATATATAAATAAATTTTAATTCCTTTTGAGGCAAAAGTCAAGGTAATAAATGTATGCAAAATTTATAACTTTGTACTTTGTTGTTCTTGTCATTTTTATAATATTTTGATTTATTTTTGTTTCGGGCAAAGCGATTATTTTGTCGAGAATTTATAGTATAAATACAGGTGTCCCAAATATAATTTAATCAAAGTTAAAGTTTCTGGAAATTTATCAGAAATGATAGAATACATTTAATGTTTTTCTATATAGAGTGATCCAAAACAATTTAGCGCAAACTAAATTTTATAAATCTAGATCGAGTGCAATGATTTTTATTTCTTTACTATTAGCAGAGAACATTGTTAATCACTTCCGCATTCAGAACTAGAAATTCTATAACAATTATAGTTTCATATAATAAAAAACTGTAGTTTGGCTTCTCAAAGGTTATAATTATTGTCTTCAAGAAATGACCTGACCTCACCCATTTAGATCAGACAGCAGCCTAAAATCAGCTGCAGCGGTTTTTAGGGACACAAATAGTATGATATTATCCTTAAGAGGTGTAAAATTACTCACACGAGTAATTTTTGATATAAGTTATAAGTATATATATATATATAAGTTTTGATATAAGTTTTATACTTCATTTTTTATCACTGTGCGTCAAGAAGGCAGGGTAATTCTAAATGCGGCTTCAATTTGGTCTCTTATAAAAGGTCCTCAATTTAAAATTTAATAGCAAGCGTTAATCTGTTGGAAGTTTGCAATTTGCAATTTCAGTTTGGCTGTTAACCGTAGAGAAAATTCCTAGGATGATTTATGAATCAATATCACCATTGTGACCACCCTGAAATCGGATTTCCGTGGCAGCCTCTTATGCAGGTTAATAAAATACGAGTTAAGACAGAGTACTACAGACATTTTTGTCGCTTTTTAGAAAAAAATACTGCTGGTTAGTTACAATAATACTGATCTGATAATTTCTACGTTTTGTGTTGCTCAGTAACGTCTTCAGTATTTTTTAGAAACCTGAAAAACAAAAGAATATATCGGTGGTTCTCAAGATGTGGAGATGACTTTATTCTAATAAAAGCAGTGAATTTTCATTCATTCAACGTTTTTATCTGCACCATTTTTATTAGTTTATTTAACTACCGCTTTATTTACATTTTATGACCCATCCTATTTTATTTTTTATTGCTATAATAATAAACGCCAAAAAGCAGAATTCTGTATGTTATTCTTATCATTGAAAAATATTTGAAAAATTCCAAGTTGGCTCCAACATGTCACTCCGTCAATTTATATTTATAGCCAACTATGAACCAAATAATTGTTAAACGTCATATCACCTCAAAACTCGCAATCGTATGTTCCTCTTTAACCGAAGATCCCCGAGAGGAAATTCCGTAGTATAAAATCGTGTCGTTTCGGGGCGATCCCGTACCGAATTCGGCGAATTGTACAAACCCAACAGTGACTATATTTAGACAATGATAGTCTTCAACGAGTTGTAAACGAAGAGAGAAGGGAATACAGATAATAAATAATTCCATGGTAAAAAAAAAAAGAAAATAACAACCGTCACTAAGTAAATAAGTTTCGTTTGTTATAGTCACTGCCAACTACAAGTTTTCAAAAGTGTGTCGATTTTTGCGCGTTTTCTTCTTTCTTTATAAATTTAGACTTTGTTCAGATCGCGTGTTCGGTTCGCGCAAAATGAAGAGTGAGAGATGTTTAGAAAGAGAAAGCATGACGTATAGAAAACGGTAAGGTGAATCCGAGCAAAGAGTGAGATAGATAGAATGGAACAGGTTTGAAAGTTTTCGAGGAAAGAGGTAGAATAACAAATAGCTCAAGAATAAAAAAAGACAGATAGATAGAATATTATTAAAGTTAGAAAAAGAAAGATTGTGTTTTTGAAGAGGGGGAATTAGTCATTGTGTTCGTGCGCGATAAAGACAGAACTAGTAAACATGGCGCCGTATGAGCCACCATATCATATTTAGTGTATATTGTGCACGCAGTATCTGTAGATTAATCTGAAATTAGTGGGAAATCTGTTAGATAAGTGTAGAGTGCTGTGTACGTTGCGATGGCTGTTGTTTAACAGTAGTGCCAACTGTTCATTTCTACATTTTTATTCAATTTTATTGAAAAAAAAAAAATCGTGGTGTGCTGTGCCCCCAGAAGTGCCAACCGCCATGTGAGCGAGTGGGCGAAACGTCGCCTCTTATTACAGGGTGAGTTAAAAAATACTAAATTCGCATTTTTTTACATTTTTTCTACGCTCTGGCGCCGCTCTGACTATCGCTTGGCGTCATACGCTGTCTGTCTCGAACATTGCCCCTTTGTCCCGCGCACTCCTCTTCTCAGATTCCTCGTTTGTTTCCAACGTTTTTGACACTTAAATGCCACGGCATGCTTGATTCGAACGTAATTGCGATTTGACACGTTTCGACCAGACGTACGGGTCAAGGACGGGGGATTTTTTCCATAAGGGAGAAACAAATAATAAAGCAATTGATTTTTTGTAACAGGTTTAAGACACTGACAGGTGTTACGACCATTCTGGAACGTATACACCTTGTGTCTAAGCAACAAACAAAAGATGTTGATTTTTGGTTTCCATAGTGATAATATCAAAAGAATTCCGAGAAAATTGACGGTGATTTCATTTGTTATTGCATTGACTTTAATAGTAGGCTGTGGTTGCAGAAAGGGTGAGTCATATGCGAATCCATATTTCCGGTTTCAATTATTTAAACAATTAATATTATAAATCAGAGTGAAATTAGATGCATTGAAAATCCGCCAATTGCGACTTGATAATACATTCAATTATTTATAAAAATTGATGAAATACCCGATTATCCACTGTGTATAACCTACAAACAATTGCAAAGTTTATCGACATGGCATGTACACACTCTGAATTTTATGAGAAAATTGTAAACAATAAAGATATTTATTTTTTTTGACAAATTGTTAAATTGGCAACAAGTATATATTATCTGATATTCGAATCACAACAGTGTCGAGCATAAAAAAAATCGTTTTTACTATTAGTAATGACGCGTTTCAATAAAGTAATTCCTTATGACATCAGAGCATTTTAAAATCCAACATCCTGTGTGACAAGGTCACTAGAATCATTCGAGAAAAAAAATGGTATTTATATATTCAGTGAGAGAAAATAATACAATTCGTTGAAATATTTCCGATTTGATAATAATACCGCAAATTAGTTGATAATTCTGTGAAAAATGTGTGAATTAGTATGCAGTGGATTTGACTTTTTAAAAATGTCAAAAAGTCAGATCATTCTATGAATGAATCACAAAATGGAATATATCTCAGGCGAGAAGCCTACTCGATTCTTTGAGGAGTTATTTAAAATCCGGGAATTTCGATTATGTCAATATCTATTTTTATTTTTTTTTTTAAACCCAAGGAATAAGTATTTATTTCGGGAATTACTCAGACACATCGTTGAAATATTTTGGAATGAAAAAACTTTCAAAATTGGTATTTGCGGTCGACAAAAAATCAGCTGCTTCGGATTCTAAGAAATGGTAAATTTATAAACAATAATAGTGTTCCTAGACCGCATCGAATGACGCAGCACCCATAAATAATAATAAAAAGGAAGGGGAAGAATACAAAAAGTAATTTTTATGTACTGAGACTTTAAATAAATGAATGATTTACGTCACTACTTTTTCGATAGTGTTTTGTTTTGCATCTGTCTGTGACTGTTATCAACAATTGATTAGAATTTCATTGAATTTTTTTCTGATTCCACTTTGAACTTAAAACGTCATTAAATGGAATTTTTTCACGGAAAAGTTATATTATTGTAGAGTTCATCTTAGTTAAATTTTTTTGGTTAGAAAAACGTCAAATGTGGCAGCTGATGTCCAAAATGTCAAACTGACATTTATAGGTGGAAAATCGACGCCACTTCTTAGAAGCTTTTCGCTGATGAATCATCATCAGATAAATCTGCATCTGACGCATTACCAAAATTCATTCAACTTTGTAGTAAATTCTGAAAGGTCAGCATTTTTTTTTAAATTATGTAATTGAATAAAAAAATGAATGTTTACATAAAAATTTAACTATTTACATTGTTTACAATACAATCAGGTGATTCTTTTTATTTAATCGTGAACAATTTTAAAAAGTCATTGAGATAAGACAATTATATAAACACAATATTAATCTATTTTTCGGTGCATAAGTATCAAATCTTATCTAATCATATATATATTTTTTTAATAATGAATATGTCATGATCTTGTTTATTAGCATATCTAAGCAAAATATAACTTTCAACTATACAGGAAACAGGAAATCGCTGTGATAAAAATTGTTGACTTATTAATGTTAACTTCTAATTTTTATCCCGGTTTGTGTAGGTCAGAAAAATATTCAAAAACCCCTATAGAGAGCCTCTATTTGATTACTATATTTTCAACCAATTATTTAGGAATATAAAGACAAGCGCTTTGATAAGGATATGTCAACGAGACTTTGCTCACTTCTTATCAGTCATGATGCAAAAGATCGCTTTTTTCCTTTAACAACAATCGAACAGAAATGTGTCATTTCTTTATCTATTTTTTCAATGTTATTTAACTCTGATAAGCATAATTAATCTTATAAGGGTTGGAAACCCTTTTAATTTTCAAATTTCCTCCAATTATAGTGGTTGCAATATTATAAGGTTTCATTAATTTTTATTCTTCATCTGAAGTTCAGAGTTTATATTTTTTACTATTTTCAATCTTTGTACTCTGATTATTGGTTTCGATTAGATCAGTAATTTTTTTTTGGCTAAACACACAGTTTTTAAAATAGATACACCCCTCTTGGGGGAATCACGGATTTAAATCTTTTGGATACGTGCCGGTTGGCTAATGATGTGAGGAATGACAGACGTCAAAATGAGGCAATTTCGACATAATTATAAATTTCACCCAAAAAAATATATTTTTTTTTATAAAAATCTAAAAAAAAATTGTGTTTATCCATTCAGATTCTAATTATCTTAATATTTGGCCAAGTATCAAGAACGTACAAAAACAAAAGTCGATAAGGAGTTTTTTTAGAATAACGAGGACGCTCGCAGAAAATAATATGAGAAATACAGGACGGTCAACAATAAGTTAATAACCCCGCTATCAACAGGTGGTCTTAATAAAAAATATAAATTTACATTTTCAACTAATAAATAATTAAATTTAGGAAAAATTCTCGGGAAATCCCACAATGACCTTGACAAAATAAAGGAAGGTAAATTGACGCCGTACACACATATATCAGGTAAAAAGAAACTCCCCTTCCGTCTCTTATTTCTAAGAACTGTCGCCGCTTTAGCTTTATACCTGTTTTTTTCTGAGAATTCCACTCAAAACCGAGATAAAACTCTGTTACAATTCGACAAAAATTCTTATCAAAAATGATTCATCATTTCTAATATTTACATTTTCTAATTTCAGTTAAGAATCAGCGATGGAAACCAGCGTCGATAGTTACCTGCATAAAAAATTCAAGAAACAATTAAGTGTAGAACCGAAAGTTTTAAATAATAATGAGAGCAAGAGTGGAATCGTGGAATCGCGTCAAGAAAAAACAACAATTCCTCCAGAGATAAATCGAATCCGAAAGGACAATAACGAAAGTGTGCCAAATTCAAGTACAAATCAAAATAACAACAGTTCTCTCTCTTGTACTAACTTTCTCAAGTCTTCCATATCAATAGTAGAGGAGTGTAGAGCGAATTTACAATCTTCGAACATATCATTTGTAGATCCGAAACCATGGAATGAACAACAGCAACAACAGACGAAATCTAATTTTGATACGTCTTCCATTTTAGATAACACTAATATTAATAATCATGAAGAAGAAAAACCAATCCCGGATAAAACTACTGCTGGTAAATACGTCTGTCCGTATTGTAGTTTAGTTTGTTCAAAACCGAGTGTTTTACAAAAACACATTCGTGCACATACAAACGAACGTCCTTATCCATGTAACAGTTGTGGATTTAGTTTTAAAACACGATCGAATTTATATAAACATTGTCGATCAAGAACGCACGCTAATCGCGTTATGGGAAACAACAACAAAGTGCAAGAAATTAACAACGATGACACAACAACCGAACCACAATTTTGTAACAACGAACATATTAATAACAACGACGAGAAAGAAAAAACTATCGATCTTAAAACTAAACCATATAAACCACGCTTTCATACGAAACAATTCTTCAAAGAAAACGAAGAAAATAAAGAAGAAAATAACAAACATAATCTTTTATCCGAACATATTAATGATATTATCAATAAAAACAATTCTATTGTTAATTCAAATGATCCGTATTTATATAAGAAAAAAGAATTTGATAACGACCATCAACAAAGACATATAACTGATTTGATATATTTAAACACAACGGAAGAACCATTAAATTTGACTAAGAACCGCAAACGATGTATGAGCGAAGTTGTAGAACCTGTCGCTCAAAAAAGTTTGATCAAAGAACTGTTGTTGAAAAATCTAAACTCAGATATGCAATGTCCTCATTGTAAGATGATTTTCCAAACAGTTACAGAATTAGAATTACACAAATTACGAAGCTGTAAAGGTTTTGTTAAACCAGGTGCTAAATACAGTCGTAGTAGTTCAGTGAATGTGGCGTCAATTTTAACCCAAAATAAAAACGCCTTTGATGGTATTCCTCATTTACAAAACGCTTTGTTTCCATTGAAATCTCCAGGACCATTTTTAGGTAAAACTCGTTTAGTTGAAAGTGATAAAAGTAAATCGTTTTCGTTTGATGATGGACTTCCGGCTGTTTTTCCATCAAATGATCGTTATTTACTATCGCCGTTGACTTTACCCAGTGAAAAGGACAAAAAACCTCCGGTGAGATTATTTGGAGGTGAAGTGAAAATCACACATACGAGTGGAGAGACGAAAAGTTTTATTATTGATAGTAAAGATGATGTGGAATATAATGGGAAAATTAGCGAAAATCGGGTTGTTAAATCGGGATTACAATCTGGTGGGACTGTGCTTACTAATAAAGCTGAAAATATGAGACCATCACCGGATGTGATTCGAGTTTATGAAAACACCCCTGTTTCGCCGAGTATTGATATCACCAATTTAAAACAAAATTTTACAAGACCTGAAACAAGTTCCTCAAAATATTCAAATATTATAGATTTTAGTCAAAAAGCTGTCAAATTGCTAACGCCTAATTTAAAACAACCAAATCTAGCAGTTCCTGGTATACCAGCACCGAATAAATTCACATTTCCAACGAATTTAAACGAAAAAATTATTGATTTAGATCAAGAACCACAGAATTTGAGCACACCTAAACAATTTGCAACGCTACAAAAAAATAATGTATGCAATCCAATGAAATTGCTAGTTAATGGAAAAGTCGTACGCTATGTTCCGGGAATCCCTGGACCTGTAGCAACCGAAGAACCAATTGATATGGCTTATACACGGCCTCCACCTAAACCTGAACCCTCAAAACTGGAAAGTTTAGAAATCAAAACCGATTTTTCGGTAAAACCGACTGAAAAATCGCCTATTAAAATTACAGAATCGAAAAAATTTGCTAGACCGAATAGTTTAGCATTAAAACCGACGACAGCGTCTTTAAAGCAACATCATGGATTAACACCTACAATGTTTAATCAGATTCTTATAAGTCCGGATACACCGCGTGTTGCTAAAAAATATGTTCAACAATTTTTACATGGGAATTACTTCAGTTATTTGGGTTTGAAAAGTTCGACAAAACCTACGTATTGTACTTTAAATAAAACTCAACCATTTTATGTGCCACATTTCAAAAAATTAAGTATGTATTCGGAATGGAGACAGCAAGATACAAAAACTGAAAAATTATTTGTTAGTGGCTACGATTCAAGACAAAAACATCAAAGATATACGATGGCTGGAAAAACATCAGCTGATCTAGTAGTCCATTCAAGTTATAAGGTATGTACTATTTTAGTTAGCTATGATTTCGAAATGTCAAAATATCATTGCCAACTCTAACAGGTTTTTAAAAAAATGTTATATTTTTATTGGTCCCAAGTCCAACGTTACGCGTTTCCGGTTGTTATATTTACATTGAGTTGTTATTCCCAAACTATTGACGCAACCAAAATTGTTGAATTAATGACAATGGACATTTTTACAGTTTGTGGTTACGGAAACGGCCAGCAGTGGCGAAAAAAATGAAGATGGACAAAAACAAAATACTATTTTGGGTGGATATGAATGTAATGATGACTACACCTACGTTCGAGGCAGAGGTAATTTTTTTTTGGTATTTTTGACATTACAAAAATTACAGCTTGGTTTCAGGAAGAGGGCGCTATGTTTGCGACCAATGCGGGATTCGATGCAAAAAACCATCAATGTTGAAAAAACACATTAGGACACATTCGAATGATCGGCCTTACACCTGTAGCCACTGCAATTTCAGGTATAAAAAAAAAAACAAAAGGATTTATCTATTTTGCTTAGATAGATTTTTTTAACACGGTGCTTAAAATTGTGATTAATAAAACGTTTTTTTTAATATACTATTTTTTTACAGTTTCAAAACAAAAGGAAATTTAACAAAACATATGAAAAGTAAAGCGCATACTAAAAATTATGCAGCTAATGGATCAGGATCATCGACACAACAAAGCGGAACGCAGAGCTCAGAATCAGACACTGAAGACAGTGGCATGGATAGCAGCGGTATTTTAATTTTATTTTTAAAAAATTATCATTTCTTAAAAAAACTTAAAATTGTTTTAAACCGTTTCGTAACTGCAGGAATTTTGTTCACTTTCTACATAAAAAAGCATTGTTGCGTAGTTACAATAAAAAAAACATTGACTTTATAAATTTCGGACTTACTTTGATAAGCAACGTCTTCAGATTGTATATATCATACCGGAAAACAAAAGAATATTTCAGAAGTTTTCAAAATTATTTGTTTTAATTGATTCGATTTTTTTTTTTTAGATGAGTCGACGCGTCGCGAAGAGCACGAAGCAGCTTATGGCCTTCTTTCTCTCGCTCAAAAAACCTCTCAAACTCTACATCGCGATTCATCCAGTCCAATTTCCCCAACAAACATGGAAATTCAACACAACGTTCTAAATACTGAAGAAATCGCGCACGTTTCTAAAGCAAATTACGTAAAGAATAAAATTCTGGATGATAAAACAGCATTAAATTTTAGTGCACCAAAAGTATCTCTACCTCTACCAACATCTTCCGATGAAAAAAGTGAAAATTTGATTCAATTTCTTGGTAAAACAACAATCAACCGTCCTTTAACTTACCCATATACCTCTATTATAACATCCGAATCATCAAAAGAAGAAGAAAAACCATCTGAACCAAAAAATATCAAACAATTTCATGTGATACAAAAATACGCGCCACGTGAATCCCCTAAACCTACAGAAACTTTTCCAAATAATTCCGAAAAAGTGAAAGATAGTAGGACTAAAGTGTTAAATGATGTGAAAGTGAATAATAATATCACAGACTTGCGTAAACGTAAATTAAATTATATTGAAAGCGATTATGAACGATTAAAATTAACGAAAACGGACGAAGTGATGGATTTATCAATGGAAAAAAATCATGAAAAAGTGAAAAATAACGTTTATGTGGTTTTAGCACCTTTACCAAACGACGTAAATGTAAATTATGTAGTAACATCAAATAACGGGGAATCCCCAACTAAATTCAAATCTGTAGAATATGATAACAGTGCCATGGAAACTCTAGCTGATATCGCAACAAAACAAGTGAAACTCGAAAAAAACACATTAGCCAAAAGTGTAGCTTCGGAATTTTTAAAAATTGCAACGAAAAACGAATCGGGTGATGTCGGAAGAGAAGCAAATACATTTGGACGAGTCAATCAAGAAGTTAATGATTTAATTGTACGACCGGAAGGAAATAAAAGCTGTCATATTTGTGCTAAAAGTTTCAGTAAAGCACCACAATTGAGGTAAATCTGAATTCAACTCAAAACGCCATCTATTGAGTTAATTATTAAATTTTAGGTTACATATGAATATTCATTATTTAGAACGGCCTTTTCGATGCCATTCATGTTCGGTCAGTTTTAGAACGAAAGGTCATTTACAAAAACATGAAAGAAGTGCTAGTCATCACAATAAAGTATAAATATACAAAGTGTTTGAGGAAAAACTAATTTTTTTTTTTGAAATTTCAGTTATCTTCATCTCCAGCTTTGTCGTCTTCTGAACCACGGCCGTTTAAATGTGTCGATTGCAATATAGCATTTCGAATACATGGACATTTGGCCAAACATTTGCGCTCGAAAATGCATATTATGAAGTTAGAATGTCTTGCAAAAATACCATTCGGATTGTATGCGGAATTGGAAAGGTCTAATAGTCTGTTAACTGAAATCAACACTGCTGATGGGGACCAATGTTTAGAGAGCTTGAAGGTTTGTATAAAAAAGTTGCACTTTTCTACTATTTTAAAGAAAAAACTGATAAATTTGAAATTTAAGGAATTTTTTTATTATCCATTTCTAACACTTTTCTTCTTTTGCAGACTTTAGCAAAAAAGGTTTTTATCAACGACCCAAGTAAATTAAATCAATTGAATTCTGTGGAAGTCGCAGAGACCGATAGTTAGATAAATAAACAAGAAAAAAATCATTAATTTAATTTCGTGCAAGACTGAAACAAAATCTTAAAAGAGATAAAAGTATACATTTTATAATACATAAGAATAGGATATAAATATAACCTTTGTTATAAATATTAGAACAAATCTATTTTAAATCATTTCTCATGTGTCAAATATTTTATGTGATATAAGAATTAAGATTAAGCGTTTATTTTATTATTGTAACTATTGTATATACTTATTTTTTCCTTTTGTGAATTTTTTTTATCATTTTTGGTTGTTTTTTTATTTTGGCGGGAATCAATTTTTGATCTTATTTTAAGATTATTTCCTTTTTAAGTTGATATTATTACCTGTTTTTAGGTATTCTTATATTAATGTTGTATAAATAAAATTAGAAAATGTTAAGAATTATTAGTTTCGTGTTGTAAATATTGTTTATATTTTTAGATAAAATTGTAGTATGAGTTAACACATTTTTATGATTCTCATCAATTGTGCCAGATTTGATTTGGGTTAACTCTTGCGTGAAATGTTAATTTTGTGTTTATATTGTTAAAGAAGAAAAAAAAGTACAAGATTATTATTGTTGTAATGAAATTTTTTTGTTTTAAATATAACTATCAAATTGGTGTGTGTGTCTTTTGATTAGGAGAAGGATTTGGCAGGTTTTGAATTGATAAAAAAATGAATAAAACTATCCTTCAATTAATTATTTTTCTTATGATACAATCTACATCCAGCATGACTGTAAAAGGTTCCTGTGATGTACAATAATAAGCGACAAAAGTGAATAAAACGCACATTAATATCACGATTATTTGATTAATATTAGCTGGCATTTTTAATTGGGTTATTAGAAATATTCTGAGAACCAAAAAAATATATCTGCACTGAGAATAATAGTTGTTCCAAATTTTACATTGCAAAAATATTTTCTAAAATACTTTCAGTTCAATCTACGCAACTTTTGTTCTAAGAAAAATTTTCTCTAGAAACTTCAATTCCCCCAATTAAAAAATCCACGCCTGGGTAATACTTTTTCCCTATCACTTTTTCAGATTGTTACAGTTTAATATAAACGTTTTTTTTTCATATCAAAGATTTTATAAAAATCAGTCGGTTTTCAATACTCCAATCATTGATTTTTATGTGTTTTCAAATGTCTTATCAAATGTGCTTTTTGCGAAAATCTCTTATTACAGTACTCACATAAAAAGGCCTTTTCTCCTGTATGTACTAACATATGTTGATACAATTGTCCTTTCGTCGAAAACGCTTTCCCGCATTGATCACATCGATAATTCTTCTCTCCTGTATGTATTTTCGTATGTGTATTTAAATTACTCGAACTGGCGAAACGTTTGGGACAATAAGTACATCCATATGGGCGTTCTGACGTATGAATGGCTATAGTATGTTTGGTCAATTGTTGGGCAGTTGCAAAAGCTTTAGTACATGCGGCACAGACATGGTTCTTTTCGCCTGTATGGGTCCTCATATGGGTGTGCAAATGCCCGCCGTTAATGAAGCGCTTATCACATAAATGGCACACGTAAGGCCTCTCTCCTGTGTGAATCCGGATATGATGGATTAATCCTGGTTTAGTGCGAAACACTTTACCACAAGTATCGCATTGATGCTGTTTCGCTGGTTTCTTCTTATTATTCTGATTAATCCCAAAAGTTAAATCTTCGACTTTTAAATCCAACTCTGATGGTTTCAGATCACCAAATTCGATTTTTAACTCAGTCAATGTGTTTTTATCTAAGTCGTGCAGAGACGTTGTTGGTTCTATTTGGACGTTTTGGAGTGGTTGCAATTGATTCTGTTCAATTTGATTTTCAATATTCGATTCTTGAATTGTTTCATTTACTTGTTCAATTTGATTATTATTAGTATTATTTTCAGTGTAATTAATACTCGTATTGTCTTTTTTTACTTCTATGAAGCCAGAAAAATCAGGAGGCGTCGGTAAATGGTTGAAATTTTCAAAACATTGTCGGAGTTTAGCATCTGAAGATTCGCATTGCGTTTTGAATTGAAATGCAATATTTAGCTTCGAAATACATTTTTGACAAATATACGGAGGAAGACCATCACCTTCTATCACCTAAAATTTATTTTTAACCAAAGTTTTGATAATTAATGCAATTACCTGAACGGAAGCGCAAGCCATGATTAGTACAGAAAAATGTGGGGGTTTGATCGGATCAAAAATCGGCATCAACTTCGGATTTCGTTCTAAACAAATCCGACAAATATTATTAATGTTCATTGTTAAATAATAATTCAAAACATCACTAGATTGCATGTTTTTATTGTTGTTGTATGCCATGTTTACGTCATTTAAGTCGGTAAAACAAATTTCTACTTTATCGATAATTCAAATTTTAGCGCGTTTTTTTTATTTCAAATGGTCAATACAAATTTACACAATAAGTACAATAACAATTATCAAGAATAATACTTGTGCATTTTAAAAATAGTTGTTCTGTTGTAAGGCTGCGTAAGGCTTATTGCTGCGGTCAAATAACAATAAATTATTACAAATAGAAAACATCACAATTAATTTTGGTTTATAAATACTAACTTAGGAGTTTTTGGCACAATGTAACAAGAGCACCTGTGGTTACAAACAATGCTAAATAGTGCTAAAATAAATGCAAAGTTTAGAAAAGTCGCTACTACGTGCCCATTCAGTTGCCAGCTTGCCAATTTTTTTGATCAAGAATTCTAACAGAAATTTAAAACTGTTAAATCTGACAGATCCTTCCCAAGTCGAGTCACACTAACACAAGTGGACACGCAGAAACAATTTTCTGTTTTGAAATATTGCCCCTGAATGCTACTTAAAGTATATACAAATAATAACACATATTTACATTCCGCTGTGTCAACTAATACTTAAATAAATACACACTTGCACATTTTCACTGACACCAGTTCAAATCCTGCAAAGGAAAAACACTAAAATATGTTCTATTGTGTGTTTTGTTATACCTTATAAGTCGTTTCATATCCTCCTTTGCTTTTCATTTGATTCTGTAAAGCTATTAATTGATCTCCTGGCATTTCCACATCCCTGCTGCCTATATGTCCTGTATGTTGAAAATTCGTCGGTGAGCCAATCATTGATCTACAATATTCACTTTCATAATACATTTTCTAAAATTTTAGTTACCTATCAATGCGAATTCGTCGCTTTTGTGGCTGCTGGACGCAACAGCTGAACCAAGAAACCCACAAATCCCCCATTGCAGCCATCTAAAAAATTATCACAACTGAAGCACGAAGGAAGTTTCAGATAACTTAAATATTCTTAATTGTGTTGATAACGATCTAACAAAAGTAAACAGTACTTCAAACGGAAGTTTGCAATTTTCTATTTAAACTTCCAACAAACACATTCTTACCGTTTGTAAATATAAAAAGAAGTTTTTAGCTAAATTTAGAAGGAACTTCAATTAAAATTACAAAGAACACAGCACTGGACAACACAACCATTCAAGACACCAAATCAAGGTCGCGAACGTCAAATGTGTCAAAATAAAAGGCGTCGCCAACAAAAGAACCCTGCATTGGTACCAACTTTGAACTTCAAATTTTTATTGATCAACTCATTAACATAAATATTGTAAGAAACGGTAAAATTGTATCACAAAAAAGAAAATAAAAAGAACTGATTTATTCTAAGTTTGCTAAATGAGTTTTACAAAAACTCATTCATTAATTTACTTTTTCCAATCATCTTTTTCATAATCCCATTTTGAGGAAATTCCTTGAATTGGGTTGACTTGCAAATCAAGAATACGTCGTAATTGTGCACGGCGATTTTCTTCTTTGAAACTTTCAGGTAAGGGAGCATAAACTGCAAAAAATAAAATTATATTAAATCATAATCAATTAAAATGTTACCAAAAGCTTTCATAAAGTAGTAACCCCAAATTCCTAATGATATAACCATTAAAGCACCGCCTATAACTGCTTTCCATTCTCCTGTTGGTGCTTTCATTTCTGCGAAAGTCTGACAGAAAGATGCTCTATATAGTGCTTTTTTTTCTTCAATGCTTAGTTTACGCCAGTCGCCTTTTTCTTTTTCACGCAAAGCCTAAACTCACAATAATTATTGAAATAATTTGACTTATTGACTTTTTACTTGAATGTCTGAAGTAGTTTCCTTCCATCGGATTGCTGGTAAGGGGAAGTCTACCCTATCGGCATAAACCGGTTGGCCGTTGAAACCATAACCAACAACTTCTCGATTTCCGATTACTGAACGAATATCGCTCATGCAAGCCTTGGAATAGGGCACTCGGAGGGCTAAGGCCCTCATTGCCAGTAGTCTCCCAGCCATTATCTAAAAAATAGCAAATTTGTAACTTGACATTGATTACCTAATCACCTGTCAATGGTCAAATTTTAATAAACAATAAACTACTTAAAATTAAAAAAACTCTTCATTTCGATTTCATAACCACAAAAATAAATTGAAAGCAAAAAATTGATAAATATTTTTCAAAAAAATTTAGAATTAAACTCACTTAAAATGCAGGACAAAATGGCCGACTTATCAATTCACAAGTAAGTAGCAAAATAAGCTTGCCAACGTAATGAAAATTACTACCCTAAAATGTTTACGTAATTGGCGATTATTTGCTTCAATTACAAATTGAATTTTTTTTATAAACAATTTTAAGTTTATTGATAACTTTAGAGATTTTTCTAACTCATAAACTTTTTATTACTAAACAACTTTTGAATTAATTTAGGGAAGTTTTATTATAACTGTAGCTAAATTCACTCCAGTTACGTAATTCAAATTTTGTTAAAAAAATAAAAATGTTTAAATAATGGAAAACAATTATTTATCTTGAAAACTGCAATTAAACTCAGATTTGAATATGAAAAGCAATAAAAACCTTTTGTTCAAATGCACAAAAGATGAGTAAATTCCACCCATTACGCACAGTGGAACAAAAGACTAGAAATGATGATAAAAGAGGATTTAAAACGACAATAAAGAATAGTTTTTGATGTTTTATTTGAAAATTCACTAAGAGCTATTAATTCTGTATAAACTTTCATGTTGGAACCTTAAAACTTCGTTCCCAAAACTCGTCCAATCTGGCATTAAATATCTTGCGAAAATCTCCAAACATTTGGGGGTTTCTGGCAGAAATTCTGCTAAGACTTCTAAAAAAATCAGAATTATTGGAAATTTCCATCAAATGAATAGAAATTACTTATAAGAGGTGGTTTATGTGAATGGAGCGCACTTGGCACACTTACAACAATTTTATCAAAAGTTGGAATTTGGAATTTTCGTGAATTTTTATTTCTACAAGCGAAAATAATCTGTTCAAAAGGTTGCTTTCTAGGAGGCTGCGCAAATTCGCAAATGGGTGCACCCAGTTGGGTTATTTTAACCCAATACCATTTACCTAAATATTCAACGCCCCATTTAGGAAAAATGTCGTTGCATAAATCATTAAAATGTTGATTAGAATTCGTGCACCAAACTACAACTAACGCGTCGTTTTTCAAAAAATTCTCTAAAGGAATTTTCTTTAAATCTTGATTATACATCATTTCATATCCGTGTTCTGTGCGTTTACGTTTCCTTCTTATATATTTATTCCACCACGGCGGATCCAAAACTACTAAATCATATTTTTCATCAAGATATTCACTCAACTCGCTGACGTTTTTTCCATAAAATTTACACTTTTCAGGGAATAAAAACGTAGCGTTTTTGAGTGTTTTGCTGATGGGACCATCGGGATTCGCTCCATGTAAATCCCCCACTTGGAACTTTCCAGATTTGGCATATACTGTCTCAGCAAATGCGGCTGCGTTAGACCTAACCTCACTTGTAGACTCATCGAAAAACTCACGCAATTCTCCATGAAATGATTCATACAACTCTTTCACGTGTTGCACCTTAAATTACAACTTATATTGTTACTAAAATTCATAATAAGAATAATAAACACCCAATACTTCATCCTCAAACGGATCATCGCACTTTTTCACTTCATGCTTCGTTTTTGGTTGTTTGTATGGTTGAAAAATATTAAAAAGTTCAGGATTTAATTCAAAATTTGTTTCTGATTTATTTACGTTTTTATAAATTTCATCAACTAGTTTTTTATGTGAAATAAAATAACCAAATTTTGACGTTTTAATAATACTCATGACAGCTGTCAATTATCAGTGTTGTTAGTGCCAACATTATTAACCGATAAAAAAATACACTAATTATGCGGCATTATCGATTTCTTCTTTTATAAAAAAATAAATAAAAAATCTATTGTTATTTTATTCATTTCAAAACAAAAAATGTAATTTGTCCAAAAATATAATTTTACTCAATCAAAAGTATTTTTGACTTGACTTGACCTGACTCAAAATACTTATAATGCACATCTAATGGCTTTATTCTAATTCCAACTGCAGTAAAACTGCTGGAAATTTTCCATGAGATCAATAATAAAATTATGTTTACAATAATCGCCTCACAATTAAATCCGAATCGTAAACACCGTTCAATAAATTTTATATGAACCAACTTCCGTTCCTAATTTCCACGTCAAATTCCGGGAATATATCGGAAAAGGGAATGTATAGAGCTAACGCTTAAGAATAATAATTCGAGAATGATTGATGGAAAGAAAAGTAGAAAAGACCTACCGTCTATCATATACGAAACTTATAAAGACTTCGCCGAGAATACCAGCATCCATGGACTTAAATATACCGTAAGTCCATCGATTTCAATATACGAGAAGTAAGTCTAAAATTAAGAAAAAAAAAATAACATTGATTAAGAATTTTTTGGAGTGTGGTTGTATTGGCCGGACTTGGAGGAGCTGGCTATATGACGTTGCTCTTTTGGAGTAGATATACTAGCAACCCTACTCGGACTTCAATTTTGACTGCTTATGCTCCTAATACTGCAGCTCCTTTCCCTGCAGTTACTTTATGTAACATTAATCGAATTATGGCTGATCAAGTGGAAGATTTCGTCCAAACTTTGTAAGTATGTTTTTCTAAAAAAACAAGTTTCTTATGGAGGAGTTAGGAATATGAAAGAGGAAGATGTAGAGATTGTACGAAGAGCTTTTCCGCAACTTTTAGCATTTGCTACAATCAATAAGAAAGATTATAATATGACAGAATTAACAGTTCTTCAGAATGTTTTAAATGAGAATAATTACAATAATATTAGTGCGGTAATGAAACGGATTACACAACCGTGTGAAGATATGCTTGTTAAATGCATGTGGGAGTTTAAAGAGGTTCCTTGTAACAGTATTTTTGATGATACGATGACTACTGATGGCCCTTGTTGTTCTTTTAATTACATCAGAGAGTACATAAAGTATTGATTTAGACTTAATAAATCAACACAATTATTAATTTTTTATTCAGTTCTAGCAGAAATCCCATCCATTCTCCTTACAATGGTTTTAACAGTGGTCTAAAACTCCATTTAAATCCCGAAATTCAGAAAGTTCAATATTCGTCGTTGCATTCTTCCGGCTTGAAAGTATCATTACTTTTAGTTATATTTAATTATTGTTGGATTTTAGGTCATAGTTCACAGTTCATGGGACTATCCCGGTTCAGGTGCAATTTACAAAGTCGTTTCAGCTGGAAGACAATCTTATTTGCAAGTCTCAGCAAGTCGGATAGTCTGTAGTCCTGAAATCAAGAAACTTTCGATTGAACAAAGACAATGTGCTTATAGCGAAGAAGTTAAACTAAAATATTTCCAACTTTATTCAGACACGAATTGTTTGACTGAGTGCGAAGAAAAATATTTGTACTCTAGATGCGGATGCGTCCCTTTTTATTATCCTTTTTCGAGTCAGTTAGGATTCGGACAAGTGGTCACGTACTAAAGTATTTTCTTACAGCGAGGAGAATCTGTAATATATCTAACATTCCATGTCTGGATGAATCGATAGGTTGTTAAAAAAAAAAATCATAAAAATTACTAAAATTTCTGTGTAGGCACAACTGTTGTTAATATAACTAAAACCTGTAACTGTCCTCCTCAATGCGAAGACTTATTTTACAGCGTTTTATCGTCAACGGCTGTTTTAGGAAGAGAAGAAGCAGCTCCAACTTCGGAATTTTTGTAATTTTTCTTAAAGGTTTTTGTTTCAAGTTTGATGGTTTTGTTTCAGAGAGGATCAAAATGTCACGGAAGAGAGTATTGCACTTTATGTTTATTTTTCAGGAGATAGACAAACTATCCTTTACAAAGATATCATCACATCGACCACTTATCTTTTATGTAACATCCAAACATTTCCCAATATTTTTCTTACCAGTTTTTTGTAGCTTCGTTTGGAGGAGTTTATAGTTTATTTTTAGGATGTAGCTTCATCACTATCATTGAAATTATTTATTATTGTACTTTCAGATTAATCGTTAATTTAAAATTAATTGGAAGGATAGATAGAACTGGAGGAAAAGCAAAGAAAGAAGAAGTGAGGCAAAACAGACAGAAATTATGGACACATGAAGGAAATATTTTTTTGAATTGAATAAAAAGAGTTAACCGTTAGATTTCTGTAGTTCTGAAAACAACGTTGTCTGTAGATAGCGTTAATTTTGTGGTAATGATGTCTGCACAAATAAAATACTAACTATATTTTTGTCAAATGGTTGTTAAATAAATAAAGTATGATAAAATAGATTCCTACATTTTTTAAAACGGCTCCATCTGCTAGTGAGTATTGTGACTATACAAATTATAATAGAAACGGACAAAATTTTAATATGTATATTATAATCTCTCTTGAATTGTGATTAAATAATTTATTGAATCAGTTTATCCGTATGTTTAGCTTCATATTCACAGCACTTGGTTTGGTATGGAAAATCGCATTGATTCGTCGAAGAATTGAATATGAGATGGTCATTGCACCACATTAGATAACAACATCTAGGATTACAACTATAATACGTTTCACAATTATCAGGATTTCGATGATTTCCTTCACTTAATCCAAGTTGTAAACATTTACCATAATCGTCATCAACTTCTTCATCAAACATCTTTACACAGTGGTTTGCATCCACGTCAAATAAATATCCTTTTGGACATTCAATCTCTTCTTTCGTATTATTGAAAATTCGGAAAAATGTCTTAGCATTTTCAACATTGGCCAGTTGAATTGGAAATAGTTCAATAATTGTATTTGATGTGATTTCATATTCTTTTGTAGATCCAATAAAAACTAAAAAACAAATAATATTGTTGCTATAGAATCGGCATGAAATGCAAACAAAAGAAGTGGTAATGAATTACACAGTTTCTTTCTAAAATAAATAAATTTGTATCAAAGAGGAAATTGCTAGTACTTACGAATGAGGAAAGTTAAGAGAAACATTGTTTGCAAAGTTGGACAATGGCTATAAACTTTTGATATCTCGAGGATCTGATAAATCGGCAACAATTTACTGTCTTAATCAGCAGAATTTGATAAAAAACGTAATATAGATCAAGGACTTGGGACATTGTAACTGATAAATAGAGCGCGCAGGTGAGGAACAACAATGAAAATAAATAAATGATTCATAGATTCAAGAAAAAAAGTTGAATTCTCATCGGCTTCCAGAATACATACTTATTCATTTGCATCTAACTTTCTCAGATTTAAAAATCGAAAATAAAGATTCTGATTTGAAATCTCAATTTCCTCAGTTCTTTTATATAAGTTGGTTAGATATTTTTTAGATTTCTTGATCTCTTTATACATAAGCATTTTCCAGATTTTCTGGATTGTTTATGATTTCTATTACTGTTATTATAGGTTTGAATGTATTTTCCAGATGGCTTTTTCACTCAAAATGCTGATTTGTAACAAACAGAAATCTGTAAAATTTATAATCTCCTAAATTCAAACCTCTATTTTTATCGATACTCCCATTACGAGGCAACCCAATTTTACCCTCGAGCATACATCGCTTCTCCCTAGGGCTATAATTAAATTATCTCTGAATTTAAAAGTCGATTCTGTTTTGAAAAATCACAATTCTATTTTGAGTTCATCGATCTGAGTCAAATAAAATGCATGAACTTTGCTGCAGTTCTAAACACAATTGCAATCACTCAGCACCATTTCATTTAATCGAAAACTACCTGTAGATATTCTAAACTAGATTGTTTTCATTCTCTTCTTTGGTCCAATCCTGATCGTAAAGTTGCTGACACGATGAATAGTTTTTTTACGAGTAGTTTGTGAGGAAACATTCAAAATTGAGTTTAGTGGTGTATTTGAGGGTTGTTAGAACGATAGCGGAAGGAATTAAGGCTCGTAAGACGAAATTTAGTGTGGATTTTATGTCAAGAGGTGGAGCTGTTACACAAAATGCAGGGATCTGTAATTTGATAATAAATTATAAAAATCTGTGTTTTCAAAAGGCGAGAATTTGTCCGAACGAGTGTACAGTTAGTTGGAGAAATAAAAAAAGGCAAGGAGTTAAAATTTGTTTAGTAATATTATAATTGTGATTAATATCAAGACAGGTCGATCAATGCAAACAAAAACCTCAATACAATCGCTTCGAGTTTGCAAAAGAAAGTTTTAACGAAGTTTGGAGGTTAATAATGGAAAAGATAACAAACAAACTCTTATCGTTTGTAACTTAATTGTACACGGGATTATTTTTACAAAAGATATTTTGGTAACAAACTTAAGATTCGTTTTCTTCTTTCAAGAAATAAATAACAGCAATTAAAAGAGAAATGGGAAATGATTTTCAAATGAAATCAAAACCAATTCTTTTCTATATCGATTCACTAACAATCTATAAATTCGCTTAGATATCATCAAGACTTTGTTTGATTCAATAGCTTTTGGTTCTTATCAACTAATCTGCTAAATGAAATTACTGACATTGGAAATTTCAGTTAAATAAATATCAATAACTCAAAATTCGATCGACAGAAAATGAGACATTAAACTTGGAAATAAAGCTCAAGAGAATTGCATTTAATATGGTTTGTTCCAGTTTTAGAACTCCCTCAGGAAACACCTGCAATTCTCGTCTCTTTTTATGATTGACATGTAGAAACTAATACGCGCAGTATCGATAATAAAAAATTAACGTGAAGCAGGCGTGGCTGAATTGACGTAAGTTATGTCAAAATTGACATAACAAATGTCAAAAAACTTATATATGACTCTTCATTAATCGTTTTTAATTTGGTAAGAATTTCTGTTTAGTACGCAAACGATAAATCTTTTTCCAAGTCGTGACATCTAGCTGACGTAGGAGATGGTTTGAACCATTCGCACCATTACTCATCACACACTCTCATCGTATATTAACTGAAAAAATCGACAAAAGCCGAAAAAGGAAAACTCTTCGACAGGGGATTTCCCTAAATTCCCTTAAGAGTGGCGGAACAGCTGTCGTCGACTAAGGATGCGGTTTTAAGTGAGGCTTGATTATAAATTAGCTTCGAGAACAGGGACTTTAGGAGCTAGATACATGTTTTGCAACCGCAATGACGGAGTGATTCATTAATCCATCGGGGAATCACGGCGAAGAAAAACGAAAGTGGAATTTTTAAACATGCATATAAAATTTTAGTTTCCTTTGCAATTTACAAAAATCTGCAGGTAAATATTCTATTCAATAATTGTGAAGATTATTTTTGTTTTACAAATACGTCTGGCAAATCAATTTTTTTCTTATTTTATTATTTGTAACGCAGAAATTCGCATGCAAATAGCTGAAATATTTCTCTATACGTCTTTGTAATGCAAAATACTTCAAAAAGCATTTTAAATTTTTTGGATTCCAGATTATCCAGATATTAATTGTTTTTTTCTTGATAATTCGTTTTTTTATTTTAGTGAATTCTCGAAATTCTTTAAACTCTCCAAATATTTCGCATTATTTGATTTTTCGACGTTTTAAAAATTTCTCTCTAAATCTCAAGACTTCTTAATTAATTTTTTAAACTTTTTCTTAGGATTTTACCATTTTTGATTTTTTGGTTTTCGCTGAATCACAAATTTTTTTCGTTTCGATTCTAAGATTTTTTAACTTATTTTTTTTAGATTCTTCTAACTGTTCAAAGATTTTTTATGTTCTTAGGTTTTCTAGAATTTTTTGATTTTTTTAATTATGTAGACATTTTGTAGATTCATTGAATTATCAAACTTTTTGACCTTTCGTAAAGTTCTTTCTTAGATGTTTTTTCTATTTTTTTTAAACGCTGTTTCAATACGGTTTGATGCAGGTTTCTAAAGTTTTTTTAAATCCTTCAGATGTCCTAAACTCTGAATCCTTTGATATTTCATTTTTCCAAGATGAATATTTCAGTTGTATATATTTGCTTGGACTTTTCAAACACTGGACTTCTTCTTATTTCTGAAAAAGAAAATTTTTGAAATATTAACTGATTTGTTTAAAATAATAAATGATGATAAAAATAAAATAAAGTTTTTCATTACTACAAAAATGGTGGATGCGCTGACCAAACTGTAGAAGTCCACAATTATAAATGTTTATAAGAGTAAAAAAATGTTTTTCGAATTGAATTTTTGTGTAAATCTCTAGCGCAATCTTTTGCAAAGTTTCGTAAAGGAACTTTCGTCTACATGCAATTTTGGTCATATTTCCTGTAGTTTCCTTTCAGTTAGCATAGAATGCAACTTGTAAATGGTGTCTTTTATTGATCCCACTTTACAACAGAGAACGACTCAATTCTACTATTTGAAAGCGTAGGCTTTATTCTTGCTCTATTTTTATCAAGCAATAACAATTTTACATACACTCTGATGTAGTCTGATTCCGAGAGTCGGAAATGGAGTCTAAAATGTGTATCCGTTCCAACCGTTGTTAATATAATGTTGGAATGAAATCTGCTACAAGATGAAATTTCATGAATAATCGGTCATTTTATTATATATGAAAATTTGCACGTCTAGAGGGAAAGTCTCGGATAAAAAATTAAATGAAATTATTTCTAATTTTTTTTTTCACAAGCTTGAATATACAACGTCGTACCTTTATCAAAAATATATGAAATTTCATGTTGGGAAGTTAATTAGAACGAAAGCTTTCAGGAGTTTCAAAACAGGATTGTTATAACATTTAACCGCTCGTTAAACAAAGAGAAATATATACAAACTTTACTATTTAAACAAAGATAGACGACAGTTGTATAATGTGTTGCCTATACATATTGTTGTCAAAATTCAATTTTTGTGACTTTAGGGAGCAAAATATTTGCTTTTTACTTCTAACATGTAAAAACTCAAAGTTAACATGTTACAGTTTCCCATTTTTGGCATCGTTCTTTTTTGAAGTCACAAAGCGCTGCCAAGTTTGTGGGCGGCCTTGGCGCAGGTCCGGGCGGCGTCGCGGCGCAAACCGTCGGCCCGGGAACCAGTTTGATAACATTCCGTCTTGTGTCCACACCTCCGTTTCTACCAAACCAAATTTACGCGTAAGTATACGTCAAATCGGTGTAACTGATTTCACAAAATGAGTGTGTGTAACCTAACCGAACCGATTTTAATCAATTAAAACCATCACTATTGTTACTATCTTCAGTGTTATATTTAAATTAGATTAGATATAAATAAGAGAAAAAATTTGAAGTGTATTCAAATTGGCGCCATTTGCAATTCTGAATAATAAAATTGAAAATTTTTGATGTTTGAGAGAAATGTTGTGATGAAAGTGAAGTGAGGTTTGAATTAAGTGAAGTTGAAGCAAAATGGTGCAGGAAGGATTTCTTATTAAAATTGCTATTGTGTCAATGGTCATATCAACAGGTAAGATAATTAAAAATTAAATTTTTCATTAGGGAAAAAGTTATATCCTAGTGAGCGATGCTTTGTTGAAGTCCGTTTCAATATATTACGGCAAACTAGATGGATTCAAATTCACATTGGTTTTATTAAAGTTTTTTGTAATAATTATTTATAAGATTTTGTGTCTTTCAAGAAAATATTTGTGGTTTCGTCGTGAAAGTTACAAACTCATTAGTAGCAAACTTCGCTCATAACATGATCTTTGTACTTTAAAGCAATATTAAGTGACAGTTTAATATCAAGCTAACGCAGTAAACAACTTCGTTTTACTTTTTTTCCAGCTAGTATATTAAACACAAACTGTTATATAAAGTTGATTATTATACACTCTAAGTCAAAAAATGACATTTGACAGAATTAGGTTAGGTTAAATCAGAACCTACTTCTCCAATCCATTCATCACATATAATAGCTTCATGAAAACATAATAATCAAGCAATATATTATGAATGACTATTGTTTCTGAATAACATACCAATTTACAATGATTTACTATTGTCATTTAATGAATTTATAAATAGCAAACTGTAATTTTCATTGTTTAATAAGTTCGATCACAGGTGCTGTAGTATCCATGGTCATTAATCGAATGTCAAATACTAACACACCTGTGGTAATGCCACTCATTAGACTATATGACCTTACATTGTGTGTTATAGTAATTAAGAGAATATGACACCAAGAAATTTTTAGGTTAAAGTTGAATATTTATGAGAAATTCCGATATCTGATGGGTGTGTGTAATGGATCGATGGTAATCATAGTGGGTGATGACCGGGTTTAAGTAATAACAGGCATTAGAGCAAGAATATTGGATTATTCAATTCTGGAGTGGTTAAGTAAGCAAAATTGAAGTTAGTTTTTTATTGCTGTTATTTTGGTACGATTGTAAATTAGTACTGTTACAATATGAGTTTTGACAGAATTAAACTTGAACACAAATGGGTTAATATATTATAAAAAACTTGGTTGAGAGTGAAATTTTTTATGAAATCTGCTAAAAAGAAATAATTAAATTAATAATAAAAAATTAAAGATTAATTATTATTATTTTTAATTAAAGTCAGATTTTTTTTTGGTTTATGACAGGTGGCTTTGCAGTAAAAGACAGAACTTCATAGTTTACATGGGGTTTTAGAGTCAAAACGCCCTAGATTTTTGGATTTCAGGAAATTTTGCATTATAAAAATGGATTAAATTTATCGTAATTTTTTTTTAATCAAACAAATTCGAATTTAGGGAGTTTTTGGCGTCGTGGAGACGTAAGTTTGACAATTTGACACTTGAAAATAATTGACAGTGACAATAGCTACCGACTTTGATTTAGATATGAGTTTACAAATGTCAGTGAAACAACATTATAAACCAAAAACTCCCTCTTCAATTAAAGCACTAAATTTCAGGATTTATTGATAGATTATCGTTGTGAATAAATCATCAGCATTGCTGTAATTTTTAATCCTGACAAATCTGTTTCAACTGTAATATGAAGATCTTTTAGATATCCACTTCGACTCATGTCAATAATTAATAAACTTCCCACTCTGTGCATTTCTATAATATAAGTTTGATGAATATGTGCCAAACACACAACTACTTTCCTCCCTCATTCATCATTTCATTTCTTTCATGACTATTTAATTTATATTTTATATATTTTTTTGGGGGTAAAATTATGATGGATAGTTATTTTAAAGGTTAACCCATTTATAAATCTTACTTTTCGCAAAGACGAGTGATGATAAAATAAAAACTTTCCACGAAGATGAATTATCACGACTAAAACAAAAACCCACGTTTTATTTTCATTACTTCAACTGCAATGTCTCCGGAGAAATCCGGACGAAGGTTTCTACTGAGATAATTATAAAAAGACTGTAGCCCGGAATTGTCGTTGAGGTTATTAAATCCCGGAAAAATTATAGTTTGAGTAAGAAAATAAATTTTTTTTGTTGGAAAAATCTAACAAAACAAAACCTAAAATTAAAATTGAGAAACCAAATGAAAATAAAAAGTTTAAAGCTATAAACCATTCGCGGATTACTCTTTTTGTAATTAAGGTTATAATTTATGCGGATGGACAATGAAAGAAATCTTTTCATTCTTATCGCTTTTGCTTCCCTAAATCATTCCTAATTATAGCTTTGTTTTGGATTTTTGTAGAATACACTCGAGGCTACACTTTGCATTGTTTAAACATTTTTTCCAACATCATGTTTTTTGAACAAAAAGCTGGATTTTATGATTGTCGAAAATTTGGTAAACGATACCGAAACGAACCCTCGCCGCACTAATTTGCTTTGCGGCTTGGAGCATCGACGAGGGGCAACCGCTGGATTACCGCAATACAAAACTCCGGGGGCGGCAAAGTTACGCGACGTTGAGAATCCGACGTGGGGAACGATTAGGACTATTGATTGATTTTTCTATACAAAATTGAATTCATCAAATATTAAACTGAGAATTCTGAGTGATATTACAGTTAACATCAATAGACACAGTTTCCACAATTCTCTGCGGAAAAAACATTTCTGTATTATGTTTTATTTCTCTGCTAACTTGCTTTTAATATACTCTCATAACTACGTGAGATAAGCATTTGGAATCTAGCCAAAATGGGGAAATGTAATAAAAATTTTAGTGCTGCAATATTAAGGCTATTGTTGTAATTAAATCATCAAGACTTGTTCTATTTTGGACGTATCATCAAAATGGTGGATGCGCCGGGATAATATATTGTATAAAAATAGTGTTGTCAATCTGAATTTCAAATAATAATGATGTTTCAAATATGCATTCAAACAAAGTAATTTTGTCAATTTTTATTTAATAAAGTATGTACTATACTTTGCTTTAGCAAGCTTTAATCGGATTTTGTTTAACATTGTTCAGTCACAAACCAAAAATAGGTTAAATCAAATGCTATTGTTAATTATTCGAGTTTCACAGTGCTTTTGAATCTCAAAAGCTTTCTATTGATCGTTTTAATAATTTTTGATAAAAGCAAAATCAGTGGAAGTGCCGAGAAAATTGAATTCACGTAAAAAACATTTTGTACATTTGATATGTTTTCAGTTTAAACTAGATTGTAATTCTTCAATAGAAAAATTTATATGTTTTGTGTTCCTCAAGATTTGAGAAGCTTTGAACCAGTTGTGGCTGAACTCAAATACCTAAATTCTATGAAACTCTTTTGGAATATTTTGTAATGATATAAAGGCAAAAAAAATTAATCTTTAGGATTGAGTTGCGAAATAATTTAAAATTTAACACTTTGCATTTATTAAAACTGAAATTAGAAATTGTCTTAAATATGAAAGTCGCTTTTGAATTTCTTACCTGTTGTCTTTAAGAAAATTAATTTTTGTCGTTTATTGAAAAAAAGTGTTCATTTCTCGCTTGCAATTAGAACTTTTCCGCTTTTTTTATTTTACGAGACCGATGGGACGTAATAAAATTATTTAAAACGTAGTCGTCGACGATAAAATGACGTATTTCTTCTTCAGCGATGGATCCTCATTAAACCCGTTGCTTTATGAGCGAAAGAAACCCCTCTGAGAATTTTAATAAAATACCGAGGTCAATTAAGGAAAGTGGCTTTTTATCAAAATTGCTCAAATGTACGGCTCTGAATAACCGAAATGATTCTTTCAAAGTGCTAATGTTCTTTTCTGTATAAATTCCTTCATAAAATCTCTATAGAATCCGACGATTTAATTCTGACACGAAAATTAAATTAGCGAAATGTCACGTAGATTAAAAAAACTGAAAAAAATTCAAAGAATATAGATAGATATATCTAAATGTATTTGAGTTTTATTTGCTCGGAACTAATTTTCCGACTTTCTATAGGTTTTCATTTAGTTGGAGTAAATTTGCTCCGAACTTTTCGTCTGTTGAAGCAATAAAACAAGAACAAGAATTCTGTCAAGGGACGTTTAGTAGCAAGCAAGCAGATTTATTAAATTTGTCGGTGCCGAGGTCTGTACTAAAGCACTTAAATTTTTTTTTTTGCTTTCGCGTCGTTCATTTAATAGCTGACAAGTGACTTTACAGAATAAGATTTAGCCTTTTAAATGTCTGTTAAGAACGTAAACAAACCGGTAAAGAGTGGTAAATAACAAACCAACTACTATAAAACACAATTTTAGAAGCATATCTAAATGCATTATTGACTCAATCTGTGCAACGTTGCAACTAAACCCCAAACTTGCTAACTGCTTAATTACAAGCCGAGGGGTGTCATATGGAATAAAGGCTTGGAATACACAAACTAACATGGCCGCAGAGGATGTTAATGTGATCAAACGCTAGGAATTCTAAGCTGGCCAAAAATCTAGTGGATGCGTTGGAGTAGCTATTTTTGCTTTAAAACGATAACAAAAATAAATTGTGGCTTTTGCTGTATCAACTTGTAAAAAGTCCGCACTATTGTTTCGAACCTCCAACTCGCAAAAAACCGAATAAAACTGCACTTTTTTATCTAAAGCGTGCTGCTATTCAAACGTATCAGCTATAAAATCATCGTTTTATTCCGAGAAAAACTCAGCAATACAATTAGCTTCTTGTATATTATTCCACTTGGATTCATACTCCTGAAACTAAAACTAACAAATTTGTTGAATGGAAATATTTACTTTATGAAAACTAGATGCATTGCTCGTATATGTTATTTCATACGTAATTGCCTTTGCAGTTCAAACAGAAAATTAACGACACGATTTAAATACGCTCTAATTGTTTTGCTCATTATTTATTCAAACATGAAATAACATTTTCCAAAAAATGAAACTGTTATTGTTGTTTGGAATAATACTGAAAGCTTTCAATTTTTGGATTTAAAACAAACAGTCTGGTAAGTTGAGAGCTTCAATGCTATATAGAATAATATTCATTAAATTTAGAAGTTTAGTATTTTGTGTGTTAGTAGCAATTTTGTTAGAAGCAAGTCGTTAATTACTCCGCTTATTAATTATTTTCAGTTTCAAGCGAGTATAATTTAGCATGCAGGAGACATGTCAGAGGCTTGGAATTTTAATGAAACAACTGCTGAAGCACTTTGTGGAGTTGTTTATAGACAAGATAGAGTTTCTCATAAACGATAAGACACCTAAACCATAAACTGAAAATGTCGACAAGAAATACACTGAAATCCTCAGCTTTACTATTTCAGTTTTGAAGCGGATTTCATAGAAATTTTATTTAAATAAAAAAAATTATTAAGCTGAAAATCAATAAAGTTCAAGTTAAAATTGTTATACAACTCAATTTTTTTCTAATTGTTTGGTTTTTAAACTGAATCTTTCAGCAGAAACAAATTTGGTGGATGCGTCGGCACTAAAAAACTCAACTCAAATCTGACCGAAATCAGCTTTGGTCTGTATTAAAAGATCAAAAACTTTTTTTACTGTATTCTGGTGTTTCTACAATAATTTTGAACATATTTTAGTTTTCAAAATTGACAAATTTTGTTGTAATTTCTTTTGTAATTCAGAAACTTTGTGGCTCATCACATCGAATTGTTCTCAACAAGATCTCTAAGAGACGCCTACGAGGAGTGTTTGCGAAGATTCTTACAGTTTAACACGCTGTAAGGCACTACCTCAAACGTTGTGTTTCAGTTCAACGCACTGAAGAGATAACTCAGTTCAGCATATGTTCTTTTGATTCAGTAATATTTTAGTTTGGTTTTAACGAAATAAGACACTACAATTATAAATAAATAAGAGTGAATTAGCAGGTACCAGGCTCCAGTAACGATAATGACAGGCATTGAGTTGCTTTTCGGTAATTTCGAATTTCATTTTAGAAGTTTAATACAACACAGAGAGAAGTCCCTATTAGTGTTTCATTTAGTTCAACTTTACATAGAGAGTTTTGCGAAAATTTACAGCTATTATTGTGCTCTTAATTAAACGGTTTTCTGGGACCATAACCGACTGTTTTCTTATTGTTTCTCGTTGAAATATTTGCAAGTTTAATGTACTACAGTCTTGCCCTTTAAATACCTTTTAATGAAAATTCAGATGAATGTCCGACTGTACTTTGTGCTTAATGTCCCATGGGAAAATGCTTTCGTTTAGATTATTCCAAGAGAAATTTCAAGCAAAAATGTCTCATGAGAGCTAAATAAGACATTGAATAAAAAAAAAATTAGTGGTTGGAAAAAATCTTTCTCTCTTCTTAATTAAATATTATTAAAATCTTGTTAGTCAACTATCGATCCCTTTCCATCCAGAATGAACACCACAACTAACAGCTTAATTAAATTGGTCCAAAGTTTCACAAGGCTGGTGTCGTATCTCACACTCTACAAATTTGATTCAATTACATTGTTACACTAGTGTAAAAAATCTACGAATTTTTTTCAAATATTCTAGCTTTTATGTTTAAGCTTTGAAAGCTTTATCATGGAGTTTGATGTATTCACTCAAACTATCAATTGTTGATTGGCTTGAAAGTTTCATTTTAAAGTTTAAATTAAATATTTGATGTTATTAGAGTTGCGATGATTTCACTTGGAGAATGTTATTACGGTGCTGATTTGGAACTGCCTTTATGAAGGTCGTAAAGTAGATGGAGCTTTTATTGTTGGGGGAGGAAAGGAGGAGTGATGAAATGCCTGCAATTAGATGATAGTTATTTTAATAAAAACTGAATAAATATTGCTGTTCTCAACCAAACATCTTAATAAAATTTTCTATGTGAAATGTGACAAATTGATGGATGCGATAGACTGAAAACCAAGTAAACTTGTTTTAATTTTATTTATTAATCACGAATTTAGAGGAAAAATATTAAATTGAACAATTATAGCTTACAGATAATGTTTATGTTTTGATGAAATTAGATGCGGTGGACAAACTGTGAATTATTTCATTTTCAAGTTTCTGTTAGTTGTCAAACTTTTTAAAACCAGCAATAAATTTTGAAAATATTCAGTAAATTTCTATTGGATATGAAATCAATTAAAACTTTCAATTCCCTCAACAATTTATAATTAAAATTCAATTGTCTGCTAGAATTTCGAAATAAATGAATTTTATACAGTAATATATTATTATTTGTTTTCACTGGAACATATTTGTAAACTGCAATATAAAACATGACAGATAATAAATAATAAAATACAACCCGCAATTTAAATCTATTACCCTTAACTGAACTTTTATCACATTTTTATTAATGATCAGATTACAATCACGAAGTTTGATAAATGACTCAAGTCTCAAGGTCGATAAAAAGGTAGAAAAATGGGAGAAATAGGATTAACGTAACGTACATTTTGAGGCGCTGTGTAATTAGTGTTATGGCTGTGATGCAGTTTGCTCCGTAAAGTGAAAGCTTTTGCATGAAGCTTTTTCCCAGCTTAGGTAATTTTATACAGGGAATAATTGTACAGCGATGTTAGTTTCAAAAGCTCAGTGAGACAATTCAAAAGAGAAAATCACCCGATAATTGAGCTTTTTAAGCTTCAACATACATTTGTCCGAACAATAAGCTCTGGAAAATGTTAGAATAATTTGCAGTTTAATTAAATGCTTGCGATATGCATCAGAGACAAAATTATGTAAATAATTCTAAAAGTAAAATTGTTTTGATGCACGTCTAACTTTAGCGCATCCACCATTTTTAGAAATTTAATTAATGTGCAAGTGTGCAAATCATGTGAATAATAAACAAAAAGTCATATTGACTATTTTTTTCTTTTGTGCAGAACGCGGCTTTGAAAAGACGAGTAATTAAAATAATAAAACAGAGATTCTGATGAAAGGGGAATGGATGAAAAATTCAAAGAGGCCGATGCCCGTCTGACACCTCTCTTTATTCCTAATGATTAATTTGCATCTTATTGTGTTGGAGCAAAGAAAAGAGAAAAAACGGCTATACTGAATGCATGAATAAGTCGTGAAGTAAATTAGTCAGAGTTGGAGAAAAGTTGTCAAAGACGAAATCATTTGTAGAATTTTAATACTATCATGTCAACATCGATGAAACTTAAATTCTCTTTTTTTTTCCAAACATGTTGTGTTATTGATCTTGCAAAAAGCTCACGTGAAAGTTGGACAATTTTATGAAAAGCCTCTCAGGGGCTATAAGTTACCCATTGCCCCTTGGCGAGTCGCAAGATGGAAGGAAAGTGTTCTTGGCACAACTTACCAACTCCTTTTTCGCTCTCTTGACGATAAAGTCCGAAGGAAAAAATTTGCAAACTTTCTACCGTACTGACCGGAATTGCTAACATAATATTTTTAATTTAGATCGGTTTTATTCTTCTGAGAATCGCACATTTTCCATCTTCTATGTAAATTTGCAAAAAAAATATGAATAATTTATTTTTAAAGAAATTTGGTTCCGCATCAGCAATAAAAGAAATTTCGATATATGATTTGTGGAAATGGCTGAAACAGAATAGGTCTATTTTAGAGTTATTGATTGTTTGATAATCTTGGAGGTCAACTTTGGGTGCTCTTTATTTTGTCTGTTTTACGTGCTTGAGGTTTGAAATAGCTCCGACATGGTAATCAAAGAGCTTTAAATAAGTGGCGTTGAATGTAAATTTGTGGAATTTTGAGAAGTAGTGAAACCTTTTGTGTGTTTTATTGCCTTTGTTGAAAGGAATTAAACAGCAGTCTTGGAACTGAGAAACGTTTCATCTTACTTCCGGTTTTAGAGGAAATGATACAAAATAGTGATTTAGAAAGGCGGCCGACGAAATTCAACCCAACATTAGGCTTTGCACAAAACAAATGGCAAAAGCCAAGTTACAGAAATATATTATACAATTTCGAAAAACCTCTTTCATTTGAAATTTTCATAAATGTGGAAAATCTTTAACACAACTAAATCTAGTGAAAAAGCACCCAAGATTTTGATCTTGTCTTTCCTTAGGCATGTTTGAAATTTGCCGAAACAGTCGAAAGAGACGTTTTCGTGTAATTAACGCTCCTTTCATGGCGAATGAAGTGGAAATATACAAGAACGTCACGCTCTACGATAAGTAAAAGGGAGACGATGATGGATTAAATAAGGAGGCGGTGTTATCATGAGCATTACAAGAAAGTATGCGTGATTGCATGCTACAATAATTTATAATAATGTTCTCTAGCAAACAGAGAAACGTCTAGCTAATCTTCGATGTTTCAAACCAAACTTCTATTTGTTCAAACTACAACAAAAATTATGGAAATAGGTACGCGACGCATCGCTCGATGATAGAAGGATGAGGTTTATGTTTCATTTTGCATTTTCGACTAAACAATCCCCGGATAAAGTTAAACATGTTGCTAGATAATCTAATTTGCATTGCGGCTTCTGGCGGACAATGACGTCGAGTAAAAAAAATTATACACACACAACGTAATTTTAATACGTTTTTTTACTGGAATGAAAACGAGAAAAAAGTATTTCATTTTTATTACAAGTTGAATTTTATAAAACAAATTTTTTTTTATTCAAGAATTTTTAAAGTTTAATTGGAAATTCACAGTTTAAATGTAAATAATGACAGATGAATTTTTTTTTCAATTAGTTTAATGTATTTCAAAGAGCTGTTAAAATTTCAAATATTAATGAAATGTTCGAATAAAAATAACAACGTCAATTTAAAATGTCGGCGATTTGCATAGCGTTTCTGAAAGTCATTACAATAAAAAAAATAAAGCAAAAACTGTTAAGTGCTTTAGAATTGACAGTAAAAGCTGCTTATTTATAGCTACTCATCTGCTAATTCTGTTCTTATTTAAAATGGAAGCTTTTGATAAAATATTTTTTTAATAATCGCAAAATCATCTGAAACAGTGTACAATATGTCTTCAACGATCTCTTCTTCACCCTTCAAATTTTGGTGAAAATGTAGACCTACTAACAAACAAACAGCAGGCGACTTTTTCACTGAAATTGAAGAGTTAAAAATTCATCCAGCTGTTGCCCACATCAAGGACAAACCCTTAAATTGGCTGTGTGCGATCAAGCAGAACTAATCAATGCCGTTTCTTTGGGATCATTTAAAAAGAAGAAATAGTGCACAAATGTGCACAACTGCATCGCAGTTATATTCGAAATCAGCTAAAAAACGCTTCTACGTATGTCGCTGTTTTTAAATGATTTCTCCACTGAAAAATTGGAAAAGTATCAAGCTGGGGTAAATACACATTGCCAATTTATATCTCGGCACTTTTAAAATTAATTAAAAAATGTATTTAGATTGGCATTTATTCAATGTGAAAATTAATTAACTTGTCTCAGCTACCATTTTTTAATTAGCACTTTAGTTTGATTATTTGTTGGGTTTTATGATTCTAAAATAAAAAACTGAAAAATGAACATATTGAAGTTGCATACATTTGTAAGGAAATTCCTTTCAGGAAATTTTAGTTTCTGTTTTGACTGTTAGAGTTCGTTGGAGACATTAGGACATTGTTTTCCCTTATTACAGTACATCTGTTTATTATACTCGAATGTACAGAATTATTTATGTAACCACTTCCCCTCAAGTATGAATTAATTATAGAAATAATTATTTATGGCCACTACACAGCTCAGATTAAAATCCTCTAGACTTCATTAATGGAATAATATTGATTTGGCCTAGAAAACGGATAAAATAGCATCATTATCATTATTATTATAAATTCAAGAATTAATTAACATAAAAGAGTGCAAACTGCAAAGATTATCATCAATTGCTTATGAATATTTAAAATTTTTGTAAACAAAGAAAATTAGCTGTTCCAGCGTATCCAAAAAATTCCTTGAATTATAAAATTGTATTGTTTTCAGCTGAAAAAATCGCTGAAAAAACAAGTTATCTACTCCAACACAATTGTTTGTTGATTGAGAATGACTCTATAATTACAACAGATGGAAGTTTTTGAAAATTATATGAAAAAATTACAATTATAATAAAAAATTGGTAACCCGGCGCACCCACCATTATTATTAGTGTGAAATATTTTTATATCAAAACAATAATTTAGTTCTGAATCAAATTATCAGTTTTATTTTTAGCCAAATTGATACATTTGATAGGATTTTTGGATTATTGTTTGAGACTTAACAAAAACTAATTGATAATAAAACCATAGAATGGAAATACGGTGCAAATGTGATTTGTTATTTTCAGTATTTGTTATGATTTTGACAAAAAAAGAATTTTCTAGCTTTGCGCGTTTACCACTTTTTAAAAGTATTTCAAACTCGGTAAATCAACATTCGTTTATTATTTATTAAAACAATCTGGATGTTTTATTTTAATTATTCCAATAATATGGAACAATGTTTATCCAGAAATACATAAAGTTGTTGATCAACAAAGCAAACAATAAATTTATATTAATTTTATAATTTACAATCGAAACTGAATTATTTGTCAAAATTAGAAACATAAATTGTTTTATATGAGTTGAGTTAAAAATAAATTCTTAGAAATTCAACACCTGAAATTTAATTAAATTGTTTTTGGATTGAAGAACTCCCAAGTAAAAAAGAATTAACCTGATCTTTAACTTTTGTAAAATTGTTATTCCATTGTTATTAATTTCATTTAAACATCCAATTATTTGATATCTGGTTTGAAATGAGAAACAGATTTTCAGACAAAAAAATTTGATAGGATGGATAGATACTCAATAATTATTCAATTTTCATTGAAATAATTTTTATTCAAATATCTCCAATACAAGTCAATATTTATGTAAAAATAAATAAATTCAATTGTCGATATATGAAGCAAATCGTACGACACTCATTAATGACGAATTGGAGAATTAGTTTTGCGATTTATAACTATGATAATAACAAAATGTCTTGGAAATTTTATGAAAGTTTGACCGATTTAACAAAAATTAATAAGTGAGAATTTTTCGCTGTCAAAGTTGTTAGATTTTATTAAATTACACAATTGGAACTATGTTTTACTGTCTATTTATGGTGTTACGTTATGTTACAAAGTGATATTGATAAGCCAAATGCAGAACAAAAATGGATTAGACTTTTTTAAGGTATGTGTCGTAACGATTTTCTTACCAAATATCATTCCTGAAATTTTTCTTCGTGCACTCCAAAGACGTATTAATTAAAATAACGTATTAATTAATATAATGTTTTTGGAATGTACTCAAACAAATTCCTGGAAAGAATTGATGTTCTTATGATATTACAAAAAAATGTTTCTATTTGTTATTTGAAAATTCAAAGCAGCTTAAAAAATCGATTCAAATTGGAAGCATTTATTGTTCGAATGATTTAGAAAAAGAATGATTTGAGTTGAAAATAAATTGTCAGAAATTTAACACCTGAAAATTTAATTAAAAAATATTTTTGGGATGACGTTCTCTGAAGTGAAAAAATAATTAACCTGACGCAGCTATCTTTAGCTTCTGCAAAATTATTATTCCATTGTTATTCATTTCATCTCAATATCCAATTACTCAAGTTCCAGTCTAAAAAAAGAAAGAATCTGAAAAATTTTCCAACCTAACAACAATTGAACGCATCCGCCATTTTGGGTGTAAAAAAAGATTGTGGCTTAATTGTTATTTTTTTTATTAATGTAAACACCCGTTTTCTAGTTGCAAGTTTTCTTAAGATTTTCTTGTTTTCACCCTCAAGCACGTATGACAAACTCCAAGCGCGAATCGTTTTCACAAAACTCATCTTCCGGTAGAAAAATATAAAGAATGATGTAGACGCCTTAAGCTAAAAATTTTCATCTGCTTGAAAAGACAACACAAAAACGAATTTGTGTAGCAGGTGGTGTTGCTGAACCGAAAATTAAGAACATCAACGCTTAAACAAAAAAATAATATGTATCTATTAAATAATAATACAATTTGAGGTTAAGAAGACTAAAAATTACGTTTATTCTAGTCCGTCACGTGCTGCGAATAAAGCTCTTTATTACTATTAAAATTCTCCGATTCCGGGTGAATCGTATTCCGGAAAGGGTCCGGAAGTTTCCGCCAAGTCGACACATTTCGCTCGCTGGATTAATCCGGAAAAATGTGTAATCCACCCTAAACAACGGCCTTGGATGTTGCTGATTCGAATAAAAATAACCTTCGCATGGACAGTTTACACTTTGACGGCTATTTTTGAACAGAATCAATACTGTCACAATTTTATCAATTTTAAATAAAATAAAAGTCAACTTTCTTGAACTCGTTCACACTTGTCAAAAACTTTTTATTACTGCAAGAAAATGACAGACTCATTTTTCTTTTCTCGAAAAGTTTCTTTTAATAATTCAATAAATTATTTTTGTGGCTGCGGTAATATGAAATGTATTATATAAATTTGACCTTTTAAATTCGAGCTCTATTAAATAATAAAGTGTAAAGGGTTGTGACCTTTCCCATCTAGCTTTGAAATTGTGGTATGTGTGCGCGGTTGAGCTTGGGAAAATGTGAAATAGCTTCAACGAATTTATTTATGATAACATGTACGTAAATAAAATTGCAGACTGTGGAAAATCTTCTGATGAGTTCCAGCTTGAGGCTGCACGAAAATTGGGAATATTCTAGCTTTTGTTCATTATTTCACAAATAAACAATATTGCGATTAGATAAATTCAGATGTGCACGTGTACTAACCATTACCATATTAATTTTGTGGCGATGATCAAAATCAAAGCCGGATACGTGGCTTGTTTTACGATGAATATGAATGATGGATATTAATCGTACAGAATAGAACTTAGTACTGTGTGTACGTTTGTCATAAGCTACGTTCAATTAGATCTGTCGAGTTCTAACTCTATTCTAAATTGAAACGTTATTCCCAATGGAAGACAGGATGTTGATTTTGCAAAGGCTTTGAATTTACACTCGCTGTCCATTTATGTTTAGTAATCATAGTAATCAATCGCTTTGAAAATATTAATGCATTCCAACATATTTTCGCAATAAATTACACTGATAAATATAAAAAAATGCTTTGTAACAGTGAAACTTTACGACTGGTTTAGCACGTTGTAAAACTTCAATTTAATTGTTTCAGGCTGGAGTCGGCCAAAGGCGAAAGAAGATTCAGAAAATAGCAGCGATGCAGACTCGGAAATCGAGCCTTTAATCATCGATCGTGGTCCGTACTTTGATAAAAGTGCATCGAAAAATGTTACTGCTCTTGTTGGCAAAACTTCATATTTAAATTGCCGAATTAGAAATTTAGGAAATCGTACGGTAAGTACAAATAAACAATCTTAGATAAGATAGTAAATCCTATTTTCGAGTCTTGAAAAATCGACACATAAAGAATCCGGCTATTCGAACAATAGCTTTTTGTTTAGTTTTTAGATCAACGGAAAAAGGGTAATACTGTTATAGAGCCAGGTTTGATTAGGAAGAGGTGCCCGCATTTGGCCGGCAAATGATAAACGTGTTTTTTATAAACGATGAGTTTTTTCCTATATTTTATTCCGAGAAGCTTCTGCATCGTTTAACACAACAAACATGCATTCTTTTTTTCCGCCACAATTCAATTGAGTGGTTTTATTTCATTTACAATGCAGTCAAGTAGATATGGAACACACAGTTTTCTTCACAATTTTATTTCAAAATTTATTGAATTATTCTTTTCATTTCCAGAGGTGAGAACTGCGTATGAAGTAATTTATTATTAGGTCAAGAGTCTCTCTGTATAATTTACATTTTATCAACTTTTTTTGTAAAAAATTCGATTAATGACACAGAAGAAATTTTTATTATAGTAGCGTGAAAAATGAACCATGAGTGTATTTATATTTGTCAAGAGAACGGAATGCAATAGTGTGGAAATAATGATGATACTGAAAATTGATTTGTGGCTTGGAAAAATGAGACCAATGATAACAGAAAAATATTTGCTCCCAAATTATTTTTTTTTTACTTGTAAGACTGTAAAAACTCTTCTTTATAAAAATGTTTCTAGATTTGCTATTCAATTTTCGCATAAATAAAAGTGGTTTATGTGCGGTAGTAAAGTCGTTGCTGCCAACATGCTACAGTGAAATAAACCATACAGTATGTTGTTATCTGTAAGACGTATCTTTTGAAAACATCGGCCATGTATGTAAAACACCTTCCATCTTGTTTGCATATACGTCTAATTTTATTTGAATTCGTATTTACGAGCGATAAAACACAAGAAAACGACCCTTTCCTATTATCACATGCAACATAGAAAACGTAAGCGCTTTAACAAAAATAAAACATATTTTTCTATATCCGAAAAAATATCTAAACAATTATAATTTCTGGTAGGCGCATTCACCATTTTTCACATTTAATTTATACTATTTTAATTCACATTTTTTATATAGTCAGTTTTGGGAGGAATGAAATGAGCTTGTGCTTTGTCAAACTTGGATTTCTATTCTAGTTAGTCACATTTCCGCCATCATTACCACAATTCAGTTTGCATCATCTTAACCCCTTTTAAGCTTTGAAACTTATTCATGATTTACGATTCCGCAAACGTAACAATACTCGTTTAATCAAACGCAAATCGGCGAAACTGAAACAATACATTTGAAGTTCTCACACTTTGATAAAAACAATTCAGTAATTGAATTTTTTTCGACATTTTTGCTCTAAAAATTTTAGTGCAAACAATGAAAGTAACTAAAACTTGGCTGCTGTTATTTGTAGTTCTACTGCAGAAAGCTGCATCCTTGATGCAAAGTCACGTGATGCTTGTTTCCGCAAAACCGCACCACGTTCCGGCTATAAAAATCTTACCGTAACGTTCCAACAATTTTTTTGCAGCTCGTTAGAAAGATTTGTAAATTTAGACTTTGACCAACAAATTCTTTTAATATCAAATTTAACATCACAAATGAATTAGTTAGAAAAGTCAAATACATGTCACGTCTTAGAGGAAACGTGATATTTAGTTAAGATTGTCTTCATGTCAGAAGCATTCCAAATGTGGGTATAGAGTGGACCAAAGTAAAGTGGGAAATACTGTATTATCTTTTTGGGTAAAAAAGGGAAAGAAAACAATTTACGACTAAGTAGAGGCAATATCCGCGTTTAAGAGTCTAGAATAGAAGTGCTCTGTCTATAGAAAAAGCGACCAAGACAAGATATTTTCTCATTATAACTACATCGGCTGTTGAGATTTCGCAGAAGGGATAGAGTTGACAAGATAAATGGATTTTAGTGGTCATAAAATGGCAAATACGAGACGGAAATTTCAAAGAAATGGGCGCTTTTAGGCAAAGCTCTCTAACAAAAAAATTTCTGATAAATTTTTTTTTTCTATAATTTGCATATTAATGGATTTTTTGTTCAATTAAAATTTGATTATATATGTCACTCCATCTGTATTATATTATTATTCCGCTACATCGTCCCGGAAACATCTTCATTAGTTGTCGACATCCGACTTGCAGGAAATTCGATCAAATCCTGTTTAAAACAAGAATTTGATTTCGTCTTCGTGTCTTGAATTATAATATTGATAAATTCTATCACAAATTATGAAAAAAAGAACTTTTATTATTTGAGACTGCAGTGACCTTTCAACTGCTATCAAATCAATAAAACGAAAAACATCAAAGCCATCAACAAAAGAAAAAGAATGATTGGAAACCGTTGTCACCTAATGGATTCTTGTTCACTTCACAGAAACTTTAAATAAAAATCTTGCTTTGACGTGTTATTTCACAAATTATTTTGATAAATTATTAGCGAATAGCCTGGAACTATTTGAGCATGTTAAAGGTTTTCTAATCCCTTGAGGTATTGCACTTTGTTATATTTCCAACTCTATACACAGTCATGCATCACCTCAGGATTGATGTCTTTTACAACGGAAGCTATTTTTCAAAGTCATAGAAAAAAATATGAATAGTGTTTTATGCAAATTTTGAGTTTAACAATTTTTGTTTGATTTTTAGAAGACAGGAATCGAATCGATAGTTCCATGTGTGTTCAGAGGCGCCGAGATATCCATTACTAAGCCTCTTCCAAGTTGGTTTATGGGTCACGGAATGCCATTAAATGCGTTTACGGCCCTCCTTGAGTTTACTTTTGCAATAGACACTGTTTTGCTAGTGCTTTTTGTTCGATGATTTAGAGAGGGTGGATTTATGAGAGGTGAAGGTGCGCTTCCTGAAAGCCACAAACAAATACACGATTATCCAATATACTGAATGGATTAGAATATCCAGGGATGATAATTTTCGATATATTTCACATTTCAATTTAGAAAAAAACAGTCATGTTTTGCTCGAATCAATAACATAAATATGTGTCTCTAGCTTTGAAATTTTATTCTAAACCAAAGTGATTTTTGAAAGGATATATGATATTTTTTTAAATACATTTTTGGGTTTTAGTTACATGTTTTTTTATAAAGATTGTAAAAATAGCTCATCTTGCTTTGTTCCAACCAACCTACATAAAAATCGTTAGAATATAAAAATAACAAAATGTAAAATAAAATTATGAAAATTTTATCAGATGGTGCGCTGTAATACAAATTGAATAATTGATAGTTTGTTTTGTCTTCAATATTTATTTTATATTGGATTGAATATAGAAAGCTTTTGTAAATGAATTCAATAAATTGTTTGAGTGTTCGTCGAATTACATTAATCTACAATTTAGTTTGAAGCTTAACAGGATGCCATTAGGTGACAAACCCTATTGATTGTTCTGTCTGCTGCACATCCCCACTAATTAGTCCATCGCACCGTCCCATCTCAAAAATCTCCTATTACTGATTACATCTCATGAAGCTCTTAACGAACTTCCATTATTGAATTAATATCAAATTCATGTAAAAAATACAAAAAGAGTATAAGGAAGATGAATGAGATTATTTAAATGTATAAAAATTTGAAGAATTTAGAACAAGAATTTAAGAAAAAGAATTAAGTAACCAACAAATTTTATAAGTCGCATGTTAATAAAATAAAAAATCTAAAAAGGTTAAATAGATAAATATTATTTATTTAAATTTCGGATAGTAAAACATTCTAACTGAAAAGTGGAATTTGAACAGTAACCATTTTTTGGAATTAAAAAAAACTAGAGATTCACAGAGTTTCGCAAGATTCAAAAACACAAAAAATAATAAAATTTTGAATTACTTAAGAAAGTTAGAGTACATTTTGACTAACAGGATAATTCTCAAGTCACATAATAAAAAAAAACAAAAAATAAAAATTTCAAAAAATTTCAAATTTTTCTCACAATTTTTATGAATAAAGGAAATAGCAAATTCAAAAACTTGTAGTAGTTATATAATTTTGAAAGTATTTTGAAGAATCAAAAATTATAGCTCAGAAAATCGAAGGAAGAAAAAACTTTGAAATAAAAAAGAATGTAAAGCATTCACTAAAGTTTGAACACAAATTATAGAAATTTCGCGAACTGAAAATATTAAAAAAACAACAAATTCTAAAGAAGACAAAAAATCGTAGAATTTGAACAACATAAAAATTCTAAAATTGATATAGCTGTTTTCAAAAAAGCAAAATATTGAGAAGAACTCGGTTTAATATATAAGAAACAGTATCTGAAATAATTCGGAGAAAAATCTGTTCTGTCGAACATTTAAAATATGTGATTAAAGAGGAAATATGTGTATCAGATTTTTAGTCTTGGTTCTGGAAGCTAATACTGAAGTTTTCAAATACTATCCCTTACTTGAGAGCGACACCTCTTATAACATTGAATCTTTTATGGATCAATTTCTTTTCATCATGTCAAAAATCTTCTCTATCATTTTCCGTTCTATTTAAATTTTTTTCTTCTTTAGTAAAGTAGATGCTACACTATAATAAAATTTTACATTTTGTGTCATTTAACCGATTTTGATTGCGCTTGATTTTATTTTGATTTCAAATTTTTTTATTTATCATTTTTTGAATTTTTCTTTGAAGCTCTTAGGAACTAAGTGTCAATAACTTTTAAAACAGAAAATTCCAAAAATCAACCAATAAATCAATACAAAAAATTAAAAAATCCTATAATCTATTAATCTTATTTCTAAAAAGCTTTAAAAATTTTCAATAAAATAGAAACTTCTAGGAATCATAAAACTTTGAAAAATTGCCAAATCACGTAAAACCCATTTTTTCATTTATTTCAGAATTGGGGAAAAAATCAAAACTATAATGAATTTTAAAGCTTTGGGAAAACTATACCAGCACCAATGATTTATAAATTCTTTCAAGTATTTGAACAGTAAAAAAAAACTTCGGATCATTAAAAATAATAGCAAGCAAATCTATGTAGGAGCTCGTCTAGACACTTCTTCCTTTGCTGGCTATTAATTACACCCATCACAACCGTCTTTTCTTTTCTTATTTTTTTGATAATTAATGACAAAAAAATCACACACAGAAAGCTTAGATTGATCGATATGTTTTTCATCGCAAGATGTGAGAAACGACCATCAATTTTTCTATAACGGCCTATGATGGTGTGGTATTCGTCATGGTTGTGGCGGTGGCGTCGACCATTTGTTAAATGTGTGATAACAAACTAAACACCAAAAAAATCTCTAGCAAAATCTCAACACTGAAATAAATTGCATTGTTTAGCATTGTACGGAAATAAACTAAAGACATCCACTCCAGTTTAACTGTACAAAAGTACATCTACTAAATGCAGTTATTTGTAACTTTAACCCTCAACTTACAACAACCCTTTTAACAGCTGACAAGATTCCGACATAAATAAAATCGCAAGCGAAATTAAAATACAGCCAATGAGGTTGAAAAAGTAGACAAAAATTTAAATTCTTCTGAGTCAAAAAATACATAATCCTTGTTCCTTGTCTCCTGTCAGCTTTTAATTATTAATTAAGCGTCTTACGTGCTTGTGTTTTGTCGCAGGTGTCCTGGATCCGTCACCGTGACCTCCACCTCCTCACAGTCGGAAGGTCGACCTACACATCCGACCAGAGATTCACTAGCATCCATAATCCCATGACGGAGGATTGGACACTTCAAGTGCGTTATCCGCAACGTCGAGATAGTGGTATTTACGAGTGTCAAGTTGGCACTACGCCACCTATAGGATTCTCTATGTCATTGTCCGTCGTAGGTGAGTTTTAATGTTAGATCTGGAGGATGCTATGTCCAAAACGACATTCAACTCTCGACGACTATGTTATTGGCTAACTAACGAGAAGGACTTGACGGAAGTTGGATGCTTGGAGGGAAAATTTAATAATGAAGGTAGAAAGGAGGAAAATTTGCTGAATGGACAATTCGAATGATGATGAGGATGGAAAGATGTTGCATAAAATAAAATTATAAAAATCGCTGAGATTTCTTTTTTTGTTTTAGTTTTGAAAATATTAAAAATGATGCAACAGAGAATTTTAAAGTTTCATGACATGTTTTTGATTTTTAAAATTTCACAAAAATCTGAGTATTTTATTATTTCATAAAACCTCAAAAGAATAGAAATTCTGTAAAAAATTTCGAGAAGTTACAGTAATGTTGATTTAAAAGTATCAAAAACCTTAATTGTTAAACAAGCTTCTAAGAACTGACAAACTCTTAATTGCAGGTCTTCAAATGATTAACAATTTAAAAAACTTTGAAGAATAGAAGTTTTTAACAAATTTTAAACAGAATGTCTGAGGATAAAACATTCTGATTAACAACATTATTCAATTTTAAAATTTGTTGATTTTTTTGAAATACTCAAATTTTTGTTATAATTCCAATTTTTCGAAATTTCCCAATTTTTGAAAAATTTTGAGTTTATTTTTAATTTTGGAATGTGTTAATTTTCCGAGTTCTCAAGCTGGAAATTTATATTTTTCAAATTACTCAAATTTCTAGAATTACAGTTTTTCAAAAATCTTCTTTCTTTTTTTTTTAATTATGTGTTTTTCATATTTTGAAATTTCACGCATTTTCATTTTCTCAAAGATTTTTGAGACTTCACTTCATGAATCTTTGCTAATTGGAAAATCATTATTTTTCTTTTAATGTCTTGGGAATTGGGAATTTTTGGTTCTTCTAAATTCTTTAAGGTTTTCTGTTCTTCAAAAACATTTTTTTCTAAATCTTAAAAATTTTTCAGTTTATAAAATTTCCATTAAATAGATCTTTGCTCATTAGCGAGTATTTGATTTTCAAAACTTATATTATTTACGATTCTCTTATGCTCCAATATTCAGAAAAATTTTTAAAAATTTGAAGAAAAGAAATAAAGAAATTAAAAGATTTTAGAGAATCAAAATATGTAACAAGATTGCTAAGTTTTGAAATGTCACATAGTTTTGGATAAACATAATTTTTCCATTAATTTTTGATTCACTAAATTTGAGAAAAGCTGTAAACTTTTTAGATTTTTCATTGATTATAAAAGTCCAAGATTCTTTAATTTCAAAGTTCTAAAAAATAATTACTTCGATTATTTCCAGGATATAGGGAATTTCTCGATGTTTATGAATTTTGTGATTTTGAAATATATTCAAATCTTTGATATTTTTGTTTTACTTGCAACTTCTACAAAATTAGATTACTTTTTAACAAACTTGGATTATCTGAGATGCCAATTTTTTAAATTATTATTCTTCGAATCTTCAGATTAGTGTTTTTTGACACTGGATTTATCTGATTTATTGAGATCTTGATTATTATATCTTCTTGATCATTCTCTATTATGTTAAAATTCTCAATTTTGGAAATTTTTGTATCTTCAAGCCTTCTGATTTGTTTAAATTTTTGATTTTTGGTTTTTTCCCTTGGAAATCTTTAAGATAATTTGATTTTTTGAAACTGGAAAATTCTTTGACTTTTTAGGTTATTTTAATTTCTTGAGATCTTAGTAGAAATTGTAGTAAAAAACCAAGATAATTTGATTTTCTTTGAAATTTTCCCATCAATTGTGGTTTTCTTCGTCATTAAAAATGCAAATTTTGAAACTTTGTGATGCTTTGAGATAACGAGAAATAGATAAATCGAACAAAATAAATTGTAAAATTTCAACAGAAAGACGTGACTAGACGTTCACAACAACAAATAGCAAAAAAATAAAACAAAGTGAAATAAATCTTGAAGAAGTTGGGATTGCTCTTGTTAGTTGTAATTGAACATCAAAGAGAATTACGTCGGTTGGATGGATCTCCAAAGTTTGAAAGTCTAAAAAATGTAAAATGGTTCTAGTTCGTAAATTCATTAGAAAGCTCATAAACTGTGCCCATTTTTTGCTTTGGTATTGGTTCTCCCTTAGCGTCACGTGTCAAGTAGTGGGAGTATTAAACGACCGTACTTCTACTCGCTTAATAAACCCGTTTCTGGCGAACATAATGTCGTTTTAGAACAGTTGATGGTAATGGTCGACGCTTTAGACATTTTGATTTAATAACATCAACTTTATTTAAAAAAAAAAATGTTTCATTTCAAACAAGACACGTTTTTTATGAAATTAGCATGAAAATTAAGATGATAGGTATTGGAAGAGAAAAGCAGTTATTTTCGCGATCCTCCATTTGGGAGGCGATAAATCAAACTTACTCCTTAAATTGCCTTCTCTTAAAATAACGTTGCGATTAATGCGTCTTACGCAAGGTGGCTGCAGCTGCCGCAGAATGATGGAACTTTCGATGAATACCAAATTTCCAAATACACTAAACCGAATATTCATCGTATAAAAAATAGAATCGGAACTGCAAACGTCTGATTAAATTCGTCTCAAGTATACCCATTGACTTTGACAAGAATGTGTGTTGAGATAAGAGGGTTTGAAAGACGACGACGAGGAAGATGACACGAATTATGAACTCGCTTGTATGAAACACACAACAATAAACTTCAATGATTTACTTCTTCACAATAAAGGATTATTTTCAACCGCAAGTCTTTTAGATTAGAAACTGCTTAAAAGGGCATTTCTGACTCGGCAAAATGTTATTTCTAGCCAATACCACCTTTACTTCAATTAAGGAAGCTATTATGAGAGAGTTTCCTCTGAAACCGGAACGCTGAAGAAAATTTCAACTAAGAGAAACTTAAATCCGACGGAATTAATTAAAACTTGCAAGTTTAGAGATTTGCAATTATTTGAAAATGATATTTAGTGATTTTAATACATACGATATTAGGTTTAGTTTCTTATAAATAAGTGTTTAGTTTTATGAAAAGGAAAATTGCTTCATAAAACTTGAAGAAATGGAAGGTAAAGGAGACGATGTCACAGAGAGGTAAAAGTGTTCATTTCTCAGTGAAAGTATTATTACTCTCGTATCTTTTATATGTCACTGATATTTATCACTGAAATTAGAAACTTGGAAATTTTTTGGGTAGACGGAGATCTTTCATGTGTGGCATGAGCACAGAAATTGAACAATCTATGAAATAAAAGACCTGAGATTAATTTTGATTTTCTAAAATCATTTAATTTTATGAAATTTTTAGTTTATTTAGAAGGTTTTGATTTTTTGTTTTTACAAATTGATTTGATTTGCTTAAATTTGTTATTTCTTGTATGTCGAGATTTTGAGATTCTCTCATAAAAAGATCTTTAAATTTTTATTCAAATTATTCATATTTCTTTTTGATGCTCAATTTTGTTTTAGAATTGTTTGGAAAAATGCAACAAGCCATTAAAATTGTATTGTTTTTCTGAGAATAATTATTCCAAAGAAGTATCAGAAAGTCAAAAATTGCAAAATCACAAAGTGCAAGTGCAATAGTTTTGAAATTTGTTAATCACAACAAAACAAAACGAATTTCATTTAATTTAATATTCATAAAAAATATCAAAAATCTGAAAAAAAAATCGAAAAATTAGAAGATTCCAGAAAATAAAGGGAATAAAAAAGTTATACATTTCAGAAATCCAAAAAAATTAATCAATTCAACCAATTTCAGAGCATCTTTGAAGAAGAGAAAATCACGAAAGTCAAAGAGTTCAAAGAGTAAGTAGACTTTGAAGAAATAGAGAATCTCAGAAAATTGAAAAACCTCTTAAGATCAAATTATATAAAAAATTTAGGCTTTAATAAAATGAAAAATCTCAAAAAGTGGCTGAGTTTTTTTTTAATAATTTTTAAATAATCTTCAAGAACAAACAATGAACTGAAAAATTTGAAAAATCTGAAGTAGGTATCTAATCTAAATATATTGAAAAAGAAAACTTAAAGTAAAAAAAAATAAATAAAAATTTGTTTAATTTTAAACATTTTACAAAACAAAGATTACACAAACTTGAATAGTCTTAAAATTTCATTGAATCAAAAAATCACAAAATATAAAATGCCTAAATCTATAAGAAGTGTCCTAAAAAAGCAGTAAATTGAGAAAAAAATTTAATTACGAAAACATCAAAATTTTTTGTATGTATTAAAAAAACAATCAGCAAAACAGTAAAATTAAGTTTTAGCAGACCAGAAATCCAAAAAATTAAAAATTTTAGGTTCATTTTAAATTTTTTCAAGTTTCAAACTTCAAAAAACCACTCAACCGACATAACTCTCTTTATGTTCAAATTACAAATAACAAGAGTAATCTCGACTTCTTCAAGATTTATTTCATCTTTGTTCTAATTTTTTATTGTTTGTTGTAAACGTCTAGTCCAGCAGTCACGTTTTTCCGTTGAAACTTTACACTTTATGTAGTTGGATCGATGAAATTTAATAACTATGTCTCGCATTGTGTACTTATTTGACAGACCATTGCTGAAGGACCGCATTATCATTCTGTGTATATCGAGACACAACTCCAAAGAACATAATTGACATACAGAAAGACAGGAAATATAATTCTCTACTGTCCTCTTCTACAGTTATTTATATCACTTTTCCGTTTGCTGAATTATTATTTATATTATGGAAAATGTTTCCGAGACTAATGCAACAACATCCCGAAATATTTTCCAAAGTTTTGCATTCGATTAAAGAGAGTTGAGCTTTTGATGTTCACTTGAAATACTTTCAAAGCTTTCGAACTCTACACACACGATTAAAATATCTACACACTCTGTATATAAATTTTATGTCAATTTATCCAATTACTAACTATTGATAAAAACATGTCAGAGACAAGTTTTTCCAATTTAATTGCCTTTTCTTTGTTATTGAAAGCTTTTCTTTCAAGATCGAGTTTCTAGAAAATGAACTAAGTAATACATTTCTAGAAAAATGACGTTCAACAATTAACAGATTAGAGAAGAAATTCTATTCTATTTCATGTTTTACTGAAGGTAAATAATGTTTACGGTAGCTTGAAAATCAAGTGATTTTGAAACGATTGTGTGAAGCCTCAACTATAGAAATCCCACGATTTCGATAGTCATCATTGACAGAAAAGCTTTGTGGAAGAAGACAAATTCAAACAATGTTTACATACAAAGATACTATCAATATAAACATGGAAATTCGATGCTTTCTGAAGGGCTTTTCTGCTAAAAGCTTCACTCATGTTTAATGGATAATCTGTTTCTAATCAAATTCTAAAATCTATTTTTTGAATAAAAATAGAATCATTCAATCAGAAATATGAAATAAATGTTAAAGCAGGGAAAATTCAAAATTAACCTTTCTTTTTTTGAAATTTAGAAAACTGATACACTTTGAATCTCAGGCCCGGCACAATAACCATTTTTAATCATTTGAGTAATGCATTCAAGTTAAAAACTCAAAACAATAATCAAACTATTACATTTATTTTTAATAATTTTGAAGTTTAGTAATAATGAGAATCGCTTATAGATTTAAAAAAAATCATTAAAATATTTAAAAATTTCCAAATTTGAAGATTATAAGTAAACAAAGATTGCTTAGGTTAAAAAATAAAAAGATTTGATAAACTAAAGTCTCGCGAAAAAACTTAAAATGTTTACAAACAAAAATTAAAAAAAAATGTATATCATAAGGTACTTTAAGAATTGTTAGAAAAAATATCTATTTTAGTTTTTTCCAAAACTTGTACAAAATCAACAAAAATTGGGAAACAGTTTTAACCAAAACACAAAATTTTTGGTTTCAGCTTTATTTTGCACTTTCGAATTTTAGATTTACAAAAATCAACAGTTTGTGAAAACTGTCCAGAATTTTTTGGATAAATAAACTTTTCAGTTCAAAAACCAGTTGGATTTATTTTTTTTATAATTTATAATACTGATTTTTTCATTATACATATTCAAGGATAAATGTTATAAAATTTTTCAAATAATTGATAAAGAATTGACAAATAAGAGGAAGTGAATAAAAATAATTCTCAGAAATTGTTAATCAGGCGCATCCATCATTTGGAATAATCTGAATCGAAAGAACCAAAGTAATAACCGAACATTAACATTTTTTCTAAAAATTTTTGACTGAGAAAACTTAATCCAAATCATAGTTGTACAATGTGTCTCACAACAGTGAGCTTATACAAAAACGTCTTTATTTTTGAAGCTAAGATAAAATATAAAATAAAAATTAAATTTTGAAATTTAGAGTTTTAACATTTCCATGTCAGTTTTCAAATGTATTTTTCACTATTTAACACTATCTCAGGACTTGCGTTATAAAAACCCAAAAAAAATATTTTGAAATAGATAGCCGCTTAGCCATAATTGCTGATTACTTTTTACTTTGCATTCGCTATTATTCAAATAAAATTGCAAATGTCTTTGAAATGGCTGAGTTAAGAAAAAAATCTTGGTATAAAAGTGGCCTAAAATTCTCTGTAGAATTCAAAAACGCTACATCTCTAAAAATATTTTATGAAGATAGATCCACGAAAATCCTCTGCCGCCAAATTTTGAATAATATTTAAATCATTATTTTTTGAGTAATGGATAGACGCCCTCTGTCGTGGATCACATGTAGATTTGAAAACTAAAAAGAAAACAAAATTCTTGAAGTTAAAAATTCCAGTTAACAAAAATTTCTTGAGTTAAAAAAATAAAAATTAGACAGATTTGAGAAATTGAATGATTATGGTTCACAGAATTATAAGATTACTAAGTTTTACAGTTTAAAAAGTAAATTATTATATCAAAAGTTCTCAGAAAATTGAAAAAGCTGATCTATTTTAGTTTAAACTTGCAAAGATTCAAAAATTTGGAAATATACAGTTTCAGTTGAAGCTCCAGGTTTTTAGTAAATGTTTCATTTTGCATATTTAAAATTTGAAAAATTCAATATCAGATTCTTTAGGAACTTAGAAATTTTAGTTTTCTTAATGCCAAGAAATATGATGGAACTTCTCGAACCTTTCGACTTTGAGTAAGTAAAAGTTTCTATTCCTAAATTATTTATTTACTCCCATAATTTAAAATCAAAATTTTTTGTTATAATTTTTCTAACAAAAAACATAAAAAAATAGTTAACAGAAAATTCAAAATCGTTGAAATAAAAAAAATTTTCAAAACGTTTTGACCTGACGCATCTGACTCAAAATTGTCAATTTTTAATATTATCACTTAAAATATTACTGATTTAATAAAACTTTCCTGGAAAAATTTCTTCATGATTTTGTAGAAAAAATCTATAATTATAGATCTAAAAAAATTTAGAAGATGCTGAAAAATCATAAAGTCATAAGTTTTTTCAGGTTTTTTTAAATTTTCAAAATTGTTGATCCAAAACATTCTCGTGAAACTTTCCCTGTTTTATCAGAATCCCAAGAGTTTTTTATTCAAGTTTCATTTGAAACCCCGTAAAATTGGAGTTATCAGTGTCACAAAAGCATGTTTGAAAAGACAACTTCAAACAATGTTTACACTTGGAAATACTATCAATAAAACATGTGAAATCAGCTCTTTGACAAGAGCTGGAGTTGAAGTGTTGCAAATTTATCCAATGCCACATTATAAAAAAAAAAAAATGAAAATATTATCCACACAGACGTACTTATGGAATTATGAATGTTATATTGGTTCTAGTGTAATAAGATCAATGAAAGTATTTTTCCATCGCAGCCAATTAAAATTTCATCTCGAATCGATTTAGACTAAACAGAAAAATGAGCAAAGTTTTATGTTTGAACAACATGCAATATGCTGAAAGTTCAATCAATCGCTTTTCCAAACAAAACCATTTTGATAATACAGTCTGAGGAAAAGAGAGATTAATCCACGAATAATAATTAAACCGAATTGTAGATTAGGTTAGAAGTCAGAATAGATTATTCTCAAAGCTTCTGTTATTAATGGTTGATTCTCTCGAAGAGAGAGTATCAATTTGTAATTTTTTTATTAATAAAAAAATTAAACTAATATCTTTATATAATCAAACTGCAATTTGCGCACTTTTTAATTAAAAGTACAAACGACGATAGTGTCTGGAACAAAGAGGATAATATCAAATTTAAACGAAAAGAATAAAAAGAGACGCCTTTTAATGAATTGGCGGTCTTCATAAAAGCGTCTCGTTAATAAACAAGACTTTACCATTTAATTGGAATTTTATTCGAATTTAAATGTAATTTTTCAGCTGTGCCACGTTTGGTAAACAGCATTCAGGTTGGAATAATTGCGCGATAGTGTTCAATTGTCTTTTTCTAAAAAATCAATGCAAAGTAATATTTTTTTTCCAATTTTTCTTCTCTTTCATTAAATTCCTTCACGAACTGTAAGAATTAAACCGAAATTGTATTATTCGTCTCTGACAAATTGTTCTAATTAACACGTCACAGCAAGATACTCCCGTCATGTTCGTGAAATTTGTTTGTTTAAAAGGTTGAAAAACGGCTGCAAATTTTTCCCCTCTTTTAACAATAACTCACTTGAAGAATACTTGAGTGTAAAATTTGACGAATAAAATAAAATTTGTGTATGTTTTGAATTTTTTTTTTATTATTTTATCACTTTCGTAATGGCGACACAGCGAGTTGTTGTGTGATAAATGAAATGAGATAAAAGGCGATGTTAGTCCCTGTTGGTGATGACATAATCTTTTGAAGCATTCTGTACACACATGTGCATGTAAGGCTTTTGTTTCAGAGCCCATTACAACCCTTCTCGGCGGGCCGGAAATGTACATCAACAAGGGCAGTACAATGAATCTGACCTGTATAGTCAAGCACAGTCCGGAGCCGCCGCCCACCATATACTGGACGCACAATTCAGAAGTAAGTCATAAAATTAATACACAAACATTGGAAAATTAAAAAGTTGATTTGTTGATTTACAATTATTTTGATGGAATTTAACTCAAGTATTCAAATCAGATTTTGCACAAAACGCATATTTGGACAATTTAATCTGATTTTGGTGTTTGGTGAGTTCAAAACTAATTACAATTATTGAATTATTTTGTATTTGGACAATGGAAATAATTTGGTTTTTAACTTTTTTATCAAAGACAACGTCTACCACTATGTAAATATCATGTTTTTAGAATGATAATTTTTTATGAAACATTTCTGTACATTTCTACAATAATTTGATAGAATTTTGTGATAGAAATGACACGAAGTAAATTTTTTTATTTACACAATTTATTATTTACTCAGATTATTAGGCCGTGGTCAGACTAACAAATTTTTATCAAACTGTTTGCTCAAACTAGAGCTGTGATTGGATATTCACATTTTGATAGTTTGATGTGTCATCACTCTAATCATAGCTTCAGTTTGAGCAAACAGTTTGATAGTCCGACCAACTCCTTACGAACATGTATGTAGAAAACCAGAATATTTGAATATTTTAATGAATTTTCATTTAAATATAATCTATATTAAATGTAAGTACAGGATGTCCCATCGTATACGCATAGTGGATTTTTTAACCTTATGATAGCAATTAGAACGACGAAAATTAGCTCACTTTTGAAATTCTATTAGAATTTGAGAACAAAAAATCCAAAAGTCATTTTGTACAATCACTAAACAACAGAATGTTTGAGAAAAAAATTAACTAAATTTTCTATTTTCTTTTGGCAACAAATAATGGTTTAGTTTTAATAATAATAATTCTTTATTGGTGCTCAATAGGGCAATACACGTTTTACACAAGTCACAATGGAAATAAAACATACTAAAGTACATAAAACTACTAAAGACAATTAAAACTGCATTTAAAAAACTCATCTGAACTGTACAAACAATTAGTTTCGAAAAACCATTTCAATTTCGATTTAAAAATATTGAAAGGTTTTTCTTCGAATTCAACCGGTAAAGCATTGAAAAAATGTATAGAATCATAACAAGTACAGCTTTTTAATCTAGAAATCCTGTTAAACAAAAGCATACTATTTTTGTTGTAGTCATGAAATTCTTTATGACTAATGTACTTTTTAATATTTTTCTTAATTTAAAGGAGAGCGTTAAAAACATATAAGAAAAGAAATGTCATAATTCTTAAGTTAATAAAGGCTGCTGCTTTGCAATCGGCTTTATAATGCAAGCTCGCTACTATGCATACTGCTCTCCGTTGTAACACAAATACACGGTGTCTTATCGCTGAGTATCCCCATATTAAAATTCCGTGAAGAAGGTGAGATCGAAACAGTGCAAAGTAGGCAGATTTAAGAGTATCAATTGAAACTGTATTAGCCAGCTGTCAAAAAAAAAATGCTTTTTTAAGTTAAGAAGCACTTTTTTGCAGTTAGATTTGATCAAAATAAATTACCGCCTCAAAAATCTTTAATTAAAAATTAGAAAAAACAAAACGGTTTTGATAAATTTACCGCTATTTGAGGCTTAAGCATCAAATCGAGCTATGAAAGAAAAGAAAGTATTTAGAAAAAAAATGTGTTCGGATATTTTGCTATTCTCTGGTTAAACAAAATGTCATTTGGTTTTTTTTGCTTCCATATTCTTACAGCACTTTTTTAGTAGATGCTTTATGCAAATTTTCGTTCTTCTAAATGCTACCATTGTATAACTGTGTGATATGGCAAAATTGGATCATGAAATGAATAATACAGCGTACCACAAAAAATTCTTAGAGTTCAAAAAATTATACACGGCATTAGTAAATTCAAGAAAAAGGACTTACAATGATGATAGGTTGCGGCATTCAGAGAATTTTAAAAGATATACTTGAGCTATAATTAACAGTTATCGAAAGAAAAAGACTGATGATATAGAAATAATAAATAAACAACAAGAAAAAATAAAAGAATCTTAAGAACTCTGTAATTATGTCAATTCATTCTTCTCAGATTCTAGTAATTTTACAAATGTTTACAACAATTTACCAGATTCCCAATCAAATTACGTTACGAAAAGTTTCTACCTCGCACCGACTGCACCAGAGGAAGTAATCGTCATAATCAATAGAACTTGTGTGAAATACCAGGCAATTTGATAAAAAGTGTCCAAGACATAATATGTTTTCCTCTTTCATATTTGTTAAATCAATCGTTCACGACTGGATCGTTTCCAGATAGATTAAAGATCTCAAAAATAGTACCACTTTACAAAAATAAGGGATCTAAAACTGATATTAATTGCTATAGGTCTATATCGGTGCAAAATCAATTGCACAAAATTTTTGAAACGGCCTATAGTGATCGTCATGTAGGATTTTTAGAATGCGGAAAGCTATTGTCACCGAACCAGCACGGTTTTCGAAAAAAAAAAAAAAGATCTACATTGACTGCTATTGATGAAATGTTGGTTACAATATACGAGGGTCTAAACAATAAGCAACACATAATGGGACTTTTCTCTGATCTCACGCGTGTCTTTGATTCTGTTAATCATTTAGTTCTTTTGAATAAACTGAATAATATAGGAGTACGAGGAATACCTAATGACTGGATAAAAAATTATTTGCAAGATAAGAGACAGATTGTTAAAATAAAAAACCATCACTCCGATCCTGCTATTGTGAACATAGGTGTTCCTTATTTATATAAACAACTTACCGGACTATATTGCCCTGTGTGCCTCATCTAGTAAAATATATGCAGACGACAGCAATGCCATCATAAGTGATAATAGTTTTGAAAATCTAATAATCCAAGCAAATAAGCTATCCACAAATATTAATCAGTGGTGCAACAATAACGCACTTCAACTCAATGTAGGAAAAACTCAAGCTGTAAAATTTGTTCAAAAAAATGTGACCGTAGATTCTAGTCCTCTTATAAGACTTAGCAACAAATCTATTGAACAAACAACTAAAATAAAATTCTTAGGTCTTATAATAGACAATAAACTGACATGGGAACCACACCTACACTATATAAGTGACAAATTGAGTACCACATGTTTTCTTATAAGATCATTACAGGATACTGTTTATCTAAAAGTACTTCAATCATTATATTTTGGTTTAGTAGAGTTTATATTAAATTATGGTGTAATTTTTTGGGGATCTAGCACTTGTTTAAATAATGTCTTTGTCGTTCAAAAACGAATTGTAAGATGTATAGTAGGTGTAGATAGAACAACACACTGTCGACCAATTTTCCGCAGACTAGGCATAAAGACACTACCATCCCTCAATATTTATCATACTGTGTTGCACATGAGAAAAAATATTAATAATAATAATGTACATAAAAGAAGTGATATACACAATTACAATACCAGAAGTAAGAGTAAATATGACGTACCCTTTTCCAGATTGAAAATTGGTCAAAACAATCCGTTACATATGGGAGTCAATTTATATAATAAATTAAATGATAAAATAAAAAACATTCAATCATTTTATAGTGTGTCTGAGTTTCTAGAACTCTAGTGTAACTTTACTGTAGTTTTGTTGTGTTTAATGTGAACTATAGTATGTATTATTAATTGAATACACACATATATACAATGTTTATACTGACGAGTCTGATAAGTACATTTAATTTTTTTGTACTTTATAGGCAATAAACGTATTATTATTATTATTATTATTATTATCATTATTATTATTATTATTATTATTGTTATAAAAATCCACTATGCGCTTACGACGGGACACCCTGTAGATAAACATGAGCAGCTTTTTGATCTGAGGAAATAATTTCTATCAGTGGAAAAATCATAACAAACAAGGGACGTTTCAAAATTGCTTTGATTATAAAATTAACAAATTAAAAAAAAAAAATCAAATAAATCCTAAAAATTTCAACAGTATTTAATAATTTTTTAATTTTTAATATCAAAATGGTTAAACTTATCTGAGTTTAGCTCAATTTGATAATTTGTTAGACAGTTGAAATTTTCAGATTTGTTTGTTTTTATAAAAAGTCAATATTTCAGCTACTAATTGGTGTAAACTAACAAAAATTATATTTGTAAGTTTTACTTAAACGCTATCTACATGCTGAAATTTGTTTGAATCGGTTTACTTATATAAAAACTACCTGACTCTAAATTTCCTGTGTGCTAAAAATGGGATTTAAATTCAGTGACTAATTTCAACAAAACAGATCAAAACCAGTGGAATTGAAAAACATTAAAAAATCAAGAGCTCCGAGTATAATAATTAGTTGCAAGATTTATTTTTAAAGTGTAAGAATTTACAAAAATGCAATTGAAAATCCTTTTAACCAAAAGAGTTGGATTTCTACAAAAATTTTGGAATCTTATTTTTTTAGTTCCAATAGTCTGAGTTTTCTAAAATTTTTATACCAGAATGGATAGATTTGATGTTTCAGTCCGATTTGAGTAAAATTTTGATTTTTTTTTTATTTGAACTGTTTTGAAGAAAGTGACTTATTATTTCAGCTTCTAATTAGGATGAAGAAATAAATCCCACATGGTTTTGAAGCTTATCCAAAGAATTATCAGATTAACAAATTTAATCATTTGCGTATCAGGAACAACAAAATTACATGACGGTAAAAATAAAAGACTATTTTTGAAAAGTCGGTTCTGACATTGCGTTTGACGTCCGATGTCCTGAAAAGCTCATAGCTGAAAAAATTTGAACAAATAGAAAAATGGAAGACTTTAAAGGAAATCATTTAACGTTGAATTGATTTTGAAATTATAAGAAATAATGGAGCTACAATAAAAAATGTTAAAAACTGTCTTAACCATAAGTTTGAAAATTTTAACAAGAAATTTTGTTTAGAATGTTGGCAGTTTTTGTTGTTTTTTATTTTTGTGTATAAAAAATTGTTCGTGAAAATATCGAAAAGTCAAATTTTCCTGACATTCATTTTTCTGAAAAAGCATTAAGTTAGAATCAAATTTCTCTTAATTAAACAATGAACCTTATAACAATTTGAAATTCATTTAAAGCCCTATTGATAATATAAATTTTATCTGTCTCTGTCTTTGAAGGTTCAATAATAAACGAAATTAATAATTACTGACATAATAGGAGGTGAAGAGAAGAATTGATGTTGGTTTTAACTTGATACTCTGAAAAATTATAAATATCGAAGGTCGTCCCGCTTCCAAAAATAATTTATTCCTTAACAAAGAATTCAATAACATTGTAACCAAACAATCAAATTAGGCTCTACTGAAGTTATTGATTTTCAACTATGATTTTTCAAATTTTTTTCTAATCTGTTTTATAGAAAAGCTTTATTTCAATTTTGCAAATTCTTTCAACAACTTTGTCTTTGTTCACTTTGAATTTTAACTAAAAACTTATTTTCGTTAAAACAAATTTACAGTAAATTAATTTTTGTGTTTTACAACGCTTTCACACCTGTTTCTTGGTAATCAGTTCCATCATCCTTTTTCATGTTGAAAGCGTAATCCTTTATAAAGCAGATGAGCTATTAAAGAAACGCGGACTGCTTTATGCTTAGATTTCTTAGGCCACAAAATCAATTTTATTTTTTTAGAGTATAAATTAATGAATGAACTAATTAATAATTTATTTAAGAGAAAAAACTCTGACTGGTTTATTATTTCCCTCGTTTATTGCTGTGAATGCAAATTACCTGACATTGTGTCGATAAAATTTTGTTCAAATTGAATTGTATGAAATTCCTGTAAGTTTTTGTTGCATTTTCAACTCTATTAACACAACAATGGAGCTCTTATCTGGTAATTGTTATTTATTTGTCAATTAGGGTTTCGAAAATTACCATTGTATCGAGCCCCTTCGGCTTTGGAATAAGTCTAGCGGCTGGTTTTATCTTACATTGTTGAGAGGCAATCCATATCTATGATTAATGGCATCTTGCAACATGAAACGGTGCTTTACATCTCACTAGGGAAGAGCTGATATTTTACATCGCTAAGAAATTTCTGATAAACTGCGATATTTTCGTCGTGTTCTTTCATTTCTACATTTCCAATATACAGTTTTCCACAGTTATATTCTACTATACTCTTTCTTCAATTAATTATTCTCGGCATGTTTTACGTTTCCTTTTCAAGTATGTACAGCATGTTCAAGCGACGTTGAAAAATTAAGTGCCAATCATAATCCATCTCGAAAAATGTGACAGAATTGTAAAGTAATCGCCCTATCGTTTATTTTTTCTTCTTTTTTTTTTATTCACTTATACTGTGGTCGCTTTTTCCAACGAAATTTGTTGTGTAAATAAACTGACACGAAATGACAGCTTTTCGATAAAATTTGTTACGTCGATGAAAATCATCTGTGAAATTACAAGAAACAGAGATGTCGATGAAAAAGGAGGAAAGTGGGAAACGATAAAGAATGAACTACGGAGTTTAAATTGTGAATTTGCGCACTTGTGGGTTTGACATTTTTTTAAAGGTAGTGAGTGATTGATTGGCCATTAAAAAATACATAAAAATGCTGCTGGGAAATGGGAGGGTTTGAGTGGAAATTTATTTTGCAATAACATAAATCGAAAATAAAACGTTGGATTTTTTTTCTATTATTGTAACGTAAGAATGTCTATTGAATCAACCATTTAAAAAAATCAGTCAAAATAAATATCAATCGTTTGCATTTTTTTCAATCGGTTTCGAGCTTCTTTAGATTTAGATTGAATCTTGGAGTTCCAAAAATCGTTTAAGACTTTGTATAAATAAAAATCTTTTGAATAGAAAACATAAAAGTTAGCAGTTCGAAGAATTATAAAATCTCATTGTAGACTGTAATTTGCTAAAATTTCTTAAGTTTTCCAAAACTAAATTTCTAGTTGTATAATTTCCGAATATCCAAGCGTATATATTTTTCAATTTTCGGACCTTTCACTCATTTCAGCCTTGATTCAATCCTCGCTATAAATCATCCAAAGGTGTAGTTCCTTCAGACCGTAATAATTCCAATCCGACTGTAAAATTCCTTCACTGTTGAGGTTAGCACCGTTCAAAGAAAAGGACCGCATCGAAAAGCCAAAAATTGAAATTCTCAACGTGATAGAGTTGAAGGAATTTTATCCAAAGTAGATTCTTGGCTAAAATATTCATTCAAGGATTCGAAGAAAAGGGTTATAACCTTCCTATCCAACATTAATTCCATTGTCTTGATTGAACAACATTATCCCCAACTAGAATAATCCTCAACTAAATAAAAAATGCAAAACGTTTATCTACTTTTTTCTTTCTTTAACTTTGTGTTTGTTTTGTCTTAAAAAGTAACATTTAATATGTAAAACTTGTCGCAGTTGATTCGTTGAATGAAGATGAGTTTTCCTCCATTCGAGCCACGTAAACTATGGCTTTTTATTTGCTTTTTTTGTATGTTTGGAAAATGCATTAAAACCATTATCTTTCATAGTATAATCTTGACCAAATAATAAAAAAGAATAAAACATATATACAATTGTGTCTTTTCTCTTATCTCTACTGGTTTTACTTCCACGACATTAATTTACATTTTTTCAGCTTGAACAAGCGAAACGCAATTTTTCTGTTTACCACTTTAGCGAGGAAAGCGTTCCCTTGGAAAATGTCGACTCATTTTAAATTTATTTATAATATTCGTTTTTTTTTATAAAGAGACTTAAATGTTGACATTATTTAACAATTGGCAATTTCGCTCAAGGATAAGTCAATAAAAGGGATGCTGCAGGTATATTGTTTGCCAATTAACTGATTAATCAATTAATTGGCTAACGCATTGCGTTCAGAGAGAGTAGTGGAATTAACTCTGCACAAGGCGTATTTACTATCGATTTACTGACACAAAAATTCGAACTGTCGAAAACTCCAAATTTTGTTTTTTCTATTTGCTTACAATATAAAAATTTAAAAACCAATAAAATGACGTTAGAAACAATTTTGAAAATTTTTAAGCCGGCGCATCCACCATTTTTAATTACTTGTAAATTAAGTTCTGGAATTTAAATAATTCAAATGATTCAAAATACTGTCCAAACAGTCAAGAAACTTCAAAAACATTAAAAATTTTCTACAGATCAAAAATTCGAAAAAAAAATCATAACATTTATCGAAGAATCTAAAGAGTTGTAAAATGTTTCAGAGTATAAAAAAACCAGATAGACTTGGTTGAACAATTGCCAAAAATGTCAAATAAAGCAAAGAAATAAGTCAACAATCGAAATTGTCGCTCTTGAACAAGTATCGATTATCTGCCATAAAAATTCAAATAGTCAAAACCTCTACTCTTCCTTTTCTCTTTTCCAGGAAATTAACTACGACTCACCCCGTGGGGGTGTAAGTGTGATCACAGAAAAAGGCGACATCACGTATAGCTACTTACTCATTCAAAGAGCAAAAGATTCCGATTCGGGAAAATACACATGCAACCCTTCGAATGCCAACCCCAAGACAGTCATCGTTCACGTGTTAAACGGTAAGGAAATTCACCCTCTCGTTTATTATTTCTACCTCTTTTCAATGATTTAAATCATATATAAATTGCGCCTCAACGAAATCGCATTACAACCCTCCATTACAAGAAAACTGCTGTAAATAATATTATAAAAGCAAACTACGTAAAAGCGATCCTCCTCTTTCTCGCTCCCATTTTGAGCATATTATATATGAAGAGCAGGTGTGTGTCGTTGACGCTCTGTTATACGATTTTGCATATCTTTGGATTAAGACTACAAGTAAATTTTTAAGTAGGACGCAATTTACGAGACTGATAGTATTGATAGCGAATTTTATTTATGTAAGTGACCTAGATTAGGAGGGTGTGGAGGAACATTTGGGAATGTGCCAGATGCGGCTAAAAACATCTTGTATATTATTGGTGCATTCGAAAAAACATAAGAAACACCTTAACACTTATTATTCTGCAGTGTCCAGTTGGTTTGCGGAAACATGGAAAGTCCATTCGATCTTTCGAAGCTTTCAGAAACTACACTGCACTGTCAAATGCATGCAAACTTTGTTTTCAAGCGATGAAAAATAACGTTTATTGTTCTCGCTGTTGGTAAATGCTGTCGATTGAATCATAACAAAAAATTAAAGAATTTTTAATTGTTTTTTGAAGAGTAGCAGATAATTTTCATGTGCAATTCTGAATGTCTGATAAATCTCATCTAGCACCTTGTGGGACTTGAATAACGAAGAGCAAGTGCTCATGTAAATTTCGTCTGGATCCAATTCCACAGAGAGAAGGTGGAAATAGGGTGAAGACAAATAGTTGAGGTGAAAGAGGATCGATCAGACCTTAGGCTCTTGTTCGGACACATTCTCTCATTTTTTTCCTGTAATTTTTTTCCACTCCTTTCGGCTTGTACTTATCTTCAATTAGTGCATTAATGGCAGCTGTAATGACATTTAGCAGTGACAGTATTCAAGAAACTACTGTTTGCGTCATACAAACAGTCAATGAATAGCTTCGAATTTCAATCTTCAATTTGTTAGCTTTTGTTATTAAAATAATAAGATAATCACATGATTTAAAAGAATAAGAAGGATTGAGATAAATTAAATAAAAATTAGAAGAATAAAAAAACAAAAAAAATAATTTAGAGAATCTAAAAATTTTTAATTTTTGAAACTCAAAACGGATTCTAAAGTCTGAAAATAATCTAAATAATTTGAAAAATATGAAAAATAATAAAGAAAAAAATCCAAAAAGCCAGAGAATCTAAAGTATGTAAAAAATCTAAAAAATTTCAAAATAATCTGAAAAAACAAAAAAAAGTATCAGAGAATCTGAAACATCTAGAAAAAAATAGCAAAAAACCTAGCAAATTTAGATAAGAATCCAGAAAATTTGGGAAATAAAAAAAATCCTTAAATTTGCAAAAATTAAAAATCAAAAATCAAAATATTTGGAAAAAAATCTAGAGAATCTGAAAAATTTTAAAAATAAAAGAAAATTAAATAATGTATCAGAGAACGTGGAAAACCTAAAAAAAATTCTATATAAAAAAATGAAAATTCCAAGAATCTAGAGAATCTAAACTGTAACCAATTTTAAAAATCTTAATGATTTAGAAAACTGAAAGAATTTAGAAAAGAATCCAAAAAACCTAGAGAAACTAGAGACTTTATACTATCTACAAAATCCAGGAAATCTAAAAAACCTTCGGAAGAATCAACAAAATTTAAGAATTTGAAATAACTAAAAAAATCCAAAATATCTGCAAAAGAAAAAATCCACAAATCTAATAAGAAGTCAAAATAAATCTCAATAAGCCAAAAAATCTAGAGAATTTGGGAAATCCAAAAGAATTTCATGAAAATTCTAGAAAATCTATAGAATTCAAAACACTTACAAAACCTAAAAAACATTCAGAGAATCTGAGGAATTTGAAAAATGTAAAAAATCTAGAGATTGCACATTTTGTTCTTGCTGGTCTGACATTCTTGAAAGATTGCAAAACTCAAAAATTTAGGTAAATCAAAATATTAAAAAAACTAAAAAATCGAAAAGAAAGAATAAAAAAGGCTTAGAATAAGAAAAAGAATTGAATGGGTAAGGAAACAAAAAAATTCTGAAAATCAAAAAATCAAAATTACCAAGACTTTAAATATTTAAAAGATAAATCAAAATAATGAAAAAATCACACAAACCAAGAGAATCAAAGAATCAAAAAGATAAAATTAATAAAAAACAAATTAATCAAAAAACTAAAACAGTAAAACTAAAAAAATAGAAAGAAGCAAAAGAATTGGAAAATCTAAAGCAGCTAAAATTATTAGAAGGAATTGTGAGAGTCAAAGCAATCGAAAAAATAAAAAAAATCACTTTTGAAAAATTAATTCAATCAATAAAATCAGACAAGTCAAAGTAAACAAAATAATAAACAATTCAAAATTAATTTTCTCATTTTTTTCTGTGCTTTTAACAATCCTTCCTGCTATTGCTAGATCTTTAATTAATGCATTAATGGCAGTTTTAATGGCATTTCCAACATTTGGCATGAATAGTTTCCAAGAAACTACTATTTGCGTCATACAAACAGTCGATAAATAAAGCTGCGCTTCGAATTTCAATCTTCGATCTGTTAGTTTTTTATTATTCCAACAGGAAATACGATAAAGCTTTGTTTCTGGAATTGGGAATGCATGAGTGGAACTATTCCGTTTAATTTTTTGTTTTTATTCCTTCAAATTTATTTAGCTCTAGGGCACAAATAACCTATCAATAGTTTGTTTTTTATCGTGTCTTTGTTTATATTAATAATAATAATAATGATAAGAAAAAAGCAAAAGATGACGAGAATAAGCAGCGCTTAAAACCCAAGAGGTCGCCAAAAAAGTCATTGGAGCTTTCTCGCAAGCAATTTATAACAATTTGGACGGCAGCGAGGCTTTGTTGGTCGCATTTTACCTATTTAGTTGTCCAAATCGAAATTACAACTTTGTAAAAAAAAAGACAGTACAAAATAAATTCGATTTACGACAAGTCGTAAAGTGTTTTATTTTTATTAATAAAAGAAAATCGTATTGTTTAGTGATCTCTTGAGATTTGAAGCATTGTCCGAAAATCCGTCAAGGACTATTGTTTGAAGGCTCGCTTGGGAAATTATGTGACGATTAAGTTAACAGTGAATTTTAAGTTGGTCGATTTTTTTCTCACTGAGTGCTTTCTATGTGGGTTCCTTAAGAAGCTTAGACCATCATGAAGGAAGCGAAACGGATTAAGTTTGGGAGGTTGGAAGAAGTCTTAATCCTCGACAAATACACTAATTTCACTCCCGGTCTATAGCTAATAGGAGTATTAACAAGTACGAAGCTTTTTTATAGGGTTTGATCTTAAGGTATAATATATTTTGATAAAATCTGCATAGTTTTGCGAAAATGTCAATATCTTAAGGAAAATTTTGATGAAATTAGAAGTTGACAAATTGAGTTGTAAGACTTGGCTGACGTCATTTACTTGCTGGATTGGAGCTTGATGTAAAATGCATTGAGTTTTCAAGCGAAAAGTGCAATGCAAATTGGAGAACTGGCAGCGAATTTGGACATTCTTATATGGTTGAGGAAACAATCACTATGGGAGGAGTGGAGAAATAAATTGCACTGCATAGAAGCGATGAAAGAAAAGATTCCGAATAAAATAGACGTTTAGTGGGTTTATATTTACAAGAAAAAGCAAATAGTGGAAAAACAAAGTTGACAGAATTATTGGTTAGGAAATCAAATTAGAAAAACGAGATTTTATTGAATTGTGGAATTTATCATTGAAGAAAATATAACAAAACAGTGGAGAAAATTAGATGCCAACAAGTCTAGAAAACTAGACTTTTGGAAATTAAATTCACTGAACTATTGAAAAGTTGAAAATCTAACTAAATTTTGACAGTTAATTAGACTCAGAATTATTGAAAGTATCAAAGAGATTCAAAGAAACTTAATCAAAGTGAGAAAATAAACTGAAACAATTTTTGAGGAAAAATAAAAGAACAAAAATCTTCTAAAGAAACCAATAATTGAAGAAAATTGAAATTAATCACCAAAAAACTAGAATATATTGAAGAAAATCAGAGTTAAAAAAGTATTCAAAATAAATACAAGAATGAAAACCAAAAGTCTTGAAATATTAGAAAAAGCTGGAGAAATCAAAAAATTCTAGAAGAATAACAGATTTTGAAAGAACCAGAAGAAAAAATCAAAAGAACTGAAAAAGCAGAAGAACCGAAAAAATTAGAAGATTTAAAATAATTATAAATTTGAAAGAAAAAGATGAGAAAAGTGAAAAATTAAAAGGATAAAAAAGGAAAATAAAAGAAACTGGAAGAATTAAAGAAATCAGAAGAATGCGAAGACCTAAGAGTTCAAATAATAAAGAAAAATCAGATGAATCAAGAAAGTCGAAAATATAAGAAGAGTTGAAAGAATTAGAAGAAGTAGTAAAAAGAATCAAAAGAATTGAATAAGAAAAATAAAAAAAAATAAAAAATCAAAACAACAAAAAAACTGATAAAATCAGATGATTCCACAGAAAGAAATAATCAAAAGAAACAAAAAAATAGAAATAAAACTTAAAAGAATTAAAAAAAAATCTGAATAACTGAAGGAATGAAAAGAATCAAAAATATCAGTAGATTGGAAATAATAAAAAAACAAACAAACAAAAAGTAAATTAATAATAAAATGATGAAGAGACTCAAAAGAATTTAAAAAATCAAAATATTCAAACGTATTCTAAGAATCAGAATATTGAGAAGACTGAGAATAATAAAAAAAATAAAACAGTCGAAAAAAGAGGGAAGTGAAGAACCAGAGAATTCAAAGCAATTTTTCTAATAGACTCAAAGAGTGTCGAACATTAAAGAACAGGAAAAATAAAAAAAAATCCCAAAAGCAGCAGAAAGAAGAAGAATAAAAAAAAATTATAAGAATCAGAAGATTGAAAGGACTACAAAGAATCCAAATAATTAGAAAAAAAAACAATACAATCAGAATATTAAAAAAAAACAAATAAAAAGACTTAAAAGAATCGGATCATTTAGAAGAATTGTAAGTATAAATGATGGAAATAATCAAAATCAAAAGTTTAGAAATATTAAAAATATTCAAAAAATTAAAAAATTAATGAATCAAAAGTTTCAAAAAGATTTTTTTAAAAAAACATAAATTTGAAGAAACTTCCAGACTTGGAAAATCTAAACAATTCAATCAAAACTTTGATTTTAAAAGAGAAAAGTAACAAAAACGTTTGATCAAAGGTCAACTAGAAAAAAGAATAAGAAAAATTGTATTTAAAAAGATTGTGTTCAAAGAATCAAAGATTGGGGAAATTATCCTAAAGAAATGTTTTCTATATGTAAGCAAAAATTTCGCCTCGCAAATCCTCTAAATAAATCAAGCAAGTCTCTCAACTCTCACCATAGAAATGAATATTAAAATAAACATCACCTCTAAACTTTCCCCCACCTTGTATATGCCATCTCAAGTAGGCTAACTTCCTCTTCCATAATGCGCGAAATTACGCGCCTAAACTCCATTAATTACATCTCCATCGCCCCCTTATGCAAATTGGATGCATCCGCTGAAAACTCCCTCACCCTGAAAGAATCTCGTTTCAGTGAATAATAGAACGTGTCCCAACCAGTGGTTGCCTTGTTGATATTCTCAATTGTGAAAGGGATAAGCGTATCCGAGCTTTTTCCTCCACAACCATAAAAAAAGATTTTTTTCTACCACCCACAAACATCCCTTTAAAATAACATTAATTATTCAAGCAATCTATTCTACGATGAAGCAGGAATTCGGACAGCAAGCGAAAAGCTCCGACTGAAAAATAACCTAATTATTGAACGAAAAAGATGGCGGATTTAATTAGTGGATTATCTTTGGAGCGTTTCAACATGAGAAAGCACTCGAAACATGTGGAGTTTTCTTATAAGTGAATCGATGCAAGCTTTGTGCTCTCACTGAAATGACATAAAAATTTTTGATGAAGGATATGAGTCTCTTTTCTTAATTTAAAATGTTAGAATTGTTTTAAGCGCTTTTATATTCAGAAGCTAAAAAGAAGAAAATAAACCGATAATTGCTTTTACACTTTGTTAAATTTTCGCATCTTGTTATTATCTTAAAGCTATTGAAAATTCGATTGAATAATAAATTTCCAATAGAAAACACTCATCTTTCCTTTAAAGAAAATACCTAAGCTATAGAACGGATTAAGTTCTATAGCCAAAATTTTCGTTGTTTATTTTCATCTTTATTAATGTATCAAAACGTGTTGTAAATTGATTATAAATTCTGTTCAGTGTGAAATTAGTCTAACTTTTTGGATGTTTTCAATTAAAACTGGCTTTTAAATTGCTTTTACATTTCGCATAATTCGGTTATAACTGACTTAGTTGTATAATTCATGGATGGTCGGCTTTAAAACATCAGCTGTATTATTGTTGCCAAGATCTAAAGCTGTTAAAATTTAAAAGGGTCATAAAATTGGCTCTTCGACCGTAAAGAGTATCTCTATTTGGAAGAACGGATAAAATACATCCCACAACAGATGTTTGCTTATTTTCTAAACGATTTCAAATTTTTTGAATAGATTTGTAAATACAAATATTCTTTTTATTTGGCGCCAATTTCTCCCAGCCATTTAATCCAGATGTCAAGAGTCCAAATTATCTCAAAACACTACTCCAATTTGCAAATTTATCGGTGCAAAAAGGAACATTGTGCTTAAATATGTCACAAGCGAAGTTCGTTTATTTTTATGTTGAATATCAGGAAGTTGTGATGTAATTCAATTTAGGATTGTGGCAGCGACTGATGTGAATAACATTGACTTGGAACGTGAATTGAAGTGGGAGGAAAATGCAATTTTCAATCGTTTTGAAAAAAAGTGTATGTAGTTTGCTCTCAGCTTCTAGGTGCTTTTTTATATTGGATTTTGATCTCTTTTTGGAGGTTTTTGATGTTATTGTATCAATAGAGAATTTCAAATTTGCAAAGTTGGAGAGTTGAGTTTAGATTGTTAATGGGAAGTTCTTGCAAACAGACTTTGTGCCATGTTAGCTTTAAAGCTGTTTGTTAATAGTTTATGAATAGCAATCTAACTGCTGGACAGGATGTAATGACGGTTTTGGATACTCAAACTTGAAGAAAACTGAGATTTTTTTTTGTATTTTGATAATTCAGGGAAAAAATCGAGTGGATAAAAAAACTGAAACAGGAGGAAGTAGGAAACAAAAAAATATTGAAAATTAAATAAATGAAGAATAAAGTATTAGAGAAATGTTCGATTTCAGCGAACAAAAAAGCTGAAAAATCAGAGTCGCAAATAGAATAACAAAAAATTTAGCAAAGTAACAAAACAAAAGTAACAGAATCATAAAAAATCTTTTAAAAAAATCTGAAAATCAATAAGAATTGAATCTTCAAAAACCAAGATATTAGCAAATCTAGAAATCAACAAAAAAAATTGTCAAAATCTTGAATAAATCATAAAATTGAATAAAAAAAAAGATGTTAAGAAATCAGAATATCAAGGAATCACGAAAAATTAAAGAAGCAAATAATTCAAAAAAATTCAAAAAACTCAACATTGATAAATAATTCAAAAATTAAATAAACATTGAATCTGAGGGCCGGATGCATAAACGCCGATCAACGCTGATCCTTGTTTGAACCTGGATTTGCTATAGCAATCGTATTTATTAACAGATTTGATTCCGGATCTTAGTTTGATCTGTGTTTCTGCAACTGGCTCTTAATGAATCAAAGTGAAAATTAAAACGCCGAAAAAACCCAAAGAATCTCAAGAAATCAGAATATCAACGAATTACTACAAAAAAAAAACACAAAAAATTTATATAAGACAAAGAGTCTCAAGTCAGAAAAAAGATTGAAGAAACTTAAAAATCGAAGACTTTCAGTGAAACAAAGAGTCTAAAAAAGTAACACAATAAAAATATCCCAATGAGCCACAAAATCCAAAACCAAAAAAAGTATCAAATAATCTCAAAAAACTAAAAAATATCGTAACGAACTCGAATTTCAGAAGAATTATTGCACCTCAGTAAAAAAAATGATCTCGAGAACAAAAGAGAGAAAGAAATTTTGGAAAAAAAATCTTTGAAATATCAAACATCTAAAATCAAAAACCTTAAAAAATTAGAAAAATTAAAAAAAAAATTAACAAAACTCAAAAAACGAAACAGTTTTAGCAAACGGGTAATTTCTGTAGGACAAATAATGTCAAAGAAATAGAAAATTCAAGAGGAAACGAATGTTCTCAAAGGGAAAAACCTCAAAGAAAAAAGAAAAAAAAACAAATAAAAAACATAAATAAAAATTCAAAAAATCTTAAAATATGAAAAATTCTCTAATAAACAAAAAATTTCATAGAAAGGTGTCTCAAAATTTCAAGAAAAAAAATTCAATAAACCAGAGAGTCTCAAAAAAACCAAAAAAATTTTATAAATAGAAAAAAATCTCAAAATAAGGTGTGTCTACGGATGGAGTATTGCTTAGAAAATTAAAAATCTCAAGTCCGATAACCTGCTATCAGAAAACTGAAATAATTCAAAAATTGTTTCAAAAGTGAAGTATTATTTTTACTGCAAATTTTGATAAAACAGAATTTTCATGATTAAAAATAAACTTCCTATAAAAATTTAAAATTTTAAACTATCAGTTTTTTTTCGCTTCATTTAAAAAAAAATAAGTTAGCCAATTTTCTCTTGTAGTCTCTATTTCAAGAATTATCACAAAAACAGAAAAAAAATCAAAAAAATATCTGTAGTATTATTTGCAAAAACTTTGGAATAACAAATAATGATTTTTTAAATATTTCACTCTAATTTTTATTTATTTCTTTTTTTTGGCAATTTGTTATTGAGATTAGATTTTGTTCAACTGCCATCTTAACTTCTAGTTTAGCAAAACTTTTTATAAAGAACCATTTTTTGTCGAAAAATCAATAATAAATTTTTTTGCCTATCGTCAACTCCTTCCGTAGACACACTATATTTTGAAGAATCTCAAAGAAACAAAAAAATTTAAGAATTGAGGAAAATCAAAGAGAACCAGAATCGAAGTGAATCATAGAGACATTTGGACTATCAAAAAACCAACTCATATGATCATACAATAATAACGAAAACTTGGAATTTGAGACGCAAAAAGTGGTAATTCTAAGAAAAGATGAAATAATCAATAAAATGTATCAAAAGTAACAAAACCAGATCAGCAAATTAATTAATTATAACTTCAAAGCCATTCCATTTTTTTTCTTCAAAACTTTGAACTTTTCACTTTTTACTTTATGCAAGTCAAGAAACCATTTGTTATGTAAGTTTAATTAAACCTAAATAACGAAGCAATATTACTGTCTTTGCAGTAAAGTAGAAAATAAACTTTTTTATAGCATAGGTACAATTTGAAGTCTCTTCATTTAATAAACTGTAATTTTAAATTAAATTTCAAACTTGTATACATTATTTGTTTTTAATAATACATCCCTATTATCTGAATCGCATTTAAACTACCCCATTTCCAGGCGAACCACATTTGATATTAAATTTTTAGTATTCAGTTGGAAACTCTTCTTGAATATGTTTTCTCCACGTATGAACTCAATTTTTGTGTGTAGATTATTTGTGAAAGAAATACAGACAAAAATAGAATAAAATAAAAATTTAATTAAAATCCAAAGGTAGCAAATCTGCGTTAAATATGCTCCATAATAATGATTAGAATGAAAATCTCTTTGAATAATTTCGAGTATACGTTACATAATCTGGTCCTCCTCTTCATTAATTCCATTTTAAATATTGCACATAAAAGAGGGCGCCTCCGTCAGTTTATGTATCGGCTAAAATTAAAGTGGAAGTTTATGCTTTGCGAACAGTAGATTTACTCGATATAATGGTATCAGCCGGAGATTACAAGACGTTGAGGAAATTCACCAAGCTCTCTATATACACATCGAACGTAATTTAATATTTTGTTCAAGTTAATTTTTCTGATGAGGAATTCACAACTTTGAAAAAAAATTGTTAAAAGAGTGACTTTGTCAAGAGCTTGTTGCATCTCATACATTATTCAAACACGGCAAGATTAATTAACTTTTTTTTGACAAGAGTTTGTGTTGACAGAGTGCTCGCTATTCCTCACACTTGAAAGGAAGTGGCCAAAGAGCTAAACTAGGAATAGGGCAAGAAATTGAGAAAGTTACTCAAGAGGCGGGAACTTTACAAGAAGTGAATTTTGCAAAATAAAAAAAAATTGATTGAATGTGTTTCAAGTTTGTTTTTTTCTTTCAGGAGAGCATCCTGCAGCAATGCAGCACGGCGGCCAACTCCGTCTCGAGTATCCGTTTTCAGCATGTCTGCTCAGCGTCTTGGTGGCGGTTGTAGGGCCATAAAAACTTTAACACTCCGGGGAACAAAACTCGAAAGTCAGAAGTAAAAAAAAGTGTGTGTGTCATCATGAAAGTATATAAACGTGTAAATAATAAAAAGTGTGGTGCAAATAGACGCTGGATTGATAGAATTTAAATGAAATTTTAGTGGGACAAGAACTATCAAGAAAGAAAGAGCGTGAAAATGTTTTTTTATTGTTTAGAGTCAAATTATTTGAGAGTTTATTCTAGATTTATGGATGAGGATGCACTATAATATAATACGAAATTTTTTTCAACGTCCTTGATATAGTCGTATAATGGTGAGTTTGTAAATACTGTTAGGGTCATATCTATAACATAATAAAAATTAAAAACAAAAACATTTATATGAAACTTTTAACGGATTGTTATTTTTTTAAAACAAAATCTATTCACTGTAGAATCACATTGTTCTTGTTTTTGTCTTCTATTTCACATGTTAAGTTGTTCTAATTTTAAAATTGTCAAATTTGATGTTTCTTAAAAATGTTGTTAAAATGTAATGAAAAACATCTCAATAAAATCTATACAAAAAATTGCGTATTTTATTAATGAAGTTTTACTCTCCACAGTAAAACATTATCGAGATTAATATTGCACTAAATTATTCTTGAATTGTACTTTATTTTCAGTACCTATTTTTTAATTTCGACAGTCGTAAGCCATTAAGCTGAAATTGAACAAATACTAAACTTGTAAAAATAGCATCGTTGTTGTTTGAGCTAAGCGGATGAGATTTCATACATTACAGAGCTTTAGAAACCCTTCAAAACGTTGTAAGAATCATTGCTCTATGAGGATTTAAAAGTTAAAAAATTAATTAAAATTTTTCAGAAAATTAAAAATCTCGATTCTTTTGAAAACTATTAAATCGTGCTAAAATATACATAATTCTTATTTTTTAACTCAAATAATTTGAAAACAGGAAATCAAAATTCACATAAGAATCTTAATTTGCAATATTTTTGGATCATGTATTTGTAGCTTGTAATTAAAATATTTGACTTGGCGTCTATTATTTTGATTTGCTATTTACAAGTAAGTTGTTGTAAATCAATCTCTAAACACAAATTCAAAATCGAATTATCCAAAATTTAAAGAATTAATCATATAAACTAAGTACTAAAAAATTCATTGAAAATTCCAATTTTTTTGTAAAGAATGGAAAATAAGTTAAAAATCATGAAATCAGGAAAAGAGAATTTATAAAAAAACTTTCAGTTAAATAATCATTGAAATAATCAATAAATTAAAATTTTAATCAAGAACTACTGAAAGAATCAATTTTAGAATCTTAAAATTCAAGGAACAATCAAGAGATCAAAAAAATAATAAAGAATTTAAGAACTAATCGAAAATTCTGGAGAAAAATCAAGAAATTAAGAAATTTAGTGTTTAAATATAAAAAAATTGATCAAGAAATTAAGTAAAGATGAATAATCAATCGAAAAATTGATTGAAAAGTGTCAGACTTAATCAGAGAATTAGGTTAATTACCAAAAAAATTAAAATTGCAAAAATTATAAAGCTCTGGTTAGCCTATCAAATTCCAGGAAATTGTTTGATCAAACTTAAACTTTGATTGGTGTAACTTTACATTTTGAAAGTTTGATGTGACATCCAAGTGACATCAAATCAATGACAGCTTTAGTTTGATCCAAGATACATAAAAGCTATGGTACTTTAACTCATACTTATAAAAACGCGGTCAAAATCGGTAGCAACCATCGCCTACTAAATTTGACATAGCTGACGCTATATATGGCTGTTTCATAAGGCTTCACGTCATTTTTGACAGCGTACTTTGATGTACGGTAGGTGGTGCCCTCAAACAAAGACTAGAGAACTAATTTTGTGACAGTGACAACGTCAAACCGTAAAAGACCATCAACTAAATTATACAGACTTTTGAAGTTTCAAAAAAAGCATTTTTGACTTGCCTTTTGTTATATAAATAATTATTTTGTGGTAATCCCAATCTTCTACATTTAATATTTTTTGATTTATCTGAGAAACGAACCAAAATTATAGGCTTTTTGGCATTTTTTGAACTAAAAGTTTTAAATGTAATGCATAGATGGTGCCACCCACCGTAATCAAAGTACGCTGTCAAAAATGATGTTAGGCTTAATGAAACGGCCATATATAGCGTCAGCTATGTCAAATTTAAAAGGCGAAGTAGCAACCAAAATGCTTAAAATAAGATAGGGCAGATGGCACTATGGTAGGCGAAGGACTGTCAGACACATTCGCAAGTTCTGTCAAGTGTCTAAATTTCCAAGCAAAGAAAAATAAACAAAAAAAAATTCAAATTTTCAAAAAAATAAACTGAAAAATATCAATTCACTGATTCTTTTAGTGCCTCTAAGTGAGACTTAATACTTACAATTCTGTCTAAGTTCTCAGGTTCAGGTACTCCCAAATCTTCTTGAAAATGCCAAGATATCGTGAAATAATTTGTTGCCTGAATCAAATCTGTTCTATGTCTCAGCTATTTAATTCAGAATGTTTAATTTAGATTAAAATTTTTGGATTTTTTGGATACAACATATCTTCGATACAGTCAAAATGTAATTGAATGTACAGTTGTTTTAAAGCAAAATTAACAGTAAAATTAAAAACTCATGAAAATAGTGTATTAGTTAATGCAAGATCATTTTCAATAATTCAACACAAAAGACCGTACCTTGAACTATTTTTTTTTGTGTAGCTGATGATTTCTTCAGGTTGAGGAATATTTCAAAAGCAGCCAAGCTCAAACTAAGTGTGGGAACTGCATTTAGTTCCAACGTTGGCTTTGCAGCAAGAACCTTTCATTAATAAATTTCTTACTAAAATTAAATTGACCTACGACATTCTTTTTTTCCCAAAGAAATTCAAATGGCATAACTCTATTTTCAAACTCTGTTTTGATTATGTAATGTAATTTGTTGAAAAATAATGAGCAACTGTATATTTTAGAGCAACTCAAACAAATTTAGAATTTTAATTTTGAAACTTGTCAAGGAATAACGTCAGTCTGGACAGTCCCACGCCTAAACTAGCGTCATCTAGAATATTTTAAAAGAATTTCCCAACTTGCGCCCAAAGATAAAAAAAAAATCTTATGGACATCTCGGTTTGGTCAAACAATTTGATGGAATTTGATGAAAATTGACAGTTTGACCAAGACCTGAAAAATTTGACATGCTATGCGGCTACTTTCACTTAGCGATTTCAAGCACACCTGTGTCCTTTTGAGTTCAGGCATTTTCATAACAGTTGAGAATTGAGTTGCGAATTATGTGATAATGATTACAGTAAATAAAAAAATTTAGGAGTAGGCAATTATAAGAAATAAAAAAGAGACTTATCAGCTTCATTTGCTTTTTGAAGATTCTAAACACAATTTTAGGTTGCAATAAATTATTTTACCCTTTCTTATGTTTGAAAAAAAATCTATGTTTTACTCGGAGTTTAAGTGACTTTTTATGCATCGACGCAAAAAGTTTCCATTATAAAAAAGTGTACTACTATTTTTCTTTTATCTCACATAATAGCCATAACATACCATACCATAATGACGTTTTAATTTATTTCATTTTCTTACGTTTTGTGTTTACGGCAATTAATAAACTTTATCTACAATAAACCATGTTGTCGACAACACTTATTTTTTATCGAATTTAGTCTATTTGGCTGTATATTAGTATTAAGACGTCAGTTTTCAGGCACTAAAGCACCCCCTCAGCTCACATAACTTTGATTTCGTAATCAAAGAGTCTGTCAAAGTAACCTCTCAAATCAGCTCATTTTACGGTACTCAATTAGAAACTTGGAGAAATAATTAGAAAATAAAGAAAAAATCAAAGAACTGAGTAATTAATCAAAAAAAGTTATTCAAGAAACTAATAGAAAAATAAAAGATTGTATTAGAAAATTATTCAAAATATCAAAGAATCAGTCAATGAACTGATTGAAGAAACAATCTAGACAAAATCAATAAATCAAGAAGGAAATCAAAGAATTAAGGAATTTATTAATTAATTAGAAAAATTTAATATTTAATAGAAAAACTATGGCAAGCTGTTTGAAATAAAATTACTGTTCCAAAAGACAATTTTGTTTAGAATCTAGAATAAAAGATTAATTTAACTTCAATTTTATTCATTTAAGTTGCTCCAATTTCAAAATTCCAAATTTAATGCTCCTTGTATATGTTGTTAAAATGTAATGAAAAATAATTTTCATAAAACTTATAATATTTCATTAATAATATCAAGATAAGTATTTGTCATTCTCATAAAGTTGTTTTTAATAAATTCCACGTCAGTGTAATAAAAGCTGAGTACTACTTGCAGATTCCTTCAAACATTTTCGGAGAAAAAATCTCGTTCTCCAAAAGCTTCTTTTATCTTCCTTCAGCAAAGAGAAAGACCTAGAAAATCTCGATATTAAATATGCAACTACCGAAGCACTTTTATTCGTAAAGCGCATTTTCAAACATCTGCTGTTAAATTACATCTAATCCAATAGTAACTTTTTTACTTCTTTGTATCCACATTTTTCCTAAATTAATTTTATAACGTCTTTGAGAAAAAATATTCAATGATTAAAAATTAGGAAAACAAGCGGAAATGAGCAAGGATAAATCCTATCATTCTAACGGAACTTGGAAATGACGTAATTGAGCAAATTAATTTTTTTTGTCAATTGTTTTTTGTTAAATTATTTGCATATGGATAAACAAACATTACAAGTTCATTGTTACAATTTGACCGTGGACGTTTAAATAATTAATGAGCATCCCTTTACACACGGACTTTAAGATTAATTTATGGACCCGTTGAGTGCACAATAGGCCGACAAACAAGAGACGATTAAATAAATAATTTTAATGTTTTGTTGGTGGTAGTGGAAATGGACGTTATGTGTTGTGTTGACAACATTATTATTATTCGAGATGTATTGAGTTCATTTTACATTGAATCAAGGATAAATGAAGTGTCTCAGTACAAATTTAAATTTACACTTTGAATTGATTCAACAATAGAAATGGGTTTATTATGAATATTATATTATTTTCATCCATTTAGAACAATTAAAACGTTATATCAATAGAAGAGATGATATTTCAGCACAATTGAAATTTTTTTCAGTGTATGAATTATATATATTGTGCAGTGATTGAAACAGAATTAGAATGAAATAAATTTATCAGTATTTATTATATTCACAAATCAGCTAAAATTCGCCAAAAATTTTTTATTCTGATATAAAATTGTTGCTCAAAATCTCTTATTTTTGATTATTAATAAGTCTTACTAGTTGTGAGCAATTTGACTAAAATAAGCAGCCAAATGTACTTTTAAAACCAAAAATTTCAAAATAGGGAGTCCAGCTGGAAAGTGCTTCAAAAAAGCTCCAGAATGATTCGGGAATCCTCGCTCTATCTCGATCCGAAGCTATATTAGATATACTTTTTCCAACAAAAATTTTTTGGCAGAATTTCAATTCAAAACTTTGACTGCAGCTGTATACTATATAAGTATTTCTCTTAACGTTGAAAATTCCAATTTTTTTGTAAAGAATGGACAATATGTTAAAAATCATGAAATTAGGAAAAGAGAATTTATAAAAAAACGTTCAGTTAAATAATCATTGAAATAATCAATAAATTAAAATTTTAATCAAGAACTACTGAAAGAATCAATTTTAGAATCTTAAAATTCAAGGAACAATCAAGAGATCAAAAAAATAATAAAGAATTTAAAAACTAATCGAAAATTCTGGAGAAAAATCAAGAAATTAAAAAATTTAGTGTTTAAATATAAAAAAATTGATCAAGAAATTAAGTAAAGATGAATAATCAATCGAAAAATTGATTGAAAAGTGTGAGAATTAATTAGAGAATCAGGTTAATTACCAAAAAAATTAAAAAATTGAAAACGCAAAAATTATAAAGCCCTGGTTAGACGATCAAATTCCAGGAAATTATTTGATCAAACTTAAACTTTGATTGATGTAACTTTACATTTTGAAAGTTTGATGTGACATCCAAGTGACATCAAATCAATGACAGCTTTAGTTTGATTCAAGATACATAAAAGCTATGGTACTTTAACTCATACTTATAAAAACGCGGTCAAAATCGGTAGCAACCATCGCCTACTAAATTTGACATAGCTGACGCTATATATGGCCGTTTCATAAGGCTTCACGTCATTTTTGACAGCGTACTTTGATATAAGGTAGGTGGTGCCCTCAAACAAAGACTAGAGAACTAATTTTGTGACAGTGACAACGTCAAACCGTAAAAAACCATCAACTGAACTATACAGACTTTTGAAGTTTCTCGATCTCGATCCGAAGCTATATTAGATATACTTTTTTTATATATGAAAAATGAAGTGAAAATTTTGACAGTCTCAAAAACTATGTGTCAAGTCAAGCTGAAAAAATTCCAACAAAAATTTTTTGGCAGAATTTCAATTCACAACTTTGACTGCAGCTGTATACTATATAAGTATTTCTCTTAACGTTGTTTAGTTTTAAGTAATTTCCAGTCTTAATTATGAGACATTTGTCTGAAAACAGCCGCTAAACGCAACTTCCAACTCAAATTTTTAAGAATAAAAATTCTGACATTTGGACCTACGTAACGTCGTTGATTTTTAATTGAAGGGAATCAATTCGACAAATTGATAGAGATTAAAAGAAATTTTGGAATAGTGGAAGTTTTATTGTTAATCCAAGCTAAGAATATTAATCAAATTTGATCAAAATCATTAAACTTCAAAAATTTGACTGACCTAAAAATCATTCAACGCAACTGAAATCAAAGTTTTTGATAAAAAGAATTTAAAAATAAACAAAAACTGAATTCGCAATCAACTTTAATCTAGAGTTTGCATCAGAATTACTTTTCGTTAGAACGAAATTTGTCATTTTTAATTGGATTTAGTTCCGTTATTTTGTAGAATATTTAAGTATATTTCAGATTAAATTATCTCGACATTTCTTATTTTTTAACATTATTTAGAATTGCCAGTGAACTCAGCTGCTGAAGATAATTTACAAATGAAATTCTTAAAAATAAAAAATCTGATATTTGAAGACACGAGCTGACATTGTTTTTTGCGTCAAGCTGATGGAATTTGGTTTAAAAAGTAATTTAACATGTTGCGAACTACTTGCTTTGTCTTAATCAGATGCTGAGATAATAGATCAAAATTTTGAGGAAAAATTAGCAAAAATATTTGATTGCAGAAACAACATAAAATTAAGATAAAATGTACTTAATTAAATCTTAATCTTTGAATACAATAAATTTAAAAATCAACAAATCTGCTAAAATTCAACAGAAAATCCATTACAAAATTTTGATTGAGCGATTTTCTACCTTTTTGAAGTACAGCTGAGTTATGTTTTGAAATATCAAAATAAAACTTGTCTTATATTATTTCGATAGACATACTTTATTTTTCAATATCTTTCAATTTCAACAGAACAAAGACATCAAGCTGAATTTGACCATTTTATCCATTAAACGCTACTCTAAAACCGAATTCACAAAAATAGACATTCGAAGACACATGCCGACGCTGTTTCTTCAAGAAAACTTCAAAGTACTCCAAATTTATTGTTTTGTCTTAATCCGAACTTGAGAGATAATAGATCAAATTTTCGAAAAAATTAGTAAAATTTTGTTTTTAAAATAATCGTAAAATCGGATTGAAATTCGAGTAAACCATTCTTTTTAATATTGAAAAGTATACAGAAACTGCCAAAATTTAACAAAAAAGCTATTCCAAAAGCTGAGTTATTTCCTGAATTATCAGTAATTTTAATTCTAACAATTAAGAACGAATAAAAAATAAATTTTGTCATTAAACAGTCTTAATGTCGTTATTTCGAAAACAGAACATTTAAATAAGCAGCTTAAAGATCTTGAAAATGATGTAAAAATCAACTGAAACAAGACTGAGGTATTATTATGTCAATCTTTCCAAAATAGATAAAAATAAACAAGTTCAAAAAATTTATTATTCAAACAGTTTTTGAATTGAGCAAAAATTGAACTAATTTTCAATATTTAAACAAAATCTGATAAAAGTTATTGAAATTAAACTCTCTTATAGCTGCTCATCTACGGAATATAATTTAGATAAAAAATAATTCATCAAATGGAAAATTATCAGTTAATTTTGCTTTTATATTTTTTTGTTCTTGATTTAATTCTGGTTTTCCCGCATTCAGTTATATTTATCTTGCATAATCATACATGTAGATCCAGTGATCTGTGGAAGGCCATTTATGATATTAATGTCAAATAAATTATAAACGTCAACATGACAAAACTAACTAGATTTATTTATAAATATTATTAAACAGAAATTTGAGTAAATCTAACTAGAGGAATGTCTAAATCTGAATAACAGTTCCCCTTCTCCCTGAATTTAATTTTTTTTATATAAACTGAGCCACACCATCAATGCTGCCTTTTATTAAATGACATTGGGAATAATGCACGTCCGTTATGTTGAAATCATTTCTAACAGTTTATTCGCAGTTTTACCATGCACCGTTCTGCTTTAGTACCTTTCCTAATATCTCTATTTTTTTGTGTAAGTAAAAAAAAAACACTCAGAAAAAATTATTAATTTTCTTTTTAATGAAAGTTTTGCCAACTCCAAACTGATTCAGAATCCACAACACCCACCCCTAGACCCTACCTCGACATGGAAATAATAACCATCGAAGTCTTACCTCGTATTGGCAATACCGTCGTTCTATCTTGGGGAAAGCCTTTACGCGAATATTCTCTAAATTGGACTTATGGTATTTACTACGGCTTGAATGTAGATGAAGCTTTAAAAGGTAAAATCTCTTTGAAGTGTATTAAAACTATTAACTCATTGAATTTATATTGCAGAACCGAAAATTACAACCAAAGATTTGTATGCTGAAATTACAAATTTGACTTACTGTTCGTTGTATGTTTTTGGTGTGGGTGTTGTTGATGATAGTGATGGTGATGGTGATGTGAAAAGCGCTCATCCGAAGAGAAATTTGCGCACGATTGGTACATTGGTTGATGAATTAGCACCGCCTCAAAAGCTAAATGTTGAATTTATACCCGAACAAGAACCCTGTTTGTTGATAAGATGGACGGCTTCGTGTCCAAATATTGCTTTACCTCTTGGATATTTGGTGAGTGGATAGGGTTAATCGTTTCCAACGTAAAGCCGCAATTTTTATCTTAATATTGCTGGGAGTTAAGTTACAATTTATACAAAGTGCAAAGAAATCGTTCGGACAGAGTTTTGTGAAATACCGACTAAAAATCATTATTAAAAAAAAATACAAAAATAATTATCTCAGAAAAAACATTTCACAGAAAATAAATATTTCAGTCAAAAGTTTTGAGATTTCAATAAATTTAATGTGACAGAAAAATGAAAAAAAAAAAGAGATTTCAGATTTATTATTTGTGGTCGAAAATTTTTTGCAATTTACAAAAAATTACGCAAATTTTCTCAATATTCTTAGAAAAAAAGAAAATTCTGACACAAAATATCACAAAAAACCTAACTTTTTTAACAACAAAATCTAATAATTTGATAAAAAATGAAAAACAGCCTCAATAATGTAACGAAAAAATGTATAAATATCAACAGAAAATAAACTAAACTCCCCAATGAATAAAAAAGATGACGTCTAAATAATAAAATGCCGGAAAAATAGGAGTTTATTAGAAAAAAAAATCATCAATTAATATATTAATAAATCAAAAATTGTTACAGAAAAAACGTGAAAGTTTTATTTAAACATGAACAATTTATTCCATTCCCAACTTTGCAAAATGATTGATTCACAAATTATTCGATATTTCATTTCAATTGAAAACAAAAAACTGTTTTGAAACCTTTTTTCCAAAGTTTCCCAAAACTAATTTATAATAACAGCTCAAAATGGTCGTTCCTCGGTCGTGCTTCAACATTGCGCTTATGCGCGAATACTGTCTTTGTACACTAGGTTCGAAAATTACTATCTCACCTCCTTTTCGTGAAAAAATTTAATTATTTTTTTTGTTTTAGTTTGACTTTATAAATCTTTTCTCTTAACTTTTTTGCATTTTTTGTATTTTTTAGTTTTGATAGTTGTTAAATGTTTGGTAAAAATTAATAAAAAAATTGAATTTCTAGAAATAAAGAGTCTAATATTTAGAGGCGTGCGTTGTTGTTTTCTTACTAAAGCTGGAAAAATTTAAGTTACTAATAGAGATTTGAAAAAGCTTCGAATAGTACAGAATATCATATTCTATTTTAATTGGAAACTTAGTTAATAATTAAAGTTTTTTTGATATAGAAAATTATTTCAAATAAAAATTGCAAGAGTTTTAATCGTTTCAATTTTAATTCATTCAATCAAATCAAATGTTAACATTTTTAATTGTTCCTCTTTTATTTCCAACATTATAACGATAATTCTGATATTAAATTACATGTTTAAATATGTTTCATTTTTCTACGTTTTTTCAATTTTCACCCATTCAGCTGAAATCTCGGCCTCTAAACGCAAATTCTGATTCGAGTTTTCAAAAGTATAATATGACATTTCTAAACATGTAAATAGGCAAATAAAATTTGCTTACCTGCTGTAGCCTCAAAAAAGCTTCAAAACGATATAAACGAGATATTGAGTCGCTTTTTTGAAGATAATCAAAAAAATTTCGACCGTTTCAAAAACATAATATTGAGCTAAAACAAATTGTAATGTTTTGATATAAAATTTTTGGAAAGATACTCAAAGAATACAACTCTTATTAACTAGAAGAAAATATGAGTTTCTTAATTCAATTTCCAATTTTGCAAAACAAATTATTCAATATTTTAATTCAATAAAAAAATTGTTTGAATTTAATTTATAAAAAAATAAAGCTAACAGCAAAAACTTCAAAATCGGCAATAGCAAAATGGTTTCCCAATTCATTTACATAGAAAATACTATTTTTCCAATAGAAAAAAAAATAAAGAAAAAACATTTTGGGTGGTATTATAGTTAAATGATCGAATTTGTTAAAATCTGACGAAAAAATGCACAAAAATATTGAACTTAAATAAGACCAAAAATTGATATTCCAAGTGAAAATTGTGTAATATTAATGACTTCTGCGACATTATTTGAAAAAAATAAATAAAATATTGATAAGAGAAAATCTTAATTTCAGCAGAAATTTCCAGTTTGTCAAAAAATTGCAATACAAATGTCGAAACATCAATAATTTAATAAAAAACTGAGAATGTTTGACAACAATTCAACCAAAATTTGTCACGTCTTGATTGTGACATTTTAAAAAACAAAAGAATATTATGGAAATTTTTAAAATGTTGAAGCGTAATTTTAACCCAAATTAATAATAATTTGTTGTTTTCATAAAAAAATTCAATAATACCTATACATTGATTTAATTCAAACAAAAAATGAACATTCAATCAATTAATTGTGCGCTCCAACTAGAAAGCACAATCACTTTTTTCCATAGAAAAAATTAATTGACAATTTTTAGTATTGAACATTCAACGCTTTTTGAATTCATTTATTGTATAAAATTCATACTGCGTGAACAACAACAAAGTTATTTATTTTTTAATGATTAAAAGACAATTAACAACAATATTCAACATAAAATCTACAGAATGCTCCAATTTGAATGTTTCAAGAATGAAAATTTAAGTTTAAATTTATGAACTGGATCGACACGTGCCTAGTAGATATTCAACACTGACATTTTGCAACGTAATTAATAATATATCGGTTCATAATTAATAAATCAAACCAAATTCCAATGTAAAAAATTGATCAATAAATGTCATTCATTCCTGTTCATGTAGACTCAATTTACTTCAGCCTAATATTTCTTTAAAAATAATTGCAAATTGTTTTTACAGAATTATATACCCAGCCATGTTGATTCATTTCTATTTAATATTCTGCTTGTTTGTTAAACATATTTAAAACCACATCATATTAATTATTATAATTAAAATCAACATTTATATAGAAAATAAATTCAAATCAAAGCCTACTGTGATTAAATCAAAAACTATATTTAAATTGCATTGTCGCTTGCTTATTAGGCGTAATATGATATGATTATGTAAGAATAAGTTAATAGTTGGTGTTTCAAAGGATCATAAACTCGTAAAGCACATGTAAATTTAACTGTGTTAGTTTGCAGTTGGTTAATTACTACTGCAATAATTTTACTATAACATGTATGTAAACTGTTACAATAACAAGTTTATGAACGGTACACCAAAGTCAAGTCGACTTAGTTTTGATTTACTTGAAAACAATTGAGTGTAGATGTGTGCTTGGCACACTCTGTAGACATTTTAATATAATTTATTTTGTTTTGTTTTGCTTTTAGGTGACAGTTCATGAATCGGACTCCCCCCACATGATGCTCATTTCCCACCCCCGCACTACCGCCTCAGACTTAGCCCAAACCTTGCGCGTAACTTACGGCAAATCCTACGATATTAAGGTGGCTACAGACGCTATCAGTGCTCAACCGACGCCTATTACCACCTTCAAAGTCCCGCATTTTCTACAGCCTTATAAAGTGCGTCTTACTTCTCAACCAGAAGGTGCTTTTGTGATGTATTGGCGCGAACCATTTGTACCATATTTCGTAGGTGATTATTTCTACGAAGTTTATATTTATCCAGGACGAGATTTGACACAAAAACCGCAAATTTTTCCAACAGATCGACCAGTTTTCCAATTTCAGGGTAATCTTAGTGAGTATACGTTTATGGTAGGATTGAGATCAGTCGATGGACGATTTAAGTCGTATTTGACTGAACCCGTAGCTCAGAATTTATTAGGAGAAAATGTGACTTTGAGTGTTACTTGAATGGAGTGTGTTGGTTTATTTAGGAAAAGGTGTTTTTGTTAATTGGAGAGGGAATGTCATTCAGGATTACAATGGCAGCAAAGGACAAACAGTGAATAGGATTAAACAAATTGTTTTTATTTTTAATTATGTTGTTATAATTCAAACAAGTCGTTAGAAACTATAATCAATAAACACCCAATTTAACCAATTCTCATCAATTGAAAATGTTTTGCATAATTGTAGGTACGTATTGACAGTTTAACTTTTAGCTTCTGTTAGTTATCTCAATTTCATTGAACTGAACATTGTTACAATTATCAGCAATTGATTGATTTCAAGTTTGAATTCAACTCATAGTTTGCTTTACTTAAAAAAAGAATGATATTTTGAGTAACTTATGTCAAAACTAATCGCCGATGTATTTAATTGTAATTTTGTTATTTTTCAGAGTCTCTAGATAAAATTAACTTTATAAGTCCTTTATTCTGATGTCTTTCATGTGTTTACTTTTGTTAGTTAAATGTTTGTTTGGTAGAAAAAAACAAATAAGGAATCTGATGTTTTGAGGCGATGACCAGACAAAAGCGCATTCGGTAAAAGTGCACAGAAAATAACGCACTGTGCAAAAACGCACACAAAAAACCTTACCCTGACAATTACGCAAAAAGACAAATGCTCTCACAGACGAAAACGTATCGAGACAAATTCTCACATAGAAAAAAGCGCACTATCATATACAGTGTCACAATTAAAGTCGGCTCCATATGGGAATTTTTTTATTATGAGGTTTAGTTAAAATTTCATATTGAGGACAGTTTTTGCTTCAAATTAGATGGTAAATGACAACAGCAAAAGTGATAAAGCGGTGTTTGCTTGACAGCAAATTTAACATTTCTTGCAGTGAATGTCTGAAAACCGCATTTTTAGACGGATTTTCGAAAAATTTTATTCAAAAAAGTTGTTTGAAATGTAATTTTATAGACGTGTGCAAAATTTGAAACACCTAACGTGAAGTTGACATTTTAGACATTTTTGTCAGATAATTTTTTTCTAACAGTATCAAAAGTAATCAAACTGGTATAGATTGATTTTTTTGAAATATCTATTGTTACAAGCAATTTCAATAATAAATAATTTTTTTTTCACTTCAATTTTTTCAAAATTTCAATTTTAGTCACAAAAATATAGTTTTAATACTGAAAAATACTATAGAATTAATCCTTTTTGAAAGAACGTTAAAATTATTAGAACTTTGCACCGCTCATATCAATTTTTTTACGACGAGATTTAAATTCTCAAAATTATTAAATCTAGGAAAAAATGTTTATTATGAAAAAAACTTAGAACGTTGAATATTCCAAAAATAAACTAATTTATACTAGTTGAGTAAACTTTGAATTTGTAAAAAATAAATTATCTAACAAAAATGCCTAAAATGTCAACTTCACGCTAGACTTTTCAAAATTTGCACACATGCATAAAACTGCATTAGAAATAACTTTTTCAAACAATATTTTTCCAAATTCAGCCTAGAAATATCAGTTCCAGTCATTCACTGCAAGAAATGTTAAATTTACTGACAAACGAACGCCGCTTAATCACGTTTGTTATTGTCATTTTTTATCTAATTTGAAGCAAAAACTGATCTCTATATCAAATTTCAACTATACCTTATAATAAAAAAAATTCCCATATGTAGCCGACTTTAATGGTGACACTGTATACTCAAACAAACAAAAGTGCACTATGACATATGCTCACAAAGACACACAATAATCGACTAACTTTTTTCAAAGTTTTGTTTTGCAAAATCACATCCTAATCTATGCTGAGAAAAATAATAATCAAAGATTCTTCAATTTAATGAAGTTTTACTATAAAACATTCAAGAAATAAAATATACCCCTACCGATGATTAAACTTTCTTTTAGATTCGAACCTAACTGTATTGATTGTTATTATCCAACAAAATCAATTTCTATTTACTTATATAAAACTATTTGAACTTTGACCATTTAATTTTGTCCTTGTAAGCGACTATCACTGTGCATATTTGTCGTAGTGCGCTTTTATCCTTGTGAGGATTTATCACTATGAAAAAATCTGTCAGTGCGTTATTTTCTGTTCGCTTTTGTCGAGTGCGCTTTTGTTATGGAATCTTTTGAAGCATGTTACTGTTTCTGAAGGAAAGCTGAATAAATTTGGGATATTGATAAAGCTTAAGAAAAGCTTTAAAATAATGCAGAATTCATCGTCTTCATTAAAAGATGAAATATTTAATGTTTTTCTAGAAATGTTTAAATTTCTTTATTCAAACTTTAATACTTTCAATCATTCATTTCTTACATTATCACGATGATTCTAATATTACATTAAATATAGAATTTTTATTAGTTTCCTTGTTATGACCCATTTAGCTGAAAAATCGCCCCCTCAAAAGCAAACTCAGAACCAACTTTTCAAAAATACACCAATGCTATTACTTAATACGTAATTTATTTTTAGAGTGAGGAAAATAAAAACTGTTAGAGCCTTAAAAAAGTTTCAAAATAATGTAAAACCTATTTTTGTATTTAATTTTAAAACTGAGATACTGAGAGACACTTTTTTTCAAAAGAATAAAATAAAAAAATATTGAATATTTCGACCAACTCAACAAAAGTTTGCAACGTTTGTCTTTTGGTTAGAGTGATATTTAACATTTTTAATTGCAATTTTGATAATTCTCACAAAATTAGAATGAATCTTACATTCGATTATTCTACTTCTAGTTTTTTTAGTCTTCTAGTTTGTAGTGTCTTTCAGTTTTGCAAATTATAACTCATTTGACTGAAATCAATCGCTAAATGCAACTTTAAAAACTCTGAAATTTAACGCGTTGATACTGTCTGAAGGAAGCTTTAAAGCAATATATTAATTGTAACAAAGTGAGTTATTGCGTAAAAATTTAGAAAAAAATAAAAGCTAACAAAATTAAAAATTTCAACTGTCTCAAAAATTATCAAATTGAGCCACAAGTTAACAAGTCAGCTTACAAACAGAAACTGCTAAAATATAAATAATTGCTAAACTTTTAGTAAAAACGTTTAGTCTAAGCGATTATTGACATTTTTAATACTACTCCTAGTTTTGTTATTTCTTAGAAAATCAGGACAAATTTTACATTGAGTTATTTCCTGTATCGTTCTTATAATTTCCCTACATTCTTTATTTTAGTTAATTTCAAATTATAAAGCTAAAATTGGTTTCAAAGACAGCTTCAAAATCGATTTTTTCAAAATAAAGAGTTTTTGATCAAATTCATTAAAAAGTGTAAATACCAAAAAAATAGTAATTTTGGCGGTTTCAAATATTAATTAATCGAGCTAGAAATTAAGAAATTTTGGTAAATGAATTATTTTGAAAATTCTTTGTCATAATTTTAAATGCGATTTTTAAAATTTTTTCAAATAGCTTATTTATGTTTCTAAAAATCAATAAAATCTTACATTAGCATATTTTTTCAAGTTTTAGAGTATTTTTAGTTTAGTAAATTATGAAGCCTTCAGCTGAACTTCGCCCGCAAAGGCAATTTTAAACCCAAATTTGTAATGACCGAGCCATAGCGACGTTAATACTAAAACTAAACAAATGAGTTTTGAGACATTTATACTGCCTTGAAGAAGCTTTAAAAAAATGCGAAAATCATCGTCCTATTTTGAAGAAAAGTTGAGCCATTAATTAAATATTTTATAACAAAATCTAAGTAGAGTTTTTCCCCATTTTCTAGTGGAATTTTTCACGTCGCATGTATAAATTAGCCTCTTTGATTCTTTACTGTACCATTTAACGTTAATGTCAGCAATAAAATTTCAGTTATGCTCTACTGTGTACTGATCGTCATCTATAAATGTTAATTTCCAGTAAAAACAACACTTAAATGGGGATTTTACGACTGATATTAACAGAATTGTGAAAATAAAAATTGATGAGGAGAAAGAGATCCTAAAATTAGGTGTGATATTTACATCAAAAATCGGGATGCAAGGTAATAAATGCATCTTTAAAAGTTGCATAAAACTTCAATTTCCTCCACTTTGTCCAAAATGAGATTTTCCATTATCGTCGACCACTTATGCCAAACATAAAACAAAGAACCTTCATTAAACATTCTCTATCGTCTCTGGTTTTATTCTTATTACACTCCTCACCTCTTCCTCTCTTTTGTGTATATCTCTAACCATAATACGAATTAAATTAGAACATCTAACCTTATCTCGAGTTACTAAATACATATTTTCCCCTTTATCTTTCAGTCTATCAATCAATAATTAACAATGTAAGTGTAAAACTTGTTTATAGTAGAGAAGACAACAAACTTTGATGATGTATTATATTCTATTCTCTATCCAAACTCTTTGATGTAACTTTTTGGAATTGAAATTTTTCGACGATTTAAAGATAGATAGTAAAAGTTTCGTTGAGTTACAATGTAAATAAAGGAAGAAACTTGTTCTTAAATGGACGAAAACGTATGGGTAACAAGGGAGCACGTGACATCAAATACGTCCTTTATTTCGCTTTCACACAATGCGCATTTTAGGTCAAGGGAATTAAATAAAGGATTTAAACTTATAAACCTTGACAAGAGATATTCACAAACTTTCGCTTTTCTACTTTTGTCTGTTGGACTTGAAGAAATTTTCTAGACTCTTTTTAATTTTTTAGATTAAGTAAAACGGTCAACGTTGAACTTTATGCATGACCCAGATTGCAACAAAAATTACTTTATTACTTTCATTCTGGTGTTTTTCATGAATTTTAATCAGACTTCTGAGCTTGATTCTTACGAATAAAAAAACTTTTAAGTTATGTTACAAACCATAATTTCGATTCGGTAAATAAGAGGTGGTTTAATTTAATAAAAAAGAAACAGAAAAAAGTTGAAGTTTTTAGAAAAATAATTGTGTCAAGCTGAGTTTGCATTTTATCTTGCTGGCAATGAATGTTAACACTTTTTTTAAGAGTTTCATGTCAGCTTATATAAAATTATTTAGATATTTTATTGCTGGTACGAGTTTCGGCTTTTATAGTAGAATTTATGATTCAATGAGAATTTAAAGGGGATTTAAAAGAAGAGACATAAATTTTAAATTGGAGGTGAGAAGTATAAGAAAAATAACCAAAAATTAAAACAGACTGGAAATATTAAAAAACAAAAAAAAAGAGAATAAAAATGTTAGAATAAATATTTTTTCATAACTACTCGCCCGGCGCATCCACCAATTTTTATTTATATTTAAACCTAATTAATTTTTATATTTCATCAAAAATCAAAAATTAAAATTTCCGAATAATGCAAATTAGTATAAAAAAAATTAATAATATAACCAGAAGCGAAAAATTGGAATATTTCGAACAATTTTGGAAATTAAACAAAAAGAATTTGTGAAAAACAATTTTTTTTTTAACAAATTTTTAAAATAAAGATTTTTAAAACAACAAAAATTATACAAGAATTTAAAGCAAAAAATCTTGAAAAAATAACAAAAAATGTAAAAGTAATAAAAAACGATCTCAATAAAACAACTGAGAGAATTTACTGACAAAAGAATTAAATTCTTGAAATTTTTAATTTTTTAATATTTTTATTAATATGATAAAAAAAAAGTTCACAAACATGTTATGTTTTATTTATAGCCTAGCGTATCCACCAGTTCTAATTATTGATAAGTCATTACATTTTATTATAAATCAAACTTTCAGAAACCTTTGGAAAATTGTTTCATGCTGAATTAGGATTAAATCTTAGTGGCTCTGAAGGTTAATTAAGAACTTTTCCAATTTTTTTCTGACAGCTTCTGTAAAATTATTTAAATATTTTAAAGCTGGTTTCAGTCTAATAAGAATATATAAAAAAAATCCTAAAGAACATCACAAATAAAGCAAAAAGTGTCGAAATTTTAATAAAATCTAATGGGTAGCAGCCAAAAGCTGTTTTTTCCCACCTCCTCATTAACATTTCGCTGCCTCTTTGTGGTAAAAAGTGCATCTCGTCTTTCATTCCTGCAACCAACGTTAGTTCCCACCGGCAAAGGTAAGTGATTGCTGGCTTTGAAAGGATTGAATGAACTATCTCCATTTAGATCACTGCGAAATTGGAATGGATTGAATGAAGTGTCCATCCTCAAAAACCGTTTTCTTTTTCTAACGCATTTTCTATTGATTTTTCTTTTTGCATGAAAAATTGTCATTAAACTGTTATCATCCTAATTATACAAAAATTCGTTTCGTCACAAATTAATCTGCTGTTTTCCTTCTAAAAAACCCTGAAAATAAAATCCAACACGCTTGAAAAAGCTAATCTAATTTCACGATTTATCTCGGCACGTTTCAGACTTTTTCAGCGAGTTGTTGTGTTGAAAATGCAGTCCAGTTTTGCTTGATCCACTCATGAAAATATTCAAACTTTAGAAAATCTATTAATTTTCAAAGAGAAAAAAAAAACACAACAGTGAAATTCAATTTCTGGCCTGGGTTATTTGCAATTTGACTAATTCCCGTTCGTGATCATTCGATACATTTAATGCACGCAAACTCATTTTCCTGAAGCCACTGAAATGATTCCTTGCAAAATTTGTTTGTAATAAGAGAAGTTGATTTAACGCAAAAATATTTTTGAATATTTATCAAGATTTTTAAGAGAAAAGACGTCCGAACCAGTGTTTCTTAAGAAAAAATAAATAATCTAAACACAAAGAATTCTGCGGCAGCTTTTTTACCTTAGAACAGCGACTCATTTATTTTCTGTATCAACAAAAGAGGATGAAAAAAATGTACAATAATTGTTAGAAATTGCTAAATTTAGAAACGAACTAAAGTCACGCTTTTAATAGAACGACGAAAAAGCTGACGCTTGAAAGCATGTTAAATGTGCTTTTGAAACATGTAATAATAGCTTTTGGACTTAGCAACTGACATATTTATGTCAACATTTTGCTGACATGATAATGTTTAGCTTTGCTTTAATGCGGTCGTTAGAAACTCAACTTTTTTTATTAAATTTTTGCACAAAATTCACAGTTAATTATTTAATTTTTTGAAACAAAATCGCGTATCCCATTTGAGTCTCAATTTTGACCAATTATCTTCTCAAACGGAGTAATTGTCTAGAATCGAACGGATTCAAGCTCAACCCAATAAACTTGATTAGAACCCAAAGTACAAGATACTCGAACGTAGTTGCCTTTAATACCCTCAACTTGCCACCTCTAAAATCTCCAAACTACTTCAGAAATACACAACATTTGTTGGATTTCAACAGTGATTATCCTCTCCTGAAATTTTTAATTTTTCTAAAGTCGTAAAAACACTCCCAACTCCGATTCTAACATTAAAAACTACATTACCGTTTTATGTTGAGCTTATATTAGAATTTATGACTCGACTTGAGGTAAATGCTATTTACTCTCTGAATGCGGATTTAAATCCACTTCTTTACAGTCCTTTGAATTCTCAAGACTTGGAAAGAGAAGAGACGAAAAAAGAAGCAAAAAAAATAATTAAGGAATAATGGAATCAAAGTTTTGGATTATTTACATGTGAACCTTTTCAGCCTGATTTTCACTCAGATGGAATTCCAGCTTTTGTTAAAGGATAACCTTTACTTGGTGTGTAGTTTCGATTGAAACGTTTGAAAGTTTAAACAGCAGTTTGTTGTTGGCGATGGCTTCAGGCTTTAAATGAGTCCAACAAAAAAGCTTCAATTTCTGAGCTTTATTCCTGCTTAAGAATCATCATGTTAAAAAGCATAAAAATGTGTACTTCAGTTGAAAACAAAATAATTTAAACGTAGTTAATGGCTCATTCAATAAGTGTTTTTTCACAACATGTTTGTACGTTTATCAAAGTTGATGACAATTCCCCAGCAGACCGAAAAATTGTATTAAATTCAATACAGACTGCCTTTCATACTCACATTTTTTTGTTGTTTGGAATTTCGTATTCGCTTTAGCATTGTTTTGACTGAAAGAAAATAAAACACTTTGATGTTCGATTGATATAGAACTATTAAATTCAGTTTTAGGAAAAGACAAAAAGATGTCTGATGGATTTAAGAAACCTCGTTTAACAAATGGAAAGAAAAAAACGAATCTTCTGATACAGATTTTTCGTAGAATTTTCGATAACGGAGCAATAAACCCCGACTCCATTCGTAACTGCATCTTTTTTTAATTAATGCACTTTTACAACCGTTCCGAGCTTTCAGTCTGTGCAATTTCATCATAAACCAAAAAAGCACTCCAACTTTTCCAACTTTCAAGAATAGCTCTGCACTGAATAAAATGAACCAATTTTACAGCATTGCAGAAATGTCAATGCATATTCTTATATCGTTGAAAAATATAACTCAAAACATTTAATTTAATTAAGAAGAACATTTTGTAGGTTTAGATGCGGTTCCATCTTTGCAAATTCCAACCGAATTGTTTCGCTGAAAATTTCAAGAAAATGTACACACGTTAGGAACTTTCATCATTATCTATGTTTTATCGTTCTTTTGGGGATTTCTTTTCAGCCGTCTTACATGCTCGAAACTTACCATTAAAATTGTTTATTTAAGCAATGTTGAGAGGAGTGTAGTGCAACAAACCGGAAACTATTTACATCGCGAGCAATGTTTAATTTGCAGGTGCGAAACTTTATTAATTCACGCTGTAATTAACTAAGTTCTAATTGCTTTTGAGAAAAATTTAATACTTGAGCTGTTTTCACACTTTAAGAAATTGATATTCGTTTATGTATTAATTTAATATTCTGTCATTATTTTAACGTGTAATTCACAATGACATTGTAGAAACTCAATTTGTAATAGTAAGAGAGTGGTAATGTGGAAAATGAGAAGACGATGCAATGGTTAGTAATATAGATTCTGCCTCTTCAATGTTCTGTTCCAAACTTCACACGACTTAAGGTGAGAACTTTATTCCAATAATGTTAGGAGTTGGAATACACAAAGAGAGGTATTGTTATGTTACATTTGCTTCTAGAGTCGCATTACGGAACAGAAAATAACATCATACAAAAATTAAAACTCAATTTGAAATTACTTTGTTTGATGACTTGTTGTAACATCATCTACTCATATTCTGTTCACCAGTCAATTTATTTACCTTCCTTCTTCTATTTTTGGATCATCTATTTTCTATTTTCTGTTTCTTTTGATTCTGTAAAATGTATTTCTTATCCAAAAATAAAATTGGATTTATTATTTATTAATTTTATTTTTAGATTCAATCAAGCACTAGAAGATCCACATTTTGAAAATGTATCTTTCATTCCTTAGCATTTTTATTCGTCTGTTTTCTGTCTTCTATCTTCTGTTTGTGATCATTTAGTGTCGTATTTTTTCTACATTTCACCTTCTAACTTTTTTTTATCTAGATTCTACTTTCTGTTTCTAGTATTTTAGTTTCTGTTTTCTTATTCGATCAAAATATTTAAAGCCGTATCTTTATGTTTTTTTTATTCACGTATCTTCTACCGGATAGGATAATATTTACAAAGATTCTTAAAAATAAAATACAGAGAACAAATAGAAAAAAGAAATTAAGAGAAAATTTACAAAGTTGTAAGTTGAAAGATGAAATGTAGACGACAACAAGTAAAAGTTTGAAAATAGAAATTAGATAAAAAAAACTAGAATATGGAAGGCAGAAGTTTTCGTTAAAGCTGAAGAATCGTAAAGAGAAAGAAAATAGAAAGTTGACACTAAAAGATTATCTTAAAATAGACTGAAATGAAGTAGCTTTTTTACAATTTTTATTATACTTTTTTCTCTTTTGTAGCTATTTTATTGCGTTTTCAATTTTTCTCATCTCTTTTCTGACTTCTATCTTTTATTTTTGATCATCTTGTTCTTCTTCATATTTCTACTCTCTGAATTTTCATTTTGACATTCATGACTTTTAAATCCGGTTTCATCAGTCTTAATCTACTGATTTTTATCATCAATTTTTCTCTTCTAAATTTTAAGTTTTGTCTTCTATTACGTTTTTAGTTTTCTAATTAATGTTTTTTTTATTTCTTTAATATATTTTACGTTTTGGCTTTTAGATTTTTTTGGACTCTTCCAGACATATAAAATTTATAGAAACTAAATAAAAAAACTTCAAGGTAGAACACACAAGCTAAAAGGTAAAAGACGAAAAATAGAAGAGAACAAATAAAAGTTTAGAAATAGGAACTAGATAGAAGAAAACAGAAAGAAGAAGACAGAAGCTTTAGAAAAGCTAAAAAATAGTAGAGAGAAGATAAAAAGCAAATAGAAGATTATCTCGAAGAAGACTGAAAAGCAGATGATTACAGCTTCTTTCTTTTTCTTGTTTTATATCTTTTTTTTCTTTCATATATCTTCTATATTATAGCTTTTTTGTTTAGTGGGTATTCAATCTGTATCATCTGCTGTCTGTCTTTTGCCTTTAGTTTGTGATCATCTTGTTTCACATATTTGCTTCTGCTTCTTTCTAGTTTCAATGTACATAGTTTCTTTAAATTTTTGCTTTTTATCATCAATTTTTCTCTTACCTCTTTCACAATTTGTTTTCTATATTTAATATCTACTTTATGTTAGTCTTCTAGTTTTTGTATTATACGTTCTACCTTTTAGTAGGAACGTCGCCATAATTGCTTTTTTGGATGGGCACTGCCTACCCTCAAAGCACGTGACCACTCTGGCCCACCCTTGGCAAGGCCACTGCCTTTCAACTTTTTCCATTTACTTATTTTCTATTGTAAGATAAAATAAACAAAAGTAATTGAAAATAAAAGATAAAAGACAAACAGAAGATGGAAACTAAATAAAAATTTCTACAATGTAGAAGACAGAACCTGGAAGGTACAAAACAGTAAGTAAGTTTAAGAACAGAAACTAGAAAATAGAAACCAGACTCTAGAAGTTTACTTCAAAGATTAGAATGTAGATTATTTGATTTTTCCATCAATCAATATATTATTTACTTTCTATTACTTTATTAAATATTTTTCAAATTTTTAGTGATAATTTTATTCCTTAATAATTTCTCAATCGTGCCTGAATAGTTTCAGTTTCCGTTTAATAATAAGTAGCTATTCAACAAACTCCGCAGTGAATATATTTCCGTTCCAAGAAGGATAATACTAAAGACAGTCCAATAACAAATGATCTAGGAGATAAAACCAGAAACCGTCTAATATATCAGCACTCTTTGTAGTCTCTTATTGGGTCAGAACATCCACAAAACTTGTCTTACTAATTCTACTAATAATCTTCCAAATTTAAAAGAATTCCCTTTCGTGTTACCTTGAGAATAACAATCGATTCCCAGCCCAAATTCCCCTTTTAATTAACTCTCCAAAAACATTTACCTAGCAAATTTGTCTATTTACTCATTCGCAATTCCGTCTACATAAATCTGATTACCATCTGGTATTTAACAACAAATATTATAAAACCTCTCTGAGCAATATCGTCGAATTTAGAAATCAACAAATTAGTAGTCTCTGAAGACTTAACAAAGGAAAAATGAGAATAAAAAAAAATCTCGTCTCAAGTAGTTCATTAGACCGTCGAAACTTCAGACAATAAACTCCTGAAAGAATCGGATATGGGAGTGGCGGCGGCGTATTTCGGCGGATTCAGGTAGATTTCGAGTCGATTTCTCGTGGGTCTGTTTAGTTCAAAAGAGAGAGACACCAGCGTATCTGTTTATCGAACCTTCCGACGGCCAATTACATGCGTATCAAATTCCTGCTGACGCTGCTTCTTCTACAGAAGAGAGTTTGTTTGTCGACGAATTTTCAACACTAATTATGCAAACTCTAGTGTTGGACTAATTATAAGAGAGTTTTGCACTCAAGAAAACATTGATATGTTGTAAAATAAAAACAAGTTGTTTTTGATAGAACATGAAATTGCTACTTTTGATACACATTAAAGACATGTCAATACGATTCTTCCAATGGGGAATTTAAACGAATTAAGAGAATTTAATTCAAGCAAAAACCCGGCCTACAACTACTTCAGAATCACCAATTAAATAGACAATTTCGAATTTCCCGCTTCATTTCACTTCGCATTCGCTGTAAAATTCTTTTTTTCTTCACACAATTAAAGTAAATGTTTGTATGACTGGAAAAAATTTGCTTCGCAACCGCACATTCAACTTCTCTCCCAATCCATGTTTATAGGAGATTTGCTTTTCCGAGAAGAATAAAATTTCTTGTTGCCAAGTCAGTTTGTCTTAAACTCAGACGCCCACAATTCTAATTTATCTGCGCTACGAATTATAACACTAAAAAATCTCTAGTACAAAAATTTTGTTAGCTTTAATTTAAATATGGAGAAGAGTTTAACGCTTTGGGATGTCAGCAATGCGGTCGTGTATAAGAAGATTAAAAGCATGTCATAATACGTGCAAGTTTTACATATTTATTTTTGAATAAAAAAATATTCTTGTAAATAATTAAAGGTTTTAGTGAAAACATCAACAACATGCGATTGAATTTCATCATCTCTTTGTTGTCTAACAACTTGCTTTGTTCTTTGTAGATATACAAACACATGAAAAGAGGTCTTTGCATCGTCTCTAATGTTGTTATACTATCGATTTCAATGTTGATGATATTTAGACAAGAGACTTCTTTATGTTAACAGGAAATAATTGGTAGGTCAGTTTAGCTTTGTTATTTGTTTGGGAATGAGTGTTCTACACAAAAGCAAATTTACTAAACTGACAGTGGGTAGTTTTGTTACAGTTGAATAAACTTTTAATGTCAGGTTTGAAATTAATCGTAAAAGCAAAGTGCTAAATTATTAATGGCGATGAAAGTGAGCGAGGGTATAATAGGACGTAATAGATTTGTTTCGTTGATGTTCGAGGAAATTGTAAACAAATAAATGATAGAGGAAATTTTGAAGGTGAAATTGTACATTAGTTAGAAATATCTTCCAGGTCAAAATATTCGCAAAATGGAAAGGTTGGCGAAACGTCGGATCACTTGTTTATCCTTGTAGTTACTTATCAACTCATTAGAAATATAATCGTATTATTATTCGCTAAGATATTTGTCAATGTCAGTAGTGAAGTTCCTCAGGATTGAAATAACTTTAACCAAAAACGACAATTATTTATTTCCAATAAAGAAAAAAAGCTGTAACAGAGAAAATTTGGTCAAGTAAAAAATGCAAGAGAAAATAAATAAGTAAAAAATTTTTTTAATTTCTTTCATGTTCTATAGTGCCCATTCTTCGAATATTTTGACCTCCCTTAGTATACAGAGCGTCTCGTTTAGTTGAGACATTAGAAGTATCTGGAGGACAAAAAAATATAATCTAAAATTTTCCTCATTTCTATTGTAGAATGAGTTCTATAGTTCCAAATTATTTTCAACTAAAAATGGTTTTACATAAATCTTATTTTTAAAGTAATTATAAGAAACTGAAACCATTTGAAAGTTCTGAGATTTTTAAATTTAAATTTCTTTAATCGCTTTGATTCAAAAGTAAAGTATTGAAAATAATTTGAACAAATAGATTCTATAATTGTATATAAATGAAATACAGGGTGTTATGGAAGTCCACGTACAAATTTTAATCATTAGTAGAGTTCAGCAACTTTTTCCGAAATTCAACGGTTTTAAACTTAAAATCTAATGTAATTCTAGCTTAAAATCAATACCCGCCTATGCTTTGTGTGTTTAATTCTATCAATAAACTCACTTTCAAGCAAAAACTAGACTCAAAAACTTTCTGATTGTAAACATATTGCGATAGGTTATTTATAAGATTTCTGACCTGTCATTCGTTGTAATTGCTCCAAATGTCCACCATTATTTCAGATGAAGACCTGCATCCTCCTTAATAAAAAACTCTGGATTTGAGCTGGAATCTTCGGCTACTCCAGTCATACGTTTGATCAGTTCTTCAACTGTGTTCACCATATTCACGCACACTAATTGTTTCATATGACCCAAAAGCAAGAAATCACACGGATTTAAATTCACAGAACTAGCAAATCTACAACACAGGACAGAAACGGCTTAACCACTTTTTTTCAAAATTATTATTTAGCCAATTTGTTACGGCCCTTATGGAGTTCGGTTGAGCTCAATTGTGTAAATACCACGCAGTGTAGCCAAGAGCACTTATTCTAATAGGTACAGTAACACCACAACCGTCAGTTCGAAATTAGAAAAATTTACTATTTTTAAATTATTAATAAACAAACAACGGATAACTGCATGAAAACTAATTCGTGTACTCGGACGATCAGCCGATCACAGACTGGCGATATCAGGTAAAATGAAGATAATTTTTTGTGCATTGGTTTTTTGACACAAAAAACAATACGTTTGCCATCGAAAAGAATTTGTTTTCTTTTATGCTTCACTCTCACTTTACAAAGGTTAACAAAATTTGCAGATACAGATTCTCTCCATCAACTAAAATCATTTTCAAATGTACAGGGAGTATAATAAATGAGTTCTGAGACAAACTTGTTTTAAATAGAACACTATATTTTTTGCATTTTCTAGAGTGGCTTCACATATTGAGAATTTTGAACACAACTTTTATTAGACGGTTCTTTGTAATTTCATTCAATTCAAATCAAATTTTTTCAGCAAAAACACATTTTTTGAAAAATTCTCACACAAAAATCAAAAAAATTAGAAAAATTGAATTTATACTAACTAAAAGTAGAAAGCTTAAATTAAAAAAAAAATTGACGCATTGGTAATGAAAAGTTCCTTAAATGAAGACGTTTGTTAAAAGTTGAATAACTTTGAAAAATTTAAATGACTATATTTTGTTGCAGCATCAGAAAGACCTTCAAATTTTCTTTCTAAAAATATCAACTTTCAAGAATCTATGTTGGTTGCATCGAAAAAATTCTTAGGCTCATTATTCCTCGTGAATCAACCCGTATTTGAAAATAATTTCAGTTGATGCAGAGAATAGTGTCTACAAATTTTATTAAAATTTTTTTTAAATATTTTCACATTTAAAGGCCAATAATGGACTTTGCCTACTCGCTGAGACAGCCTGTATACAGGATCATTATTAGAAGTTTATGGAGAACACGTATTTCAATCGAGTTAAAATTTTGCATCTATAGGTTTTTGAATATGGTTTATCAAAGCAAAATAAAGAAGATTTTGTTGCATTTCCGCTTATACTTTGACTTTGTTATTGTTATTTTAAATAGAACAGGTTGTATATTATTGCAATTTTGGATTTCTTAATGAATTTTAGTTTCAATTCAAAAACCACTTAAAGTATCTAAAATTTATATTTTAGAGTTATTCACGTTATTTTAAACAAAATTACGTCTGCAATGGTTAAGAAAAATAAAAATTGTACAAAAACTAATTGAGCTGGAAGTCAACTATTTTCAGTATTTACTAGACCAAGGAATTGCTCAACCACATATTCATCTGACATCCGTCAAAATGTTGATTTTCAAATTTAAGGATATACAATCATGGATAACTTGATTTTGTCAAATGGATTACCACAGCAGTTGTTTTAGTAATGCATGGAAAATTAAATTCTTTTCAACTGCCGTGAACTAACTGGTAACTGCCAATGCAATTATTTGCAAATATCTCAAAAATTTTTGTTAACAGATGTGCAAATTTTTTAATCAAATAGAAGAGAATCAAATTCTGAATGCGTTAGTGAAACAAGTAAGATTTTGCACATTTTTTAATAAACTCTCATAAAACCAAAATATAGAGTGCCATTAGTCACCTGGCATGTATTTTTCTAATTGAAAAAATGTGTGCAGATTAATAATAAATAATTTATTTGGAATTTTTTGAACTCGCGATTCGGCCTTGAGCGGAGCTATGACGTCAAATGTAGTGAAACGTCATATTTGAAATTCAAAACTGGCCTCCAGCTTGTCAAATGATTGTCAGATAGAATGCTTGGAACATTGCCGCATCCATCCAAATTTCCAAAAATTTGGTTGAATGAATTTAGCTGCTTGGCATCTTCCATCTCAAACTTTTGGGTGTGCCTTAGGTTTGAAATCTATTCTACTTCTATTGGATTGGGAAACAGACCAGCTTTACAATAATAAATAATAATGTTTTATAAGAGTGCTTGACAACTCAAACTTATGAAGATAAAGATTATTATTATATACTAGAGTGGTTTTGACAGAGCGTAAATTTGCAATTAAAAAAAAAAGGCACTTCAGCGTAAGAATGTAAGTGATTTATTCTCCAGCATCGTACAATTGTAACTCTACATACTGAACCCAGCAAGTTTCCCATTTCTATAAACTTTCTAAACAGTATTTTTTAGAATTTCTTCAAAACAGGCATTTTTCACTTCTTCATTTGATATAAATCTAGTTCCATCAAACCAGGACATTATTCAACTCAAAGTTTTTTTGAATAAAGCACTTTACCCCGGTAAAATGACAACTATAATAATAAAAAACACTGATATAAAGAAGTGTCCCAAGTCCAAAATCACTAAAGCTGACTAGAGTTCCTATATAGGAACTCTAAAGCTGACAAGTTGACAAGCTGAGAAACTGACAAACGCGATAAACAGCTACATGTGACGTCACATGAGTGTTTCAAATCCCTTTAAAATTTTGCAAATTCTAATAATTTCATTAGAACGGATTATTGTACAACTCAAATTTTGTTTATAGAGCTTATTTTATACTATTTTTAAGCCAACAAGACAGTTGTTTCAAGAAATTATGACAGAATCGCATTTGGTCTATGGAATCCTGAAAACGTTAACTTTCAGCTGACTTCAAATAAACGGAGAAGAAGATTAAAATAATAAAGTAGAAAATTGTTTTTACTTTCTATTTTTTTTCTTCACCTTCTATTACACCTTATATCTTCGATCTTTCTTCTTTCAATTTTTTGTTTAACACCTTTTATTTTCTGTTTTCTTTTTTTTATTTTCTGTCTTTATTATAATTTCTAACGTCTGCTTTTTGTCTATTGAATTTCAATTTTCTTCATTTAATTCCTTCAGTCTTTTGTTGTTGATCATTAATTTCTTCTTCTTTTCATCGTCTTTGTATTCTATCATTTAGCATTCTGTCTTTTAACTTCCCCCAATCAGTCCTTATCTTCAATCTTCATCAGTTTGAAAATTTCTAATATTTTTTTTTCAGCAGAAATGAATCTGTTGATTGAGAAAAAACAAATAAAAACCAAACCTGTATGGATAATGAAATTTCACCAGATTACTAATAGATACAGTTATTCGCTAAAGAAGTGAAAAAAAATGCATGGTAACAACTGTTAAAAAAAAAATTATTAATAAAAAAGTAACTTTCAAAAAAGGTAAAATAAAAAGATAAATTCCACTTAGTGTTAAATTTCCCTTTTAGTCTTCTCAAACAATTACTTTCTGGCCGAAAGTCTCAAGAGACATTAACCTAACCGGAAGCAAGTTTGACGCTTCTGCCACAAACTGTCTCAACTAAAGACAAGCTCTGACGCATAATTATTAAATCAAACCTTCGGTGTAAACTTGCAACACTCCTCCCACTTCTAATTTTGTTTAAATCTAAATTTATTACTGCAGATGTAGATATCTTATCTATTTTTTCTTGGTTTATGTGAGTGAGTAAGACGATCCCTACAATTAGCCCCATTCACTACCCTCCGAAAACCGCTATAATTTCCCTTTCGTGCGTCTCAAGTATAGTGTGTGAAAGATTCTCGGAAGCAATTAATAGCAAGCCCCTTCCAGACAACTGGAACTACGTGACAGGAGAGATAGCGATATCTGGTAGAATCGAAACCGATCTCACATACACATTCATACATAGACATCTACCAAACAAAATTTTCACTAATTGAACAACTTTTCGGTAGGGCGGCTTGACGAAACTTTGTTCGACCATGACGTGTATTATCGTCACGAACAAAATTTACATACAAATTAGAGAAATTAGGAAAATCTGGATAGCTGTATTGAACCTTGAGGCTTATAACTTCACACTTTGATTCATGCTTCAATTATGTATTAATTTCAGGAAACACTTGGTTGGTTTATTTGATTTGTTATTTCATTTATTACTGTATTATAAAATGATATGAAAGACAAAATTTAGAATTTTAAATTAACAAAAAACGAAAAAAATATATTTGCAAGAAAATTAGAAAGATAAAAATTGACATACCTACAAATTATTGACAGTAGACTAAAAAATTGGAAGATGGTAAAAAACTTAAAAATTGTAGGAGAACTGCTGCAAAAGGTTCCGGAAAAGGTTGGATAAAACACAAATAAGTAGGTACAAATCCGCTAAATATTTCTTAGTATGTTGATACACTTTTTTTAACGATTGAATCATTTGTTGTAACATTTTTTTCACAGAAACATGCGTTTTGAAAGCATCAGGCGTTAAACTTACTGTCCACGCATTTTGTATTTTATATGAGGAAACAGAAAGAACTGATTTAGTGATAAATTAGAACATAGACACCGATTTATATAAATGGATGTTCTGTTCTTTCAAATAGTTCAAAGTCTGACAAGCACTTTTTTGATTACGGGGCATCCAAATTAAAAAAATAAATAAATAAATTGTGCTTATGTAAAATTTCGAATATTTGTTTCACGTCAAGCTTATAATTGCCTTAAAGTTGCATGGAAGTCGACTTAGTGCAGCATCAACGTTTATTAGAATAGCATCTGTTTTTGGACATCTTCTTGCGATCTTTGTCTCTGAAGCTAGTTCCACTACATTTGAATTTGATAAACCAGTCAGAAAGTTTACTTTATAACCAAATGCAGAAAAAAGCTGGTTCATGCTGTGTTTTTCAAATGAGTTTTCATCCAGAATTGTATATGAAAATACTTACGTGTGATTATCATTTAAATCAAACTAAAATTTTACGGTATTTTATATTAACAAAACTACTGAGCAGATTTCTGTTTTTTTTTTTGAGGGACTTATATAATAAATGTTAAACGTTTTAAAAATTATGCGCCTCCGACTAGTACTCTACTCCAGAATCTTTAGCCGCAACCCTCGTGAAAAAAACAGATTAAATACTGAAAACATCAGATGGTTTATCAAAAGTAGACGACAAAAGATACCAACTAAATAAATTGAAAGTAGAAATTATAAGATAGAAGCTATGAATTAGAAAGCTTGAAGGTGAAAAAGCGTACTAATAATGTAGAAGACAGATGACACTTAATAATAGATAGAAAAAAAAATGAAGAATGTTGGAGGTATGAGAAAGAGATTAAAACATAGAAAAAGACAGAATTTAGACGACGATAGATAAAAATGAAAATTGAAACTAAAAGCTAGAAAGTAGAAATAGATAAAAATAGAGATAAAAACCTGAACAAAATACAAAACAACAAAAAAAACAAATGAAAAATAGTAGAAGATAAAAGAACATTGAAAAGAAGTACTTTTAAAAAAAATCAAAATATAAATGATCATATAAAGAAGCTAGAAAGTTAAGTGCAAAAAATAGAAAATAGAAAATGAAAAATTCTTCAAAAAGTTAGACGACCCAAAACATTATTTCGAAGACAGCAGGCAAAAACTGGAAAATAAAAAACAGAAAACACAAGGTAAACAGTAGAAAAGAAGAAAGTAGAAAGTGAGAAGCAAAGAAAAAAACAGACAGTAGAAAATACACTTAAAAAAGAAAATTCAAAAAAGGAGTACAAAATAGCAAATAAAAAACAGGAACTATATGAAAAATACTAGAAGATAAAAAACAGAAGGTAGAAAATTGAAAAAAGTACTCTTACAAAAAAGTAAATAGAAAACAACAACTTGATAAAAAAACTAGAAAGTAAAGTGTATAAAGTAGAAAATAGAAGGTAAAAGATAGAATGCAAAAGACAGAAAATTCTCCAAGAAGATAGAAGACCTTAGACATTATCTCAAAGATAGTAAGCAAAAACTGAAAAACAGACGGTAGAAAGTAAAAAGAAAAAAATAAGAAGTGGAGAAAAGATTTACAAAAATCAGAAAAAAACAAGCAACTAAAAAACAAAACTTAAATGAAACACACAGTTAAATCTCTTTATAACAAAAAATCAGCTGCTATTATTTGTTTTTCCATAAGAAGTCGTAATTAACGAAGAACACTCTATGACAAAAAAAAATATTTTTTCGATATAATTATCATGTACCATTCCTAAAAAAAGTTTGTTTTATATCAACTTGTTATAAACAAATTATAGATGTTGATGAACAAGTGAGCATTGTTTTTAGCGCTGAGAAATGAAATTTCTGTTCTATTTTTCGCATCTTTTAAGATTCCAAATGTACTCACATTTCAAAAAAAAGTAACGATTATTTAAATTGCACTTTTCACTTTAAACGCAAATACATTTGTTATTTTCAGTTGTTTGTTATTTTGTTAGTCTCTCTGTAAAACGAAAACTATCTATAACAAACAATAATACTCCCTTTAATTTTGTTACACAGGATGTTCAAAAAAAGTGATAAAAATTTTAAGTGATAATAGTATGACCCTAAACAAGAAGAAAAATCTTTATAAACATAGGTCCACAAAGCAATAGCTTCGAGGTTAGGAAAAGCTATACATTTTGAAACATTTTTTGGCAGTCATTTATTACTTACTTGTTGAATAAAAGCAGACAAAAAAAAGTTACATTAGTTATTCTAACTGTTCTTATTCCAGTTCCAAGAAAATATGACATTTTTGGATGATATTCGAACACTTTCTAGAACCCTTTCGTTTAGTTGAATTTGTTGAGTTTTTGAATTAATTTTCACTGCGACTCTTAAAGACTTTTTACACTTACAGGTTTTTACAGTTTTCATCAGTAGCATTCAATGATGTCGCAAAAAAAAATCTGCGCATTTAAATCAGGTAATCTTGCAGGTCATAATGGCAATCCGCCTCTAGAGTAAAGAATGTCCCACAAATGAGTAAATTTCCGTATCTCCGAAACCTTTGATTTGCGGACCCATGATCATTAAAACTCTTCCGCTTATTTGGGTCTATACTATTACCACTTAAAATATTTTACCATCTTTTTCAATACCCTGTTTATAATTTTGACTGTAATGAAAGGTGTAAAGTAGAAAGCAGAAAGTTCAAAAAAGTAGAAAACATAGAATAGAAGATAAAAAACGAAACCTACAAGACCTTAATCCAATATCTATTTAAAAAAAATATATAGAGTAAATTCATTTGTAAAATCGAAACTCAAGAAATAAAGTAACAACCCGATTGATTTTAGTGTTTTCAGTCTAACGTTTCCAGCCAAAACATTTACATTGTGTTAACCTTAAATTACAATCAATTCTGTGAACTTGAGTACAATTTAGAGAAGTTAAACTTGAGACATAAATAGATGACAAAATACAGAAAATAGAAAACGAAAGACAAAAAATACATTAATACTAATATTTTTCCCTTGAATACAAATCTCAAGTTTGTATATCGTGTTAGTAGCAACTCTGAATATTAAATCGCTTAAATATGCTTAAATGCCCCATGTTTATGTCAGGTCCATCATTCTTCCTCCGCTCCATCAATCCGTCGCATTCTTTGATTAAAATCCTACAAGAGCGCCCCATTTCCCAAATCCATCCAAGTACGAACATAAAAACGCCGCTTCCAATGGAGATTTATTTCATAAACATTCCTCGTGACATTAGATATAGAACTCGATATGTGCTTCTAATTTATTTAACATTTTTCCCCTATCACGTTTTCTATATTTTCCTATTACGACGTATTTTTTATAGATCAAACACAACACAACACTACAGTGGAATGTTTTATAAACCACTTTTGTCTTTATTATACATACACCGAGATAAAAAGTTTTAACGAGAAAAAAGACAATGTTTTGTATTTTGTTGAAAATACCTCTTGATGGTTGATATTAATAATATCAAAAATGTATTATTAGATGATGTTGGTTTAAAGTGGGCGGTTTTGGCTGCGTAGGAGTGATAAAATAACACTTTTAAAGTGGAAAAGTTTGGTTGAAAGTTGTCGAAGCGACAAAGTATGCAGAGCTTATTGAAGAGTATAAAGAGATTATTACAGTTAAATATTTAAATAATTCAATTTTGGTTAAAACGGAAAAGTCGTAAAAAACGGAAACAATTTGTTTGAAAAATGTAAAGTAATCAAATATCTAACTTTAGATATTTTACGTCAACAACTATAAAACTTTACATTATCATTTTGTGCTGCTTTTTATTGATTTTTGTTTTATGAGCAAAAAATTTGAATGATATTTCTTAAATTATATTAGATATTGTATTTTCATTCTTTTCAAGAAAAATTTTATAAAATACAATCTTTGTTAAATAAATTATTCATGGTTTGTTTCATTACTTCAAAGTGCATACTCTTGTTTAAAGTAAACTAAATTTACATTAGAATAAATAATTACATTTTATGCTGCAACGCCACGTTTTGTTAAATCTCTATTTCAGTTGGGCAAAATTTCTATAATTAGGGAAATAAACGAAGAGTTTCAAGCTTCAGAATAATTTCATTCAGTTAAAATAATTCAACTGTATAATAAACTTTAAACAATGATAAAAAATAACCAACACAAAAAATTAATAAATCAAATGGTAAAAGATTAAATTTAGATTTGAGAAAATAAATAAAAAATTTTCAAGACAAATTAGAAGTTGAACATTAAATCTGTCCAGCATTTTTCTGACAAGTGTTCTCATTTATTTTTGTTTTCTTCTTAAAAATTTGTTTTTTGAGACCTATAAACTATTTTTTTACAATATTTTTTGCGGTTTTTCAGTTTTCTGAAATAATAATACGTTGATTCTTTTTCTTTGATATTCACTCTCTATTTTTCAAAATTCTTTAGTTGTTTGAGAATTTTCAATTCTCTTGTTTTCGTCTTCGACTTTTCACTTCTTTTATCAATTTTCCGATTTTTCCTATTTTTTCAGTTTTTTGATTATTCGCTACTTTCAAATACGATTAGTAACTGTAGTTGATTTCAATTGTTTTAACTTATTTTAGTTTTCTTGATTACATTGATTTCTTTGTCTCTCTTCTTTAGATTTTTAAAATCTTTTAATTCTGTTGATTTTTTTCTGTTTTCTGATGTCTTCAATTCTACAAATTTTTTTCATTATTTTTAAACTTTGAACTTTTTTTATTTATTCAGTTTTTTAGAATTTTCAGAATCTTTAAACTCTTCATTTTTTGATTCTTTTATCTTTTAAATTTTTTGATATTATTATTCTATTGATTTCTTTGACTATTTAATTCATCTGTCATTTAACGTTCTTCAACCAATGAAAAAACCACAATTTTAGACATTTCTATGGTAACAAAAGAATTGCAGCAAATATTAGACTAGTAATGATTACAACAAATATTGTACTAGTCCTAAGAATGAATATTTTTAACAAATGAAAATCATTCTTAAAGCTTTACTTACAGCATCAATAATCTCCATCATTGTTACTGAGAAATCATCTCACTTCAATTAACATCGTAATTCAACAGGATTTTGGGAGTCTAAACAGCTAATTAATGTATTGAAAGCCATTTATGTGAGACGCTTTCTGACACTTATGACAGTTATCAAATATTTGTCAAAATAGCGCAATCATAAATAGCTTAATTTATAAATTATTTCATTTAAGTTCGAGAGATTTGATTCATTGAATAGTCCACCGAATACGATTCGTAGTCAATGTTTTGCAGATCATTTTTGCGGGCTGCTACTCATGTACAACGCCGCTTTCGAATTCGACTCGTGCAAGCAGTCGTCAAATTCATGTCCCAGCGCGTTGGCATTCGTAGCATCACCACAAAAATAATCAGCATAATTAGTTTTGTTGATTTTTAATTTTTTTCAATCTGTCAATATTTTATTGCTTTTCATTAAATTTTTCCAAAGTTTCCAATTTTTTATTTTAATTTTTTTATCCTTCAATTCATTCTTTGGCACTTTCAATTTTTTTTAAGGTGCTGCTCCTTTCAATTCTTTGTATTCTTTAGATTTTTTTAATTTATTTCATTTTTTATTATTACTTGTTTTTTTATTAATTCATTCTATAGATTCTACAGATAATATCAATTTTTCTCATAAATTTTTTTCCGTCAATCAGTTGATTGAGATTTCTCCAAAAAAATTTCCCAAAACTTTTGACACAATCATAGTAAATAAATCTATTCATTTTTCAATCCATTAAATTGTTTCATTCTCTGTTATATCGACCCTTTTCTTCATAAGTTGACGTCTATTTTTTTTTTTTTTTTTTTTTTGATCTTTGGTTTTGTCAAAATTTACTGATTTTCATTCAGTTATTCAAATTTTTGAATTCATTGACTTTGTTAAATGAGTTTTCTCATTTTTTTCTTTGAGTTTCTGACGTATTTTGGACGTTTGATCTCTGAATTTCCCGCAATTTTAATTCACAATTTTTTTCTGATTTTCTAATTTGTGCTTTTATAACATAAAATATAGACTATAGAGTAAATTTTCTGCAATTAATCACATAAGAAGCTATTCTTATAAAATAAATTAAAAAAGCAACTCCATTAATTCAGATCGCGATAAATCTTAATAGTGCACAAAATATCAATGCAAAATAAATAATGTTTTTAGTTAGAGTCAAAACTTGTTCAAAACATTAAAAGACACATCGTCTCTTAAAAAGTGCGGTATAATTTATCGTCGTTGTTTCTGTAAAGTGTTTTAAAACTTGTTTCAAACTTAAGCAGTAGTTTCAGTTCCATATTTACAAGAAAAAAGACTACAGCAAAAAGTTCTTTTTCTCTTGATCTCTTGCATCATCGTTGATCTTTCTATTGTTGTTATCAGCTTTAAAAGATTAACAGTAAATTTCGGCTTTCCTTAACCGATTATTAATTGCCTCCGGGCTTTCAGATCCACTTCCGGGAGTTTCCTTAAGCCGCATTCGTTCCACCAAGTCAACATTAGCAAATACCACAACTTAGACTATTTGAAAAATTCCAATGTTTTTTTCACTCAGAAATGTGTTATTCAAAACACCCAATTTTGTCACCACTTGTTTACCGAATACTGAAAACGTTTTCATCTAGATCGCTTACTTACCATATTTGACTTTCTAAAGCTTCTTTCGATGCATTCCGGGATTGAAAAGACGAGCTTTTTCTTTTTACCGAAAAACTTTGATGTGTTATTGACTAGAAAATGTAAACGATTGTCCCAAAAATCTACAATTAATTTTATTTGAAGAAATTTAGTAGCTTGCAAAATGGGAAAATTACAAACAAACATTAAATTCGGTTCTTGAAATTGATACATAATTAAACATCCGAGTTTGTTTTTGGTTTATTTATCCTCGGCATTCTTCCGCATTAAATTTCGCTCAATAGTTGCATTTATACAGTCTTATTCCATTTGCTTGAATGCTAAAGACTCAAAACTTCGCTACTTGGTATAACTACAGCTCCTATTTAGATAGTCCAAAGTTTCTAGTAATTCCTCTCAATCACTCTTCGAGCAATTAGATGCATCAAAAATCCGTTCAGCTTCAAACTCATTACAACTTTTGACTGAAATAACCGTTCGCATTGAACATAACCATTTTCCTCGTAGTGTAAATCAGTTAACATGATGCGGAAGCAGTTGCATGTGAGATTCTAAAGCTTGATATTACCTGGTACCGGTGTTGATTATCTCTTTAATACACTTCTATAAATAGTAAAGATTACATTGCATCGATTTTACATTGTTTGTTATTTTTGAAGCGTCAAGACGTTAAGCGTTTCATATAATAAACAGAAGAGAAGCTTCACTCCATACATAATCAGTCTGTTAGTAGCAGATTATTGTATCTTGCATACACAATCAGTTAGTTATCTCTAGAATTTCCTCGAGAGAGAGACTTAATCAACTTGTACAACGTCAACGTGTGCTGCTGTCCATCGATAATGTTGAGTCAAAAGCGTCTGAGAGATTAGAATAAACTGAAGTTACAGCCTCAAGTATTTTTACGGAAAAATCACAAGCGGTTTTGTGTTTGCATTTCAAGCAAACTACGAGTTAATACTTGAGGTCAAATCCTTGCTTTTGCTGCTGTAAAATATGTGCGGATTTTAGGGTGCTTTTTATAGTTATTGGCCGATTTGGGATGGTGCCGATGATGGCAGCTGGATATATTCTAGTAAAAAACAGACGCAAATAACATTTTTAAATAATTTTACAACGCGAAAATTTTTATTTACATTAAAAAACAGAAATTTTGAAACAGGAAAAAATGCAGAAAATTTGAAGAATCGCATAACATCAAAAAATATCAAAAAATTAAAAAGTTTCACAATGCAGCAAATTTCTAAATTCAGACAATTCCGAATTCAATATCAAATAGACAAAAAATTTAAATGGAAAATTTTCCCTAATATTTTGATTTTATATTTAATTAATTTGTTTTAATTTTTTCGATTCTTTAGATTATTTATTCAAACATTTCTGATTCTTCCTTTCCTTTCGATTTCTTGTTTATGCTTTTGATTTTTTTATGGATTTTCCAAATTTTCCCTTTTTTTAAATGTTCTATTTGTTTTTTCATTTTCTTCAGTTCTTGCTATCAATATTATCAAGTCTCTAAGTTCTATCTTTAATTTTTGATTTTTTCTTATTCTTTCAATTTTTTCTTATTTTTCTTCTTGATTTTTGCTTTTGGGTCATTCAGTCATTTATTCAGATTCTTCTAATTCTCCCAATTTTTGATTTTCTTGATTTGATGTTTTTCATGATTTATTCAATTTTTTCTGTTTTCTTAGTTCTTTCAATTTACACTTTTGATACTCTAATTTGATTGGTTTCATTTAATTTTTCAATTCTTTTTTCTCCGCTTTTAAGTCTGTTAATTCTTTTGATTATTTGTTCAATTTTATCTATTTTTTTCAATTATTCCAGTTTCTTCTTTTGTTTTTTCATGATTCTAGCTTTTAAGTCATTTGATTATTCATTCACTTTTCTCTGGTTCTTTGAACTTTCTCAATTTCCTCTTCTAATTCTTGTATTTTGTTAACTTACTTTGATTCTTTTAATTCGTTTTCCGTGATTGTTGCTTTTGAGTCTTCTGATTATTTATTCAAATTTTTCTAATTCTCTCAATTCTTTTGATTCTTTTTTTTTTCAAGTCTTTTGCTTCTTGCCGCTGAGTGTTACATGCTTATTCTATTTCACTTATTTGTATAGTAAAAACAAAGACAAAACTAATGGCGCATGGAAGTGTTATTTAAAATAGTTTTATGGTTTTAGGATAAAATTTAGAAAATTTTACTATATTAAGAAATTCTATAACATATAAAAATCAGAAAATATAAAAATATATAATTAAAAACATTCAATAACTCTAAGAAAATCTTATAGAATCCTGAAAAACTGAAAGACCTTAAATACTAAACAAATTATTAAATAATGAAAAGTTTTGAAAAATCTGAAAAAATATTAAAATTATTAAATTCACAAATAACTAATTATTTTTTGAAAAATCAGAAACAGCATTCAAGATCAAGATTTAAAACTTATAAATAATTTAATTTAATATATGTACTGGAAAGAAAATTAAAGCATTGTCTTCAATCCGGAATTTTATTTACATTAAAAAACTCATCACAAAGGATCTCGACTTGCAGGTTAAAATTTGCATTTTTTATGGATGTAGAGTAAGATTGGGCAAACTTTTCTTTTCATTTTGTTTTACTTATTAAGAAAATTATTTAAGGAAAAAGTTTGGAGAAAAATGAACAAAGTTTAAGCCTGTATGTTTTTCCTATAAACCAACAAAAAATCACAAACTATATTCTCTATAAGAATTTACTCAAACGCCACTTTCTATTTAATTCCATAATCTCCAAACTTTTTTTATACAAAAGAAAGAGTTTTTCAAGTTGTTGAAGCTTTTGCCGTTTAGTAAATTGTTATTACTTCAGTGTTGTTTTTATTCGCTGCTTTACCAACAAGAAAATAAGAATCCTTTTGTCTTTTAATAAAATGTGTGTTGAGGAAAAACACATAAAACAAGAGGTTGTGCTTTCATAAAGAAACTTTATAATTTTAATCTCGAATTAACAAGTGTATCATGATACAACGATTAAATTAACTTTCAGCAGTAATTTCCTGTCAAAAGCAACAAACGTAACAAATTTAATTGTACGTTACTAATTTAACCCTTTTACAGGTAGATTCAGATTAGCAAATCGTGAAAGATTAACTTAAATTATAAATGATTTTGGAGCTGCGAAAGTGAAGAAAGACTCATGGGATCTAGGAGAAATTTTAGATTCATAGCAAAAAAAGTATATCAGTCTTTGAAATGTTTTGGTGTAGTAATATCAAAGTCTCTTTGTATCAGTGCTTTAATTAACACTAGCTCGAGTATATCTCTATGTAAAACACTGTCAGTCTCGATTTGAATTTCGTGCAGCAAATAATTTCCACCCCAAATTAATTATAATCTAACAAAATAAAATAACAAAGATAAACATCATCATCATCCTTCTCTTCAAACTATATGTAAATTCCATGTCGCTTTTATTACCTTTATTTGTCTTTGTCAATTGTTGAAACACGTCGAAATCCAATTAAATAACAACCCAACAAAAGCATCTATATTTTCATTATAAGCAGATAAAGTTTCACTTAAAATTTTGTAGAATAGCACAACACTTGTTAGTAGTTGGTCGTTAACTTTAAATATGACCTTGTTTTATTAAAATTTACTTTTCTTCGCCTCATTTTCTTGAGAAATATTGATTCTAAAATTGGAACATAAAGTATCCGTTTTTTTTGTTAGATGGAAAAATGTCACTAGCAGCTTAAATGTAATTAAGAGCTTTGCTTTTTGGTTTTGTTAGTCTTTTCTAATGTATTTGTAAGAAGATTAATTCATTTAAGAAAAGTTTATAGGTTTTTATATTAATAGAAAAGAAAAGTTTCATAGATTAGACAATTTAGTAAAACTGGAAATAGTCGGTGGTGTAATAAATCTTCGCTTTCTCTCCAAGTGTCTAGTTCTTGTACACTATTAATTTTCGTTGTCGACTACGATAAAACCACAATATTCGCACTTTACTCCTGCATAAATAAAGCAAGAAGTGACAGGGATCAAACTTAGACTTGCTTATTACATGTATTAAAAAAATTGAAATTAGAAACTAGGGTTGATGTGATGCAACTAATAATTTGTTGAATTTTTAAATAAGACGAGAATTGATTTTCTTGTCATGATGAGTGGGAATTAAGGAATTAGTATTCAGGTGGTATGACATATTGTCTTCAAGTATGTAATTACATTTGTATTGTAATAACAGTTAATTATTACCAAACTGACTTCCATTGAAAATTTACTTAATGTTTGATCAATAGAAGGCTTTTCAAGAAGAGTTTATTTAAGTAGCACTATAAATAAAAAAATCTTAAATGTGAAGAGTTTAGTTTAATAGAAAATAAATAAAAAAAGCAAATTAAGAGCGTTCTAAATAACATAACCAGAGACACGTTGGAGTAGTGAATTTTATTGTTTCGAGTTATATGCTAGTCCTTTCACAACTGTTCTTCACTTTTTCAATACCCAGTGGTTTGTTATTATTTATACAATGTCACCATTAAAATCTGCTCCATATAGAATTTTTTTTTTTCTATTAGGTTTAGTTAAAATTTGATATAAAAGTAAGTTTTTGCTTCTAATTAGATGAAAAATAACAACAACAAAAGTCATTAATTAATTAACTGTTATGGTATAAATTAGTTTATTTTTGAAATATTCATTATTACAAGCTAGTTCCATATAAATACTTTCCTTTTATTTTTTCAAAATTTTAATTTTAGTCACAAAAAATAATGACGTCATACTTGTTTTTCATACTCTTACAAAAATTTAATACTGAGAAATATCATACATTTAAACTCATTGGAAATAACATTAAAATTATTAGAACTTTGCACCACTTATTTCAATTTTTTTCTATGACGGCATTCAAATTTTTAAAATTCTCAAACCCAGATAAGAATATTTATTATGACAAAGGCTTGGAACGTTAAATATTCCAAAAATAACCTAATTTATACTAGTGAGGTGAACTTTGAATCTTAAAAAAGAATTATTTAACAAAAATGCCTAAAATGTCAACTTCACGCTAGATTCTTCAATTTTTGCACACATGCATAAAATTGCATTAGGAACAACATTTTCTAAAATAATTATCTCACCTTCAGCCTAGAAATACCATTTTCAGCCATTCCCTGCAAGAAATGTTAAATTTGCCCACAAACAAACGCCGCTTAATCACGTTTATTGTTGTCACTTTGCATCTTATTTGAAGTAAAAGGTGATCCCTACATCAAATTTTAACTAAACCTTATAAAAAAAAATCTTTCCCATATGGGGACGACTTTAATGGTAACATTATATGTATCAAATATTTAATTTTAATTTAATTTATTAAAAAATTCGGCAGGTTTTGGTTTGATTTTGGAGAATTTAGCTGTAAAATTTTCTGCTTCGTAAACCTGATCTGCTATTTGATTTCCTAATTATTTTATTCTTGAATTGATTCTTCGAAATTTTCTCAACTTGACTGCTTAATTTTTCTTTTATTTTTTTGTGGTTCTCTAGAGTCTCTATTTGCTCTTTCAATTTTCTCTTTAATTATTCTCATTCATTAAATTTGTGATTTTTAGATTCGTTTTCATTAGTTTAATTTAATTCTTTAATTCTTTGATTCTTTGATTCTTTGAATCCTTGATGCTTTAAATCTTTGATTTTTCAATTCTTTGATTCTTTAACTCTTTCAATTAATAACTCTCTGCTCCATTGATTTTTTGATTTTTTGATTGCTTCATTCTATGATTCTTTGTTTCTTCAATTCTTTGATTCTTTAATTTAATGCTTTGATTCTATAAATCTCTGATTCTTTAAATTTTCGATTCTTTAGTTCTGGGTTCTAATATTTCTCTTATTGATTCTATCTTTGATTCCTTGTTTGTTCTTTAGATTTGTATTTAATTCTTCAATTTTCTCATTCTCTCATTTTCCCTCTGATTTCTTTTTTGATTTTAAATCTTAAATTTTTTTTCATTTTTGATTCTACAATTCTGTTTTAAATTCTTTGATTCTCCTTTAAGTTTGCAACAATTTTTTCTTCAATTTTTCCCTTAAGACCTTATTGCAGAACTTCAAGCTATTCGGACTTTATCTAATATTTATTTACTGTAAAATCAGAAAGTTTGAAGATTTTGCTTTCACAAATGTTGCTTTTTTCTGAAATCATAGATCTTCAAAATTTTCTTATACAAGGTTTATCGTACGTTTATCTGAAAGTGATGAATTCTTCACAGTTTTTCTTTTCTGGTTAATTTTCTATTGCTTATTTCATTTCACAAACAAACTCAAACAGCACAACACTTTGAATAATACTTGAATTTCTCCAACTTACCTTATCTTATTATCTTATTTTTAGATAAAAATTAAAAAATAAGAAAATTCGAGCTTAAAAATGCTTTATATTCTCGAAGAAAACATTCTAAGAAGTTTTGTATATCTCTAATTGAATAAACTCTAATGTCAAAACTGCAAGCTATTCCATTAAATTGTAAAAAACTAAACTTCTTTATTTAACTTCGACTTAAGTTGTAACCCAGTTCCCACTTTATAATCAACTCCATACAGTCTTTTTTTAAAATATAAAACTTGTAAAACTTTAACTAAATGCTAAAAGTGTTTAAAGTTGTAGTTGAGCAAATTTCCTGCTGTTCAACTCTTCGCCTAACTAAAATCCGCATTAAACACTCTCTGTCTATAACATTGCAACATCCATTTCGTAAAATTCACTACACCCGTGTAATTTTTATTGATTTATAAAGACACGCAAACCCTTTTAATTAAAATTAATGCAGTGCTCGTCCTATTATCCAACTTGATTAAATTTAATGACAAAGTTATGTAAACTTTTCTGAAATACCTACTACACATCGTCTGTTCTTTTTAACTCGATTTGCTCTTCTAACAGCCAGCTCTTTCATTAAAACCTTATCGAGAAAAATCTCGCCGAAAAAAATGACCAAAGCTGAAATTGTTCCATAAATCCACATACGAAAAACTTGCTCGCAATCGTAAATTCCAACACTTTTGAATGAAGCAGATTGGGAAAAACATTTCGGTTTCATTATTATCCGCAGATTTGTGCGACGCTGAAGACCGTATTCGTCAACTTTCAAAATTCTACAAATAATTATTGAAGAATTTATTTAAAGAATAATGAACATTTTTACGCGACTTTGAAGATGTCTTTGTAAGGAGAATGTTTAGGTAAAGCGACATAACCACGATTTTCCTAGAAGAAAATATAACTATAACAATGTTAGATACAAAGGTAAATACTTCAATGTATCCTGGCAGTTCTTGTAAACCACAAATTTCATAGTTGGTAAAGTTTTTTAAAATGTACTCGTAAGCTCCTTGTAAAAGGACGTGAAAAGCAAAGTTGCCTTCTTGCAGCTTTCGCATGCCGACTTCTAAAGGAAAATATTGGTCAGGGTAGATTTTCTTGCGGTATAATTTCTGAAGTGGACCTTTTTTCACCGACTGAAAAACACTTCCATATAAAACTTCAAAATAACACAAATACTCAAACCTCGAAATAATTCTTCATATAATGAGTGGCACATCCGCCTACTTCAATCCGACTTTCTAACAATTCTTCAATCGTGTTAATTTTCGTCGTCGATTGCAAAAGCACAACAATATTTGCGCTATAACTCACATAAATAAACATGAAAGCTCCGAAGAAAATTAAAGTGAGAATTCGACCGGAGAGACTTTGAGGCTCGGTTGTTGTGCCTTAAATAATAATTCATTTTTGTTAAAAAAAATTAAGTTATACCTTGCTGGCATACTGCTTCTAATGCTATCAAAGTCACGTCGCTAGCGCTGTATTTGTCTTGTTTCACTTTCTGGAAATTATAATCAGATTTAATTTTTTTAAATTGTTCAAACCTCTTTGTTTTTAGTCTCCCAATTTAGAATTATTTTGATAACAATCGCTCCAACAATCATTATAATAAATGCAGCAATCCATACGCTTGTGTTGAATGTGATCCAAAAAATATTTTTGATGTATGAAGTTGCTGGTTTTTTTACAATAAAACGAATAGCTAAAGGATTACCCATTTTTATCAAGTCAACGACTTGGTATCTGTCTTGAGTGAAATAAATAGATACTCCTTTAAAAAAAGTACTTAGCAACGATTTTTTTTTTATTTTTTATCACCTGATACGTCTGCTATCCCACGGTGGATTGCATGGACCAAACCACTGAACTCGCCAGTTGAAGGATTATAATAACCGTAGCTGTCCACACCAATTAATTTATAGTCGATATTGAGAAACTCAAAGACGCACTTCATACTCTCGAAGTCTTGTTTAGTGAAAGTGTCGACTCCTGGATCCCTGTTATTAAACACTGAAAATTGTCTTCAAAGGTGGCAGTACTATAGCGCAGGTGACTGCGATGTAGTGATAGAAAAGTGACTCAAGAAATGTGAAAAGTCAAACATGACATGTGTACATAAACATGTAAAAATGTCAAGTTTATCATCAAAAACTTCATAGACTTTAAGTTGAATCTAGAAAACTGTAATCAGACAGAATTTTCAAATATGAAATGTCAAATTTTTTATATAAAATCAGATATTTCATGACAAAATATGTGGAAATTTTACACGTAGATTCAAATACTTTATTTATTTGGAATTGGCTACGATGAGATGACAGAAAACTGACTTCTTGAGGAATGTAAAAGTGAATATTGTGATGTTCAAAATCACTGAAAAAGTAGCACAAGAAAAGTAAAAGTTGCACTTTTAATACAAAAATATCAAATTTGCCACAAATAAGAGACATATTATTTTTTTCATGTTAACTGCGATGTAGTATACTCCATTCATTATTAATGTGCATAAGGGGGGAACCTGCTGTTCGTGCGAATTGTCATTCGTGCATTTTGTCACTCGTACGAATAATGGCTGAACGTACTAAAAACTTTTGTTTCCACCGACATTTGGTTTTTTCTCTAGAATTTGAAAAAGCAAATTGAATATTTTTTGCAATTTAACCCAACATCACTGTGGTATTTTTTATAATTTTGTTTTTCTTTTTTTTTTTTGAAGTTGCAATAAATATATTTTAATTTTTTTATAATTTTCAATTTCTAGTAGAAAACTAAATGTTGGTGGACGTAAAAGTCTCTAGTACGTTCAGCCATTATTCACACGAGTGACAAAGTGCACGAATGACAATGCGCCCACGAACAGCAGGAAGTCGGATTTTAAGATGGCCACATTGGTGACATTGGTTCATAAATCATCCTAGGTATTTTCTTTACGGTTAGCAGCAAAGTTGGAAATTACAAACTTCAGACAGATTGATGCTTGTTTACTTTAAATTTTGAGGTACGAAATTTAAAGCGTCGTTCACGTTTAGTAAATAGTTTTAGTGTCAAAATTAAAAATTAAAGAGTTTCTCAGCCTTCTTAATGCACATTAATAACGAATGGAGTATAAAAGAAATGTCAAAAATGACAATTTCTGAGAGAAACTTGATATTGAAAAAGAAAAAAAAATAGAAATATATGAAATAATAAAAAGATTCCAAATATACATAAAAAAAGCCATAACCTTAGAAGGTTAGATATTTCATAACAAAATAAGTAAAACTTTCACACATAACCTTAAATACACAATAAATGTCAAATTTGCCATAGATAGTAAATATTTCCTTACAGAATACGTAAAATTTTCACATATAATATTGAAGGTTTCAATTTTTCTTAAGTTGGCTGGAATGTAGTGGGAGAAAATTAAAGAGAAAAATGTCAAGAATGACATTTAAAAAGTAATAAGTTACATGATGTTCAATAATTGTTCTGGTCGCTGTTGGCTTTGGTTTTCTCTTTCTACCATAAACGTAGGTCGACGTGATAAGTTCATATGGTTTACTGTCAACTCTTAAAATGTTGTCTTAATTTTGCATTTAGGAATTTTTGATAAAAATCACATTGTATGCAGACGTTCAAGAATCTACTCTGCAAGCGTTATCTCAGTTGAATCTGTGAATTTTTGGCCGCATTTTCACCTAATCTCTTTTTGGAGCACTGACAGCTGTTATGTGTCATTGCCGCATACAAGCCATCTGACTAGAACAGTTATCGAACCACGGTCGTAAATAGACACGTCTGGAAACTCCTATCAATTTCATTCATAAATACACTTGAAAAGTGAATTCCAAAACAGTAATACTAGTTAGCCATGGAAGGCAACTGGATATGTGGCGCCCTCATGCATAATTTGTAGAAGTTGAGTAATTGTTCCCTCAAACTTTCGGTTTCATTCAAAAATACGCGATAACTAACGTAGTAACCGATAGAGGCGCCACGTCTCAGTTGCTTGCCATGGCCAACTAGTATCTCATGTTTTAAATTCACTTTTGAATTGAGGGTTTCCAGACCTGTATATCTGTATATCTATACGCTGCCCATGGTTGTGCTATCGTCTTTTTAACAGAAGGTTGGCTAAGCAAGAAAAACCCTAGTTGAATGTTCTAGGTATTTTATATTGAACTGGCTGCACTTGCGACAAAAGATGATAGTGACAGACGTGACAGTTTGACAGCCGTTTTGAAAATTGAGGACATTAAGGTATGGTTCAGGTCTCGGTTGAGATCTTAAGTGCAACAATTAAGATACTGAAATAATATGATTCAGTTACAATATTAAAAAAATTAGGTATTTTTCAACACAGTGCAGTTAAAGACCCAAGAGAACCATAACCTAAAAGTTTAAAAATGTAAATTTGACAGTTCTTCAATTGACATTAACTTAGTATTGAAAACTGTCTCTTCAATAAAGTTCCCCCAAAGTACATTCTCTGACAAAATTTTATGTGTACAGTTCCAAAATTTGATCACTAAATGACCTTGAAGTGGCACAAGTATCTGCAATCAACACCACCTTAATAATCAACACCTTTCCACATTTCGTTTGATAGATAAGTAGTGTCGTAGTGTCAGTTTCCGGTACCAATTATCAAACTAACTTTTGAATATAAATATTTGTTTTTCATTCTTCTAACGGTGTTTGTTGCTTTTGCTTATTTAGTGAAAAAAGAGAACAGACCAAAAATATTTGAAAAAGAAACTGTCATTTTGAGAAAAATTGTCAAAAATGTCATATTTGCAACATTAAGTTGATGATTTCATAACAAAATATGCAAAATTTTCATTCTTAATCTCAGATCACTGATTTCTTTCGAGTTGGCTGCTATGTGGTAACAAAAAGCTGACATGAGAATTGTCAAAAATTACGTTGGATAAGTGAAAAGTAAAATAAAACATAAAAAATGACAAAACGAATAGAAGAAATTTAGTAAAAACCAAAGAATGTGTTGCACAAAAGATGCCAGAATAACATTTGATAAGATAAGTAAAAGAAAATGTCAGCGATTAAAAAAAAATAGAAAATGTCAAAACTCTGACGTCAAACACCGAATAAGTTCTTTGAGAGAATATTGCGTTTCAACTAGTATAACCGTCAATAGATAATTCATAAAATTTCTTACAAAAATGAGGTGAGTAATGTCAAAACTGACATAACAAATGTGAAAATTGCCATAACCTAAAAATCTCACCGATAGTCAGTGAGATGGTTCCAGGTGTCATTAACATAAATGACAATGACCACAGTCAACTTGACCCGTTTTAAATTAGCCCGCCTTTGTGGCGCAGGTACAGTCGCATAATATTCAAATAAGCCCCTTTTCAATGACCAATTTCCATAATTCTCCCATGCTATAAAGCTTCATTTAAATAACACACATTTACAACGATTTTCGACTGTTTTACTTAATTCGTTAATCTTGCCTACTTTATACGGTTGCTGTAAAATCACATCTTGATTATCAAAAATAGCAACAACCATTTCAACATTCGGTAATAATTGATAAAATTCCAAATTCTGATAAAAATTCTCAGAATTATTCAAATCCAAAAGAAGAAGATATTTTAAAGAATAAACAAAAACATTTGTTCGATTTAACTGAAATTATAATAATTTTAGCATTGATTCTTCTACAATTTTTTAAGAAATTACTTGATTTAAGATTTTGTAAGAAGTAGAGCAGTTGCGGAAATCTAAAATTAAAAAATGGTTATTTGGTAGTTGTTTGAAGGCGTTAGCGTCCATTGTTTTATAAAAATTGATAGATTTGTCGATTTTTTCTTGTAGGATTCTATTCTTGGCTGAAATTTAAGTTAAGATGAGTGGAAATCGAAAAATATTCGTACCATGATTCCAGCAGGTATTAATCGTAAGAACAACGTTTCTACGTTGAAAAAACTCCCTCAGGAATTCAATATCGACAAAAACGCAATCAACAACATAGATATGAACAAATATCACCGGAAGGAAATAAACGACTTTCATTTTATTACCAGGTAACGTACACTGGGAATAAGTAGGATTAAGAGTTCACATATATATCATTTTTTTTCTTTCGCTCTATAAATAAACCATCCAAGCTGTCAAAAGCCACTATAATTTTCGTCTATATAGAGTCTATAATTCAAACCGCAGCAAACAAAAACCAAAAGCTTTAAGAAAAACCATTTATTATTCATCTCCTAACGACGAACTACATCACGAATAAATGTTTAATGAAAGTTTAAATTGCTCGTTAAAGTGGTTTCGTAATGCACATTAATTAGTTCCGTTAATAGAAAATCAATCTTGAGGGATTTTCTATATAAATAAAGCAAATTGGAAATTATTTTATTGTGAAAAGCAAATGTCAGAGAAAAACTATCGAAGCGATATTTCCAAGCTTCTACTTTTTGAATTATATTACGTTCAAGTTTCAAGACGTTGTTTTAGTGCGCTCCAAATGCTTGGTTTGGGACGATTTAAAGTAGGTAATGGAGCAGACTGTACCATCTTTAACTCAAAGTTCGATACTTGAAGGATTTTTAAAAGAAAACTTGGGGGAAAAGTTTTATGCAAAAAGGTGGGGATTACAGTCATACAATTAGATAGATTATTTTAGAGTCGTTTGAAGGCTTTAATTTTTTTCAATTTATTGAGGTTTTTTCATTGACGATTTTTTTAAATTTTTCATACTCTGAGTTGTTTGGTTAATTAAAGTTTTTGTATTTCTATTATTCTCAGTTGTTTTATTTTATTGTGGTTTTGAAAATAAAGAAGTCTGGGAAGTTGTGATTTTTTGTTCAGACCTTTTTCCAATTTTTGTTTGTTCTTAGGATTCTCCAAGCTAAAGTTATCTATCCAATTTTGCATAAAAAGTGGTTAAAACATTTTTTATAGATTACTAAGGACTCGTTTTATAATGAAAATAAAGTTTCCTTTAACTTAACTGGAGTTAGGACTGTGATTTTGTCACTATTTTTAAAGTGTGACAGTTTTAGTCTAAACGTCATTTAAGTTAAAGGAGACTTTAATTTTATTATGAAATCAAACGTCAGTATTCACATTTACTTGCAGAAAATAAAAGTTATAATAATATTCAGGGTGATTCACATAAGTAATTCATTGAAAGTTTATGAAGATGTAATTAAATATAAGATTTGAAATTTTAGTCATGTGAAAAGTAGATCAGGGACTTTGATATTTTAAATAGGACACCCTATTTTGTATTTTGTGGCATTTTATAATTGCCCATAAATTTTTAAATAGATTTTGTACTTATCATCTTATTGCTAATTCTAACTGTTTTTAAAATATGTAATTGCATTTTTTGGAAATTTTTGACAGTTGAGTCTCCTCATTAAAATCTCCGCGCAAATCTTTGCGCCAACCAAATAAATTTGAGCATACTTGTGAACCAGTTATTAACTGACATGCAGATTGGAATAATTTACAGTGTGTTACAGAATTCGCGTCAACATTGGCTTCAAAAACATGGTAAAATTAATTTTTTTCAAACTGAAATTCTATTTTTATATGCTACCAATCAAATTCTAGTCAAATTTCAACAATACTTTGTCAATACAACTACCCTTTTATTTGCAGAAATTTTCGAGATATTTGCTAATTTTCATAATTTTTTCACAATTTCTTCACGGTTTTGATTATTAAAGGAGGAGAAGCATTAGAAAAACAAAAAAAGAAAACTTTTCTTTTTGATTAAATGTCTCATCCGCTTTAATTGCATTTTTTTTCAGTGATGGCGAAAATAGTATATTAAGTATTAAGAACGGTAAGGGATGTTTACCCTTCGAAGACTATTGTTTGGAGGAGCGGAGCGTTCATGATACTTATGACGTTTTTTGCGCGATTTAGTAAGAGCATTTAAAAATATAATACAGATTCATAGAAAGATAAACGTAGATATCTATGTAAGTTTCTACATCACAGAGTCGTTAGGTCAAGTTTTTTTACGTTTCTAAAGCAATTTGTAAATAACTGCAACCGTTACAGTTTTTTGTATAATTAACGATTGAAACCAGTGAGAATGAGTGAAGTCGAAAAGCTTGGATTGTGGGATCTTCGGCTCTCATTCCAGAGAAATCGAGAGACCGGTACCAAAATACCTATCAAATTTTCAAAGACTGGTGTACCAGAAAAAGTACAACTATTTGTGAAAAATCTTTGCTGGCGTACTTTGTGAGAAGAAATAATGGAAGCTCCAGGAAGTCTGTGGACTGAATATTCGATGATAAAGTCGACAATTTTTCTCCATGACTCTATTGATACATCGAAATATTCTACGCTAATTGCTTTCTTGAAGAAAAATAAATTGGGATATCGACCGAAAAAAGCCAGTTTTTTACCAAACAGGAATTTGCAAAGTTTTTATTTGAAGCACCAGACTAAAATTTTCTTGCGTTTAAATTTACTATGCTTTTGTATATCAGATAAATAGTTTTTTCTATACCTCTAGGTGGGAATGATATGTATAATATAAGCATTGAAGATATTGAGAAACGTGATGGCCTAATCATTGTAAAAGTTCCTCAAACAAAGACACATACTCAACGATCATTCATTGTTGTGAAAAATGAAAAAGTTTACTACTTGGATATACCAAAAAATTCGTCTCAATTTTTCTTAAATTATCGTAATGGAAAATGTACAAATCAAGTAGGTAATATGGAAAGGTACAATTGGAGCTAACATTGGAAATAGTGTAAAAAGCAAAATTAAATTTCAAAAAAATATTTTATGGTCACAAAAACGAAGAATTTTGAAAACTATCGACGTCAGCCTGTAATCATGCTTGATTATAACGGCAAGGAAGTTCATCCAAAAAAGTCTCACGAGATTCCAGATAATGCAAATAACTTGTCTTTAACGTCTGCTTTACAAAATAAGTTTCCTTTGACAATTGGCAATTGTAATTATTGTACCTTCAACATTTATGTCTAGAAATAAATTATAAATACATAATTTAATTATTACTTGATTATTGTAATAATCAACTTTAAGTAAAATTCATCCTAAATTCCGTTCTAGAATTCCAAAATACTTACCGACGAGTTTAATGTTAGCAACTAGTAAACACTACATATGTCTTGGAAACAGTCGTGGTAAACAATCAAATAGAGCTCAAAATTTTTGTAATTTTTAAAGATTGGCCACGGCCTAGTGTGCAGCTCACTTACTATGAAATAAATTGAAATTACAAAAACTATGAAATATTTAAAAAACTATTGCAGTTGGCTTAGCGGTTGCATTAACAAAGTCATCTTGAAATTTGATCAGCATTTCAACGGCGACATAAAAAAGGAGGATTTCAATTAAAAAAACACTGAGTTTTGTCATTATTTTGAAGCGTATGTTTGGTGCGCATTCTGTAGCACTTTGCATAACATTTTGAATAGTTCTTGACTAATATCTCGACTATAACTTTGCCAAATTTTATTTGTCTGTCTTAGTCAAATGTCAAAAAATTTTAAAAATTGCATTTATAGCAAAAACGGTTAGAGTTAGCAAAAAGATAATTGGCATAAAATGTGTTATTTAATAATTTTATACAGAATTTTAAAATCACATAGAATAAAGGGTGTTCTATTTAAAATAATAAAGTTGGCATCGACTTCCGATGTAACCGGAAGTTAAAAGTTAAAAGTTAAAACATGCTCAAAATATTTTCAAAATCGTACTTTTGATCTAAGTACTCGATAAATGACAAATTTTGATATTTTCCCTTGAACTTCTAATGAACTAATATGATTAACTGTGTATGAATTGCCCGGCGCATCCACCATTTTCAGCCAAACACGATTCTGCTTTTGAATTTTTTGTTTGTAAATAGATACACTTTGTTTTCAAAAACTTTTTGTTTCTCATTTAATATTTCAAGTAAAGAAAATACGATAAAATACAAATAATTAACCAAACCTTGAAATAGGCCATTTGAGTTCATTCATATTTCAGCAATTTTTATACTTTACAAAATGTGTATAGTTTATATCTTGAAATAGACAGATAAGCAATTTTCCGAATCATTAATCAAACCAAGTCGCTTCTTAGCTTCGAATTGGATTTTTTTTAAAAAGCTGAATAAGTTCCACGATGTCCGCTTCAATATAGATTTATCAACGTGATTAGGATTTAAAGGTAGATACGAAATATATTTTTTCAGAAGCACTTTTAATATCAAATAGTCTTTTTCCACCATCTTTCGGCCAAGTTTTATGAGTCGTTAATTCGCTACTAAGCCTTCTTTGCGGCACTTGGAAATTATTTTTAGACTTTTCAAGCATGAAATAAAGATTCTCAAAGAAGTGTTAGTTACTTCTGAAATACATAAAAAATTTAAATAGAGTTTTATGTAACACTCTGTTATATTCCCGACACACTTAATTGCTTTTCAAATGTTCAGTCGAGCGAATGGTGGCCTCCTTCGCCGGAAAGGATAGCAAACACGCAACTAAACTATCTGTTAGTCCCATCAACCCTCGATGTATCTTCGGATAATCTAGACAAGACTGTAATTGGATCTTGGAGTAGCAAACATTGATAGAGCTTTTAAAAATTGTCCTGAAATCGGACGATAGATTGAAGACTTCTTTTAGTTGATACACACACAATTGAATTGTTGAAGAGAAGACGGAAAAAAATAACAAACGATATACTTTCGATTTCTTTAAATAAATGAAAGCTTTTTGATTGAATGGAAAGAGGGTTTTGAAATTTCATTTTATGGAGTTATGTTGAAATGGTTAAATCTAGACGTGTGTGTAGTTGGTAGTTTTAGCAGAAAGAGGATTTTATCATTAAGAAGGGTGCAAAGGTTTAACAGAATTTGCATATGGAGGGCGAAACAGGAAGACGAGATTTCTAACTAAAATTTCACAAAAGTTTCAATCAGAAATCACGAAATTGTTAATTTAATTGATACAATTAGCCTTTGTATTATTTTTAATTCCATTGAGTCTGTTAAATCAGAATAAGTAACATTTAATTAAAAACAAAACACAAAATTGCACTTCCAAAACAAAATAATTTTTGTATCAAAACAATAAAACTAATAATTAATAATTTACAATAAATCAATTCTATATACATTTGATTATAAAAGATAATAAAAATTTACCCGGTGCATTAACCATTTTTGCAAAACTCAAAAATCCTTGCAATTAACTATTTTTTGTTGCTTAAAATTTCGTTAAGATTTTTTTCATCTCAAAGAGTATGCTTGTGTAGATCACTCTGTATACACGACACCGCTTCTATTTCCAACAAACAGAAGCTCCTATAACAAGGTGTACATTGTTCTTCTTTGGTTCGTTCTTTGATAAAAACCTTTTAAACAAGAGCAAAGTTTTTTTGTTAAAAGTGATTTAATTTCGACACACAATGTCTTCTCAATTCGTTCAAGACTGTCGGTTTGACTGCCAATTGTTTTCTTCAGTTCGATTTAAAAGCAGTGAAGTTTAGTTAGAAAAGTTTGCTATTGATAGAAAGAGATCTCATAGATAAATTAACGTAATGTGTTTAAAAATTCACAAAATAATAAATAATATTTCTATAGCGGTTTTTTCGTGTTCAAATACCAAAACATTTGTCCGTTTTTGTTTTTTAATCATTGATAGAGAAAACTGCGTGTGATATGTTTGTTATTTATTGTATATTTATATCGGGGAGTATTTCAGCCACAAATCAATCATTTCAGCTTTTACTCTTTTGTCATTTTCATTATCAATTCACAGCCGGTTCACTACAGACAAAATAGAATTGATTTTACGACTTTATGAATTTTACATCAACTCAATGAACTATATCTAAATAATTACAAAACTCTATCCGAGCATATTTTAATAAAATTTATGAAATTTAATGAACAAACTCATTATTTTGAATGTTTTGACATAATCGCTATGTTTATTGTGTCATAAAAACTGAAGCGATAAAATAAAACTTTTCGACATAAAAAGAAGAAAAAAAACTACAGAGACGTGATTTAATTTTACGACAAGTACTGCTGTTTTCGTGTAGTGAGCTGTACTAAATCCGCCGTATCTCTTTACATCACTGCCGATTACTTAAATTCTATTAGATATTTACTTAGAGTTGGCAACTAAGTTAACTTCTCGACTCAGACAACTCAGTCTAAATCTCGCTAGGTTAGTGTTTACTCCGTATTAAGTTCCCAAAATAAATAATTGCACATTTTTGCTATTTTTTCAATTTAAATTTTAAGCTTCTTAAAGCTTGCTTTCTCCTTTTTAATGACGTTTCAATTTTCTTTCGTTTTCAATTCAGATAAATTAAGGGAAGAATCCGTTCTTTGTTTCTTTTTTCTTTGTATGGAAATTTGCGAGTTTTATCGGACATAACAGACCCATATAAATCCATTAAAGCATTTGAAATCCATTAACCTAAACCAGGAGCGCGTTTAACGCCTAATGACTGTTTCAGAACGGCCGCTTGTAATTTATGAGACGCACAATGTGCAGATCTTTGCTTCAAAAGAAAAGACAAGGCGATTAAATTTGGAAAAAAATTGGTCGAGATGCAGATATCCAATTCGTCATTTTTCAAAATTGAATTAAATTGATAAATCAATTCCGTTTGATTTATTTAATGTCGAATCGTATTTTTATAATTTATTATTATTAGATTTTTTGTTTTAAATTAGAAAAATTATTGATGGTTTTATTCAAAGATTTTATAAAACCACCGCTTAGATGGGTTTTAATGGGCGTTTTATCGCATAAAAGGGAAGCAATTATTATTTTTCTTTTGTAACATTCAGTTTCAATGTAAGTTTTGGAGAGCTTTTGTGTTCGGATTTATTGTAAAGCGATAAAATAATATCTGCAATTAGTTTCAACAAAACAAGGGTGAAATGAAGTGTTAATTTTTGTAAAAAGATAAAAGTAGAAGATTTCAAAAAGTTGGTTATTTTGTTCCAAGGAACCATTGTAATAATCATTACAAATATTTATATTTTCTTAAAATGTTTTGCTTTTTTGAAACTCTTTGTTGAACGAATTTATAAAGTTTAGCTTCTCTATTTTCAAAATTTTGGTTTTACGGTTGAAGTTGGCAGCAGATAGTGACCAAATGGCTCATAATAAACCAAACCAAGAATACTAGAAAAATAAAAGACAATGAGAGGTATAATCTAGTGAAAATTTCAGCTTGATAATTGAAGAAATAATGAAGAAATAGTCGTGACTGACTAGAAGTATTGAAATGTTATCAAAAGTTTTCGCTGTTTTTTATTTCTTTAATTTTGGCTTTCCATGTTCAAAAAATCTCGACATCAAGAAACTTAGGATGAGTTTGATTGTAGATCTATTTGATGCATTTTGAGTTCATCGAAATTTCCAAATTTGCCAAATTTTTACTTTGTTGAAGTTTTTTGTCAACATCTCAGCTTCTAATTTAGGCAGAACATCGAGTTTAGGTTTACTTGTAGCCCTTTCAAAGCTTTGTCAGCATGCCAAATATCATTTGTTTACCTTATTTTCGAAATTTCGAGTTAGATTTGGCGGCAAACGACTGATGATAAACCAAATTAAAAACACTAGAAAATTAAAAGAAACCGAAAGGTGTAATCTAATGAAAATTTCATTTTGATTTTCAAAGAAATAGTGGAGTAGCTAGTCGTTGTGAGTTAATCGAAACTTTGAAATTTGCCTTTTTTTACTTTTTTTCTAATATCTCAGCTTCTTTTCAAGATACATCGGTTATTTTTGTAGCCCTTTTAAAGCTCTATCAGTGTGCCAAATATCATTCGTTGATCTATAAAGATAACGACACTATTGATTCTACCCAATCCAAATTCTTTGATATTGAAAAAAAACTTTTTTGAATTGTTTCTGCTTTTACTGGATATATTGGTGAAAAACTATAATCTTCAAATAGTGTTCTATGTTTTTTCCTGTTTAGAAATTAATAACTTTTAACTTCTTGTGGCAGAGAATTTAAATCATCGATTCAGTTCATTCAGATACGAACTCGCTCACAATTTCAAATGAAAATCGTCATATAATGTTTTAAAATAAGTTACATTCGTTTTGAATGTTATAATTTTTTGCTGAATCCATAACTTTGCTTATGCTAATCATAAATAATCTAATTCGGTCCTTATCTTGTGCTTTCCGCGTAAAAAACGTCGACTACCAGAAAATTATGTAGGATTTTAGAACGCAAGAGCAAACAAGTGAGATATAGCGGTAAACACTTTGACATTTTTCCATTTTAAATTCCCGAGCAACTAAAACATGCCTCTCGTAATTATTTTCGAAAAGGAATAAAGATAGACAAAATATGTACCTGAGTCAGCCATAAAATGTAGCTTTCAAATCGTCTTTAATGCTCTACAATTCCACCAAAAGCTCGTTCGCCCCATTTTACCTCCATCATCTTCTTTCCGATATTTATTAACTGCACAGGAGACCGCGATTTATCTCTCAGCAAAGCTTACAATTTCCAAAGTTAGAGCTTTTCCGTTATTTAAAGCAGCTTCGATAGAATTTTCTAAAACTAAAAAAAATGTTTTAATTTATAGACGTGTATTATATTGTTTCATAACTTTCGCGTAGTTTGTCAGTTAAAATTGCCTTTATAATTGCCGAGTACAATAAAGCGCGATGCAGTTTTCCTCATAAATTTGCGATAAAATTCTAAAAAAAATTGTTGAAATATAATTTGGAAACTTTTTGAAGTAAATTTTTGATACTTCATTGCAGTTTTGTTGTTTTGTTGAGAAGGAATTTTATGGCTTGTGTTCCACTTATGCTCGATAAAATGTGAAATCTTATATCACAGAAACTTGGGTAAAGTCGAGATGAAATTTACTAAAGCAAAATATTTCACACTTTTAATAGTTCTACTTCTACAATTGAATATGTTCAAGTTTTTCCATTTCTTTGTCATCAATTTGGAAGTGTCCAAATGTCCAAAGGATTCCAATTTCAAGACGACAACCAACATTCACCGCTGACATTCTTATTGTCCGAAAACTGTCCGTAAAGCTGAGACAAATTGTTCAACAGTTTTTGCCATTCCAGGTGACTGATAACAGATAAAAAAATACATCTTAAATCGAAAAAAATATCATAATTTAAAGTTAGTTTGAAGAATTGAGTGAAAACTCCTTGCTACGCTCGATTAGTCGACGAAAATTCTTAAAAAGACTAACGAAGTTGTAGACACGTGACAAAACGTCTTTATGAAGATAATTCCATTAACAAGTTGAAGAGTAGAAAGCAAATTTATTTTCTAAAAATAAGCGTTCTGTGTTTTATTTTTTCAACTTTAATCAAAAATGATATATGAGTAGATGCAACGATCATTAGAAAACTTTCCCGGATGGAGTTTTAAAACTCTCTTATTACGTGATTTCAATTACAATGTAGCTAATAAAAAAATACTTTTGTTAAAGTTTAAAAAGCTCACTCTATTGATTGAAAGTACAAATTATTAGTGGAAATGAATAAAGTTAAATCAAATAATTGATTAATGACTATATGCTCCGTCTCACAGCAATTCCAAAAATATACACATTTTTTTCCTGTATTCCACAGAATTCCATTTGGAACGATCAAACTGCATTTGCCATTTTTCGGTGTCTGTTGACAACATCATCGTTCTTTCGATACATCAATCACGGGCTAATTCGCTGTCTCCGCCGGCCTTGAAATCAGTTTTACGAATTGGTTTGTGTGTGAATCCTAGCTAAAACATTTGTTCATGTCAGCATTAAAGCATCAGTACTATGCGTATGTCTTTTCCTTTTGTACACAAAACGATCCGTTTATAAAGTTAATTAAGTGCAACTGTAGTAATCTAATTTGAGCATCCGCACTATTGTTTGCGCGTAAAACCGGAGACAGAAAGACAGGAAATACCACAAACTTTGCTTTTGTGATAAAACTGCGAAATAAGGGAATTGAACATTAAACGAGCACTTAGAAATATTTCAATAAAGTCACCAGTTTGGCTTCTGATAAAAAATATTCTAGATGGATAATTTCTAAATGAGTTCAGACTTAATAGTAGAGCCTTACATGCTCTGAAGATTTTTTTTTGATTATCTAATTATTATAGTCAGAACGATTTTCTTTAATTTCTATTGTAGCTTCGTTATTTATTTCAAAGTGTTCCACAACGATTCATAAGGCAGAAAATGCTCATACCATATTACTGAAAATTTGAAAACAAAGTTTTTTAATGTGCTCCATATTTCTAAAAAATGTTCAAAGATGCTGCAATTCAGATTATACCGAAAATAAACATCAACTTTTTCATTTTTAAATGAACATTGTATATTTTTTGAAATTCCAAAGTTCTGTAAGGCTTTGGTCAGACTGTCAAATTTTTATCAAATTGTTTAATCAAACTTAAGCTTTGATTGGTTTGACATTTGATTTGACAACTTCAATTTGATGGAATTTAATGAAAATTTGACACTGTGACCAGGGCCTTAGAGAGTAAACTCTACTAAAAAATTACACATTATTATCTTTTACAGGTGGTTCAAAAAATATATTCGAAAACTGACATAACAATGTCGTCAAAACTTAGAATTTTCAAATAAAAACTTTTATTTATTTTTTTATATTTGTGTACAGTTTCAAAAATGAAGATAATTTTGTAAAAGATTTCTTACACCTAAAGCTAATTTATTTTTTATTGAAAAAAACTTTCTTCTGCATTGTCAAATGCCATACAAGACAAACCTTGGTTTCCCACTCAAGAAAGAAATAGCGAGCTTAGATAATTTTTGACCCAATATGTTCTGACATTTTCGAAAAATTTTCAAAGCTAAAAAACTAAGAGACAATGAAGTTAAAGTCTACAAAACCTTATACAAAAATGTCTTTGCTTTTGGAGTTAAACTCAAGTATAAAAAAATAAATTGGAGTTTTTATTTAAAAATTTTGGGTTTTGACAACATTTTCATGTCACTTTTCAAATGTACTTCTTAAACCCTTTGTAGAAGATAAAGTTTAATTTTTTATTGGGGTTTACTGTCTCATAAGTGGCATCATAGTATGCCAAAAAACTATTTTGGACTACTTTCTATGGATTTCTTTAAAATGGTTGAGTTTGAGAAAGAAATTCTCGGTATAGAAATAGTCTAACTGTTTTTGTAGAGTATAAAATGTGGAAAAATATCAGGCGTTCTGTTTAAAATAAGAAAGTTGATGTCTTCTTCTGGTATAACCGAAAGTGCCTAATTCCTGAAAATATTTTAGAAAGATAGAGCCAGCTGCCAAATTTTCAGTATTATTCTATTAGTATTTTTTGACTTATGGTAGACACTCACCGCTGTGGGACACCCTGCATTATAGTAGTTTTTAATTTTGTCATTTATCAGTCATATGGCTGAAATCAACCACCAAACGTTACTTTAAAACCAAAAACTCAAAAATAGTGAGACTGAACTTTAAGGTATTATTTATAAAGCTGAGCGCACTGATAAGCTTTAAAAAGATGCTAAAGTCACTAATTTGTCTAATAACCTAACTTCGAAAAATCACTTATTTATCTCAATTAAAAGTTCAAATTCTCAGATAAAATGGAAATCAGTAAAATCGAAAACTAAAACTGTTTCATTGAACTGGATCCCGTTCAAATCTAACATTTTTGAGAATTTGAGAATAAAAGAAAAACTGCTAATATTTAAAAAAAGTACTTCAACTGTACCTTTGTTATTTTTTGAAATATCGATATGAATCTTATGATACATAATTTTTCATGATGCCCTTTATTTTTGTATCGTATAAGGTTTTGCAAATTATAAGCCGTAAGTGCAAAATCAGCTTCTAAACGACATTTTAAAAGTAATGTTTGTAATTTGAAGCTATTTGCAGCGTTTTTGTCTTAGAACTAGATAGACAGCGTTTGACAGTTTAATAAAGCTTACAAAAAGCTTTAGAACCATGGTAAAGTATTTGTTCTGTTTCAATTAAAAGCTGAAATTTCGGGTCTGAATCATCCCAAATCTGAAGAGTAATAAAATCATAAACTGAAGCCATCAAATCGAATTAAAATCTCACTTTTTCAACATCTAAATTTGAAAATTTTGATAATTACATTAATTTAACCCTTCCAATGTCTTCTGTTTATATTTCTTTTACCCCTATTCTGTAATTCTGTAATTTTAACATTCTGTAATGATACTGTTAGACTGTTATCTCTATAGAATTAATTGTAGCAAACAATTGTTTCCATGAATATAAAAACTGAACATGAAACATTACAGAATGTTAAAATTACAGAATAACCCCATAACTTTTACTAATTTCTAAAATCAAAAATTTGGAGAAATCCAAAATTTTGAAAAAACTTCAATATTCTACAGAACAATTTTCGACATTTTCATTATCCGGCAAATATAGAAATTGTGGTTGAAATTAACTAACAAACGCTATTTCAAAATTTAAAATTTAAAAATAAATTTTGCCACATTAATAGAGCTTTAGAAAAGCTTTGAACTGATTCTAACTGGCGCTGAAATAATCAACAGTGAAAATTAACATAATTCAGAATTTCTATTACTATAACCTCCTGTAAAAATCATCAAATCTGGCTAAAACCAATTCGACTTGTCTTTTTTAAAATAGAAAATTCAAAATTGATAAGAACTGTTATTAACAAGAATCTTACACTGAATTATTCCTCTCAAAATCCTTCATTAATATAGATTCAAAATTTCATAATTTCTAAAGGTCCTGAATATCCAAAATTCAACCCTCTTGAAGTTCTATATTTTGTCCAAAAATTTCAGAATTGTTCCACCTTCGCCTCTCCCTACCTATGTGCATCTAAGGTTGCCATTAACACCCTTACGTGCTCGGAATAGCCGTGTAGGAATCCCAACTTGAGATTCCATAGCTGGAACACTGGAATTCATAGCCCAACATCCTATCCATTTCCACTTTTTCCCATCTTTCAAAACAACACAAACATTAACATTTCCATCATCATTATGAAATAAAATCAACATTATTTAAATATTCCAATTCAAGATGATTGTTTACTTCTCATTTTATTTGAAATCTCTCCGAAAAATTTGTAAACGATAGCAAATTTTCATTCAGTCAATTTTTATATCTTTTACGTTAAATTAAACTCACTAACGAATTGTTTACAATGTTGCTATTTCTAAGACGTACATATTTAAGCGCTGATTTATACACAGAATGTGTCTGGATATATTTTCTGTTCAACTGTCACTGTATTATATTTATTACCGAATTTAAATTTTGAATAGATCGTAATCTCAAGTTGGACTGTTCTTGTACGTAACTCCAGAAAATGGATTCCGTCAACAATAATTGATTGGCGAAAGCGAAAGTAGAAGAAAATCAATGCAAATTTACTTATTATTTTCACAAAAATCTAATTTGGTTTGAATTATTATTAGAAAATTTTGATGAATATAATGTGTAAAATAATTCGATTGGATGCTCTTTTATGAAGATTTTTTCTTTAAAGGCGCATTTGAATCTGAAACCCTCCATTTCGCTAATACTTTCAAGCATGAATAGCTCAAGTTTCTTCTTTTTTTAATATGTTTTCTGGTAAATAAATGACGCACGTTAGTGACAAAGTAGTTCTGCATTTATTTCTAACTAAAACCTAAAGACCAATGCTGTCTTCCGTCGTATCTAACAGAAACCATTTCTATAAGTCTACACTTTTTACATCTGCAAGCTTTTATTGTTGAAAGCTCTAATAAATCTTCTCGGTAGACTCTTAGATGAAATATTAAAGGATGAATTGAAAAATGGAAAAACGTCAAAAGTCCATCACTCTTTTTATTGACTTACATTACTTGATTAGTTTACTTGTAGTTATTTGAATTTTTTACATTTTTGTTTTCATGATTGACGTGCAATTTTTCGCAAATCAAAATGATAAATTGCTCCGTGACAGTTACAAATTCATACGTTCGTTTTTAATGACAGAAAATTGTGAAATGCTTTTTTTTTTTTTAATTTTGAAAGATACTCAAAAGCTCAGCTACTAATCCTTTTTTTGGTTTCCACTTTGGTGTTCGATACCGATTCCAATTTCAGATATTCGCCTTCAGTCCGTCGCTTCCAATTGGTTTGGTTCATTTTGTTATATTATTTTTAGCTTTTTTACTCAGCGAATTACAACATGTCACAAAATATTACACAAACTGTGCGGTTGCTAAATCCGCAACGGCCGCAAAAATTACATGTGGATTCTAGCTAAACGGAAATTATTGATGAAACAAAGAGAAGAAAAACTGTTATTTACAATTCTCATTATTGCTGTTTAGTAGCAAAAGACTGAAACGTTGTTATCGTTCACTGAGTGGAAATCCTGAGAAAGTCTGAAAGAGATTTGTGGTTTGAGTTAGTGCTCCTATTAATGTTAGATTTAGTTGAGCCGCTAATATATTTTGCACCCGCACGAACAAAACCATCTCACGTTGATAAGGTGGAAATTTATATCGTTTTATGATACACCGCTAGCGTCTTTTTATGCGTCAAATTGGGAATTATTCCACTGATAATAATTGGTCCAAATTAAAAATGTTTTTCGGGTATAGGAATTTGATCGCTATCTTGTTGCATGCTTGACTGCCTTCAACCCCACACCTTCCTCTAATTGATAAAATATAGACGAGCAAACAAGATCGTGAATTTATAGTTCTGGCCCTTATTTAAATCTATTCGCTTCCTTCAGCTAATTTATCAAGACTAAAACGAAATTCCCAATTTCGCTTGTTTTATGGCAGCTTTCGTAATCCTGGCTTATTAAAGTCAGAATTAGAAAAAAGTAAAACAGACAAAGAAGCATTTTTTTGCCTAGATAGAAACCGATATAATTAAATTTTCTATTTATAAACAAAATTTTAAATTTTTGTCAAATACTAAATCAACTGTATTTGTTTGAACTTGCCAAGTTTTAACTAGATATTTACAGAACCGGAAAATTATACACAGCTCTAGCCGCAAACGCACAAAAAATATTTTAATTAATCTAATAATTTATTCAGTTTGACCTGGCGCATCCACCATTTTTGATTTTTCAACTAAAAAAATTAAGAAAAAATTATTTTTAAATATTTTTGTCTAACGCACTCACCATTTTTACCGCAAAGCTTTTCCGCAGTAAATTAATTTGCAATTTTGGAATAACTTTGACCGCGCTGTATACCTCTCATTTGCAAATTTAACACATCGTCAAAGTTTTTAATTAAGTGCGCAAATAATTCCACTTTTCGCGTCATTTATCTACTCTTTTTCTCGCTCGATTAATTAAGCTCAGTAATTTTTTCGTAATCTTTTTCTTAAAAAAAGCTTGCAGCTGAAGAAAATTTAATAAAGTCGGCGTTTGTGATTTTGTAAATGATGATATAAATGTAAAATTAGCAAGAAAGAATGTTTTAAAAATATATATTCATTAAAAAAGTGAGTTTTTGCGAATAATTTAATAAAATAAAAATCATCTTAAAGTAATTTTTTAAAGCTTAAGCTAATGGAAAGTAAGTCTGCGAGGCAGAATTCCGTTCTTCAGTCATTCCATCAAGTGAAACAGAAGAGAATTCTTTAGAAACCTCAAGAGAAGCATCCAGTCAGTTTCTCTTTAGATCTACTATCCTCCGAGACTTCCTCTACCAAAAGCATTAATTAGAGAATGAACAATGAAGAGATTTCGTTCTGAAACCAAAACGTTAAGCTTACCGATATCACTATTAAAGTAAATTTACATTAAAATCCCAACAACAAATGTTATTTAATTAAATTCGGCTTATTTGAATTTTCGAAATTTTCTTCTGGAAACAATTAAAACAACAATTGCAATTACCTTAATTCAATTATATTTTCACTTTGAAAACTTTTCCAGTTACAAAATTAAAATTTTGATTGCTATTTTAACATTTACATATCAATTATGTTTTCGAAGGTTTGATTCTTTTGTTTGCTTTTAGTATCGATGGTTGAAGGCAATTAGAGCAAGTTAAAAACTCAGTTTCGAAACAAGGAAACCCTTGTTATTCAGGTAGACGATGCCTATCCAAGCTGAAAGGTCGAAAGGGATGTTTCGTATAAACTTACCCTTGTAAAACATTTATTACAATCTATCAAACTAGTTCCGGAGTAATTATAAAACATTTGTCAATAAAACTAAAAGATAATTACAACAGACTAAAGTGTTGGAACTGTTTATGGATGTTAGGACCCTCATAAAAAAGACATCCACGCACTATATTCCGACAAACGCTTTCCAAATAAATGGAACAGAAGCTAATAAGCGAGGTTCAGGTTGCAGGATTGCGATGAGAAAAGAAGATTTGATTTTTTTTTTTGAAAGAGGGAGAAATAAAGAGATGAATGAATGGATTTAATGTTGAATGAGTTTGATGGCTGGAAATCTAATGTTTGGTAGAAAATGCAGAAATAGAATGTTGGAAAAAGTAACACAAGTATCTAAAATAGAAAAATTATTTACTGCATTAGGAATTCAGTTTTATGCCAAATGTGCTTCAATAATAAAATAATTTAAACAATTTTCAAGGTTTTGAAAGGAGCACTTTTGAAGTTTTAATTATTTCATGGAATAATGATATTTTTTTTTATCGCAAATGCACACTAATTTCCTAACTCATCAAAATTTTAGTGAATATTTATTACTCTGTTCTCATGATAACAATGGAATTAATTGCTAATTTATATAATCGAACAAACATGCCATAAAAAATTAAATAAAATAGTTTGTTCAAATACCATATGGCAGTTTACGATAAAATGTTAAAAATTCTGTATTACATTTTTTGGCAGAAAATTACAAATTTTTATTTATTTAAGATAATATACAAAACATAAAATTCGTGACACATCGATCAATACATAAATATAAAATATTTTTCAAATTATGCTTTAAGAAAAATATTGAATTTGAGTGAAATTTATGAAACTTACATATATATAATCCAGTACTATTACATGAAAACAGAGAATTAAAATTAAAATTCAGAACGATTTCTGTTGTTTGATTTAAATACTACCCTATTGCTACGATCGAAGAGATTAGAGTTATTAAAAACCGCACTTTATAGTTCTTGGAGCAAAATAATAAAAAAAACGTTCTTTCTACGCAGTAAACTGTTTTCATTCACATTACTGAGAAACTCCTTTTGATCATATTTTCTCACAGGATGTCTATGAAAAATTTTAAAATATAAATATTTCTCAAATTTCCTTGAGACGTTTTCTAGCATATTTATATAGAAATGACATTAGGGACTCCAAATAATACAGAAGTATCCAAATCTATATCTAACAGGAGCATAGAATAGCATTTTAATGCAATATAAATTTCAAAAATCTTGCGTGTTTTTACAAATAAAATCTAAAGTTTTCAAAGCAACAGTAGTCATATGAACAATATGAGGAGTAAATATCAAACAACTATTTTTAACAAAAGTCATTTTTTATACTATTTTTTTTAGATACACCAGTATCATTCTGCAGCTCAAGGCAATTTTTATAACATTTTAAAATATGAGCAGATTTCAAATCATTTGCAGGTATTCTATTAGTATCGGCAGGAAAGATTACAACGATGTAGTTAAATTTTGAAAAATTTCAAATAAAGTATTTAAATTTATATTTCGGTTTGTTTTTGAAAGAACCATTCTGTTTATTTAACATATGAACCATTCCATATGGAATCGTCTGACTGTGATGGCCGACTCATTTTAGATTTTGTCAAAATTGAAACTTTTTAAAAACACACTTCTCTATAGATTGTGACTGTGAAATTTTTTCTGTTTAAGATATCCAGACGGCTATAACGGCATTTTAAAGAGGAAATGTGGTAGTTTTTGTGTAAGTATTAAAGATTAACTTACGCAAGCGTTATCTCGACTGTTTAGTGCAAAGATTCAATAATACTCAGAAATTGAGACGACATATCGTTGAAAAATTAAATCCATTAATCGACTCAAAATGTCCACCTTTTATAATAGTAGACTAGCAAACAGTGTGTGTCCATGACACACTGTCGCGGCTTCGCCACTCCCCACAGTATGTCGCCTGCGGCGACATTTTTTCTTGCTAGATTTTTCGGCGGTCGACATTTTACGGGAAGCAACAAAGCCTCCTCCGATTGTCACTTCTGAAACAATAAACATATAAACTTTATTTTATTCTGTTTTAATTCAGTTTATTTTAATTTATGAGAATTTACACAAATATTTTTTCACTCATCTCCCCATTTATTCTATTACTCATTTATTTATTCATTCTCTTTTTTGTGTTATCAGAAATAATATCTGCTGTTGAAATCAAAATTTTCTCTCAATTATAACTTCATAATTTAGTTACCAGAAATCAATGTCATCTAACTTGAGAAACATTGATGTTTCTATCTTGAATTGACAGAGGTGTTTGCACCAGCATAGTCTTAGAAATAAGTTCGACTTAGAAACTGTTTTGACAACTGCAACTTTCGAATGAACCATTACATAAACTAAATAATATAAAGAAATAAAGAAATAATATACTTTCTTAGTTTGAAAGAAATACAGTAAATCATTGATTATTTATAAATATTAAAAAAGCATAACATTATATAGGAAAAAAATTACATTTATAAATCATCAAAGATATAAGAAAATATTCTTTTTGTTCTGTATAAACCTTACGTTATGGAAATAAATTAAGAAATAACGCCCAGCCATTGTCTTACACTTTGACAAACAATTTAAATGTAGCTTGAATATTCACTGAGCATTTCAAAGCTTCATACGATATTTTCGAATAACCTGTACAACGGATTGAACTAAATAAATACCATAAACCAATTCAACAAAAATTAGCATACTATTCTGTTAAATTGTAGTATTTTTGTAAATAAAAAAATTAAATTAGTTAGATGTCAACTGTGTTCAAAACAAAATTATTGTTTTAAATTTAACTATAAGAAGTATATTCTCACTTGTAATATTAACTCTTTCGCAAGAGCTGGCTTATCAATATCAATTTGTAACATAACATAAATTAAATGAAATCTAACAACTTTGACAGCAAAAAAAATCCATTTATCAATATTTGTTGAATCTGTCAAAACATAAAAAATTTGTAAAAAAAAATTTTTTTGTTATAGTTATAACTCGTAAATCTAATTTTCCAATACATAAAAATTTGCAACTCACCTATTGAAGACATTAATATAACAAATTTCTAAGAAAAATTAGAAATTTAGTGATAAAATATGTTTTCTTTCTATTCCTATCTATGCTGCTGATAAGTCATTAAGTACCATTTTCCATATAGCCACTGCCGCCACTGCTGTTCCCAACTATTAACTCGATTCATATCCTTTCAGTTAGAAAAATTCCATCAATTCACGTATATCTAAAAAAAAAATAATTATTTATTTGTAAGAAGAAGAGTCAATATTTTATAAGAATGATAATATGATAATATAACGATTTAACAAATTTTTGATTTGTACAAAATTTGTGCCGGTTGACCAGTTATGTTGCACAGTTAAAGAACTCACACAATTTAGCTAGTCCAAATCAAATGGAATGAATTTTGCACTAACGCCTTAAAAAAAATAATGGTGATGTTTGCATAGATCAATTGATAAATGAGAAAACATCAACAATTTGTCCATTCACAAAAATTATAACTAATGAAATAATAGCAATAAATTACTTACATTCATTACACAGTATTTAAAACACAACGTTTAATAACAAATACGCATTCCCAAATTCTTTTCTTTGTTCTCCTCCTTTTTCTAAAAAAATCGATTATTGTTTTGTCATCAAGCACTTAACACTTGTTTACATTCCAGCGTATAACCTACGACAATACGAAAATAATTATTGAAAGACAAAATGGTCAATAGATATGGAATAAAAGTTAAAAACCTACTTACTTACTTTTTTGATATATAAGATATTCAAACAATTGGAAAATATATTTAAAAACACACATACGCACTATTCACACTTGCCACATTCAAGGTTGAGTAGGTACTGTCTTACATTAAACTAAGGGCCTGTTTACAGTAAGTGCGAATGAATCTGTTATGATCCAAAATGACTAAGTCATGCTGACTCATGCATCCCCAAACCTTGTTGATATCAAGACTGATAACAAGGTATATATATACAGGCAGTTAGAATAAGACAAAAATCTCAAGCTCAATCTCAATCTCTTCATGTTCTAGTGTAGTGTTAGTTTTAATAAACATATTCAAGAAATATTGTCCATTTACTACTCATCTTCAAAGAAGGCACTCAACAAATCTCAGAATTTGATTGGTTTAATTTGATAACGTGGTCAAATTTGATTGCAATTAACCTAATGTGGTTAATTTAAATTTTTACTTTTTCTCGGCATGTTGAAGTAAAAAGAAATTTTTAGATTCAACACTTTCAAAAAAAAATTGTATTAAAACGATGAAATTTCTTTGAAAACACTAAATCACATAATATGGTGACACTTACTTATCACTTATGCACTATTCAGACTAAACTCATTCAAGGTTAAGGGTAAGTACTTGTAGTGTGGTGTCACGTGTTTAACGCACAGCGTATGGTACAAATGTTTGGAAGAATCCATCTAAAATCAGTTAAGCAGTTACGCGTAGAGCGAGACGTTAATAGTGGATGTGGCAAATAGAAAAATTTTAAAAATTCCTATCTTTTTCAATAATAATAATTAAGAAATAAAATATAGCGCGTTCAGTTAACACATATAAAATTATTTTACTGGCTAATATTACCTTTTTTTAAATGAAAAAGAATTTAATTGATTGTGCACACAAATTTCGACAAATATCCATGTGAAATGAAATAGAAGTTGCGACGCGTTTTATTATATATAATTATAATTTAAAAGTATCATGTAGTCTTTCTAGAACGCCCAGGTTTAAAGACACGAGGCTTGCCGAGTGGTCCTTAATGCTACAAGTGCTAGAAAGACTCGATTATGCAGGAATATCATACGCTAGTTTTTATATTGGTTGCGAAAATTTCCTTCTTCCTCATATTGTTATAAAGATAGCACCTGTAAAGACTTTTATAGTGAACCTTGCTGCTCATTGTTTAGCAACCATATTTTATGAGCACTGGTGCTAAAGACTCGCTTTTTTGTGTATTATGATGCAACCAACCTAAAGAAAAAATTTTCCTTGAAAATTCTAAATTTAGAAAAATCTTGTTTTTCTGTAACACTTGTTTTGTTATAGTATTGGTGCCTCACTAGTGTAAAATTTCTGATTTGAATTGGAGATAGGGCAGTACTTTTTTACATTTTATTGTATATAAATTCTGCTACCGGTTTCGCCTTTTACGACATATTCAGGTGGTGCTTTTATCAGTCCTACAATTAACTATGAATAATAATAGATAGTAAGTTGCCTACGTATGATTTTATCATATCCTCCTGTTGTCAAAATATTAAAATTTTTATTAAGTTACCACGTGCATGCATTAATTTAAAGAAAATGTTGTTTTGTTATGTTAGTGCGTAATACTTGTAAAGTTTTTGAAGCAAAATTTCTTACAAACATAATGAATACTCAAGATTATTGTTTTAGAAAAATAAAATAATCTATACTGAAATAACTAGCCGCGTAACTACGGAAACGTCATCTTTTTGATCTTTCAGTTATAGGAATTATTAAGGAACAAATTTTATATCAATTTTTCAATAATTTTTAATAATTAAATAAACAAAAAATTATGTTCTCAAATGCAGAAAAATTCAAGTATTTTGAACCGGTAGAAAATTTCATAAAGTACTATTTGAAAAAACAAAGTTGACTGTCGCCATCGGCTGATTGTCCGTCTAAACGAATTAGTTTTCATGTAGTTATCCATCGTTTATTTATTATCAATTTGAAAATGTCAATTTTTCTAATGTCACACTCACGAATATGATGTCACTGTACCTTTTAGAATACCCTTGGCTACACGACGTGGTAACAAACTGGCTAAATAATAACTTTAAATAAAAGTGGATAGTCCGTTTCTGTCATAATAAAAATTTTTTATAGCATAATTTTTGAGTCTGTTGGAAATTTAAGTGTTTTTTTACTTTGAAAATCCCACGACACTCAAAAAGAACAAATAGAAAAATTAAGAGATATCTTTTTTTTCGTTCTCTCAACGATTTTGAAACTCCTTTCGGATAATGTAATTTTAGTTATATCTTTTTTTTTTGTGTCATTTTTTATCAAAAAGATAAAAATTTAATGTAAAAATTTTGATATTTTGGTTTTTTTACTTCAAAGTATCACTTTCAATGTGCGTTTTTTTATATTTTGTTTGGTTTCTTGTCAAAATCAGATTCTTCTCCAAAGTTTGATTCTATATTTTGTGTTATTTTCGGTTACAAAATCACAAATTTATAAATTGTCCAATGTGTCATTTTTTACCATTTTTTCTGCTTCATTATTGTCAAGAAAAAAAATCTCAAAATTTTGTCAAAACTTTGTAATTTTTTTTTTTTTCGAAACACTAAACAATCAACAATTTCCTAAACTACTTTTTTCTTATATTTGTGCAGTTTTTATAATTAATCCCACTCATCCAATTAAAAGCGATTTTTTTCAAATTCCAACCTCATCTTCCCCAATCCCATGCGATTAATTATCAAATTTAAAATTACGTCTACAAATCGTATTTTTTCAACTAAACGAAGCGAAACATTCACGCTAAATTAGCTTCCTAATGACGCATGAATCTAAATTTCAACAAAATCATTTTCGGCTTGTTCTAAATCATAAAAAAATATAATATAATCAATCAAAATTATCCAGCTGTTAGTTGGTATAATAAAAATTAAAAATTCAAATATATATTGCCATCCAGTACCAAATTCTGCTGAAACCATTCCCGCAAATAAGCTTAATGTACACATCGTTATAGTCACTTCCGGTTAATAGCAAGCTTTAGTCGAAAATTTATCTACGGCTGTAATAATACACGAATAGAGTTAAATTGCCACAATTTACACTCAACTAAAACCACAACTAAAAATAAAAAAACGCCGCGATTTGGTCAAAGAAGCAAATTGTTTTAAGACTAAGATATCTCGAGTGCACAAAAGAGGATTATTAATCGGATTAACGGGTTTAAAGATGGATTTAATTGGATTAAGACGGGTTTTAAAAGACGGCAGCGATTAAATAAAGTGCGCTTTTTCAATCTATTTAGATTCTTTGCGTTAAAAAAAAATATCTTATCTTAAGTTCAAATTCGAAAATATATCGCAATTCCGCTAATAATTAAATTATTTCCGAATTATCTCAACAAGTTATTATTTGAAAACTATTTCTAAAGGCACGATCTAGAAACGTGGAAATATCTGCAAGAAATGTTTAAAAGTCAATTTGCAGGTGCGTCTTATCATTTCTGATTTGATCAATCTTTGTTACAATGTTTTTTTTTTATTTTGCAGTTCCATCCTTTTTACCTCACTGAAATTATCCTTATCTTATCGTAAGGATGGAACAAAAGCTTAAAGCTCAACTTTTATGTTTCTTCTGACTATAATTAGAATACAACAGAAATTCAGTTTGGATTTTTCTGTTTATATATTGAATGCAAGTAATGCCAAACACTTAAATTTATCATTTAATTTGATAACAATTTGATAGGAATCGAATTGTTTTGTTAAATAATACAATCTATAGACTTGAAAAAACAATCAGTTGGGTTTTTTGATTGAAGTGAAACAGATTTTAGAGATAATTTTTGGTAAGTTGAACAATTATTTTTAACTGAAACTTTTCTATTAAAATTTAGTTGAATCTTGAATGAGTTTTCTAGTACATAATCATAATTAGATCTAGGATAATGCACGGAAAGTTTTATGAATCCATATGGAAAGTACAGCTTGATTAAAAACGAACAAAGATCATTTTTAAGTTTACTCTTATTCTCATAGACATTTATTTTTAATTTTTCTATCAGTTTTTGATTTAAGTAAAGCAGTAACTGAAGTATCAGTTTAAAGCTATTCTAAAGCTCTGTCAGTATATGAAATTTCATCTCTTACTTTAGGAATAATCAGACTTCTTCTTCTCAAAAACTCCATTTAATTCATTTACACAAATTGTAACTTATATTAAAATTTTTCCAATGAATAAATACAAAATGTATTTTTTTACAGAACAATGGACACATTATTTTTAGTATTTTTAACAACTCTAATAATTTCATTAAAAGTTATTTACCAATGGTACCAAGAGAGAAAGAAAATCTGGGATGCTATCGAACCATTGGGTGGTGAAAAATGGTATCCCATCATAGGAACATGCTTAGAAGCTATAAAAACCCCAAGAAAAAGTAAGCCATCAATTTTGTTTAAAATTTATTAAAAAAATAAATTTTAGATTTTTATGAAATGTACTGTAAAAGAAATAAAAAGTACGGTCCGATTTTTCGTAGTTGGATGGGTTTTTTCCCATCTATTCATATAATGAAGCCAGAGCATGTCGAGGTAATTTTTTTCTAGGAGTAGGAGTAATTTTTTCTCAAATTGAATAAATTTCAGGTTGTATTGAATAGCACAGCAAATTTATCCAAAGGCAATTTCTATAGTTTCATCGAACCATGGCTAGGAGAAGGTCTTATATCCGGTTCAAGTAAGTCTATTCTTTCCTTAAGAAATAAAAACTCAACTGTCCATTGCTTGCAGACCTCAAAAAATGGCATCATCACCGGAAGCTATTAACACCCACCTTCCATTTCTCTATTCTCGACAATATGGCCGAAGTTATGACCGAAAAAAGTCAATATCTTGTCGAACTCCTTGAAAAAAAAGCAAATGGACAATTTTTCAATATTTATCCCTATTTAACATTATGCGAATTGGATATAATTTGTGGTAAGTATAAAGTAAAACAAAGTGTAAATAATAGTCGAGCGGTAAATACGGTCTCTTGTTTCTTCGTTGTCCTTTGTTGATCTAAAGGACAACGTGCAAGGATAAAGGATAACCGACGAGAGAAAGGAACGCTTAAAGCGGTTTTCGCGGTCTTTTATTCACGTCGTAAATTCTATGAAGAGGAGACAAAGAGACAACACTCACGTTGCTTAATATATAAACACGGATAATAAAGTTAGATTGAAGCAACCAACAATACACACTATCATAAAAATGATGTTAAAGGTGGCATAAAAAATATGATAAGCTTAGGAAAGGATAATCGGGCGTGCGTATAAATGTTTTTATTAAATTTATTAAAATTGAATCATCTAAAAATTGAGAAAGGAAAAAAATTAAATTTGAATATAATTTACTAAAAATTCAAATGCACCAAATTCAATTTTTTTACTTTAGATTCGTAAAAGAAACATTTTGATACAAAGAAATCATAACATCAACAAAGCAATTGCGCTAAAAGTTTTATCAAATAAATCAATTAATTTTGTTAAATAATAATGCCAAATACAATTTTCAACAAACGTTGAATATCGCTTCTCGAACTCTTTCTTCGACTCAAGATTCAAAGTTTTTCATTTAACAACCTAAATCTGATTTTTAAATTAATTCGGACAATTGCAAACAAATTAGAAAACTAAACGTCATAATCAATGCAGAAATAAATCTTAATAAAATTTCAATTAAAATTAAATTATCAAAAACTGTTACAAATAATGTCCAAAATAATACAAAAATTTCTGTTGCTTAAATAAATCGCATTGTTTGTTTGCGTCGATTTTTTTAGCATTTAAACACAGATAATTCTTGGATTATAATATTTTTTTGGTAAAATACAAATCTGCAAATGCTCAAAAATGTTTACAGTTTTGATGACTTGAAACTGCATTTTGTAAAATCAAAATTAGACCAAAAGTTTAACCTTAGAATATTTTCACATGAATTATCAATCAATTTTATTGTTAAAAATTGTTAAAAAATTATTGAATTACGTTTTTCCGTCAATTAATAGTAGATATCTAAGTGTAATTATCAGTCTGGATAGAATGATATAGTGTTCGACCGTATAAAAATTAGAATTAGAAAACAGACTCTTTTTTTCTTTTGCTATTTTGAACCGAGCAATAATGAAAACTGCAAGGTTTGAAGATTTCAAAACAGAAAACTATTATGCTCGGTCGAAATAAATGACACTGATAACAGTTACTACAATAAAACTAATAAAAATCAATTAAACCGCAATCTTATGATAACATTATCACAAGATTAATCATAAATAAATAGGAATAAAACGAGTTTATTTCTGCCACTTCCAAATTAATTATAAAAATATTTCAAGAGTATTGAGCGTCATAAATGATAAATCTTTATTTGCTTAGAAACATTGGATTTAATCTTAAACTTTGATTTTTCAGATAAGACTTGATTTTCATTTATCAATTAATCAACTGAAAAATCCGAATTATCTAATGATAATAAAATATTCACCACAAATCATGCTTTCAAAAACTTAAACCAATTTATCAACTTGTACTATTCGTGTTCAACCAAAGGATAACTATTGAATTCAGCGACGTAAAAGGTAAACTAGCAAAACTCACGCTTAATACTTCATTGCCGACAGCGTGAAATAAATAAATTTCCAAATAAAATCACACACCATCAGTTAGTGAAAAGTTTCGTTTGACACATTTAGACAAATGGCAATGTAACGTGTTAGTTTTAGTTAAAAACAAGAAAAAAGTCAAAAGTTGAGCGTGACTGGATTGTTAGAAACATTTTAGTAAAATATGACAACAAGTGAAGGATATTGTCAGAAGGGAAATAATTGGTTAGAAATAATAAATAATCCACACAAATGCGTGTTTACTTCTCATTTCGCTAAAGAAAATTACCAACAGTTAGATACACGGAATGAAAGAATTTGTTTGGATGCGTTTTAATAAATAACAAAAAATATAATTTTATTTCAGCAAATGCAAAAGACTATTTCAGTTGCATCTAAAAAGACGATAAAAAATTAACGACTTTTCGTATAGTAAAAATATCTCTGGTGATATTTTTCCTGCAGTTTTATTATTAGAATATCTTATGATTCTTTTAAAGAAAACACAAACTGTCATAGCATGAAAGATGATCTGTCGGTGGAAAAAATCTACTTTTATATAGATTTGTAAAAAATGTGATGAATCGAGCTTGGCAATGCTTGTTTTGATCAAATTTTATACAATAAAAATTCACAGTGTATCAAGATTTATTTTTGAATTTTTATACTTTACAATTCGTAGATTTTATTCCCTTCTTCATCACTTGATAAAAGTTTTTAAAAAAGATCTTTTGTGCTTTCGTCACATTAACAGACACATGTCAGACTTCTTTCATCATCAATGAAAACTCTTTTATTGTTGTAGAGACAGCGATGGGAGTTGAAGTCAATGCGATGAAGAACTCAGATTCTGAATATGTTCGAGCCGTTTACGGGTGAGTTTGTTTTTAATATCCATCTATTTTTGTAATTCTAATAGTAATCTTCATAAAGACAAAGATTTTTGGTACAATTAACTAATATTTTTGCTCCAGTTTTTAAATAATGAATATTACTTTGTGTAGTAAAACAGTGCTAAGGAATTGAGGTCTCTATCAGTGCTTCAGTAGCAATTATAACACTGCTTTAACGTAGTGTAAAGTTGCTTGAAAATAAATTTTACCTCTTTTCGAGGTAAAATTACTAAGCTTGCATATGGTACAATTTTGGTTGTTTTTTTCAACTCCTTAAACAATTGTTTAATATACCAAACAGCTACTGTGTCCTATTTTTCATTTTTGATGCACCTATAAAAAAAATAAGTTGAAAGAACTGGAATACTTGCAAAGAAATCGAGTCTTATCCTTAGATTTTTGAACTGAAATCCAGGATTTGCTTTTATATTGATTAATAAATAGAATCCTATCCAAATATAAGATTTAAAATTTCAGCTAATCAGAAAATATTAAAATTGAAGGAACTGAAATAGCAAATGCCTTTAGTGAAAGTGCACCACCAAGCACCAAGTACACAAAGGCTTCTATCTGATGTTAATTTACATAATTTTGTTAAGAAATCAATCAAATAGTTATGACTATAACAAAGACGTCATAAGAAGAACTTAGAATTCAAGGCAAGAGGAAAGCTAGTCTGTGTGTTTAAAATAGATTTTATCTAATGTACCTAGTTATGTATCAATCTTTCTAAAATAGACTCGAGCTCAATTTCTTAGCAGATTAAAATATTTTTTATTTAACGCAAATCTGACTGTCATAAGGCAATTACTCTCGAATTAAAGGTATTAGACAAAATTACTCCAGCTTCGCTGTCTTTAATTCTCAAGTAATTTTCATCACAATTAGACTTTCGATCAAAAACATTTTCAAAAATTTTGCTTTTGTGTATTTACCCTCGATAAAAATTCTCGCAAATTTGATTATTTATCCAGTATCAAAGAGAACATTCAAACAGTTTGTATTATACCAAAGTTTTGCTAGAATCAGAAATTTTGCAAAAATTAAAATCTATTGGTTTCTAGCTGTATCTCAATATCTTCCTATGGAGTTGAATCAAAACGCAACAAAATATACCCAATTTGATTAGTTTTATCAACTGCTAGTCTACGAATTCTTGAAAATAAATGAAGAATTTCAGAATAGATAATTTTGTTAATTTCCTCACTCGGAAAACAGAAGCATACAATACGACAACCATTTTTAATTCTTCATTTTCTAATCCCTCTTTTTTGTAATGACACAATCTTAAAGAATTCACTTCAAGTGCTAAACTTAACGAATATTTTTGAAAATACTCAGCAACATCTATCATAATAGCAAAAGCTTGACAAATAAAACAAAAATTACTAAATGATTGTGAAGATTTAATTAAGCTCCAAGCTGATGCCAATTCTGCATTTTTCCAATCTTGTTTCAACATATAAATTTGACAAAGATATTTAAAACATTGAGAAAAATCATTCACATAAATACTTTCCCAATGATTTAATCTTTTCATCAATGTTATTGGAAAAACATACAATCCGAAAAAATGTTTAAACTGACCGACTTATTTCTTGAAACTCCGACTTACACGTTTTGGGAATTTAATTTCATATTCCTTAAGAGCTAAATGAAGATTTTCTCCAGCTTCTTCATAATGATATCGCTTTAGATGAGCGTAAGCTGTTAGAATATAAATTTTTGCACGAACTAAAACAAGTTTCCATGGATTTTCTTTTGGTTCGGATGTTTTGCGTTTAACAACTGGTAAAGCTTCATCTAATGTCTTGAAAGCTTGAGTATTATTCGATAAATTTATGCAAATTTTTGAATAAGCTAAAATTTTTGAAAATTTTTACCAAAGCTTGACAGATGAAACAAAAATTACTAAAGATTCAGTTAAACTCCAAACTGCACATGCTGGTCTTTCACGTTTAACAACTTCTAAAGCTTTAATCAATTAATTCTTATAAAATGTCAATTTGATCGAATTCCTTAAAAATCTTTAATTTTAATTTATTAAAAATATCAGTAACTCAGAATAGCAAAAAAATCACAAAATGAAAGTTGACAATTTGATTAAATTTCAATCCGAGTTGGAAATACTTTGATAATAGTCCTCACACACGCCAAATGCTAATAAATTGCACCATTTCAGGATTCTGGATATAATGTTATACCGCATGTTCCATCCCTATCTCCACCCCGATTTCATATTCAAACTGTCAGCTAAAGGCCGTCAACACAAGAAGTACTTGTCAATTCTGCATGGCTTCACTAGAAAGGTATATCATTCGAGGGTTGTAAATACGCATCAGAGCTTATTATTAATCTGTATAACGTCAAATGGGGTGACTTCAGATCTTCCAAATGAACATTATTACCAATCCCTCATTCAACATAGAATCGATCTGAGGTCAACATAATTCTGTTTACCTGTGGTTTCACACAAAACACTTTCCGACAGAATTTTATTTGCTAGTTTATAGTTGAAGCACTAAGCCGATGAAAAAGGTTTTCTTGTTTTTATTTTATGAGAAGTGTTACTCTATAAATTTTATTATTTATGGATGCTTTCAACAAATTAAAATTTTGTGTGTTGATTAGGTGATACAAGAACGAAAAAAGAAATTAACAAGTGGGGAAAACAGTCAGAATGAGCTGACCGAAGAGGACAAATTATTAGGGAAAAAGAAACATCTCGCATTTCTTGATCTTCTATTACAAGCTAACAAAAAAGAACAAGGCGGGTTAACGGACGAAGAGATCAGAGAAGAAGTTAACACTTTTATGTTTGCGGTAAGTGTTAATTTTGATGGATTGAATCAGACAATTGTTGAAGAATGATTAAATATGTAGTAACACCACCTAAAGTCTAATCAATCATTAACAAAAAAATTAAATTTTTGTATACCAACTTACAGACAAAATTAGAGAATAATTTATTGCGAAAAATCCAGAAGCACTAAACTCTATCTTTTTGCTTTGGATTTGTAAAGCAAACATTTCGATACAATCGATAAAATTATGATTTTGGGTTTTAATTTTCTGGATAATTTCAAACGTTTTCCCAGCCTGGAAATTCAATTAAAAAATTAGAGTAAATTAATAAAATACTCACCTCTTCAACAGTTGAATGACAAACATAACAAATGTAGAAAATATCAAAGCTAAAAGACAAAATCACAACTAATGCGTTAACAATAATTATCCATTGTCTATAATAGAATAAAACAATAGATGAGGAAAAAATTGTAACAGTTAAACAAAGAAAATTATAACCAAACATCATCAAAGCAATTGCGCCAAAAGTTTCATTGAATAAATCAATCAATTTTGTTAAATGATAATGCCAAATGCAAATTTTAACAAACGCTGAATATTGTTTCTTAAATTCTTTCTTCTTCTCAAGATTCATAAGTTTTTCATTCAACATTCCAAATCGGATTTTTAATAAAACAACAAATTCGGATAATTGTAAGCAAATTACAAAACTAAATGTCATAATCAATGCTGAAATAAATCGAAATGAAATTCCAACTAAAACTAAATTATCAAAAACAGTTCCAAGTATTGTCCATAATAACACAAAAATTTCTTTAGCTAAAATAAATCGAATTGTTCGTTTGCGTCGATCTTGAGAGATTTTTACGTATTTTGATGGACAGTTCATATCGAATTCTAAAATTTTAACAATAAAGGTTGCAATTTTATGTCTTTTGGTTATAGCAAGAATCCAGGTTATTGTGCAAAAAATAATACTGTATGAATAGCACAAGAAGCCAATCATTTTTCTTAACCCTTTTTGCGTAGACACTGATAATTCTTGAATTATAATAATTTGGTAAAATACGATTCTGCAAATGTTTAAAAATATATACAGTTTTGATGACTTGAAACTGCATTTTGTTAAATCGAAAGTAACTAAACCAAAAATTTGACTTTGAATTAGTGGATTTTTTAAATAGGCTTTCAAAAGTTTGTACTCTTTTTCCAAATCCATGGCGTAACTAACAACAATCAATTTCATTATTTTGAATTGTTAATAATAGAATTGTATTTTTATGTCGATTGATACTATCATTTCAATCTATTAATTAGCTATTACAGTTTAGATAGGAGACTGTATTATGACTTCAAGTTTTTAAAAGAAAATCTTATTCAGCTAAAGTCATCTTTTCCGTAGTCTCTTGGCCCTTATCAATCTGCTTACAAATCCGTTTCGGTCGATCTCGACATTTCCGGAGAATAATCGAGGTTAGTCTAAAAGATGCAACTGCAAGCTAGGAAAATATTGAAACTTTTATTCACTTTGACACAATAAAACCATCTCATCTTAAAGTACCAACAGAGATTTCGGTTGAAATATCAAACAACTATCAATATACAATTTACATAATTCGTCTTCTTCTTATAATTAAGTTGCTCCATTCAAAGACTCTCTTTTTCTCTTCACTCAAATTATTGACTTTCTGCTTACGTCTCTCTGCGGTTGATGATTCTTTTTTTTCGTTTCTTTTGTTCGACGAAAGTTACTGAAATTATGCAATTATGGATCTTGCGGAATATTTGGCGAAGAAGCCTCCAGCAATTCACCGAAGCGTCCGGATCAATAAAGTTTAACAAAGTTTAGAAAGTGAGGTCGACTCAAAATATAGAAAATTACGTTGTAAACAGATACATACAGAGTAGCCTGACAAAAATTCATGAAGAAAAATTAATTATTATTTTGGGACATTCAGTAAATGCAAAAATTTGAAGCATCTTCCGGCAACTTGTTCCCATTTGGGGTTACTCCATAAAGACGATTTTTATCATTTTTTTTCTTGTTTTACTGCCATTGACCGTCATAAAGACAGATAAGACTAAACTCCTTTAATAGTCATTTTGAAAAAATGCGTTTCTTTCAATTAATTTCATTGTTTTATCGCGTTTTTTTTTTTTCATTTCAATAATTTGTACATGTTAAACCATTGTTTTGGCTGTTTCCTTAAAAAAAAATCAAATCTTTCAGGCTGTGAATTTTACATAAAAACGTTAAACTTTTGACACTTATCAATATTGTTCTGGCTTTTCTATTATTTTGGGATTAATTTGGGTTCTGTATCTAGCAAGATTAGTAATTTCCAGAGGAACGAATATAATGGTAGCGAATTTTGCTCATCCAAGATTCGGACATGCATTAGAGAGAAGTTCGCACAATACAAGTGCTAACACAATGGGCACAGATAGATCTTATAATGTCTATAAATTATCAAGGCTACGTCGGCTTCGGCAACTTTGTTCATTAATTATCAGTTTGGATTTGGAGCTCGAACTACCAACCAGATCTTCATAATAACGATATTATTGAATGTGCTGCTAGAGGTCGGTCGTGGTCGATTTTGCAGGACCGGCTTTAATTGATTTTTATGCCGGTTAGCTGCTTAATTAAGTGACGGCAAACTACACGCTCCGATTAAGGACCAAAGGGATTTCTAAAGGATTATGGACATTTATATCTGCGACACTTTGCCATCGCATAACCTATTTTAAACAAGATATAACAAATTTTTGACATAAGAAACGTCAAAATTGACATAACAAACGTCAGATTTAAAATTATAACCTGACATTTTCACTAATTTACAAAAAATCTTACAAATGTTGTCGACAAACAAACTTTCCAATTCGTGGAACAGTCAGTTCAAACTTTTGAAAGAGAAACTTTTTTCGTTCAAGTTTTTTGCGAGAAAATCGTTGACGGAATTACATATTTCCGGTCTTTCTATTTATTATTTTTTTCATGTTTGTTTCAGGGTCACGACACGTCGACTGTGACAGTTGGGTGGACTTTACTCGCTCTTTCAAACAACCCCCAATACCAGGTAATAAATATTGATGCACGAAATGAACTGGAAGTGAAGTAAATAAATCGAAGTGGCGATGTAACAAATGACAACTGCCACTCCTTACTCAACCGTTTTGAATTTAACTTAAAATTAGTTGTCGATAGATGTCGCTAGATTTCATTTTACAGGACTCTGTGGAAAAACTATCCTAATCTTTGTAAATTTTGAGAATGTCTTTTACGGTTACTCGAACCATTAATTTTATTTGGTATTTTATGGTAAATTTGCCTTAATAGCAATACACAGCCGTCGTAAATCTCGTTGGAGATGGTTGAGTTGACTTCAAAAGCATTTCACAGTATAATCGCTCAAGTTTGAATGCTTTTCAGGAAAAGGTCCATCAAGAACTGGACGAGATTTTTCAAGGTGAAGAACGGCCGATCACACCGCAAGATGTACTCAAAATGCAATATTTAGATAAAGTGATTAAAGAAAGTCAACGAGTGATTCCTGTTGTGCCTGTTATTGCAAGAACACTCGATCAGGATTTAAAAATTGGTGAGGAAATTTTCAATCTATCAAGTTTTTTTTCCGCACTTCAATCAATTCAAACCATCAAACATCACCCTAATGGAGTTCGAAATTAGTGCTCTAATTAATGTATAATTCATAAATCGATCGAGCGTAAATTAATAGAGGCGAACCACTAATAAAATTGCATATTTAATTCACAGATCGAAAAGAATGTTTTTTATCAAATCTACGTCAGACTTATTCTTTGCCAGAAAATACGCAAATTCATTGTTTAATCGCTTCTTTTTAGGAGATCGGATCATACCGAAGGGTGTGACTGTGGTCATACATTTAGCTTGTCTGCATAAAGATCCGCAACAATTTCCAGACCCAGAGCGGTTCGACCCAGACCGATTTCTGCCAGAAAATACCGCGAAACGACATCCCTACTCCTTCATACCTTTCAGTGCTGGGCCCAGGAATTGCCTTGGTAAGAAAAATCAAAAATGACATAACAAACATCAAATCAATTAACAGATTTTTTTTCGAAAAAATTCTGGATATTGACACATTTCAGTCGATGAAAAATGCGTCTTATAAATCGCACAAAGCCATAAAATCGAAATTTTGTTTGAAAAAACTTGCAATAACCATTCGTTTTTGTAAGACACTATCATCAATACTGACATACATCTTCAAAATAGATCATCTGAAAAATCAATATGGAAAAAAATATAAATTCAATCTGTCTTGTTGGAAATTTACATAATTCTGTTGTATAAAATCATCGCTATCTATCAACTTTCTGAATCAATTTCGATCTGGTCGTTTTAACAAACAATAGAGTAACATTGAATATATTATTCAGTAAATTGTTTTGGTATAGATCGAATTTCAATAGAATTATCAAAAGATAATTGGACTTTCACTGACGTAAAGTGTTTCTGCACGAGTCGTCTATGCTTTCGCGGGCTAGAACGGCTTTTCTAATCAACTTCCGGTCCATTAAACGCGAATAATACAAGGAATGCTGGCGGTGTAAGCTTACACGCCTTCGGTACATTACCTGGATACAGATCTTTATGGAATAATGAACTGGAACGACAATTTGTTTTATGGAGATTATCATTTTATTGAAAAGCTGAGTATAGACACAATAAAAACGAACGACATTGATCATTTCGCTCATCTTTTGTAAAATTCAACGATAATAAACTTTTAGAATCTTGAAATTTTGAAAAATTTTGACATTAATGTCATTGTCCATTTTTTTTGATGTCTGATAATTAAACATAGTTAAATGGCACAAACTTTGACAGTTTGATTGGGTATAAATGAAAATAATCGATCATCCGTTAACTAACTTCCGGTTGGCAACGGAACAAAACGCGTCGCAGTCTTGTCACACCTAAGTAAGGGGCAGAAATTTATAGCTCTATTACTCCTCTGCTACCGCACTGTTGGAAGAAGAAGCAAACATCAACATTTGTACCATCCAAAAAGCAACTTCAATCGATAATTTTACCATCGTTAATGGAATACATTTCAGGAAAAAAAAACACAGACGCATTCAATTAATAATTTTGTTGTTGCTTTAGTATAAAATTAGCTCCATTTTCGGTATTGATTTCAATGAATTTATCCAAGTTTGTGGCAAACGAAAATATTTATAACAATGTTGAGGCGAAAAGCCGAAAGCAATAAACGGCAAGGTTATATTAAAAATCTCTTTTGATATTGAATTTAAGATAAAAGAGTCTTTGAGATGCTTTCAGTTTGGGCAGACTTTGAATTTTCACGCGGCATCGCTCTACAATAATAAAGCGCAAGAACTCTTTGTAAAATATAAATTATAAATTACTACGTTCCTTAAGCATATTTAATTTAGATATCAATAACAAAAACAGAAGGAATTCTTAAACAACAAATCAGAAAATTTTATAGAAATTATAACAAATCTAAAACAATTGTTACACAATTGATTTTTTTAATTTTTCATTGTTTCTAAAATTGGAATTGAAAAATGTGATATAAGAAAATGGAGTTACTCGCCCTCTAGTGGCGCTTGTACAAGTTAACATATGTTTCTATGTAGAATTCTAAATTTAAAGTTCTTCTTTCAGGTCAGAAGTTTGCAATGCGGAACACCAAAATTCTGCTAGCTTCCATCCTCAGAAAATACAAAGTCCGATCAGAGAAAAAAATACAAGAGATAAGATTTGCTTTAGAAATTGTTCTGCGACCACAGGGAGGACTCAATGTAGCTTTAGAGCCTAGATAATTTATTTTTTTATTTATTCAATTAATAAATTTATTATTCGAGTTTATATCTTTTTGATTTTTTTAGTTTTAACAGTTTTGAAATTAGAAAAATTGTGGTGCTTGAAACAAGCACAAAAAAAAGGAAAATGTCGATGAGATAATATTGATAGAACGGCATATCAGCTAAAGGACTCCGTAAATGATAAGCTCCATTATGTCTAAGAACATACTCAATCCACCAGATGGCTTTATCCAAGCTTTTTATGGGATGAGACGATAAATCAGAGAGTTCGTCTAAATTTTTCAAATATCTAAAAAAAAATTATAAAAATTTAAAAATTATAAACGAATGTAACTCACGTTTTGTTGTTTACAGTTTCAACAATGACATTTTTCAATTTGTCTGCAGTTAAAGTTTTAATATCTAGCCAAGACCCAATCTGAAGGCTTTCAACTCTTTTCACATTATAAAATTGATCGCCAAAAAAAGGAATTCCTAAAATAGGCACTTTGAATTTTATCGCTTCATCAATCGACTGTAACCCTCCTTGAGTAATAAAAAGTTTAACATTTTTATGTCTTAGAATATCCTGTTGAGGTGCCCAAGTTACCACTTTCACATTATTCGGGATTCCATTAATGTTTTCTTCAAATTTCCAAATTACTTTATATTGCAATTGTTCAAAAACTGTTAACAAAAGTTTCTGTGTTTTGTCCGAAAACAACGAACTTTTAATACTTGAACCCAAACTAAAATAAATAGCACCTTCTGCAGCTCCATTTAAGAAATCTTCTATTTCTTTGGGTAATACTTTAGGTGGTTGAATCTGTAATCCATGTAAATGTACAACCGATGGTATTTTTGTTGCAACTTTATTGAACCCAGGAATTTCATTTGTAAACAATAAACTCACATTTTTGGCAATTTTAAAAATATCAATTTTAGAATTGTTTAACGCACTTCTAATAATTTTTTCTTCGCTTGGGTATAGTAAATAATTATGAAAAAACGCTTCAAAAATGTCAAAAACAACACAAACTAAACGTTGCCAAAAATTCAAATTTTCAGCAAATGGTAGATTAACACTATGAGTATAAATAGGATGATTCAAATTACCAATAACTCGTCTAAGGAAATTGTTTGGAGGCAAAGAAGTGATTGCTATTACTGGACAGTTGTATTTACTAGCAAATCCAAACCATGCTAAAACATGTGCTTCAACAATCATCAAGTCAAACTGATCATCCGCACTGATGAGTTTCTGAATTTCTGGATGATTCAACTGTTCCATTGTCATATTGTTCGCCACAAAAAGTGCATGGTACATTAATACCAACAGATTTTTTTCATTATTAATCACATCTTGCATTCGATGGATATTGAAAACTAAATCGTAAGAAAAACTCAAGTCGATTTCTTTAAAATTTGAAGAGTTGACTTTTGTTGGATTTGTAGTGATAAGAGTAACAGAATGTCCACGTTTGATTAACTCAATTGGAATCGGTTGGAAAACGCTTTGATGACTAAAAAAAGGCGTCGGGAAAATGCACAAAATCCGCGCACTATCTGATAATTTTGTAAAAAGTATCAGAAAAAACGGTAAGTACATTGTTGTAAATTTTTTAACTAAATGATTTGCATAAAGATAACGATATTTGTGTTAATGGAACAATAAACTGTTTTGAATTATCTTTATATAAATAAATGTACAATTTTATCTTCTGTCAACATAGGTTATTTGGGTTGTTTTGTCTATACCAATCAACTCAACTAAAAATTATTAATTAAAAATTATAAACACAAAGTTGATAAATTTACTGAAGATAGAATGGTGTCGGGAGTGTAAAATAACCCATGCCATTTTCAGCATTTTCAATATCACGAAAATCTAACCAAGTATCGTAATCAGAATGTTCTTTCCAATAATCAATTTCTGCTGCTGATAGCTGCTTAAGCCAAGCCTGGAATTATTATCTATGTTTGTTTATTCTGTGAAAAATTTAATTTACTTTTGTTGAATGTAGAATCCATTCTTTTTCTAAAGTGTTATGTTGTTTGTAAGTAAATTTAAGCGCTTTGTCTAATAAATCAGAAGCAGTTCCGTAATCTTTTTTGATATAAACATAATAAGCTTTCATATGGTACAATCTAGGTAGAATAATTTGATTAATTTTTGTTGCTTTTTCCAATTTCTTAAACAACTGTTTAATTTGCTGTTCAATTTGAATAACAGAAACAACGCTATGTTTGTCCAATTTCGATACAAAACATAGAAGCAGTCCTTCTAGTAAATACAAAGCTGAGATTGCATTCGATAAAGAGTCGTTGAATGAAAATGTCATAAAATTTTCAGATTTCAAAGACCAAACAGCTGCTGCTTCCCATTTTTCATTTCTGATGCACCTATAAAAAATCATGAGTAAAAAGTGCTGAAAAATGACTGTAGTACCAAAGCCACATGACCACATAAAATCGAATTTTAGCTTCAGATTGTCGGACAGAAATCCAGGATTCGCCTTCATATTGAAAAAAATTTTCGCAGGTTTGATAAGGGACTATTGTATAGCCAGTATCAAGAAGAATACCCAAACAAATTGCATGGTACCAAAGTTTTGCTAAAATCACAAATTTTTTGAAAAAAATCAGAGTTATAGAATTATACCTGTATCTCCAATATCTTCCTGTGGAATCATATCAAATTCTTGTAAAACGTTATAAACGTTACTAAAATGTTGTTCCATCATTAAAGCATAAACTAAAAGTGGTACGACTGATATAATTGGTCTGCAAGCATGGGTTGAAATTGCTAAACGCATCGAAATATACCCAATTTGAATAGTTTTATCAATTGCTAGTCTACGAATTCTTGAAAATAAATGAAGAATTTTAGAAACACTAATTTTGTTAATTACCTCGCTCGGAAAACAGACGCATACAATACGACAACCATTTTCAATTCTTCATTTTCTAATCCCTCTTTTTTGTAATGACACAATCTTAAAGAATTCACTTCAAGTGCTAAACTTAACGAATATTTTTGAAAATGTTCGGCAACATCTATCATAATAGCAAAAGCTTGACAAATAAAACAAAAATTACTAAATGATTGTAAAGATTTAGTTAAGCTCCAGGCTGCTGCCAATTCTGCATTTTTCCAATCTTGTTTCAACATAAAAACTTGACAAAGATATGATAAACATTGAGACAGATCATTCGCATAAATACTTTCCCAGTGGTTTAATCTTTTCATCAATGTTCTTGGAAAAACATACAATCCGAAAAAGTGTTTGAACTGATAGACATATTTCTTGAAACTCCGACTTGCACCTTTTGGGAATTTAATTTCATATTCGTTAAGAGCTAAATGAAGATTTTCTTCAGCTTCTTCATAATGATACCGTTCTAGATGAGCGTAAGCTGTTAAAATATAAATTTTTGCACGAACTAAAGCAAGTTTCCATGGATTCTCCATTGGTTCTGATCTTTTGCGTTTAACAACTTCTAAAGCTTCATCTAATGTCTTGAAAGCTTGAGCAGTGTTGGATAAATTTATACAAATTTTTGAATAAGCTAACATTGCTTCAACAGCTTTACTTGAATCACCAGCACCCGTATAGTGTTTGATTAATTGTGCATAAGTCATTGATAGTATTAAATTACATCGACAATCTGTAAAATCTTCTGAAGAAAAAGCACGAGTTAATGAAAAACTATCTTTTAATTTATTGATAATTGTAATTCCAAAAGTCGATCTATCAGCAAAACGATCTTCTGAAAATACTTTTTACAAAATAATTCAACTACAAAAATATTCACCGATGGTTTCCACGAATATATGTGATGGTAAATTCCAGAATTTGTCAGGTTTGACTTTTTTTGCTGATGATGAAAGCGATATTTGTCGATAGCTTGCGGAATACATAGAGCTGCTGTCTTTTGACGAACGACGAGATGCTGATAATGCTTCAGCCCAAAACCCACTGTCTCGACTTTCACGCCTGTATCGATTTCTAACTGATGTTAATTCCTAATTTATTCAATAAAAATAGAGCAAACAAAAATTTGATCAAACCTTATCTTGATGTGCTTTAAAAATCCTATCAAAATATGTATTCCCACAAGCTTTACATTTCCGAGTTTCACGTTCCAAATACCGAACAGCTTTTCTATGGAAATCTTTCTTTTGGTCTTCAGTGAGAAGACTGTAAGTTAATTCACGAAATAACCCTGAACGAAATTGGATATAACCACAGGATGCATATTTCGGCAAATCCATGCAAAGTACTAGACTTTTCAGTTAGATTGAATGTAAACTATTTAAATAATTACTTTCAACTTTGATCCCTTTACATTTACAAGTTGGTTTTGTGTCAACAGTTGGATCTTTTAATTGTTCTTTAAATATGGTTTGTCCATCTTCAAGAAAATCGCCTTTAGCGCAACAAAAAACCCCGATTTCAAATAACTGTTTAATTGCTAAAAAACTATAAAATACTTGGTTGTTGAAAATTGTTAAATTTACCAAGTGCTGCTTTTCTTTTATCATTAGTTGATGAAGCAACATAGAGTAGCATATCACGCCAAAATTGATAGCCTAAAACGGCGCTACATTTGACGATAAATTGCTCAAAGAATGTTAAAGAATCAAAAGTTCGAAGAATTGCTGTATCAAGAGAAAGTTCCATTTGTTCATCAGCTATTGTAAATTTTGGCGAAATTACACAAATTGGAATTCTACCAATGTCTTCCATTGCTTCCATTTGCTCTCTAACACTTACGTTCAAATAACTATCCTGGAAGCAAATCCTTGCAAAAAATTTCAGCAAAAAAGTTGTAAATTACACGACAAGTGTCCACATATTTATGCCAGTTGTCTGAAAAATCAGACACATCTTTCATCAGCTTTTTCTCTTCCATAACATTCTGCCATTTCGTTGTTTCCTCTGGCGTCAATCTAAGAAAGAAAACAAAAAATGGCAAAAAATCTGAAAAACTCGGTGCTTACCTCGCCATCATATAAAGAGGAGGACAGACTAAACCCAAACTATTAATCTGATGTAATGTAGCTTTCAAAATGACTAAAGCACGATCCTGTATTGATGTAATCAAAAAGCTTTCAACCCAACCAGGATTCCCATTACTTTTAGTCTGAACAGCACTAAAAAAATCAACTCAAAAAATATGTATAGATTTATAAAAAAATCAATACTTCTCTAATTCTGGCGAAATCGCATAAACTCCTAAAATATGACAAGCTAAAGCACCCAAATACCATCGTTCAATTGGTTTCATAAAAACACATTTAACACGAGGATCTGTACTTATTTCTTTTGGTATTAGTTCAGTTCTGTTGAACTCTTCGCGTGCCAAAGTACCAATAATAAAAAGAGTTTTAACATCTAAAAGTGTTTTTACTATTACCCATGATTGTTTGTCGATGTATTCACAGTTGTCAATTGCTAAAACCCATTCTGAAGAATAACACTAAAATAGAATAATCAGAAAAAAATCGATAAAAAATGAGATGTACAGCGTAAGCTAAATATTTGATAATTCTTAGTAGCGCTTTCTGTCTTTCTGGTCTAGTCATTTTATTAAACTTTTCAGAAGGTGTAAATCTAACATTGAAAATGTTGTTCAAAACACAGATTAAATCAACATCTGGACAATCTTCCAACATTTGTTTTAGTTTCATCTGTTTGATCGTTTTATGAGAATCGGCAGCTAAGAATAGAGGAGGATTGAAAATCAATCTTGTGGTTTGATAAGGTATTGTTTGATCATTTCGTGATAAAGTAAATCTATCAATAAAAATTTCATCAGGAGTTATAAAAACCAACTCTTCTAAAAGTCGAGTTTTTCCAATTCTGGCTTCGCCTTTTAAGATAAACATTTTGATGATTTTAGAACTTTCAGAATGTTTGCGCCATTTTTCAATTAATCGTCGATACATTGTTAATTTCTCGGTTTTACCTAAAAGTGGCCGAGCATTTATCTTTCTAATTTCATTATGATCTCTAAAATAAAAATTAAAAATTGTCAAAATTTTTGTAAACGTTTACATATCAACTTCTTTGAATTCATAAACAGGACCTGGTTTCGAAATTCCTTTTAATGGTTTATATTCTTGTAAAATAAAATGTCGCGCTTCTAATTTACTATGAAGGAATGTTTCTCGATCGCATGTTACTTTTCCTTTATAAGCAACCATCAGTCTTGCTGCTTTGTTAACAACAAGGCTAATAACAGTATACTCTCGACGTAAAGTATGTCCAAATACTCCACAATACGTTTTGCCTGTTGTAACTCCAATTGATGCTGAGAGTACTCCCGGAAGTTTACTTATTGCTTCATGACACTCTCGTGCACAACGTAGAGCAACTTGACATTCCAGTTCGTGTTTTAATCCTCTCAGACCAAAAATTACAACAAACATTAAATCTTTATCAAAAAGTGAGACTTTATTCACGCATCCATTCATTCCATCAACAACTCTAGAAACTATTTTTTACAAATGTTATAAAATTGATAATAACATACCTGCAAACTGTTTTATAAGTTTGGTCTGCAAGAATAACAGTTTGTTCATTTTTTAATTTTGATGAAACTACATTGATAACACAAATTACAGCTTGACGCATTTCTGTTAAATATTCAAAAGGTTCATCGTGTTCAATGCTTTTCATAACAGGTGCTATGATGAATTTTCGCAAGTTTTCTTTGATGTTGAGTTTGATAGCTGTGTTGACTGATGGTCTTACTAAAAAAAATAATTATTTAGATGTTTGATAGACAAAAGATAAAATACATAAAAATTCGTCGTTTCCGCCTTCTTGCGTGATATCACTAATAACATCACTATCAACCGACTCATCATCATCAATACTTTGACTTTCATACATCTGATGGGTCGTTTGTTGGCGTGCACTTTTTTGGACGCTTCTCCAGTTTGGTCCAACGCCTGTTATCTTAATATGGACATTATCATTCATTTCTTGGTATAAATATTCAGTGGCATTGACGTAGCGCCATGCTGCTGGAGCTATGATAATATCCCCTGCCACACTGATGCTTTCAGCTGCTTTTACATCCCATATGGGTTTACCAACGACTACATAATGCGACGATTTTTCATTGCCAATTAATGCAAAAGTGACCAAACCGGCAGAAATCGCCAGTTTTACTACAATAATTACTAAGAAAATTTGTTTCCCAAAACTTTGCTTACCTCTGATTACCACTCCTACATCAGTCAAATACGACCCATAATTCTTTTGGATAACTAAAGCACAATCCAAAGCTTCATGAACAGCATCTCTCATACTCTGACTTTCCGTTGATTTAAAAACGGCCAAAAATGCATCACCAGAAAATTTTAACACATCGCCATAATGCGAAATCACTTCTTGAACCATCGAACCAAGATATTTGTTCAACACTTGAGTCATTCGACTCGGGCCGGATGAGCCAGTTTTGGTGTATTTTTCACAAAGCTCGGTAAAACCTTTAAAAATTTATAAAAAAAATTTTTTGTTTTGAAGTACCGGAAACATCGCCAAAGAGGAAACACGCTTCATAATGTCGATGTTTGTAGTCGTCTACATTATAAATCACTTCGTCTGGAACCAAAGATGCCATTACTTTTGCTTGGTACTCTTCCACAGGTTCTTCTAGTTTCTTTTTGGTTATTGCTGCACGTACAGAAGATGAGTCGTGTTCCAAATGGAATTCATCTTCACGAGCTGCGTTGACACGCATTGCCCAGATGTAATCTTCTAAACCTAAAGGAGTCACTACAAGAGAAAATTAAAAAAAATGAACTTTTGAGGTTTGAGACTTACATCCTTCTAACATTTTGTATAAAAGAGTAAAAAGTACAACACTGACAAAAATAAGTGTAAACTGATTGGCAAACTAGCCTACTTTATTTAGGACAGAAACTTCAAAAATTTGATGAGCGATTTAGTTCTTAAGCATGGTCAAAACAGCACATGATACTTTCTTCAAAATTTGCCAATTTTTTGTTTCACCAAAAAAAAGTAGGTATTTAAATAAATGCAAAATTGTAATATTTCGATAAAAAAAAATAAGGCAAAGTGATATTTTGGCAAAAATAATGATAGTCCGAGAAGGTACAAAAATCTGCATTTTTGCATAAAATGAAACCAACAAAAAATGACTCAAAAAGCTGAAATTTCAACAAATCGTGCAACTTGAAAGTATTTAAAAAAGTGTTTTGATAAAAAAAAATGACACATAAAGTTGAGAATAAATCCAAAAATCTGTATTTTGATAAAAGAAGCAACACAAAATAGCACGAAATTTGTTATTGTTATAAATACAAAACTACATTCATTAAAAGTTTATAGAGATGTAATTAAAATGAAGATTCGAAATTTCAGTTGTGTAAAAGGTAGATCAAAGACTTCAAGAAGTTCATGCTAACTTTGTTATTTAAAATAGGACAGACACCCCATATTTTGTGGCAATTGTCCATAAAATTCTAAATACATTTTATACTATCATGTTATGGCTAATTCTAACCGTTTTCAAAATAATTGCATTGCATAATTTTATAAACAATCTTAAAATGCCATAAAATTCAGGGTGTTCTATTTGAAATAACAAAGTTAGCATCAAATTCCGGTTTTAGCGGAAGTAAAAACAAGCTGAAAATATTTTGAAACTTCTTATGAACCACTTATGTGAATCCTTTATTTAAGAAAAGTCACTACGATGGTCTTTTCTAGCAAAAGAAATTAAACCTAATATGTATAGTTTCAAAAAGCATATGTTATAATAGAATTTGAAGAATCAATTAAGTTGGCCCTCCTTGCACGTTTGAGAGCAGGCAAATATAGTTTTCGATATGAATTTTGTTCTCTTCAGCGAGCATCAACAAAGCACAGACAACCAACTTCTTTTAGGAAAATAAAAAAAGCGAAAAGGTGCTCTTAGAGAAAAATGCAAACACAACAACACGGAAAAAAAGAGTACAACAGAACAGAACAAGAAAACCGAGAGAAAAAGCTCAAAGACGAGATTGCTGAAACCAGCTTATAATTTTTGCAATAATAATTTTATACATTTTATATTCAAATATATATGGGTAAATGCAATGTAAAATGACCCAGCTTCCCTCCACTGACTTCCAAATCTTCAAATTTCAATAAACTATCAATTTCCATATGTTCTCTCCAAAAGTCAATTTGAATAGCAGGTAAATTGCGATTCCAAGCCTTAAAATAAAAATTACCAACAGCTCTACTATTCTTCCAAAATTACTTTTTGTGAATGTTCAATCCACGAAAGTTCTAAAAGATTCGCACAATCATGTGCATACTTTTGAGCTTTGTCCAACAAAGTTGAAATTTTTGCATCATTACTTTGAACAAACTTAAAGTAAGCTTTTAGATGATTCAATCTAAAAAAAAAGTTAACGAAGAATTTAACAAAACTGTTTAAAACCTAGGTTGAATTATTTTAATAGTTTCAGCAGCTTTAGTAAGTGAATCAATCAAACAATTAATTTCGTTTTCAGCTCGTATCACTCCTTTTATATTTCTTTTGTCCAATTTCGAAACTAAGTAAATAATCATTCCTTCTAATAAATAAAGAGCTGTGATTTTACTAGCTAAAGAATCGTTGTCTTTTATTATCGCAAAATCGCTAGTTTTGAGACACCAAACTGACGCATCTTCCCATTTTTCATTACGAACACACCTTAAAAAAAAATTAAAAAAAAAAGAAACAAACTTTTAGTAATATCACCATAACCACATTACAGTAAAAAACCGTCTTCTAGCTTCTGGATCACGAATCGTAATCCAAGTTTCACCTTCCATCTGATAATACATCTCACACATATGATACGGCAAAACGGTGTATCCAGTTTCAAGCTGAATCTCAACACAAAATGCCAAATACCAAACCCTTCCTAAAACAGCTCATATAAAAAAATTGGACATGAAAATAAAATTTTCACCAGAGCTGTCTGTATCCTCTCCAGCAAAATATTCCAACTCTTGTAAAACCGAATACACATTATTAAAATGTTTCCCAATCAAGAGAGCATAAAGCAAAAACGGGATAACTTTCAAAACAGTATGTACAGCTCGTATTGAAAAACATAATCTTAGGTCAATATAACCAATATGTATAGCTTTATCCATATCAGCACGAAGTAATCTCGAGCAAAAAATAACACTGTATAGATGAGCCACACATTTAAGATCTTCCGCTTCGATTGTGCCTCGTTTCAGATGACAGATTTGCAAGGAATGGATTTCAATAGCGATACACATTGACCATTTGCGAAAATGTTGAGCTACGCGTAACATATTAGCAAAAGCTGTGCAAATTATTTGAAAATTGTTAAAAGATTCGATTGCTTTAACTAAACTCCAACTGGCTGCAAGCTCTGCATCTTTCCATTCTTCTTTAAGCTGTTAAAAATTCAATAAAAATTGAGATTTTTTAATTATTGGAATTACCATAAAGACGGTACATAAATGTGCTAAACATTCTGCAAGATTATTAGTGTACATTGTCTCCCACACATCCAATTGCTTAACTCCACGTCGGGGAAACACATAATATGAAAACAATTGTTTAGTTTCGTACAAACAAGTTCTAAATTTTTTTGAACAACCTTGAGGAAACGTCTTACCATATTCTGATAAAGAAGTTTGAAGACCTTCAAGAGCATTTGATATTTGACCCATCTCTAATCTTGCATAACCCAATAGTGTGTAAATTTTACCACGAATCAATGATAATTGCCAAACATTTGTTGTTTTTTCTTTTGCTCGTTCATTGACTACTTCAACAGCTTCATGCAATATTTTTACAGCTAGAGGAATATTACAGAGGAGAATACTAACACGTGCATATTCAATCATTGCATCAACAACTTTTTTCAAATCGTTAGCACCAGCACAATGGTCGATTAATTGAGCATAAGTTGTACTCAAAATTAAAAGACACTGACAATCTGTGAAGTCTTCAGACGAAAATGCTTTAGTTAAAGAGTAGCTGTTTTTCAAGCGCTTTATCATTGTGCAACCAAAAGTCTCGTAAGCATCATCAACTTGGAAAAAAAAATTGTTTAAATAGGTTTTAATAAAGAGTTTGGACTAAGAAAAAAGTCACAATAGCTACCAAAGTCGGTTAAAAAAATTTAAAACGTATTCTTTCGACTTTGGAGACCATTCCATGCTTCTGCTGCTTCTATAAACTACCTTTCATGTCAGTTCCTTGTGCAGGAAACGAAACAATAGATTTCTCATCAAACTTTCGTTTCGAATTAGTGGAATAACTAGCACTATGAATAGATCCACGATGACTATCCAAATCAAACGAACTATGAGACGCAGATAATTCTTTTCGTCGATCTTTCGCAGCAACGAAATCTCGATCAGGTCGTGGTGATCCTAAAATACTTTCAAAAAATCCATTCCCACAAGCTTTACATTTTCGAGTTTCACGTTCTAAATATCGAATAGCTCGTTGATGAAACTCTTTTTTCTGATTATCAGTTAATAAATTATAAGTAATTTCGCGAAATAATGACGATTTAAATTGTAAATAACCACAAGATGCGTATTTTGGAAGATCTAAACAACTTTCTAAAATTTTAAAATTAATTAAAAAATTGGAATATTCCTTTGTACCATCTATTTTCAATCCTTTGCATCGACAAATTGGCTCAGTTTCATCATCAGGGTTCATTAATTTTTCTTTAAAAACTCTCATTCCACTTTCGATGAAATCTCCTTTAGCGCAAGTCAAAACACGAATTTCGAACAATTTTTGTACAGCTAAAGCTGCTTTTCTTTTGCCTGTAGCTGACATCACATACAAGAGCATGTCTCTGAGGAATTGATTGCCTAAAATCGCGCTACATTTTACTAACAACTGTTCGAAGAAATTCAAAGAATCGAAAGTTTTTAGAATCATTGCGCCAATTGTATGTTCCATTTCTTCGTCACCTAAACGAAAATTTGGAGATATTATGCAAACTGGGACTTTGCCGCCTCGAGACATATTTTCCATTTGTTCTCTTACAGTCACATTCAAATAACTATCCTAATAAATAATTGAATTATTTCAAAAGAAAAATGTTGAAATTTAGTACTCTGCAGCAATCTATGTATCTTTGCCAATCGTCTTCAGCAGGAGTCTGTCCATCTTCACTTTTACCTTTTTCTTCCATAATCAGCTGCCATCTTTCATGTTCATACGATGTTAGTCGAGCCATCATGTATAAAGGTGGACAAACAAGACCTAAATCGTTGATATCACGTAATGTTGCTCTCAAAATATACAACCCATCGTCTTGGAATACTGAAATTAGAAAACTTTCAACCCAGCCCGGACTACCATTACTTCTAATCTGAATAGCACTACAAATTTCAATAAAATAAATTTAAAAAATAGAAATTTATCGATACTTTTCTAGTTCAGGCGAAATAGCATAAACATCCAAAATCTGACAAGCAAGAGCTCCCAAATACCATTTTTCAATCGGCAACAAATCAACAACTCTCACTCTAACATCTTCAAGAATTTTCTTAGCATTTGGCGAACAATAATTCAATTTATCTCGACCCATTGTACCAACAATAAAAATGGTTTTAATTTCAAACAAACTATCAAAAACTTCCCAGGATTCGTCATCCATATATTCACAATTATCTATAGCCAAAACCCAAAGTTTTGTAAAACACTTAAAAAAATTAAAATTAAATGGATTCTAGAAAATTTAGAATACATACAACATAAGATAGTTGCTTTAGCATATTTTTTACAGATGTTAATTTTGCTTTTTCAGAAAGATTTAAAAAAGTTGGTGAATTTTTAAAATTAACTCCAAAGACATTATTCAAAGCGCAAAGAAGTTCGGGTACTTGAATTTTTCGTAAAACGTTCAATAATTTCATTTCTTTTTCTTTAACTGAAGATTCTGGGATTAAATCTAAAGGGATGTAAAATGCAAGACGGATGGTGTTAAAAGGAATCTAGAAAGAATGATGAGAATTTGAATTTGATATTTATAAGTAAGTACCTTTCGGTCTTGTAAGCTTAATGTTATTTTACTGACAGGAACACTCTCAGGTGTAATGTAAACAATCTCGTCTAAAACTCGCGTTTTGCCTTGTCTAGCTTCTCCTTTTATTAATAACATTTTATATTGCTGTTCATTAGTATTATCAGTTGTTAAACATTTCTCTAATAATTGTTGGTACAATTTAATTTTGTCTTGTTTGCCTAGAAGAGGTCTTGCACTGACTTTTTGATCTCTATTATGATCACTAAAAAACCAATATAAATTGTCTATAAATTTTTAATCTTACATAACAGATTCCCGATATTCATAAACAGGACCAGCATGAGAAATTCCTTTCAAATGTCTGGGTTCTTGTAAAATAAAATGTCGCGCTTCTAATTTACTATGAAGAAATGTTTCTCGATCGCATGTTACTTTTCCTTTATAAGCAACCATCAATCTTGCTGCTTTGTTAACAACAAGACTGATAACAGTATACTCTCGGCGTAACGTATGTCCAAAAACTCCACAATACGTTTTGCCTGTTGTAACTCCAATTGATGCTGAGAGTACTCCCGGAAGTTTACTTATTGCTTCATGACATTCTCGTGCACAACGAAGAGCAACTTGACATTCCAATTCGTGTTTCAATCCTCTCAAACCAAAAATTACAACAAACATTAAATCTTTATCAAAAAGTGAGACTTTATTTACGCATCCTTTCAGTTTATCGACGACACTAGAATTAGTTTTTAGAAAGATAATAAAATTAAAAATTTGTTCAACCTGCAAACAATTTTGTAGGTTCTATCTGCTAGAATAACAGTTTCTTTTGTTTCTAATTTATCAGAAACTACATTTATGAAGACTACAACAACTTGTCTCATTTCTGTTAAGTATTCAAATGGTTCGTTCATTTCTATACTTTTCATTACAGGTGCTATTATAAATCTTCTTAGATGTTCTTTGATTTTGTTGCGTACTGCGTGTTGAACTGATGGTCTTACTGACAAAAATTTTGTTAACAATATAGTCAATATATAGTGTGTTCCCGGATAGGTGAAACGATTCCTATAAAAGATAAAAAAAAATTTAAAGTTTAGTCCTGTTATAGTTTTTAACCAAACAGGGCTAACCCACAAAAAATTAAAATTCAAATCAAAATTTTTTTTATCTTTTACAAGAGTCGTTCCACCTATCCAAGGATACACTGTAGAGTGGTAAATTTACATAAAAAATCGTCGGGACTTTCAAGTCCTAAATCATCTTCATCATCACTATTTACTGATTGTGTTTCAACACTTGCAGCATCTTCAGCTTTTTCTTGTTTATGCTGTCGGATATTTTTTTGCATGCTTCGCCAATTAGGTCCAACTCCAAGAATCTTAATATGGACATTATCTGGCATATCTTGGAAGAGATACTCATTGGTATTGATATAATGATAAGCTGCTGGTGCGACGATTATATCACCAGCACTGCTAATGCTTTCGCCTGCTTTTACGTCCCATATAGGTTTACCGACAACTACATAATGGGACGTTGTTTCGTCTCCAATTAAAGCAAAAGTAACCAAACCGCATGATATTGCCAATTTGACTGAATCAAATGTTAACGATTATCAGATTTTTTTTATTATTTACCTCTAATCATAACTCCAACATCAGTTAAATACGATCCATAATTCTTTTGGATAACTAAAGCACAATCTAAAGCTTCATGAACAGCATCTCTCATTGTTTCATTTTCGTTAGCCTTGAACATGGCTAAAAATGCATCACCGGAAAATTTTAAAACATCACCATCATGACTCATCACTTCTTGGACCATTGAACCGAGATATTTATTCAAAACTTGAGTCATTCGAGACGGGCCTGATACGCCAGTTTTTGTATATTTTTCACAGAGTTCAGTAAATCCTTGAAATTTCAATTAGTTTCGATTAGCTTTTGAGTTTTTAGTACCAGAAACGTCGCCGAAAAGAAAACACGCATCGTATTGACGATGATTATAGTCATCGACGTTGTAAATCACTTCGTCGGGAACTAAAGACGCCATGACTTTAGTCTGATAGTCGTCAATTGAAGTGTCTATATAACTCTTGGATTTTTTGCCATGGATTCGACGTTCTTTCCACAAATCGGAGTCAGATTCGCGGTATAAGCTGGTGCGCATCGCCCAGATGTATTCTTCTTGGCCAGCTTGGTTCACTAGGTTTTAGTTAGTTAGGGTTTTAGAGGTTTTGAATTCAACTCACTTCCTTCCATCATTTTGATAAAGTTAATTAAAGCAAATAAACATACATATGAAAAAAGGGTGTAAAATGAAGTATAAGTGACAAAGTCAAAATGTGACAAAAGCAATAAGAATGACTGTTTTTGAAAATTTAATTTTAAAGTGAACATTTTTCAGTCTTTATCCTATTTGTCTGAAACTATAAAAAACTGTAGAACATTTTCAAAAAAGGTCAAAAACTCAATAATTTTAAACTAACATTACACTTTAAGTGGTAAAAGTGTACTGTTAATCACAAATTTGTGAAAGATGAAAATAGTTAAAATCTTCAATAATTTCCACTATAACCATTTCTCTTTTTAGATTTAGAAGAAAGTACGGAAAATTTTGGTAAAAACGACCAAAAACGCAACAATTTAAATTTTTATGCAGCCAGAATTGTAAATTATTAGTTGCATCAGAAATGTCGTAAAAGTTTATTTTGAACGAAACCCTGTACTTAAAAAATTTTTTCAAAACAGAATCATCAAAATTTTGAAAGTAAATTGAAACCACGTTCTTTCATACTTTGTAAAATACAAAAGATAAACTCAATTTTGCTTTTTTGATAAATATAAGAAAGAATAAAAGAGATTGAGTCTGTTGCTTGCCTCCGTCAAGACGTACAATGAAAATCAGCCTTAAAGCATCAAAATAAAATGCAAACTTACGTTTCATCCCTTTTGTATTATTAGAATACTTGATAGTTTTCTTTATAATTATTTAGCTAAAAAATTAAAAAAGTTAAAAATTATAATTCTTTCATCTAGATACTCACGGAATACTGGGTTGCATTTTCAGGTCTGCAGACTCGTACTCGTACGTGGCTCACCCTGTATAATAATATAAATAATGTTTTATGCAACTAACATTACAGGTATCATGAATCACAAAGCAAATAGTAAATGCACATTGTTGGTTGCATCACAAATTTATTGTCTTCAACACTTATAAATTACTATTTTAAAACCTCTCAAAATTGTCATGAAAATTCTAACAATGAAAATAAACCTTTTCCTTCCAACTTCAAAAATTAAAAAAAACTTCTTTGTTTTAATTTTTCAGGGCGTCCCAACGAAATTTTTAGAAAAAAGTTGTGTAGATCATCATCTAAAAATATTTTCAAATATACAGGAATGTTTACTAACAAGTTACAACACAATACGTGTTTCTTATGAAACATCTTACTTTTCTTTGCATTTTTGTATTTAGTTTTAAACTTTGATGACTCTAAATTTAACTTTCTATAGACGATTTTTTTAAGCTTTTGGAATAACCTGTTTTTTGTCGAAAACACTCACTTTGCCAAGATTTATAACACATAAACAAGAATAATTACCAAATTAAAATTAATATTACCTCAAAGATGATCTAAATTTTAAAGATGTAACATTTTATTGACTCATTGCTGTTGAAGAGTCAAAATAATGAAGTTTTTAAAAGTTGAACAAATCCAAACTTCGACTAAAAAAGTTTTTAAAATAGCTAATTATTGGCTTAGCGCAGTAGTTAATATGGAAACAATTGGTAAAACAGGAACTCTAAATTTTTTCAGTGTTCAAACTTGAATATCATTGTTGAATTGTTATTGATTGGATACCCAAAAATTATTGGTTTTAGAAAGAAAAGAAATCTTCTAGATGCAAAAACCAAAAATAGAGTATCTAATTTAGGGTATTGAAATGTCAACAAACTAATTCATTTCTTTTCTATTTTATTTCTATAAATTTTATAATTATTGTATAATAAACTTCTGATTTTGTCAAAGAAATTAGATTGTTTGAAAAACTAGGAAAAAACGACCAATAAAAATTTAGTTTAAATTAACCAAAATTTAAAACATGCAAAAAATCATTATGTGCCAATTGAAAAAGCATAATTTTATATTGTAGCTTGGTAGTGAACCACCCAGTATGTTTAATTATAGTTTAGATAATATAGGAGACTATTTACTACTTTTGTCCGAAAAACTTTATAAAATTCATGTTTTTGAAGGCATATCTTGAACCTTGTTATATCGTTGGGACACCCTGCAATGCGAAAATCATTACTTTTAGTTTTTAAATAAATAGCGATTAAACTGTAAAAAAGTTGGTAATTTGAATAATAAAATAGCAATTAAGATATTCGCTGACTCAAACCAAGGACAAATCTATATACAAAATACAAAGAAATTAGTAAGGAAAATATTAATTTCAAACAAACAAAAACAAAACAAGTAAAAACTGTTGAAAACTTAATGAAAAAGGATTGGAAAACGGAAAAACTATACATTTTCTATTTTTTCAATTTCCAAAGGATGGTTCTAGAAAAACTGGAGATTCAACAATAAATTTTTAGTCGTTTGGTATTATTTTTATTATGATTTTGCAGAAATACGCAAAATTAACATTTTGTGTTCTATTGAACTGTAGTAGGTTTCAAGGTCGTTTGCTAACACGTGCCAAACTCCACTGTTGTCAGATCATCTACCTTATCAATGCCAAACCGATGTTTGTTTACGCCAGTCAATAAACAAAACTAATCCAAAAACTTGAAAAATTAATTGCAAAATCTTATGTTAATGTTTACAGAAAAGTGTTTTGTCCTTTCAATATTTCCTTTTTTCAACAATGAATAATTTGCGTCTTAACGCCCCTCTCCATTGTTGCAACTCCCCCACTAAAAAACTAAACCAATCAAAACGCTGATCAAGTGCGCATGTCAAACAGTCCAACGTCACGTCAGCTGTTTGTGTGCCCGAAATAGAGGTAGGCCCCTATCAGCTGTTGAAAGTGAATGTGAAAAATTCTCGGCTACAATGTCTGAAACTGAAGCGACAACATCGAATACAGAAGTGAGTTCTTGCAATGAAAAATCTGAAGATTGTCTTGAACCTGAAACGAAACGTCGCAAAATCGCCGCCATCGATGAAAAGTACAAACTTGAAGAAAGATTGGGCGGAATTCTTTGCTGCGCAGTTTGTCTTGATTTGCCCAGAGCTGCTGTCTACCAGGTAAGTTGGATTTGGTAACATTTAGAGATTATGTAATTCACGTTATGGAAACACGTTTTCTTTGTTCGGTTGGAACGAGGGTCTATCGATTTTCAGGAAGGGACTGCAGGCTATATTTAACAGGCTCGAGCAGGGTACCACCCTGATCGACCCTCGCTTACAAAAAAAATCGTGATTTTAACAAAAAAAATTAATCAATGTTATTTATTATTGTAGTTTAGTAATGTAATTTTTTTATTAATTGTACTTTAATGGTTGATGTTCTGATTTATTATAAACAAGAAGAAGCCAAGAAAATAAATGTATTGAATTTATATATTTTAGTCATTATTCACATTTAGATATAGCATTTATTTTCCCCATCCCGTTCCATTTCTTTATTTCTTTACAAAAATCCAAAAAAGCTCAAGAGGTAGGTAAAAATGACTATTAAAAATAATAAAGAAGGTAAAGTAATCAATGAGTAGCAAGCCGCTTTCACTCAAATAAATCCAAAAATTTCGAAAATTTGAGTAAAAACGGCGTATTGTTTAATCGTTGCTTTGATCCACTTTATTGATAAAATTTATGTTAGTTCCAGGATATGAAGAGGATTGGTAAGTCACAGCCAAAGTTTAATAATAATTCAATAATAATGTTGTGAAAAATTGGGGGGCAATTAGATAATTAATTTTTATTTTTTCTAATCTATTTTTTTCTTTTCATTCGATTCATATGTATGTGTTGCAGTGCAGCAATGGTCACTTGATGTGTGCTGGATGTTTCACTCACGTCCTTGCCGATGCCCGTTTGCGCGATGAAATATCCACATGTCCAACATGTCGTATAGAAATCAGCAAGACAACAGCAACAAGAAATTTAGCTGTAGAAAATGCCGTATCGGAATTACCATCAGAATGTCGATTTTGCAACAAATTATATCCGAGAAATTCATTAGAAAAACATGAAGAGGAGGAATGCGAGGAGAGGTTTATAATTTTTTTATATTGTATTTTTCGTTAAAAAATTTAGCAATAATGGGTTTTGGTTTTTGGGGCTGAATAGAATTACAGGTTGTAAATATCAAAGAATTGGATGTCCATGGAGAGGACCATTACATGAAAGAAAACAACATGAAACTGAATGTGGACATCCGAGTAAAAGTGGAGCTGAAGTTATGGAAGCCTTGGAAGTTTTAGATCAGAAAGTTGTTGAAGAAAGGAAACTTTATAGTACCATTTTTGAACTGCTGGGATACGAAAAAATTTCATTCAATGGTAAATTTTTCTTTTTTTATGTGTTTAATTTCTGATGCATTTTGTTGGGGAAAGAAGAGATTTTCAAGTTGATTGGAACTGAAAACAGTGTTTATATTTTTTCTGCAAAGCCAGAAATGGTCGAAAAATAAAACTTTTGAGCGCAGGTTTTTCATAGATTCAACAGCAATCTCAATAACATTAAAAAAATTTGAAATATGCGAAAAACCATAACATCGATTTTATATACGTAAAAGTCGTCGCATAAAATTTAGTCAAAATCCAAAATTTCTGATTTATTTTGAAAATAAAAAAAACTATTTATTATTATTATTATTTTTAGATATTTGAGTTTTGCGTGCAAAATTCCATTTTATTTTGAGTGAAATTGAGAAACTATAACGTTTTTTTATGGAGAGTTGCATTGAAAATTTGTTGTGATAACTTTTTATGGGCTTGATTGTTTGATTGAAATACATAAAAATAAATGGAATGTTTGTACATAAAAAATAAATTTCCATCGGCCTCCAATTGAACCGGGAGTATATTTAATGGTTTCCAAAATGTTAATTTTGAATACAAATTGACATTTATCTTTATAATTTTAATTTAACTTTAACTCTATAATCTGCCACAATAACGAACCACCTATATTATAACAACACATCAATAGTGCGTTTATGATTGAAAATCCCAGAAATACTCAAAACCAAACCTACATTTAAACTACTTTGTTTTTTCTCCCATATAAATATGAAACTCTAAACTTAGCCAATTGTATTAAACAAAATTATTTACAGATATTCAATTGAAGCCATACAGAACCGACGACTTCGTCCATCGTTTGTTTTACGAATCGTCACGATTTACAGCCGTTGGTCATCAATGGGTTGTTAAAGCAAAAATCAGTGATAGTCAAAAAGATCCAACTCAAAGTTCAGAACGCGACATGACTTATCAAGTTTGTTATAAAAAAACTATAAAAATTTGAAAAATTAACAATTTTTTTTTAGTTGATTCTTAAATCAAAAACTTCCTATCCTATGGATGTAAGTTATATAGTCCTCCGCGGCCCTGTCAGTGATATTAAAGTAAATCCAAGAGTCTACAGATTTGAATTTACTGAACATGAAACAGAAACGACTTATGAATCGTTTCCATTGCCTGATACAATAGAGTGCAATCGTTTATTAGCAGCTAAAACGATTAATTTCAGGTGAAATCAAAATTTTTATAAAATTGTTGTTTATAATTTTTTTTTCAGGTTAATCATGTTTCAGGCTTCAAAATAAATTGTGGCTTTTTACATGGCACCTAAAATTTTCCTTTTTTTTTTCAATATACGGAATGTCATAAGCAATTTAATTATGTTTTTTTTTTTGAGATATTAGTTGAAAGATCTCTTTAGAGTTTAGGATTTTTTATATTTAGGTTGATTTTAATTATTTACAAAAATTTAAAATATTTTTATTTTGAGATTGATGTATTCTACAGAGTTTTATTTTATGTTACCAACTGTCTGTTGCCATTAAGATTTTTTTGTGGCTTTTTACACTTCAAATATTGTAAATGTAGATTAGAGAATCTAACTTATATATTCTTAATTGTATTGTGAGGGATATTGGTAGAAAATATAAATGTTAAAATTACCACTTTTAATTTTTTTGTGGTTTCATTTCCCAGGCATTTAAAATTCCTTTTTCGCCTCCAGTTAATAATAAATTAATCTGAAAATAAAAAATTACTTACTGAATTAAAACACCAACAAAAGTACTTTAGGATTAAACCATGAAGTTCTAACTCTTTGTTTATTCTCTGGAAACTGTAAACTTGGTTTTACAGTGTTGCCAGTTATAGATAATCCTCGTAAACATTCACCATCATTATAATTTGATCCTGCTAATACCAAAACACTATATAAATTTTCAAAAACATCGACAATGTAAACGTGGTCTTCCGATTTCCTCTAGAATTTTGAAAATTAATTCAAAATAAAAAAAATTCTGCCTGTCCACTCCAAGTGCAGGATGGCAGCAATTAAACGCCAAATTTAAAATTTGCGACACTAAGGAGTGGACATGAATTTTTGATTACTTTAATCTCTTGGGCAATTTCGTTCCTATGTAAATGTAAGTACGGCTGAGCGTCGTCCAAATTCCAAAACTGTATGTCAGCAACATGAGTTATACAACTAATTATATCTTTTTTTCCAGTCTGTATCCATGTTAATTTTTCTATTGACGATTCAGTGTTCAATGAATCTATTAAAGCGTCTTCTTCGGAGTTTTGGGATAACTCGTACAAATTAATTAAACCATCAACAGATCCAGAAATTAATCGATTAGAGTCTGTTGGATGGAACTTGACCTAAAAATCATTTCAAGTTTTATTATTGATGTTGGGGTTGAGTCAAACGACAGTGATGCCAATCGAGTAAACACATAGAAATGGATTTTGGCATACCTGAGTTATGTCATCAGTGTGGGATTCCCAATACCCGCCCAATAACGTACTATTTCTCAAATCCCAAAATAAAATAAAAGCATCACCCTCAAATAAATTCGTTCCTGCTGATAGTAGAATATTATTGGGGGATATATCAAAACAGGTGATTTGTTTAAGTTTGTCCTTGGCTGTACTATCTACAAAAATTTATAAGGACAAATTTAGTAAAAACTAACAAACCTTTTAATTGAGAAACGCTTTTTTCCGGACTTCTTAAATCCCACAATTTTATGAAACCATCATTAGAACCTGTGTATAATAAATTACTATTGTCTCTAGAAAATTTAATTTCACTGATTGGAGCTTGGTGATCATTAATTGAAGTCAATTTAGCTAATTGATTATTACTTAAGTTATAAACATCACAATTATTATTCGACAAACTGAGAGCTATATTCGGTTCACTTTCTCTAAAGAAAAAAAATAATAAAATGGGAGTATTGAAGATTCTACCAGAACTTACGAAGTTCCTGCAATTTGTAAAATATACTGTTTTTGAGTTACGCTTTTTTGAGCAATTAAAGAACACTTTATGAAAAGTTTATTGATTTCATCGTCATCACAACTATCACTGTCGGACTGTGAAGAATTCTTTAGTTTTGTTTCGTCTTCTGACTCTAATTCTAGTTCCCGCATTCTCATTATTTGATTTAAACTCATCCAACAAAAAAAAATCGCAAAAAACGTGGGTTAACCTCAAACAACAAAATGTCAAACTACCGTCACAAGTTTTCTGGAACTAACAGCTCTTCAGATCTACCAACTTTACTTATATACATTTTTGTAATTAATAAATTATTCTTTTATAAAATGTAATTGATTAATAATATTAAATTTAAGTATTTTATAAAAATAAATAATTTCAAAATTTTGATTTAAAAATAAAATGTTAGTAGCATAAAAGGTAGATTCAAATTAAGTAGGCGTAACGTTCATTACATACTGTTGCTATGGTGGCTAAGTTTGAAAACAAACAATTACAAAATTTACTCAAATCTTTCGCTAACTTTATTTACAAAATGGTGATAATTGTTGGTTTAAAGTTTTGGAAAAAACAATAAATTCCAAAAAAAGTGTAGAAAATGGAATTCATTGTTTGCTGTAAACTGTTTAGAACAGAGTAAGTCGTTTAAAAATCAATCAACAATTTTTGTTTTTCAGTTTGGATTAAGTTGAAAATTTGAAAAAAAAGGTTTGATAAATTATTAAGTGTGACATATGAAAAATTAGTTTAAAAATTGAAAAATTCTAAATTAAGAAAAGTAGTTTTTGTATAGGCAGCCAACAATACACATAGGACTGGCGCCCTCTGGCGGGCGTCACACGCGCGTGTTGGTGGCGCTGGCAGACATGCGCTGTGAGTTTGTTCAAAGAAGGGAAAGGGAGTTTAGAAATGGCTGCCGCGAGTAATGGTCGGAGTGCGATGGATCCCCAGCCCGAATCGCAGCCTGTTGTGGTGGACCGTTTAAAAAAATTATATCCGGCTGTAAACGAGGAAAAATCTCCATTGCCCCGAGCCTGGAGTCCCAAAGAAAAATACAACTATATAGGACTATCCCAGAACAATTTGCGCGTTCATTACAAAGGTAAGTTCCTTTCAAGGTTTGGGTTAGGGAATTGAATTGGCTTGTGAAACAAAGCAATAGATTTTTCTCGAAGTTTATTGAGAAATGGCGTCTGTAACCTATAGGTTACAGCCCCTTTATACGAATGTCATCGACCGTACGGTCTTCGACAGTCTCGTCTGTGGTGCAAACAAAGAAATCAGCTGATCGTGACACGGGGTGAGCTGATTTTGTTCTTTTGGGGGACTGTCGTGCGTCAGGGACCCCTTGCGCATTTGCGTCAAGGAGTTGGGGAATTATTTGATGCTTCCCCTACCTGGGCCATTATCAACGATTTATTATTTCTTTCAATTTATATTATTTTACTGAAACTTTTCGTAAACAATGAATTTCACTTTTGTTTAAATTTCGTAAATTGGTCTATTTTTTCTACAATTCGTCTTCACTGGAATCATACTTGATGACCTTGTTAGATACTCAACATCGCACCTTGAAAACGAAAGAAAGTTTGAATTTTTGCAATTGAATCTAATGAGCTATTTCATAATTACTTTCTGTGTTTTTTTTTTTCAATATTGTTACTTAGGTCGTTCATTGTCCTTTTATTTTATTAATAGTTTAATGGAAAAGTTCCTGAAAAAGTCGCATTAACAAAAAAACAATGTTGATGTACTCTGTTTAGTATTTGCCAAGAAGACCAAGGACTTGCTAATTTTACACTTATTCATCCAATTATAAATGTGATGGCATCAAGGATTTTTATTAAATAAAAGAATCTTTTCTGGAAATTTATTGTTTATTTGACAGGATCAAGCATATCTATGATGCGCAATGATAAGTTTCAGCCCAAATCCATAAAATTTATATTGTTACGGATAATTTTTTTTAATGAAAATGCAGTTTTTTAGAGTCAAATCTCGAAAATTTTGAGTACTGCCGAAATACTCTTTCGATTTTTGATGAGACATGTCAGTGCTGGAAGACTTAGCAACACTCAAAAGATAAAATTTAACAAATGAGTGTATTTGGGATTACTATCTGAGTAACAAAAATTTTGGCAATCCCAAAACGGTTTAAGAATTTTTGTTGAAAAATTACAGTGTGTGCGTTTCTCCCAGCTCAGCTGTCACTTGTTACGCTATTATTAATGACTCATTCTCTATATTGCGTGGCTGTAACAAAGCAAAAGCCAGTTGGAAATAATATAAACATTTTTTACTCACCCTGTATATTCCTGATTTTTATTGAATGGCTATTGACAGAAAATTAATTTCGAAATAAATTACGAGTAAACGCAAAACCACTTCCAGCGAGATAAGTTTAAATTTTCGTCCATTGACTTCTCATTGTATATGACCTATTTGTGTGCTAAAATTGTGCAAGAAAGCATTTTCAAAACGTTCGAACAGGTTCAAATTTACCATTATTATCTATCACTATAGACTAAAGATTTTTTTTAATAAATAAGTACGTAGCCATTGACCTTCCGTTATCTTTGCAACGGTTTCATCAACATTGTTCGATGTTTATCAACCAATTGTCGACGTTACGTCTCCCAATGGTAAACGCATGTTTTGTTGGTAAATAAACAAATACGAAAACAAGGTTGTAGTCGTGTGAAACCCACGTCTAACGTCGATGCTCATTTTTTCTCATAAAGATATAAATACATAGTCTAATTTAATGTATTCACTCAGTGGAATGGATCTCTGAATATTAGAAGAAAAAAATATTACGTTTGAAAAATAATTCTTTTACAATTAAATAAAAGTGGAGTTGTAGGTCTGCCATTAATTAGAAGCTTTCATCTCTAGTACGTTGTAATTTTTTCTTCTGTAAGAAAATTATAACTAGAAACTTATACAGATTTCACCGATTACAGCATTCATTTTTATTTTATTTTATTGCAATTTGCATATTATGATTCGTTATCCATTTATGTAATGTTTTTCTTTCATTTGGTTCAGTGTGACAAGTTCAAATAACAAAAAAATGACTAACGATTCTTTATCTACTCATTGAACATTAATTATTTTGTTTGTCGGCAAAATAACGTGCAATTTATTAGTCTAGTGAGTAAATACACCCTTTTCATTGTTATTTTGATCAATAAACAACGGGAGGTTAATTGAATAAAAAAATGTTTTATGTCCATTAGAACTGCGATAATTAGCGTAGATTCGTCTTTGGATATTACAGATTCGATACAAGTTCAATGACCCTGAGAAGCTTCACCCCTTCGTTTTAGGGTCTATGAGGGACACGACATTAAATTTATTCACTTACTACGACTTCAAAATGGTATAATTTGTTTTTTCAAATTTGGTAGCCATGAAATTTCAATCAATTTTTGAGAGTAATGGTAAAATACTTCTAAAGTAACTTATTCACAGTGTTGCCAATCACTTTCAAACTCTTCAGAACTTGAATTTAAAAAAGACAATAATTATGAGTCATTTATGTGACTTGTGTCTTAAATAGTATTTCTAAAATTACGATTCTAAAAATAAAAGTATAATTTTGTGTTCATAATTTATTTTTCCTAATAGAAGAAAGTTGGATGGTAAAATAATTGCTTTCACATCAGCATACATTTTTAACATAATTTTTCCACGGAAGTTTATCAAACCTAACCAGGAAAAGGTGATTTGTTTGTAGTTTTATTGTAGTGAAGATACGGAATTTTGATTAGAGCAGGTTTAGATTTTTTATTGGATTTTTTTGTTAACTCCTATATTACATTGTGAATGAATGATTCCGTCATGGTATTGATTAAGAATTCGGCGAAAATGATTTTCTTCCTATTGAATGAAATAAGTAATTTAAACCTTTAATCTATCTGCAAGCACACACCCTTATTATTTTCCAACCGAATAATTCAATGATAAATTTGCATCCGCGTTAACTATCATCCGGTTCGCCAGGTCGTTGTCCCGACTATTTTTTTTCCGTATAAGAAATCGTTTAATTTTAAAATTTTTACATCTGTTGGAGCAGACAGTAGCAAGGGCAAAGAACTGACTAGACAGGTGGTATTGGATCAGTTCCCTTTTGCACTGAGCTGTAATCTTCGGTCGATGGCCTTTCGTAACCTTCCGTCAGATTCACTTTTAATTATTTCTTCTTTAGGTCACGGAAAGACCCATCGTGATGCGGCAAGTGTCCAAGCAACTCATCCAATTCCCGCAGCTTGTGGTTTATATTACTTCGAAGTGAAGATAGTGAGTAAAGGTCGGGATGGGTATATGGGTATTGGGTTATCTGCACAAGGTGTTAATATGAACCGATTGCCAGGTAATACAAGTATGTGTAAATATATCAATCGATGTATCCTTAATGAGGCGGAGTTGTTCCAGGTTGGGATAAGCAATCGTATGGTTATCATGGTGATGATGGGCATTCGTTTTGTTCGTCTGGGACGGGCCAGCCTTATGGACCTACATTTACCACCGGCGATGTCATCGGATGTGGCGTTAATCTTATTGATAACACATGTTTTTATACGAAAAATGGACACCATCTTGGGACTGCGTTTACCGATTTACCTGTAAGAAATAATTTGAAAAAACTGACTTTAATTAATTTTTATTTTGAGTAGTCGACGGAATTGACACAATGTCAGATTAATTTAAATGTTAATTAAGTTTTTTGAATTTGCAGTTGGACAAAAATGTGAATTGAATCAAAAACGAACGAGAATTTTTATTTAAAAAAAAAATATATATTGTATAATAAAAATATCGTGACTTTTTTTGTTGGAAATAAAATTGTATATAAATTCTATAGCCGAATTTGTATCCGACGGTGGGCCTTCAAACTCCCGGAGAAGTAGTCGATGCAAATTTCGGACAAGAACCGTTCGTTTTCGATATCGAAGATATGATGAGGGAATTGGGGACAAGGACGAGGATGGAAATTAACGATTTTCCAGTGCCAGAAAGTCACGGCGAATGGCAAGCCATCTTAAACAAGTAAGAAAAATTTCTCAATTTGATTATAAAGTTAATTTTTACCAAAATTTCTTATTCAAAATTGATTTTTAAGAATGGTTTCGACATACCTCGTCCATCATGGATACTGCAATACGGCGGAAGCTTTCGCACACATCACCGAGCAACCTTTTAACGAAGACGTAGTTTCTATTAAGAATCGACAAAGTAATAAATTTTTCTTCTAAATTTTGTCGATTCTAATTTTTTTTTTTTTTTTTAGAAATTCTAAAGTTAGTGTTAGCTGGTAGAATGGGCGAAGCGATCGAAAGAACGAGTCGACTATATCCTGGACTGTTAGAAACAAATCAGAATCTCTTATTTATGCTCAAATGCCGTCAGTTTGTTGAAATGGTGAATGGTTCAGATGTTGAAATATGCCATAGTAGAAAAAGTGGCTATTCACCATCATATAGTAGTCATTCACCTAGATCAAATAGTCCGATCCAGACGTCGGTAATTCAATCGACAAAAAATTATAGCAATAATAATAAATCGAAACAGAGTGTTGATGAAATGAATCAAAATAATGCGACACAACCAACCCATAATGGTAACAGTTGTAATGATGTACCAGTAATACTCACAGATGATGGTGATGTTGAAATGGATACAACTGAAGAATATAGAAATGGACATGGAGATGTGCCATGTAATGGAAAATCAAATAATTCCACGAATGGTTATCAAAATGGTAATAGTCATAATAATGTGTCGCAGGATAATGAGTGCTGTGATAATGAAGACGAAGACATGGGTATTCAAATCATTAAAAATCATTAATATTTTTTATTAATTGTTTTTTATAGACGTAGATGTGCCAGTATGTCGGAAATCATGTTCAAAACCAGCAGTTGAACGAATTTTAGAATTTGGTAGAGAATTATATAGTATGAGCCAACGATTGACAGTAGATAAAAATTCTAGTGAGACAAATCAAAAAATGTTGGAAGTTAGTAACTTTATTTAGAAATTGTTTCAATAATGTTTTATTTTTATCATTTCAGGATGCATTTAGTTTATTAGCTTACTCAAATCCGTGGGCTAGTCCTGTCGGTTGGCAATTACAGCCCTCACAAAGGGAGTCCGTTTGTGCTTCCCTTAATTCAGCCATTTTAGGTCAGTATTAAAAAACATCAAAATTACATGTTTTAAATGAGAAACTCATGGAAATATTTTGCATTTCAAACTTCAAATAGGCAATCCATAGCAACTAATTATTAATCGAAGTATTGTTTTGTGTAGAATCAAATAAGAAGCCCCGAAAGCCGCCTTTAGAAGTCGCAATCGCGCACGCCCACGAATTGGTAAAATTAATGTCAACTGCAGGACTTGGCTCGTGTGCCTTCGCATCTTTAGTCGACATTTTGGATCAGTGACCACTTTCGTCGCCCTTTTGCATTCTGATGCACTGACTGCCATTCTCTGAAAAGAGACGATCTAACTGGTTGCGTGAAATTATCCAAAGAACTGGGACAGCTTACTTATTCCCAATAGTTAAAAAAATAAATATTCAACCAAAAAAACAAATTCAAACGCTATTGGCAGAGAGGTTTGATTGAACGTCTGTTAATTAGTAAGTTGAAGGTGATGTTTAATAAAAAATTATAAACGGGGGAAAAACATAGTTATATACAATCGGTTAGAGAGGAAGTCGTGTGTTATGACTTATTTTAGATTAATTTGTTTGTTATTTTGATTTTATGGCAATTAAGTAAATTTTACGTTTTAATTTTTTTTGTTTGTAGTTTTTTTATTATTTAACGTAATAACTCATAAAGTCATTTAACAAATATTTCAATCTGAATATATTGAATATTAATTGTTGTAAGTTTGGGCGTTGATTTACTGAAAAGCCAACAGACGGCGTTTTTATTGAAAAAAAAAAGTTTTTTCTCAAAACAGGTAGGCATAAATTTTGTAGTTTAGTTTATTTGTAAATATGTTATACATAATTATGTTATTACTCAGATAATAAACTAATATTTAATTATTTTTTTTTTTAATTTTTAATTTCAGTCCTTTTGTTTAGATTTCCTCTCTTTAACAAAAACCATCGCTTATCATACGAGATTTGTAGATTGTTACTTAGTTGAAAATTTAATCAGGTTGAAAATAGAGTTTTCAAAGGAACTATCATCTGTATTCCATTGTAATTAAATGATTTATAAAAATCATGCACTAACACTAACACTAGCTTGTCCTCATCAATATTATAAATACCTAATTGTGATATAACAAAAAAAATTAAATTCTTGTCTTGTAAAGATTGTGTACGTGCAGTGATGTCTTGTGAAAAGTTTAGTATTGTAGATGGCGTTTTACTATTTTCAAACTTTGGGGAAAATGTTATGAAGATATTCCAAAAAATAATAAAAGATGATAATCGTATAAATATAACTGTTATTTTTTGTATTCAATTGATGAAAATTTATTGTTTTGGATTTTTTCTTCATGTTATACTTAATTGATAATTGTATGTACATTTTTTCAATTGCGTTGTTTTTAAACGAAGTATTTGATACAAAATAAATTATTTTTTAGCTTATAGCGAGTTTTATTGCAAAAAATGATTAATTTAAACTTCACATATCTAAAGAATTCTAAAAATGAAAAGAGCTCAAAAATCAGAGAATTTTTGAAGAAATCTATAGAATCTTGGATTGTTAAGGCATATAGAGAGTCTAAAAATTTATGCAAATGAGAGGTAGTCAAAGAATAAAAACTGGTCTTGAAAATATCTGTGAAATCTAAAGATTGCGAGGAGAAAAACAGAAGAATTGAATAAATTATACTCTATCCGGCGAGCATGTACAAATTATCACGCTTGGATCCACTATTGAATAACTAAACAAAATGTAAAGAATGTAAAAAAAAACAAAAACTCTAAGAAAGGTTTAAAGAAATTAAAAAAATTTCAAACACTTAGAAAACCCAAAAATTTAGAAACTCCAAGAAATGTTCAGAAGAATTTCAAATACTTAAATTAAATATTTCAAAAATCAAGGAAAAGTATGAAGGATAAATATTTAGGTTTCCATTCAAAATATAAAAGTTGAGACCATCATGGAATGATAAAACATAATATACAGCTGGAAATATCTCTGAAACATGCAAGTATTCTCTGAAACCATACTAATGAGTCATTCTGTATATAAAATTGTATTTCCGGGGAAATAAGTATTCACCAGTCTAGCTATGTGCGTTATTTTAGTGGTTTTTTAAATTAATTTTTGATGATCCAGCAATTTTCATTGAAATACAATCAGTTCCAGGACTGGCATTTGGTGTCTTGTTACTCTAGGTCAAAAATCACGCAACCATTAATACAACAAGTGTGTCTAAAAGACTCTTGAAAATGAGTGCATTTAGAAACTCACCTAGGCTGGTGAATACTTTTTCCCCGGGCGTACAGTAATTGTATGTGGCATTTTTAAACAAAGTATTTGAAACAAAATGATTTATTTTTATTAATTATGACTTATTGCAAAAAATATTTAATCTCATTCAAAATTGGACTGATTTTTGCTAAGGGTAGACAACCAGTAAAACAAGCTTAAAAAATTATAAATAAATATGCATATTCCTATTCACATTTACTTGTAACAATTTTAAAACAGTCCTGCAATTTTTTTGTAATATTTTGTTTATTTTTGTTTTTTTATTATGTCCTTGAAGAGCTGTCATCGGTTTGGCGCTGTCCTTGGCGCGTCGTGTGGCGACGGCGCCCGTCGTTTCCTCCTTTTTCCTAGTCCGTCGCACGCCTGCGCATTAAGCGGCGCCTAGCATCGAGCGAGAGTGTGTGCGTTCGAAGCGGACGCTGCTGTGTCGAATTTCCTCCAGTTTGTAAGTGTTAAAAATTCTCGACGGCGGCTGTGCAAGAACGTGCTATGTCAAATGAACGAAGGCTAAACGACCTCCGGTGCTAGTTGAGGTGTGCCGGTGTGAGAGTAGTGTGTTTTTTTTTGAAAACCAACGACGGACGGAAGGAAGGAAGGAAGAGGGAGGAAGGAGCGTCGACAGCCGTCGCGACGTTTTGCACGGAGGGAACTTGTAGCAGGATGGGGTGTACTTCTTCGGCGGAGGAACGGGCGGCGTTGGCTCGAAGCAAACAAATTGAAAAAAATCTCAAAGAGGATGGAATCCAGGCCGCCAAGGACATCAAGTTGCTCCTGTTGGGTGAGTACAGGGCGGGGGTTCGATAAGCCGGCTGGGTGCGGACTCTGCGCACACGCACCACCCTCGCGACGGACGCCTAAACCAAAGAGGCTTACTCCCGATGGATTTATTTTGTATTATTATTAAGAAAAAGGCTTACCCAGGCGGCGCCGCCGACGGTGGATTTTAGGCACCTGTAGCACCGACCTTCACGCACCGGAAACTCAAAGCCGGAAATCTATACCTTACCTAGCCACATTTCAACCCGAAATTCTATCGATTTTATTATATTTATCTCGAACGAAATTTTTAATACAATTTACCTAAAGTGTTTTTTCCAAAATTGGCCGACTTTTTGACGTTGATTTTTAACAAAAAGTGACATGAGTGATGTTAAGCATACGCCAACCATTCAGTTTTTTCTTATTTATAATAAATGTCATAATTATGGGTAAACTGAAGAAAAATCACCAACTCTAGTCTTAAATACACAAATTTATTAACTAATTATTAACTTGATCTGTTTTCATTATAATAAAGATAAATTTATTATTATTTTTTTATATATATAAAATCAAGAAGAAGGTTCATAAAATCATTTTTTTCTAAAACAATGGCGCGATTTTTGAATTCGAGACAGTCGTTTATGAAATTATAATATAATTTTTAAGTTTTTTGATTGTCCGTTCGGTTGTTTTAGAACTCTATATACGAGAGTATTTTTTGCAAAGTTCATTACGCTTTTATTTTGCCTGCAAGCAAATAAAACAGCATTTATGCTCAAAAACAACAACGTTAATAAAATTATATTTTTAGACCAGCTTCTATAATAAAAAACTTACGAGTTGTATTAAAATCAACTCTAAATAACTTGATTTTCATGTACTTTTATCTCTTGAAAAGGAATTTTTAATTAAAAGAAAAGAAAATTTCCTTCATTATTTTTACTTTCAAGTCGAATTAGAATCTTTTCTTAATGTAAATAAAAATGTAATTAATGTCAGGGTTGTAAAACATTGTAAAACTGATCAAATATGATTTTGTGTGGTCCTGATGTTATGAATGACATTTTTATTTATTCAATTGAAATAAAAATACAAAGGTCAGCGACATTTTCATTTATAATTTTATCACAGTTACTCTATAACAAGAATTTATATTATTAAAAGATAAATTTAATGAGAGTTAATTTCCTTTTGCTCTTAAACCATTACAAATATCAATAATAAAATAGAATTTAGCTCAAGCTTACGTGCGATTCATTTATGGCATGCTTTTAGTCATTCTACCATTAAAGGAAGCAAAAAGCAAAACGCACAACAATTATTTACATTACTATTATAATACGTGTTGCCTTACACATATTCTTTTTATTTATCGTATATGCTTTAAAAACCATGGCAACGCATTCACAGCTTTCTTAACAAAGTGTAAAAAAACATAGTTATTTAATTCACAAAGTAGGCGTATGTCGTGACGTCGAAAATCCCCACCGTTTGACGTCCGCTGTTCAAGCACATGTGTATTTTGTAGGGTAGGGCGCGATGAAAATGAACCATCTGCCGATCTGTCGCTTCGATCTTTGCTGTACCAAAAGTGTGTATTATAATGCTTCAAAAAATATTTAAAATTAATTAAAATGTGTTAAAGTGAATTAAGTGTTTAAAATATTAATAAAAATGGGGTGTACAGTGTCGGCTGAAGAAAGAGCGGCTATAGCAAGAACGAAACAAATTGATCAAACATTAAAAGAAGAAGGACAAAGGGCTAAAAGAGATGTTAAACTTTTACTATTAGGTAGGGATTAGGTGTGTCCGGATACGGAAATTTGATTTGGTAATCATTTGATTACGAAAAATGGAAAAGATGCTAAATGATATTGTCTACATGGCCTTCTAGTTTCACGTTTCATGGTCATGGTGTATACTATAGTCGCGCACTCACATTGGGATTATAAATAATAAAATTTCGAAGATTGGGTTTGGAATTTTCCATCTTATTTTATTTATTCAAACTGTTGAAATATTTCCTAATTTTTAAAAATGTAAAGTCATTTACTGACTGATCAGTTATTTTTTTTTAATGTGATTATTGCATTCATTCTATTTCCGGTCGTGGTTTGCAACTTCCGGCAACAATTTCGGCAGATTAATGAACTAAAAAAGTTCTCTAATTTAGTTGAGATAACTGTAATTATTTGAATAATTTATTTGTTTATATATAAAGTGTTCGGTAATAGACCTATACTATTTTTTCACTTGTTGATTTTTATGAACAGCTGCATATAAATTAAAGCAGCAAATGAAAAATCTGTAGATGTCTCATTAATATTGAGATGAAAGATAATAAGTAGAAATTTCGAATTGTCAATTTGAGTTTTATGATGTTTTTTTAACATTGTCTTTATTTTTCTATATTTTGATAATAATTTCTTTTCGAATCGTTTTTGAATTGATTTAAAATTGTTTGAAGTAGATTTTTTTAGTCCAAAAAAACTGCACGTGCAAATTTTCTAAAAAAACCGTATACCTTCTTTAGTCTGTAAAGAAAATTCGGGTATGTTTCCAAAATTCTGCTTTTGGCGTATTTCAAACACTTAGAACTAAATTTTTGCAAATGGGATGTCCTATTTTTTAATGTGCAGTTGTTTTTGCTATTTAATGTCTTATTCTTTCGATGTAGATTCAGTCATAACTATTTTCATTTCCAAAATTTTTAATTATTCAAAAAAACACCAAAAATGAGAAAAAATAGAAATAGCTCATAAAATTGGGAGCCCAAGTTGACCTTCCGATTTAATTTGTTAATAAAACATCTCAAGTATTTCAAATGTTACAATTTTTTTGTTTCATCTGAAAGTGAAAATATAACTATTTTGGTGAACAAAAAATATCCGCCAAACGACTCTTTTACTTCGCCGGGTTAATGACATTCATTTTTTAACTGTTTTTCATGCATTTCGCCCATTTTCTCCAGTTTCTTCATTAATGTTAAAAATGACAGATTGTTTGTGGAATTATTTGGAGGCTATGAATGTTAAGAGTATGCGGTTTTGACAAGATGAGTCGTTTGACCTTTTGAAGACGTTAAGTAAAACATGAAAAATGTTGGATAGAATTTTGCAAAAGTAAACCTTTTATTCCGAAAAAGTCATTTCTCTATCATAAATGGCAACATCTATTTTTAAATGGAACAAAAAATTTGTAGCATTTGTAGCAAAAAGAATAAGAAAAGACACTTGGGATTTTTCAATTTTTTACAAATTAATAAATTATAATTAATAATTAATAAATGGTTATTTAAGTTTTGTGTGTGCTAAATTTCATTTTTTTGTTAATTAAAACAGACGAGGTATAACGTTTACCTGAAAATTTGCATTCAAACAATTTTCTTAACCAATTTGAAAATATCAGAAATGAGCAGTCGAAAAATGATCAAAATATGTAAAAATACATTAAATGTTAAAAGCAAATAGCATGGACTTTTGTTTATTTCAATTAAATGAGAATGAAGTGACAAAAATTTTGAAATGTTTAATATAGAACACAATTTACTTTTATTTTTTTCCAAAATTCAACTGTAACCTCTGATAGGAGATCTATGCATCAACAAACCTATAAGCCAAAATATTCTCAAAAACTTGACACCTTCAGCCATTTCATCAAAAGAACTGTATTGATTATGTATTTTTTTTTTTTAATTTCGATTTTCCATTTGTTTTATCCGCTGTCCACATTTTAAATTGCGTGTCTAAAAATTCGCTTCCTCATTTCCATGTTTGGTTCCACTTTTTTGAACTTTAAATGTCCCGTTAAAAGAGCCTTATTTAGTATGCAACACCCTTATCATTACTTATTCATAAATGCGATAACAGCAACGTATTATTAAACTGAAGAATTTCGTGTTGACTATAAAAAACAACTATTAAATGTTCCTGAAATGGATTTTTGTATTTAATCCATATATAGATGCAATGAGATAAATGGATCTGGTGTCTAGAGTCAAGGCTGAATCCATCGAAAAAATATAACTGTAACGAAATATTATAAAACTGTCTTATATTTTTTCCTTATTTCCATTTCCTGTTGTAATAAACTGGATTTAGCATTTTAACGTAATTATGCGAATTTATTTATAAAATAACTCCAAATTTACATTGTTTTGGGAAGTAATAAAATTTCTTGGTAAATAGCAATTATTTTATTAATTTTTATTTGACTTGTATTAAAAGCGTTGACCATGAAACCTAAAAACTAAAAATTATAAAGTAATGTTAATTATTATACAGCGTGTTTCATCACTTTACTAGTAACTTTTTTATTTTCATTTCCCTATTATACAATTGCTTTTTGTAGCTCTATTAATTCCGCCATCAGTTTATTTGTGTAACAAAACTGTTTTACGTCATTGATTCTGCTTATTGTATTAGATATAAAAGTCTGAGAATTGTTTTCCGCAAAGACGCAACTGAACTATTTATTTCCTATTAGAAAAAAAAAGTGGATGGTTTAGTTGGCTTGGTTCAAGTGTCAATTAACTGTACCCTACTTTAATTGTTTTGAAACATTAGTAATTAATTTTTATTGGCTATTTTTTTTATAATGCAAAACACATGGGAGAATTGCCAGATTTAATGCAGTTTTTAGAATTCGAGGTCAAATGTTAATCCATTCATTTTTGTCAGTGTTTTATTAGTTCAAATTTAATTAATTGTTGACTTTTGTTAAAAGGTTAACAGGTTAGACGTGAGATTTCTACTTGTTGGTAGTGAGAGGCTCAATCAAAATTTTTATAGTGACCGCCTCAAAATTTTTCATATGGTTAGTTTTGTACACAGGTGATTTTCATAATTTTTATAATATTAAGTTTGTTCTACTTAACAGATTTTGGCCGTCAACACTTTGGAAATGTTTTTACCATTTCATCATTGGAAGGTTTTTTAGAAAGTCGATTTTTACATTTTTTTTTTCTATTATTTTTCAAGATGAAAGTTAAGGTTTGAGCTTTTGATCATTTTGTAGCTTTTTGAAGCTCTATCTCCATATCTAAGAAAGTGGGTATGGATCAGATTTGAGGCCTGTTTAATGTGTTTTAAAATACCTAAACAAGTTTTGGACGTAGATGATTTTTTTTTACTAAATATTTATTATTTCATCTTCTCATGAAGATAAAGTCTTGAGCTTTTGATCCTTCTATAGCTTTTCTAAAGCCTTATTATATATGTGCTATGGATTTTTTAAACTCAGCTTCTCTATTTTTGATTTTTCGATTTCAAAGTTGAGTTTGGGATTCTTCCAAACGGCTTATGATATTTCAGGATAAAAATAGAGAAAAATAAGGGACGTCGAGATGTGTAATTTTGTGATTTTAGCTAAATATTTAAAGAAATAACGAAACTATAATCAAAAATCGAAAATTTTCATGACTAAAGGTATTAAAATTTTGTCGTTTTTTTTAATTTTGATTTTTATGTGTATCTTCAAACTTTCCATATAAAAAGGTATGAATGGGTCAGATATGGAGCCTGTTCAAGGCGTTTTGAAAAACCTAACCGAAATTTTGGATGTTGATGATTTTTAGTTTTTTTTTTTTGACTAAATATCAGCCTTAATCTCAACTTCTGATTGAGATATAGCTTTAAGGTTTCGCTCATTTTGAAATTTCTTTGAATGCTTATTAGCTCGCCAAATATCATTTGTTTATCTTTAGAAATAATTGCACTATGAATGATTTTTGAAACTCAGCTCCACATTTTTTTCATTTCATAGTTGGTTTTGGATGCCGATTCCACTCAAACAGCTGGAAGGGCTAAATAAAAATATTGAAATAATAATGAACTTTGACAGGTTTAGTTTACTGTAATCTTCTGCTCAATAATCAAACCAGTAACGAAGCTGCAATGGCTAAAGATATTGAAATTTTGACAACTTTTTTTCAAATTTTTTGTTTCTAGTTTTTGGCTTTTTTCAAATTCTGTACTACAAAAAAAATGTTAGATTTAAAGCTTATTTAATACGTTTTGTGACATCTAAACAATATTTTGGAATTTTTATAATTTTCAGTTTTTTTAATGAATCTATTATCTCATCTTTTATTAAGACAGAGCTTTGAGCTTTTGCTTATTCTGTAGCATTTTTATGGCTACACTAAATTTCATTGGTATGTCTTTAGGAATAAAGGCGCTATCCATCTTTAAATGTCAACCTTTCTGTTTTCAAATTTTCGATTTCAAAAAATTATAATTTTTATAAGATTTTTTGTAATAAAATTCTATTGCGTTTTATGAGTATTCTATCAAAAAATTAATTCCTTCTAGAAGTTGAAAACGCAGCAAGACTCATCTCGAGCTGATTATATTCTGCGTTAAAAATTTCTCAACTAAGCAAAATTCCATCAGCTTTTTCCAATTTCAAGAAATTCTATTCCTATCTTATCTCCGCCTGTAACTTTAACATTCTCCGTTAAACAAATTCAAAAATAAGTCCCTCATCTCCATCCAACCTGTTGTCGACTTTGATAATCAATAACTGGCATAGCATCAAAGTGTTTATCGTCAGATATCAACTGTTGACTTAGTTATACATACCCTTTATCGATGCTTTTCAACAAAGCCTCTTTATTCTATTATTGGAAAAATTTCAACTGAAAATAGAATTATCATTTTTTGTTACTTTTAAACACCAACACACACACACACATACACAAATAACAATTAAAATAATTAACCCGTGATTCATTAGTTCAATTACGTTGTTATTACAGTGTTGTTCATACAAAGGCTAACAGGGATAAATCCACTTGGAGTAATTAACTGCTTGGAATAAATGAGAGACGACAGAAATGCACGAGGGTTGTTAGTGGCTCAATTTGTATGTTGAACTTTTTTAAATTGAGGAAAATGATCGTGGAAATAGGGTTGGTCATTATATTTGTATTAACCTTGGTAATGTTGCATTTTTCTGTTGTGCTATCTTGACGGAATTACTCACGATTGAGTCATGAGTTACAAGAATACAATAAATGAGGTGGAAGTTGGAAAATTTGTGGAAAACGGTCACGTGATATGTTATTTTGTATTGTTACTGTTTGCAAAAGCGAAAATAAAAATCACTACACAGTTTTGACACTTGAAGATATTTGGCAATTTTGTTATACGCGTTGTTTAAAAATGAGAATTTTGCTTGACCAAGAATCGCTTTTTTCATTTTATGACTAAGTAAGGAATTCAAGTAAACAATTAACTGAAGACATTAAAAAAATATCGAGAAATTCTTGAATTTTTACCAGTTAAAAAGTGAAAAGTATTACAAAAACTCGAAAAATTTTATCTAAACAATCCAAAAACTTTAAGAAATATAACGATTTTAAGAAAATTAGAAAATCTAAAGCATTTAGAGCATTTGAAAAATCAAAATCTTGACAGATTTAAAGAGTCTAGGACTTTTCGAGATGTGGATCTTCTAGTGCTCGATTGAATCTAAACCAAAATTAAGATACCCAAAAACACTAAACTTGTTTTATGTTATAACGCAATGCGTTTCAAGGACTAAGTTCTCATCCTTAGGTGTATATAAAAAAGTTTCATTCTCATACTCCTGTCTAAGTCTAAGAAGACTAAGGAATATCAAGAGGATTTATGAAGGAATCCAAAGAATCTAGAAAATTCAAGAAGTATTGTGAACCTAATAACTATCTGGAAATTGGATAAACTAGAATAATCTCGAAGAGTCCAAAAAAATGGAAATCTGTAAAAATGTCGAGAATTCTTTAATATAAAATCTAGAAAATCTTTAACATATTTAACAAATCCAAAGAATTTGGGAAATCTAATTTATATCAAATAAATGGAGAATTTTCTATCTGGATAAACCAAGAAATCAAAAGAATCTAAAACTAGAAAATTTCCCAAAGAACTTGCAAATCTAAAGAATTTGTTTTTTAGATTTTCTAACAAATTTGAAAGAAGGTTCATTTTGCCTGAGTGGCGAATAATTGTCGTCTGATTTAGTTGAAAAATTCGGCAATTAAATAAATTCACCAATAAAAATGAGTCGATAAACCTTTCCATAGCTTCTAGCTGTTAAAATTCTATGCGTTAAACTCCAGTCTTTTAAATTGGAATCAGTGCATTTGGCAATAATAAAGCACTTTGCCTTCAATTTAACCCATTACCATTCATGAATCCCTAAGTACATCTCATACAAATGCCACTTCCAGCTCATAAACACCATCTCTTACGTTTTTTTAATGAATCCCAGATTCTTTTAAAAAACAATCACACTATTCATTAAGGCAAAAAAATGTTCTTTTCTCATCACACATGATCAACATATGGCTTACAAAATAACACATAAATTGTCTCGTTACAAATAAAAAAAAATAATTCTTGAAAATTCACAGTGTATCGATCCTTTTTACCTACCTGCAACAGGAACTGAAACCTCGGAAGCCACTTCCTTATTTTAGCCGCGAATTACATCCTTCGTTTAATGAAACTATTATTAGCCGGGTTGAAAATTGCATTAACGCGCTCTCTCTGCTTTAAATTGATTTGTTACATGACAAGGACTTATGTGCTTGTTATTATAGATAATAATAATTCTAGAAAGTTATTAATAATTTTGTTTGTTTCAGGCGCCGGAGAATCGGGGAAGAGTACAATAGTCAAACAAATGAAGTGAGTATAAAGCGGAAAAACTTTGTTTTTAGTTGACTATTCCGAAACGGAAAATTGCTGCAATTCTTTTAATAATAAATGTTATATTCATTTCAAATGTTGTGAAAAATTTAGAAGATTGTTGGCGCCTCATAAATGCGATTTTTCTGCTCTTTGTGAATAATATAGAAGTGGATTTCTGCCTCGAAGGAAAATGGTAGTAAAAATTAACTTGTATTTCTCTAATTTTATGTCCCAAACGGGTCCCATAAGGACTAGTCGGTGCTTTTGAACAATCAACTAGAAAAAAATTTAAATAAAATTTTCTAGATTCTTCGAATAAATTTGTGAATTTTTTTTTGATTTGTCAATTAGTTTTCACTTTTTGTATTTTTCATTTCTTTAGAGTTTTCACTTCTTACACATATCTTCCAACCCTTGATTCATTTAGAATAGATTTAAAAGTTGTTATTTTTTTTTCAGAATTGCTTGATTCTTGGTGTTTTCTAGGTTTTTCACAAAAATTCTCCCATTTATTTAGATTATTTTAAATTTTACTTTCTCTCAATTTTTTGACATTTCCTAGATTTTGATTTTTTGGTTTTACATAATCTTCATGTCTTCTAATCCATATGAATTCTTTAGATTCTTTTGAATCAGATTCCTTAAACTTTCTGGATTATTTAGACTTTTCAGATAATTCAAATTCTTTGAGTTTTTTTAGCTTAATAAATTTTGATTTTCATCTGAACACCCAATTTTATTTTTTTAGATCTCCAGAGATTTTTAGATTTTTTGTGGATTTCATAAACCTTCTAAATTCGTGAGGATATAAGTTTTTGAGACCCTTTGAATTCCTTTTGATTTCCTTTACTTTCTTCAGAATTTTATAATTTTTGATAGTTTTTATATTCAAAATTTGTTTCATTCATTATTTTTTTCAGATTTTCTAGATTCTTTGGACTTTGTTTTAATTTTTTTTTCTCGATTTTACTAGATTCTTTTGTTTTTAGAAATTTGATAGAATTTTCAACTTTTTCAGACTTTCTTCGCTTTAACTTCTTGGTTTTTCACAATCTTTACTTGAAACTTGCAATTGTTTCTTCTAATTTTTCATTTTTTTTTTATCCTTTGAGTCATTTAATTCTTCAAGTTCTTCAATCATTTTGAATTCTTTCTCATTTCAAATTCTTTGTAATCTTTCAGTTTTGAGTCTTTAGACTTTTTAGCTCTTCCTTGAGGGTATTGACTTCATTTTTATAAATTTTTCTCTCTCGAATTTTTCTGGATCCTTTTCCTTCTATAATGTTTTCTCACAATTTCTGTATCCCTTCATCTCACTCAGATTTTTTTTGACTTGACATATTGCCTTGATTGTTTGAACTCTTCAGATTCTTTCGGTTTATCAGAATTTTGTGGATTTTTTTTTAACGATTCAAATTTTTCACGCTGTGCCTCGCAGTTTTTTTTTAACTTATTTAGATTTTTTTTTAGGTTTTATACATCCCTCACGCCTAGAGATTTTTAGATTTTTCCGAATTTTATGAACTCTTCGAATTCATCACATTCTTTTTATTTTTAATCCTGTCCAACAATCGACTCTTTGAGTTCATGTAAGCATGAGGAAAAATATTATTTATTCACTTTTCTGAAATATTCTGCAAATAAGTATCAGATAAGCGATAAATGGCAAAAACCAATTGTATTTATTTTTAAATATTTACATAGATTTCCGTAATATGTTTTCCATTAGAAATAATAAAATAAAATGTTCTTTGTTTGTTTATTAGATAAATTAGAGCTATTTCGTGTATCATATCATAACCGAAGCCAAAGTGTAGACTTTTTAACTGTATTGATCGAATGCGCGCCAGGCTAGTCCAATCCCAGACTTACGTTGCAAGTTACGCCCCATTCAAAAATGTGAAAAAATAACATCGAAAATATCACACTGTAATCAAATAAAATCAACTAAATTTAATCATATTCCGATAAAGATTACACAATGTTTGCTTTATGCTAAATATATTATAACAATTTTCAGTCACTAATACACCACATGTTGTTCGAATTTCCTGTAGATATAAATTCTGTATTTATTTAGTAATAAAAGAGATAGGAATTAATGGAGATTTTTTTCAAACATATGTTCTATTTTTTTGCAGAATTATCCATGAAAGTGGATTCACAAACGAAGACTTTAAACAATACCGACCTGTAGTGTATAGCAACACTATACAATCCCTTGTGGCCATCCTACGAGCGATGCCAAACCTCGGAATTAGCTATGGCAACAACGAGCGAGAGGTATTTCTTCTTCTGAAATTCTTTCAACTATTTTCAGACTGTTAAATATTGTAAAGTTTAAATTAAAAGTGCGTTCTTGCTACTGAAATAATAAATAATTGATCTAAAATAATCCTCAGATATATTCCGAGAAACAAATATTTATATTATTAATGTTCAGACGAAAACGTATGCTTGTATTCAAATTAAAAAAAAAATGGAAAGTTTTCAATTGAAAATCCCGCTTTTAGTTACTATAGTAACAGCATAATTAAGCCAATTAAAGACAAGTTTGGATGTAGACAGCCAATAAAATTGACGCGCGATTTTTAAAAAAGAATCCTTTGTTTTTAGATTGATGGAAAAATGGTTTTTGATGTTATCCAAAGAATGGAAGACACTGAACCATTTTCTGAAGAACTTTTAGCAGCGATGAAACGACTATGGGCTGATTCTGGAGTTCAAGAATGTTTTGGACGTTCCAACGAATATCAATTGAACGATTCAGCTAAATAGTAAGAATTGATTAAATCTGAAAAACGTATAATTTATTGAAAATTTCAGTTTTCTTGATGATTTGGACCGGTTAGGTGCTAAAGATTATCAACCAACTGAACAAGATATTCTTCGTACAAGAGTTAAAACGACAGGAATCGTAGAAGTGCATTTCTCGTTCAAAAATCTTAACTTTAAGTAAGTTATTTCAATGTTTTACAACAAATTAATAATTTTTCTGTTAGATTATTTGATGTTGGCGGTCAAAGGTCGGAGCGAAAAAAATGGATTCATTGTTTTGAAGATGTAACTGCAATTATTTTCTGTGTTGCGATGAGCGAATATGACCAAGTTTTGCACGAAGATGAAACGACAGTAAGTTTTATAATGAATATTAAACAATTTTTCAACTCTGTGTTTATAGAATCGAATGCAAGAAAGTTTGAAACTGTTTGATTCGATTTGCAACAATAAATGGTTCACGGATACGTCTATAATCCTCTTCCTTAATAAGAAAGACTTGTTTGAAGAAAAAATTAGGAAATCGCCTTTAACTATCTGTTTCCCAGAGTACGCAGGTATGGGTTTTCGTAAAAAAGAAATGAAAAATTTTGATTTTGGATGTTTAAGGTGCGCAAGAGTATGGCGAAGCAGCGGCATATATCCAAGCCCAATTCGAAGCTAAAAACAAATCGACAACAAAAGAAATTTACTGCCATATGACCTGTGCCACAGATACGCATAATATCCAGTTTGTATTCGACGCAGTCACTGATGTGATTATAGCAAATAATTTGCGCAACTGCGGCCTCTATTGAGAAAAACGTTTAATTCCAATTCTTTTATTGAAAAAATTATCTAAAATAATAAAAATACAACAACAGAAATGGTAGTGCCGGTGTATTTTATCAAACGTTTACGGTATTTCTCGATGTTCAGATAATAGGGGAAGTCCCGACAACGTTCTCGTTATAATTGTACCAAAGTTGAGTGAGATGTTGAAATGTGTTCTTTTATGTTGATCGATGAGGTGGGAATAGATTAAAAAAGGGTAGAGTATCATCTGTGCTTGATAATAAACATCGGTTGACAATGTTGAATATTTATTGCACATTTTTCTTTGAAAAACAAAAACGCACATTTTTCTAATATTGAGCACAATTGTTTTTTTTTTATTATAATTATTAAGGAACTGTGCCATTTTGCATTTAATATTGTCGTTTTTGCTTTAATTTCTTAAGTTTTTGTTTTCTATTCAGTGTTATTGATTTTCGAGAAAAAAAATTACAAAACAAGAAAAATATATTGATAGATTTAGTTACCAAAAATTTGTAAAATAATAAGTATGTGTTAATGATAATGTGGAACCAAAATATAACTGTCTGGCTCAAAAGTAGCGTTCATCAACATTATTAAAGTATAATAAACATTCTAATTATACCGCCTACTTGTGTGTAATTAGTTTATTGTCAAAGTATAATATCAAAATGAGTCGATTAATGATTTTGTTATTATACTTTCAAGTCCGAATCGAATCAGGAAAAATGGACCTTTAACAGATGCAAATATATTAATGTGTACATAAAAATTATATGGCGCTTTAACAGATTTAAAACGTAGCTTGAAAACCATTTCCTAGTGTAGCCAAATAATGCATTTACTTTGTTTTTTCAACTCTTTCAATCATTTTTTAAGTGATACAACATTCCTCTCAATATTTTGTATCTGCTTTTTTTACGAAAAAAAATAAGTGTTTCTCCACTCTATTCACATAATTTTCAATCATCCATTCTAGTGCAAAAATTAGTGATTGTCGTCAATATATAAAATAACGTAAAATACATAACAACTCCAAGTGGGCACTAACGATTTTAGTTTGTACTTTTTGTTGTGTATTTTATGTTAATTTTCGAGAGAAAAAATTCAAAACCAAACTGTTATGTAAATTGTAGTATTTAATATCTGGTAGTTATCATATTATTGAGTCATGATTAAATCTCTAGTCAGTTTATTTTCTAATTGTGACTACGACATTATACATTTTTTGTAACTTATTTCAAAAATAAAACCAAAATGTAACCCATTATTGTTTTAATAAAGCAGGACATCTACACTGATAGAGTATAAAGTAGTCCAAAATGGACAATATTTAAACAAGATGTAGGTAGGAGGATACGTGGACGAACTATAATAAAAGAGAATTTTGCTTTCATCACTACTCACATTTTTATTATTATTACTTTGACATCTCGTGGATTTAAGACATATCTTCTATTTGCTCATTAAACCATGAGACTGTCCAAGTTCTAAAACACACTTTTATTATTGCTTTCTCAAATTAATTATAAGATACAGCTCTAGTGGAATAATGTACATGTTTTCCATTATCAGTAAATGTAACATCCATAACTGAGGTTGTTCTCTCATTGTATGTTTGTTTCTCTGTGATGTGAATACGATAAATAAATTTTACCCATTTCGAAAAATTATTTTTTTTCAAAATAAACAAAAAACATACAAGTGTCCCAACGAAGCAAAAAATTCCATTCTATTCCTATGTCTGCTGTATAATCTGAAATTATCATTAATTTATTTATTTCAACATAATTTTGATCATAACACAAACAAATCATATCAAAATTTGAGTTTAAAATGAGGAAACTGAATAAAACCTATAGATTTTATTTTTAATTTCATTAATTAAGAAGAGAAAAATATTGGTTTGACATCTTTGACAGAATTATGAAACGAATCGTAGAGATACCCATCATACCACTTTGCTTCTGTTACATTTTGGTCGGAGTATACCTCATTCCACTTGAAGCAAGATGTACTTTTGCCAAAAAAAACTAAGAAATGAGAAAAATTCATATGATAAGCAATTTTTCGTTTATTATTATAGTTTGTTCACATCAGACACTCTTAATTATTCAAACAAATAATCAACAAAATTGTACAATTGAGTATTGACTTAGCCTTTCCGAATAGTACAGGCTATCCCAATAGTATTAGAAAATTATAGCATTGAGTTTTTGAAAATTTGGAAGATCTCAATTTGTGTTTTGAAATCTACATTTCAAAAAAAATTTTACATTATTTTCGCTTCCGATTTGAATCTGTTTTTTTTCACCTATTTCAATCATTTTTCTATTTTTCAAAACCTCACAGAAACGCTATAATCAATCCTTTACACTTTTTTTCGATTTTGCGCTTTTCATACGATTTAAAAAACTTACAAATTTGAAATTTAGGGATTTTTTTTGACAACTTTATTTTATTATTAACTTTTCCACATTCATAGCTACCAACTTTGAAAAAGTCGCAAAATAGAAAAACCATCTTGATCTGATTAATATATTATTACCACTAAATCACACTAATAATACGACGATGAAAAGGTTAGTAAAAGTATGAAAATTTGAGTATTGAGTTAAGCATGACTTGAACTACTATTGGAATTGTTGGTCCAGCCAAAATAAGCTGAAGAATCTTTCAAGTTATACAAAAAGGAACTATAGGGTGCGAAGCACTTAACAATATATACAATAGTTGATTACCTATTATATTGCCTAACCATATCTTGTCCAACGAGTAGATTTTTTTTGTTTATAACACTCATTCTAATCTACGATTACATTACACAAATTTTATCGATTTACCCATTGCTTTAATGCTTCTTCAAATTGTAGAGTTTCTTTATTCATTCCTTCTTTCGTTGATGAATCATCAGTTTTTTCGTTGTGATGATCATTCTAAAAAAACAAGATTACTTTCTTTTTCATAAATTTTTAAACAAAAAAATACTTGTTGTCCAAAAGGGCTTTGATTAGCTTCAGCTTGATTAAAATTGGAATAATTCGAATAACCTTGACTGGAATGGTGATTGAACTGATGATTGTAATTCTGACTGGGATTATTTTCTGGCGGACTTGTCGGATGTCTAGCACGCAACTCTGCCATAAAATTAGCATCTTGAGCGTAACGACGTTGTAATTCTTGTTGCCAACCACCATCACTCTCGTCCTCGCCATCATCTTCAAAATCTAAATAAAATTCTCATTTGAATCAAATCGAAATGATTTTATTTCTTGAGTCACAAATCAAGCCCTACTACTCACCTAAAGGTTTTCGGATTGCGCTAGTTTCTGGCTGATTTGAAGGCTCTGTAATTTAACAATCATTCAGCAGGCAGCATTCCACATACACTTCTACCTTTTTTTCATTTTTCTCTAAATGCAATTGTGTTAGAAGTAATAACAAAAAATGAAAAAAAATTAGCAACAAAAACTTACCAGTGTTTATTGTGTGTAAAACCTGTCTAAAATAAAAATATTTCTAAGGTTTGATTAAATTCTCCAATAATTACAAAAGTATATTGAATTTTTTCAAAATACATAAATAAAAAATTTCAACAATAATAAACATTTTCAAAATAAACAACAAAAATCACAAATAAAATGGAGAGAGTATTCTTTTTAATTTGTGTTTTGTATCTGTTGTAATCACATGCCATTTGCGATCCACATTACAAACACATTCAGTCGTAAAACTTTCTTTACAAAAAAATCTAAAATTACACTAAAGTAATAATATAAATAAGCAAAGATTTGTACAAACTCTAAATCAATAGAGGAAGAAGAAACAAATCAGCTTGAATAATTCGTAATACTAAAACGGTTTAAGCATTAAAATAAAATGAATAAAATTCACAAAATTTTCGATTAGTCCGTACCTGAATTCAATTCTCTTACTAAAGTTGACATAGCATTTGTTACAGAATCAGCAGCTACCAATAAATCATTCCTCAACGATCGTCCAACTGATCCCGGAGTACCATTTCCATTCGAACCTACACAAATCAATCTTTAAAAACCCCGCTAAATTGTTTCTACATAACACCAATGAAAATCACAGATAAATCAAACAATCAAATAACCAATCAAAATCACGCGCCAATTTTAAAAACATACCCATTGATGATGAGCCTCCAAAAGCATTTCTAACATCTCCTCCAACTCCCATTAACGAATCATTATTATGTATAACTCTTTCACTTCGTTCTTGCATTGAATGACTCATGTGTGATGGTCTTTCCGGTTGTCCAACATTCGAATTACTACTAGCCGGTGGCATACCCATTGGAGTTTGTGGTGCACTTCGTGGTGGTGGTTGTTGGGTATTTGGAGCACCTCCTGGTAATAACGGCGGCGATTTTGTACTACGTGGTGATGAATTTGGAGTTGACCTTGGTGAACTTTGATGATTTTTCAACATTTTCATTAAACCTTCCAATTGAATCATTAACTGTCGGCGGGAATCTTGAAGAGTTGTTAAATGAGTCTCAAGTTCATCTTTACGCATTCGTAAAGCGCGGAGTTCGTTCATTAAAGCTGGATTTTCAGTGCCGTGGCCACTGTTCTCTAGCTCTTGTTGACGTCTTAAAATTATACATATAATTTGATAAAAAAAAAATATATCTACTTGCTACCTCAATCTGGCGATTTCTCGCATAATCTCACGATTTTTCGCTTCCAACTGACTGATTAGTTCACGTTGAGCTCTAGTTGAATCCATACCTAAGCAAGCTTCAGATGGGACTCTTCCCTAGAATAATAAAAAAATATATATATATAATAAATTTTCAAAGCTATTCTGAAGACATTAAGCTAAGCAAACTCACCGTATCTGGTGAAAGCGAATTTTTTCGGTACCCGCTTCTCGCCTAAAGAGCAATGGCAAAGCACATTTAGGAACATCATCATCCAACAAAAAAATAGGAAAACCATGCTTTAGATATTTATACATTTATTTTGTTAGAACAAAAAAAAATAAAATATTCTATTTTGCTCTTTTCAAGTGAAAAAATCTAGAAAATTTAATCGAAATTGGCAAAATTGTCACGTAACCAGAAAGAAGTTATTTTGGAGTTTACAAATATGACAATTTCTGATAAGGTTTAAGATAAACCCCAAAAATGATTGAAACTCACATTTCATGGCTACTAATTTTGAAAAAGTAAAAACGCAAAATAGAAAAGACATTAAAAAATTTCTCACCATCCCTGAACGTGCTTCTTGAGCTAATCTTGCCGCATATCTCGCAATCATTTTATGTTCATCATCTCTTGCACTGTCAAGACTAAAAAACAACAATCAATTTGATATAAAAATTAATCAAATAATACCTCCTTGCTGTTGATCTACTATCTAAACTACCCATTCCATCGAAATGGGACGTGAAATTATTACCATCAGGAAACCCATTATGTGAAGGAATTGGCGACGGTGGACTAAAAATAACCAATCAATAAAAAATAAAACAAAAAAACATTAACTTACACAATATGTGATAAATTTAGAGTTTTTTCCGGTTGTTCTGGAAATCTAGGTAAATTATTTTTCTGTTTATCTGGGACGCAGCGAAATGATTTCCGTAAGGATTGTCCAATAGTTTTACTTGGAGACTAAATTTGAAAAAAGAAATTAGGGTCCCGGCGCATCCACCAATTTTATCAACTTACAAAAGACGAATATTCTTTAACTTGATGTTCTAATGTATGAGGAGCTGTAGCTCGACCTTTCCAAAAGCAATCCTGACACAGAGTATAATGTGGGCACTTTTGGCAACGATAACGAAAGCCACTAAAGTTTTCTCTTTGACAAGCGTCGCATTGCGTCGGATGGATAACTATTAAAAATTTAATAAACTACAAAATTAATGTAACCATAATTTACCGTTTTCTACGTTAGCAATTCGATGGAGTAATGGCAACCAAACTAACGCCGGAGGTCCAGGATCCGACATTAAAGTATCCAAAAAATCATTCACAGTAATTTTTACATTCTGAAAAAAATTAAATTATTCTAAAGTAAAAAATTTCAACAAAACACTAACAGGATTAAAAATGGAATTGGCTAAAGAGTCAGTATAATTAAAAGTGGGAGATTCGTAGACAGCAGCTGGAAGGGCTAAAACTTCTTGCAGATATTCATTAAAACGCCATTGGATTAAATGACCATTACTATCCGATATTTGAGAAAAAATATCTAAGAAAAAAACATAAGACAGAATAAAAATTAAATTGAAAGTTTGAACTTACATCTCAGTTTGTCCATTAACTTCCCGGCACATAATGTAGCTAAAGCAACTTTAATGGAAAACACACGGATTTTTCCTACGTTATCTCTAAAAGACAATGTCGATTAGTAAATATTGACTTTTTAAATTCTTAAATAGGTCAAATACTCACACAGTAGCATAGGCTGCTAGCAGCCAATTCAAGAGTAAACTAGAGCAAACATCAACATGAGCTTGTTGCGTAGGAGGCGCTCTTTTATTCAAACTATGATACAATGAACATAAAAGAGTCTCAAGACGAGCAACACTGAGCTCTGACGAAGGTTCTAAAGCATGGAGTCCTTGCTCTCTGAAGGCTTCAATCACATTCCATATATCAACAGCATGAACTAAAGACAATAATTAAACAATCTACAATTAAATCAAAACTATCTACTTACGACTGACTTTTTTCTGGATAAATCTGAGTTTTGTGGCAGTCCTGTATGAGGCAAATCTGATCAGATCAAAATTATGAGCACTCATCTCGTGAATTAAGGCCAATCGATGGTCCCCCGAGCTCGAAAGGTTGTCTTGTCCCTGCATTTCTGCAAAATTGAATATTTTCCAATTAACATTTTTGATAAATACAAATCTGACACTTAATCATAAGTGTCAATTTATCAAAACCAACCTAGTTTTACCCAAAACCAATCCAAAACTTGAAATAATATTCTAACTTAAAAATAAATAAAAAATAATAACAATTAAAAGACTAATTAGTTTGATTCTACGATGAACTGTCACTTAATTTTGATTAATATCCCATTATAACGTAACTAATCATTCCACTGAATTTTGTCAATTAAAATCGATTCTACTCACTGTAGTTTTTCAGTTTTTAACAATATCGACGCAACTGGATCGATTATTTATAAGAAAAAATTAAAAATGTGAGAGCAATGGCAGAGCAAACACTAAAATACACGCCATTTTTGTCGAGCAACTGCTGGAATCCGTGAAAGGTCGGCAACCAGGTCAATCTGCGTGCAAGTGGGTTGCATAAATAACGATCCGTAGGGGTAAAATAAACACAAATTTGTAAAATCCATAGCTGTTTATTTAAATTTTATTTGATAAATTTAAGGTCCTTTATCTGTTCCACCAGATCGGGCTGCTGCTGCTGCGTAGTAATAATTTTGTGCAGCAGTATTGCAAAATTCGCAAAATCCGGGTGGTCCTTGAGGTCCTGGAACTCCACGTAAACCGGGAACACCGGGGCGGCCTGGCTCACCTCTGTCTCCTGCACGCCCCGGGACTCCGACTCCGGGAAGTCCTGGCGGACCTAAATTAAAAATATAAATATAATAAGATATAATGTTTTTTGTTATACCTGGAAAGCCTCTAGGACCTATCGGTCCTTCGATTCCTACTCCTTCTACTCCCCGATCACCTTTTTCTCCTTTATCACCATAAGGTCCAGGAGGTCCTAAAGAGCCTGGTGGTCCAGGCAAACCCATAAATCCTCTCTCACCAGGTAAACCCGGAGGACCGATATCACCTTAACATTAAATTAAAAAAAAAATCATTAAATAAACCTGGAATACCAGGCACTCCTGGAATTTCCGGAACACCTCGTTTCGTCCAACCAGGAAATCCAAGAGGACCCACCCCGTAAGCCAGATATTAATTCAGAGCGTCTATCTACATGCAATAAAAAGCGTTAATTAATTTAAAAAACATACCTGGAGGACCTTGGGCGCCTGGAGATCCCGGCCGACCAGATCTAGCAGGACCTGGAGGACCGGGAGGTCCAATCAAAGTTGCACTTAACTCAGCTAATTGCTCTGATAAAAACATTTTATAGATAAAATATCTTATTATTATTTACTGTTGATTCCTACCTCTTAAAATCGACGCACACATATCGCGAACTTCAGTTTCAGTGAAGCTCTTACCCTAAAAATTATAAAAGTTAATTTAGTTTAATTTTGAATTGAGCGCGTTTTGGAAAAGGCGTGGCTTTGGCATTTAAATTTCTTCAACCAATCACAGTAAAAATTAGTGGGGGTTTTAAATGTCCGAATTGTTTGAAATCCGCTTACTCGTTTATAACGACTGAATAGTGTAACATTTTAACATTTGATTTTATATACTCCGAATTTTACAATTATTATTGTTCTACAAATGTAAGTCATACCATTTTATCAATAATACTAATTTGTAATTGCTAACTCAATAAAATTGTCAAATGTTTGTGTAACGGTCAAATTTTTAAATGGCGTTTTTGTCCATGTTTTTTTGGCTTAAATTCACTAATCAAAGACAGAAAAGCACACAACATTGCATCGAATCTATAGTTTGGGGTTGTATAAAGTTGGTTTAGTCATAATTATAGGATAATTTTATTTAAAATTCACCCGCTAACTTCACTCCAATCCTGGTTTTTATCCAAGACACTATCACATTTTCAAATTTTCATCGAAATGACGTAGAACGAACCATTAAAAATTATAGCTCTATCAAAAATTAATTATTTTATTTTTGTTTTTCAGATGGCTCAACGTCACCGCATCGTCACCACAGACACTGAAAACCCCCATCTCCGTCCAGTAAAACCCACTCAAGGTATAAAAATCCCAATCAAGCCACGTCCAGCTTTGCGCGAGCTCGGCAATAATGCAGAATCAAAAGCTGCAAAACTATTATTAGAATCCTCTAAAGTATCAAAGCAAGAAAAACGGCCTTTTTTTAATCTGCCAATCGATAAAAAACAACAAAAATTCGGAAAAAAAGAAGAAGCAAAAGCATTAGAACCCCCTAAAGTACCCAATCAAGAAAAACGGCATCTTTTTAAATTGCCAGTCGAAAAAAAACAACAAAAAGTCGAAAGAAAAGAATCAAAAGCATTATTAGAACCTCCTAAAGTGTTAAAGCAAGAAAAGTTGCCAGTTGAAAAAAAGGAAGAAACGAAAGCATTATTAGAACCTCCTACCAAAATACTAAATCAAGAAGGACGACGTCTTTTTAACGTGCCAGTGAGATGCGATCCTCAACTAGTTGCAGAATACGAAGCTGATATTTTCGACTATTTGCGCTGCTTAGAAGAGCAGTTTCCTGTCAACCGCGACTTTCTAGAAAATCATCAATCTACCCCTCGAATGCGAGCCGTTTTAATCAACTGGTTGGTGCAAGTCCATAGAACTTTTGGTTTATGCCTGGAAACTCTTCATTTGTGTGTTTCGATCATTGATAGATTCCTTCAAGTTAACAAAGATATCAGCCGTAAAAACTTACAATTAGTTGGTGCAACAGCGCTTTTAATCGCTTCTAAATACGAGGAAATTTATCTTCCAGAACTCGAAGAATTCGTTGATGTTTGCGATAAAACGTTTTCGTATGAGCAGTTTTTTAATATGGAACAAAGAATTCTGAAATGTTTAGATTTCGAGTTTGGCAAGCCGCTGTCTATTTGTTTTTTAAGACATTTCAATAGAATAGCAGATGTCAATATAGAGCAACATAATTTAGGGAAATATCTTCTGGAATTGGCTCTGTTGGATCATAAAATGTCGCATATTAAACCGTCGCTGCAAGCAGCCGCTGCGTGTTGTTTATCAATTGCGGTTTTTAAAAATTCAATTTCGGAAATGACTATTTGGACGCGGAAGATGGAGCAGAAAACAAAATACAAATTTTCTGAATTGGTAAATGTTATTGCAACAATGGCACATTTACTTATGGAAGTTTATTGTTCAAAACAAAAAGCGGTTTATACTAAATATGCTGACGCTCAATTGAGTAAAATTAGTCAAAATTTGAAAGTCAAGGGGTTTGTTGTAAAAAAATTTAACGAATTTTTCAAAGGGTAAATTATGTTTTTATTATTTTTTATATTATTGTCTATTGATTGTCTATGATACTAATACAGCAAATTGCAAGAAAGTTAGAACTTTGTTGTAGTTTGCTATATTGAATAATATGTTGTAATTTGCTATATTGGATAATAACAATTTTTAATAAATGACGAACGAATTTCAGTTTTATTCAATTTCGACACTCAAAATATAAGTGGGATAAAGTTTTTTTTCTACCTACATTAATTCACAAGTGAATTAAATAAATTTTTTCTTAGTTACCGAAAATGTCATTTATCAATGTATTTACGACTTGCAAATTTTTTTTTTCCTTTGATAAGATATGTTCAGTTTACTCATGTATTATGAATGATACTTACGGGTGGACCTTGAGTACCGGGTAATCCAGGAATTCCACGTTGTCCTGGTAGTCCTGGTAATCCAGGAGGACCGTCTTTACCGGGAGAGCCAGAGATTCCTTGTTGACCTTGAGGACCACGCTCACCAGCAGCGCCTCTTTCTCCTGGCTAAAATTCAAATTATTTTTTGAAATTAACAGTTTGAATTGTACCGGTCCAGGCAAGCCGGGATATCCTCTAGGTCCAATAACTCCAGGAGCTCCAGTACTGTCGACAACTAGTTGACCAATTCCATTCGCATTTTCTCCGGGGTTTCCAGGTGGACCTGGTGGTCCTGGCAATCCTCTCAATCCTGGGATTCCAGGTGTACCTGCGAGACCCTAAACCAGATATTTTTATATGAGTAAATAACAACAAACCATTGGTCCAGGTAGTCCTTGGGGCCCTTTAGGGCCCATGCGTCCAGGTGTGCCTTGATCACCTTTCTGTCCTTTCTTTCCTGGAGGTCCTTCAGTTCCTGGAAGTCCCTGCGGACCTGGTCTACCTTCAGATCCAGGTGGACCTTGCTCACCGTTTTTACCGGGAGTTCCGTTAATTCCAGGTGGACCTATAGGGCCTTGATCGCCTTTTGGCCCAGGAGGACCTGCTGTTACTTCTTCAGTGGATGTTATCACTCCTGGTACTCCAGGGGGACCCTGTGGTCCAGTGTCGCCTTTTTCACCTGCTAAACCTGGTAATCCTGGTTCGCCTGGAGGTCCCTTGAATCATAATTGCTTCAATACTAATCATTCAAAAAATGAGTGGAAATCTATACAGGAGGGCCTATTGGTCCTTGTATCCCTGGAAGTCCATCGTTTCCAGATGAACCTTTAGCGCCTTCGGGACCTGGCAGGCCTTCAATTCCAGGTAAGCCACGTTCACCTGCTGGTCCAGGCAGTCCCGGAAATCCTCTATCACCTTGATCTCCTTTTGATCCTGTTTCTACTTTTTCACCAGGCTCGCCTTTATTACCTTTAACTCCTGGAAGTCCTGGAAAACCTGGCTCGCCTCGTGGCCCTGGAATACCTAAACCAGTCTTTTGATGTCCGCTTTGCAAACCAGGCAGTCCAGGTTGTCCCTTTTTCACTAAGGTTAATTGAAACTTTACAAATTGAATAAATATACCGGGTATCCTCTTTCTCCAGGTTCTCCTTTGTCGCCTTTAGGACCACGAAAACCTCGACGACCAGGCGGCCCTTTAGGTCCGATTGATCCCCCAGTTGAAGTATTAACCGGCCCGGGAAGTCCTTGATCTCCTTTGTCTCCTTTAGGACCCAAATCTCCCTAATGTCTGATTTATTAAAATTTTAAACTCTGTTAATCATTTTACCTTTTCTCCCTTCACGCCCGGTCTCCCATCTGTACGATTATCACCTTTAAGTCCTGGAATTCCAGGCAGTCCTCTAAGACCAGGAAGCCCATTCAAACCTGGAGGTCCCTAAATTATACACCAAATCAATTCTTTCCTTTCTGATTATAGAATATGAATTAGTAAACATACAGGAAGACCTGGTGACCCTGATAATCCCCTTAATCCCGGTCGTCCAGGTAATCCCGGTTCTCCTATTAGTCCCATAGGACCTCTTAGTCCCGGTTTTCCCTGTTAGTAAGACAATCAAGCATTATCAAGGTTATAAGCAAAAGTGACAGAAAAACTGTGTTCTAAGTGTTAATCTTGAAATTTGCTGTGACATACTGTTGGTCCTGGTTGCCCCAAATCGCCTTTTTCTCCTTTTAGACCTGGAAGTCCAGTAGATCCTGGAAGTCCGAACGGACCGGGTAATCCAGGCAGACCCTTGGTTGAATTTGTGTGTTTTTTGTGGCGAAATTATGAAAAATAGTACTTACATCTGTACCATTGAAACCGGGAGGTCCTTGCGGACAAACAACGCATTTTCCAGGTTCGGGTCCCGCTTTAGGGAATGGCTGCACTGGTCTTATCTCCTGGAATTACCATTCATTTGCATAGTTGAAAGAAAAAGAGAAAAATAATACCGGAAGTTCTTCACAAGTTTCTCGTTCTGGTTTGGTGGGGTCACATGTCATCACCATCCATTGTAAGTCGATCTAAGAAAAAAAAAATGAAAAAGTAGTTGTCTCCCCGGCGGGGAATCGAACCCCGGTCTCCCGCGTGACAGGCGGGGATACTGACCACTATACTACCGAGGATTCTATATGATACTATTTATATGCGTCAGCTAAACTTACAGGCACAGTTTGCTTAGAATATGCCATTTTAGCCACTAAAATATTTCCATTAATATCTATCTCAGCTCTTGGGTCCAAAAACTTCTCAGCACTAATTTGACAATCCAAAAACATAATCACTTTTTCCCTAAATATCCCAAAATGTAACTTATGCCAATTCTTATCAAAAACCTAAAATTAAAACAAAAATTTAGCACGATCCTGCCAGGATTCGAACCTGGAATCTTCTGATCCGTAGTCAGACGCGTTATCCGTTGCGCCACAGGACCTTTCAATTTAAATAACATTTGGAAAAAAATTGGAAATTAGATTAACATAGTATAAAACATCTGGTTTTTCAAATATAATTACTTAACCATATGATAATTACGTTAGTGTTGTTGAAAAAGATAGTTTGGAGTTCACCCTCATAATTAGTTAAAGAAAATTCAATTGTTCCGTTCCGAGGATTCAAAGAAATCACAAATTGTGGTTTTGACTCTAAATCGGTGATTCGAATCAAGTGCCATGGCGATTTAGGTAAGCGACGAGTGCGGAAAGTGCAAATAAAAGAGAATTGGTCGGGAAGCCCTTGAGGAAAAACATTCCTAAAAATAAAAAAGGGGTACTATTTCTTCTAAAAGTGGAAAACTAAAGGCTAAGCCCGGCTAGCTCAGTCGGTAGAGCATGAGACTCTTAATCTCAGGGTCGTGGGTTCGAGCCCCACGTTGGGCGACTTTTTTTCTTTAAGTTTTCAATTAAATACCTGGTTGGAAGTGTTAAATCTGCATCTTTATCTAATCGATAGGCAGTCTGTAAGCGATTTGATCCTCTCACTCTACTAATTCCAGCAGTTTCAACTATGTCCATACGATATAATCTTATAAAATCGTACGCTTGCAAATCATCATCTCCTATTTTAAAATTGGCACAAGGACCACTAACTTCTTCCTCATAAAAATCTAATTCTAAAATTCGACGATATAAAATTGGATTTTCACAATTCTTATCACTTACGCTCCTTTGTCAAACCAACAAGAAAAATAATCAAAAAAAATCTGGAAAAAATCAGTAAATAACAAACCAGGAAGAGATAAGTCATTTTCATTGATTTAATCTTAATTTATTACAGCATCTGATTGAAAAAATTAGATCAATCAAAAGATAATAAGACATACATCCAGTTTTTAGGTCAAAACAATTTTAAAAAATTTACAAAAAAATACCTGAACAAATTCAAATAAATTCTCATTGTTGTGTGTTCAAATAGCTTCCAATCTGAAAAAACTAAAACACTACATTTCAAGCAATTACAACTTTATTAATATTTCTTAGCACGCACTAAACACTCCGCTTTCATCAAAAGTTTCCAATGAACTAATCTCAGCTGCGCGTACATCGCTATTAATTATTGCAAAAATTTTAATGATAATTCCAGAACGAAACACTAAGTTGAACACTCAATCTCAGACAAAGTTTCTTCCAAATTCTGCAAATCAAAATATTAAACCAAATTAAAGAAATCGAATCCGACCTTGATCAAATTAGAAAAATTCTCCTTATGAATGCTGATACATGCTGAAATTGTATCGTAAAGTACCTCTAAATGAGCCAATGGCATGTCTTTTGCAGTCCCTAACACCACTTGTCGCCACAAAGCATAAATTTTCTGCTTGTCAGTGTCTAAAAAAAATGTTGATTTTTGATTTAACTACTTTTTTCCAACCTTCAGAATCGCCAAAATTATGTAATAAACTCGCATTTCGATGATGAAAACATCGTTCATTCGATTTTCTTTTTGTTATAAGCCGCAAACTGCGTTGTAATAAATCGGTTAGAATCAAAGACAGACGTTTTTTCTTTTCTGCATTTCCACATAATGTACAAAGACTTTCCGGATTGCATCCTCGTAACTCCGATGGGATTATTTCTATGATTTTTTTATTAAAGATTCAAACACAAATTGGATTTTTTACCTTTATCTACACTTATCCTTAACGGTTTTAACCGCGGCTTAACTATTTTTCCCGGCGGTTTAACTTTATGAAGTTTAGGGTTTTTATTATTATTTTCAGAGTTTTTGTAACTGTGTAAAATTGAGGTGAGACTTGTTGGCATTTCTCCAAAGAATAACGGTACAAAGAATTCTTCAATTTCTTTTTCGGTTGGATTTTCAACGTGGATTATTAGACTTGTATTATTATAGAAAAAACTCTGTAACTAATAAAAAGTTATCTTAATTATAGAAAAATGTAAATACCATTAAAGGTAATTCTTCTTCAAATGTTGCTAGAACTAAAATTGGTAAACCTGCATGGATTTCTTCTAAAATCGACGCTATATAATTTTGTTCATTTATATCTAACATTGTCCATAAATCATCAATTCGGGGAATTACCAAAATCGACGGAAGATTTTTACAAAAGTTTGCCAATGAATTTTTCTAAAAATAAAACAATTGCACCAACTGAAAAATTAAAAAAAATTACATTTTGCAAAGTTGCCGAATCTAAAAATAACGCAGGCAAATGTTCCAAATTTTGCAAAATTGCAGGAACTATATGCGTATTCAATCCTTGAAGATTGGAACCAATTAAAAGAACCCTTCCTGCATACCTCTCGCTTCCTATTAAATATCTTTAATTTTTTTTTGGCACAAAATTCATAAATAAAGTTTTATACTTATGAAACTGTATAAAAAAATGCGGCCATAACATTTTCATTCGTGATAAAATCAAATCCAATTGATTTTGCAGCAAAGGGGCAACTACAGAACTCAGTTTTCTTATCCTGTTGCCTAGTTTATGACTTGAAGGGATTAAATTCCGTCTTGCGTTGATGAAATCATCATCTTCAATCTAAATTTCTTTAGGATAAATACAGTTTATATTTATGCAAACCTTCAATTCGCTGGCTTCGATTTTAACTCTAGTCCCCAAAACGGAATTTTGTATATTTGGATGCTGTCTTTTCATCGCACATAAAATCGCTTCAGCGCAAAGAGCCTGAAGATCTGAACCGCAAAATCCGGTGGTTATTTCCGCCAAATTTGAAAGAAATTGATTCGACGGTTTAGTTTTCCAACTTTGGGTATGCACTTGCAGAATTTCTTTTCGAGCGTCAGTTGATGGAAGTGGGAAATAAAGTTCTTTGTCAAATCGGCCTGGACGTCTCAGAGCTGGATCTACCGACTCGATGCGATTGGTAGCGCCGATGACTATAACTCCTGGAACACTGTCCAAACCATCCATCAATGCTAAAAGAGTAGTCACAATGCTACAATGAACATGGTCATTTTTAGCCGATCGAATCGGCGCTAATCCGTCCAATTCATCGAAAAAAATAATCGACGGCCGATTTTTCGTCGCCTGGAATCGATATTAAATTTGCAAAAACAAAATTATACGGATTACGTTTTCAAATAATGCGCGTAGCTTCTTTTCGGATTCTCCAACCCATTTATCGAGGACATCAGCGCCTTTTCTTTGGTAAAAACTCACTTTGCCTAAACCTTCTTTATTCAGTTCGGTGGCTAAAGCTCCAGCTACCAAAGTTTTGCCAGTACCTGGAGGTCCGTAAAACAACACTCCTCTAGGAGTTTTTATGTTAAAATACGAATAAACGTTATTGTGTAAAAGTGGGACTATAATTGTGTCACGCAAAATTTTAATATGATTTGATAAACCTCCAACTTTTGAAAAATCTAACGATTTCGAGCGTTTACTGATTTTTTCGCAAGATTTACTTGACATTGTGGTCTACTTGCAATTTTGACAATTTTAAAAGATGGCATTTTAGTTGACCACAATATATATATATATTCCATAAATCAATTATAAAAATAATTATTTGATTAGATTAGTGATTCAGAGATTCAAAACCTCTTGAGATTCGTTAATTTAAAAAAAAAGTCAATAAATAAATAATTGTGAGATTTTATTTAGGGAATTTTTATAAAAAAATGTTTTATCTTTGTCTTATTGGTAAAACTAGTATATATCTGTTTCTTTTTATCCCTAAAAAATTGACAGTCTCGTGTTGGCACTGCCGTATTGTGAAAGACGTGAATGGCAGTTTGTGTGTTTGTTCATTGTTCTTATTTTTTGAAGAAATCCAAGTAGAAATTAGTTTTTTAACACAACTTGTGAGTGGAACCTTTTATCATACCTCCATTAACCTATAATTAGCTATTTTAAGTTTACTAAATCATGCAACTAACCTCCAATCATCTACTGCTTAAGTTTTAATTTTCTCTTCATTTTATTGAATTACCTCAAATTTTTCACATTGTAACTTGGATTTAAAGGAACTGTTGGATCTATAACCTAACTTTTTCAAACCTTTGATTGAATTTGATTTTTTTTTAAATGGGGTGATTCTGTGGGTAATTTTAGTGTGATGGTAAATACACGTCGTTCGGAGTCGATTGGCTCAGCGCCTGACCTCAACTTACGCCATCGTTCAGGGGTACGTACCCCTTTATCTCTCCTGTTAAATCCTCCAACTCAAACCGATTTTTTCTTCTAGAAACCCGCCTCAGATACGTCCAGTGTTAGCGAAAGTGAAGAAGAATCTCAAACTGAAGACGCGTCTTGGGAAACTGAGTCAAAACAAAAACGAGTTGTAGCAAAACAAACAACCGGTGTGAGAGAATTACGAAGTCGCTTCGTTTACAGCGAAAGAAAATATTCAAAAAGGATATCGCTTGATGAGAGGCATTCTCTTATTTATTCATCAACTAGAAATATGCATAATGATTCGGATTTATACAATGGAAACGATTCCGACGATGATACTTATACCAGGAAGCGGCGAAGACAACGTCACTTAAAATCGCGATTAAATACAATTGAACGCAGAACTGCTTTGTCGCTGCGCCCCATCAGTCAGAAGTGCTACGCTGACTCGCTTTCAGGTAAGAATTCAAAATATAATAAAAATGACTTAATTCTATTTTTCTTTAGATACTGAGCTGCGCCGCAGCAAGAGACAGCGCAAAGTCCAATATGGTAATATGTCATGGCTTGCCGACGATCAGATGCATAAAATGGGCTATCCAAATCTAAATGAAAATGGCTATTCTGAAGAAGACAGTCGCGATGCTCCTGATATCGAAGAGCCCCGCAGAATAACTCGTCATTCAAACGATGTAAATAGTAACAAACGTCGTGAAATAAAAAATCCAAAATATTTGTACGATTATGAAACAAACGATGTATCAGCACGTCGACGTCGAACAGAGCGTAAAAAACATAATTTGCGCACGAACGATAAAGAAAACAACGAAAAAGTGCGATCACATATCGAAGATGTCGATGAAGATAGTGAAAAGAAAAGTGATGAGGATTCAAATTCAAGTATGAATAAAGAAAATGGTGAAGCTAATAATGATAAAGAAAAATCAGAAAATAATGAAGAAATCAATAAATCATCCGAAAGTGATATAATTAAAATAAAAAAAAAATCACCGGAAAAGATTGTAATTGATTCTAGTTTTTCAAAAAAAAATGATTTCGGTAAAAGACGTCAGAAAGCTGATTTTGATAATAAGAAAATTGATTCGGATAGTTCAAGCAGCGAATCGGAATGTGTGAGAAAGAGTTATTCGTTACGAAATCGAGTACCAAAACCACCACCAATGAAATCGTCAGCGTTAAGAACTCATGAGCTTCCTCGGAATCGAATGCGGCGAAGACGTAAACCGTCTTCTAGTTCAAGTTCTTCTTCAGATTCAGATGTTCGATATGAAAAATACTGTAAAACTAAAAAGGATCAACATTCCAAAAATGAACAAAAAATGAAATCGGGTGCAGGCGGTAGTAAAATTATTCCAATTGGGCCCGAAACTTTAGATACAACTGTACGATTTAGTAGTATAGGTGGATTAGATAGTCATATTCAGTGTTTGAAAGAAATGATTTTATTACCAATGATGTATCCAGAAGTTTTTCGACAGTTTAAAATTCAACCACCACGTGGAGTTTTATTTCATGGACCACCTGGTACTGGGAAGACTTTAATAGCGAGAGCTTTAGCCAATGAATGTAGTTTAGGATGTCGGAAAGTGGCGTTTTTCATGCGGAAAGGGGCTGATTTGCTTAGCAAATGGATAGGCGAGTCGGAGAAGCAGCTGAGGCTACTTTTTGAACAAGTATGTTTTTTTTTGTTTGTTTGTTTTTTTTTTTTTTTTTTTTTTTTTTGAAATGAATTCTTTTTCTTTCAGGCAGCAGAACTACATCCTTCAATAATATTTTTCGATGAATTAGACGGTTTAGCGCCAGTTCGTTCATCCAGACAAGATCAAGTCCATGCTAGTATCGTTTCAACTCTTTTAGCTTTAATGGATGGTTTAGATAATCGTGGCGAAGTGATAGTAATCGGTGCAACAAATCGTATCGATGCCATTGATCCAGCACTAAGAAGACCTGGTCGTTTTGATCGTGAATTATTTTTCCCATTACCAGCAAAACGTGAACGTGAAGCTATACTAAAAGTTCATGTATCGCAATGGTCTTCACCACCAAGTGATCAACTTTTAAGTTATTTAGCTGAAACTGCTGTTGGATATTGTGGTTCCGATTTACGAGCATTATGCTCAGAAGCTGTAATTCAAGGCTTTCGAAGAACTTATCCACAAGTCTATGGTGTTGACTATAGATTAATGTTAAATCCAGAAAATGTAAAAGTTGAAAAAATTGATTTTTTAAGAGCGAAGTCACTATTAGTACCAGCGTCACATAGAGTGACTCAAGGTTTAGGAAGAAAATTATTACTTATGTTAGAACCTTTATTAAGTGATGCTTTGAAAAATGTTTTTGAGATTTTGGAAATATCATTTCCGCATGCTTTAAATCCTAATTTATCTAAAGTTAAATTATCACCGAATATACGACCAGCGCAATTGTTACTTTTAGGAGAGAGTCCAGATTGTGGACAAACTTTACATTTAGCACCGGCGATTTTATATAAAATGGAACATATACATGCTTATATTTTGGATTTGGCTGCGCTTTATAAAGAAACAGGTCGATCACCAGAAGAAGCTTTGATTCAAGTGTTTAATGAAGCAAGACGAAATATTCCAAGTGTGATTTACATTCCAAATATCGATAATTGGTGGAGTCTTGTTAGTGAGACTGTGAAAGCAATTTTAGATTCGCAGTTAGCGCAACTGGATCCTAATATACCTATCTTACTACTAGCCACTGCTGATACAACATACGATAATCTTCCAGATGAAGTAAGATTTCTCAAAATTGGTAGTACTGAAGTAGATTTTTTTTTTTTTTAATTTATAAAATAAATTTTTCCCTCAAAATTGCTTTGAAAACGGACAAAATAGAATGATTTTATTGTTTCAGATCCAGAATATTTTTTCTCGTTATCGAAAAGAAGTCTATCAGTTGGATTTACCGAATGACTCGAGTCGTGAACATTTCTTCCGGCCATTATTGATAGATCAATGTTTGAAACCACCAAGACCTCGTCGCCAAAGGCCTAAAACTCCTCCGCCATTACCAAGAGCACGAACTCCGCCCCCAACACCATTAACTGAAGAACAAGCAAAGAAATTATATGAACAAGAAGAACATACACTCAGGGAGCTTCGAATATTTTTAAGAGATATTTGTAAAAAATTAGCAAATAATAAGTTATTTTATATGTTTACTAAACCGGTTGACACTGAAGAAGTGCCTGATTATCCAACGATTATCAAACAACCAATGGATTTAGAAACAATGATGACTAAAGTTGATTTCCATCGATATGAATGTGCCAAAGATTTCTTACAAGATATTGAACTTATAGTACAGAATGCACTCGAATACAATCCGGCCAAGTACATAAAAAAATACAGTGTTGGGAATGGCTCCGGCATTTTTTTTTTTTTTTAATATTGTTTATAGGAGCCATTTCGCTAACACCTTATGCAACAAGTAGATAAATAATTTTTTTGTAGAACTTCCGCGGATAAACAAATTCGACATAGAGCCTGCTCATTACGGGATTACGCTTATACTTTAATAAAAAACGAAATGGATAGCGATTTTGAAGATAAATGTCAAAATATATCGCAAAAAAGGCAAATGAGAAAAGCTAGCGTTCAAAAATATCTTCCAGCATATATTCAGACACTAGGTTTAATGTTAATTTTTTAAGAACATAATTATTTAATAATTAGTTGTAGAAACCGTCAGTTTAGCTGAAAAAACTGAAGAAAATAAAGAAAAGCAACCTGAAGCTGAGCAAGAGCAAACTGTGCAAAATCCACCAATAAAAACTGAAGAAAAAACTGAGAACAACTCAATTCTTAAAACCAATAATAATAGTAGCAGTTCGAAAAAACGTAAAATTACAAGTTGGCAACGTGGCTGTTTAAAAAAACGCAAGAAAATTTCGAAAATAACCGATGATGATAAACGTGAATCATCTGACGATTCAAAAGATATTTGTCCTTTGGATCAATCAATTCAAATGTCAGAACATGAAGATACGTCGAATTTTGAAGCTTTAACAATTAATTGTGACGAATCGTCTGTTAAACTTTCAGGACAACCGTAAGTTTATAATTAAAGTTAGTGCATAGTGTATTAAAGAAAAATTGTAGATCCCCGAGAAGGAGATTAAGCGATTTAATGAGTCCGTCGGAATTGTTGGATAATCCATTGGAGTTTGATGATATTGATCAAGCACTTAATGAATCAGGTATGTATTTATTCGATTTTATTGAATTTTTTATTTGTGGTTTTAGTTGAAGAATCATCTAATCCGCCTGCTGTTGATTGTCGAAAAGATGAGCTTGAAAAGATACTAGAAATGACTGTACAGATTACAAGTGGTTGTTCGTTACAACCGTTATTAGATTTATATAATCAACTTAGTAGGATAGTTAAGAAATTCTCGAATACTTGTTCAAGGAAGGAATTACCAAAGGTTTTCTACATTAATATTTTTTAACACGTTTCTGAATAACCTTTTGTAGGAGTTAGAAATGGAATTGAATCGTTTTAAAAATGAAGCTAGTTTAGAATCGGTTAGTGAAAGAAGTATATCGTCAAATCAATCTTCGTAACGTATTTATTTCTTTATTGACATCACTGCCACAAAAGTTCTTTAATATTTAAGACTACCACAGTAACAGTATTTAAAATATAAGCGAAATTTTTTTATAATTTGTCATTTTTATTGGCGTGGTTACTTAGGAAAAGCGTTACGCGATTACCAAAGAAATGGTGTTAATTACACTGCCATGGGGTAAAGGCTGAATATTTGTGTATTTTATCTAAGACTTTGGTTTCATTGCATGTGCCTTCATAAGGTATGATTTTAATTAAAAAAAAAAACATTTTTTTTATCTAAAAAATTTTTTCCTTTTGTTCTCTCAGGCTATTAAATTACTGTTTAATCTTGTGTTATACTTGTTTTCATAATAAAAAGCTATATCAATCTTCTGTTTTATAATTTAGCAACGAAGAAACCTTAAGAACTCTTCATTTTGTCAGTTCTTTCATTTCTTTAAATTTTTTCTGTCCTATTGAAAGTCTTCAAATTTCTAAGTCCTTGGTATTTATAATATTTATCAGATTCTTCTTAAGATCTTAATGGAAATTTACTCTTCTGTTAAAATAGATTTTTTTCTCTCAGGCTATCAAATTAATATCTGTCAACTTGCGTTATATGCAGACCGATCAAGAATGATTGAGTCTGTTGGCAATGAAACAATTGAAAAATATGGATGTTTTTTTCTTTGCAATTGGTACACAGGATAATCATGACTGATACAATTTCGGAACGTCAGTTTCAAAAAATTTCAGGTTACGTTAAGAGGATTAAGAATTTTGAAATTTGATAAATACCAATTACAGAACGTATGAAGACACAACAAAAATACGAATCGAAATTCCTGGTTCCATTGTCAAAGCAATTCAGAAGATGTTTGGTACAAAAAATTGATTTCTGGAATCAGTTTCAAAAGCGCTTGTCAGAAAACTATCAAAAGAGACAACTGGAAACTATCTCGTCTTGCAGTGACACCAACTTCGTTCAAATTTTCAGTGCCGCCAGACAGAGTCATTGTTGATCGCACTGTATTTTACTGATAAAAATTAATCCGTTGTTTTGCGTTGAAATGCGCGCGCACATACAGTTCGGTGAATCCCTGAGTTGCAATCAGAGATAATGTTGCAGTTAAGTGCGAAAAATGGAAAAATCAAGTCGAAACCCCGCTCTTCTTGAAGAAATTTTAAAAGATCCACTAGCAAAATATTGGGAAGCAAACGAATGGAATCCGTGTGCCTTAAGGGAAGTGGAAAAAGGCTCAATCGAATATAACAGAATTGAAACGCTTTTCTACCAGACTTCGCGGGGAATTACCTTGAAGAAAATCGAAAGAGTTGAGAATCCATACTTACTTGGAAGCTACCTTTTAAAACGAAAAAAACTTCAACAAGACGGAGTAGTATCTGAAAGGGATTTTTTTCATGGAACTCGTGAATGTTATGTCGATGATATCTGCACATTTAACTTCGATTGGAGAAAATCTAAAGGATGTAAATTTGGACAAGGTGTGTCTTTTACACCGGAAGTATCATATGCGCAGCATTATACCTGCGATGGTGTAATAATTTTGGCAAGAGTTTTGGTTGGAAAAGTAATAACAGGAAGTAATCTTACTATCTTACCTCCTGAAGGATTCGATACAACTTGGAATGGGAAAGGCACAGTGTATGTGAAATACGAAGATGATGATTTTTATCCAAGATACGTCATTCACTTTTAAATTTTTTTATTTTTAAACGTATTAGTAAAACTATGTTTTTCATTTCAATAAACTTTATACATTATAAGATATTTCATTTCAGAAGTGTGTCAAGTAGCAGTTTTCTTTTCGAAATTACTAAAGTAACAAAAATAAAACTTTTCAGACTAGTTGTTAAAATTGTAGAAAACTGCTATCTTGGCCACTTTTTATTAATATTGCCAGTAATAAAATGTTAACTATTGTAAAAATATTTCTATAAAATTGTATAAATAACATTATTTAACAAGCGCCAATAATAAATTGCTCAAAATACTGCTTTTTAACTATCCAACGGTTAAAAAATCTAATGACACACATTTAAGGCACGAGTTAAGACCAACCCCCTGTCAATTTATGGAAAAGTTCTTCATTTAAAGTCTGACTTGCATCTTTCGATCTTGTCGATAAAAATATATAACCACCGATAAATTCATGGACTACTTTACAATCAGCCGACGAACAACTGAATACAATATTGCCTTCTTCAAATTGAATCATCATATGTTTCACTTCCCAATTTACATTCCACGCGATCATTGTGTTATATCGCCACGTTTTCTGATGATCGCCTGTTTGGATATCCATTTTCATAATGCGAGTCGGAGCCACACCCAACAACTCCTCCTTCTTACTACCCATGAATTTTATAACAAACAGTGTTATACCATAATCGGGGAGAGATTGCCATGCTTTTATGTAGTTCATTTTTGCTTCAATCAACGACAGATCTTTAACATTCGCGTGCGCCTCCAAAATTCTATAATTCTAGAAAAAAATATATGATAAATCACAAAAATTAAGTATAAGACTTACTTTTCCTCGTAATTTTTTCAAAAACCTTGGTGCTATATAATCATCAATTTGAATATCCAAAGTGTTTGGATTGATCGCCGGGCCTTCGGCTGGTTTTTGCATTTGCAAAAACTCCAAAATTGTTTGTTTCTCGCTTTCGTAAGAACTATCAGCAAGAGATCGACCTTTGGAAGCTAATCGACAACAAGCCATCCATTTCGCATATTTATCCTCCTAAATAGAAAATTTAAAGTATTTAAATAAGAAAATAACTGATTAGAAAATTTACATCATCGCATCGTATATACATTTCTGTCATTCCTTCCGCACTTGGAACTTCCAATTTAATCCCATATTTGTTTTGACTAATATTAACATCTGGAGTAACTTCGCATCCACGTAAATTAATATCATGAACAGCGTTCTGTCTGTGAATCATTTCTTCACGAGATTTGTACAAATAAAGGTGGAGATCGCGACATGTAAACCAATACCGTTTGTATGCTTTTAAAGTGAACCGTTTCGGTCTAGAAAAAAACTTTTAGTTTTAAAATAAAAAATGGGTTTATTTTTTTACTTGAGAAATCTTAATTCGTCGCATAATTCTGGCACTTGAGTGATATCATTAGCATAAGCATTCAAACTCGATCCTTCAAGAGTAGTTTGTAAGTCAGTTAAAGCCGCATCAATATCGTCATCAACAGGGGAAGACACATTGCCATTATCTACACTAGGCTGTGGTTGATTTGCTTGTAAATTCACTTGTAATTGTAAAGCAGCAAATAATAACATTTCTTCTTCTGTACAATCGATTTCTTCATTTAATAATTGCCATTTCGCTTGTTCGTAAATTTGATTTATACGAACTGCATCATATTTTGGATTAAGATCGTAAAAAACGTAGAATTTGAATCTTAAACACAGAGTGTCGAACTCGCGGACGCCTTGTTCCATTATCGACAACGAAGAATCCAGCCACCTGGAAAAACCGAAAATAGAAAAATATTATGTTGCATTATGTGTTGTCTATCTTACGCCACATTCATCCTTGCTTTTTCAACAAGCGACTTCGGCCTGACCATATGCTTTCGGGCTTCTGGCGTTGGCGGTGGTGGTGTTTGCGCAAGAATATTTTCATAACTGCCATTCAACTGTTCAGAACTGATACTATTCGTTAAATTTGGTGAGAAACCGTTAGTTTCAAATCCAAAAGGCTGTCGTCCCCATGTCTAAAAATCACAAACCAAACAAGATAAAATTATCGTAAAATAAATAAAAAACTTAACTTACATTCCCAACCGGACTACTAACAGGCGTTGAAGATGGTGGTTTTAATGGTGTAACAGGTGCACACATAAATGTACTTTTATCTAAACTTCCAGTACTCCCATCTGGACTACTATTCGCAATAAACGTATTAGTATCAGGTGGTAAATTCGGATGCCCATTTTTAGCAGTTCCATTTTCAATTTTTTTCTTTGGCATTGAATTATAATTCTGTTTCAAATGATAAGATTCAAGTGGTTTACATAATGATAATTCTTCAGGATGCCTTATACCAAGATCTTTACATAATTGGATAACAGCAGAAAACGTTTTAACTGAAAAATCGACTTTCATATCCAGATAACGTAAATCTGGAAGTTGAACACGGAGACTTTTGTGCATTGGAGTGAAATGTAATAAAGCATCAGCTTGAACGCCGTATTGGTCTAATGTTGATCTTGTACGAGTCAACCATATATTCTTGCTGGGCCACCATAATGCATGATCCGACCAATCCATTGAAATCTCTGAAAACAGAACGACCTCATTTTCACTCGAGTGTAGGTTTTATTTTCAGCATGTGTTGGGTTTTATGGGTCAATTAAAGAAAACTGGGACGCTTATGATCAATTTATGACAACGATGTGCTTTATAATGTCCAAATTAAGCAAGGAAATGATGGTTTTTATTACATCATTAAATACGTTTTTTACGCACTGATGCGTGAATACCGCACCTTGTCAAATACAATGGGACGCTTTTTTAGACTAAAAAATGCACGTTTTATGTTTTTGGCGTCATTGCATGAATCAGATAGTGAATGTTTGTACCTACTAACACGGATATCCGCCGATATTCAACCTCAACTTCCTCAAAAATATTGCATTATTCAATCTTTCAAATAATCGACTTTTAGACTGCTGGTTTAACATGTCGACGGTATGTGAAGTTTATTTTAAACAGATGTGTCCGGTCTCTGTTTTATTTCTATTTCCGACCCAACAAAAATGTTCCGTGTCTGAACTCTACCAGAAAATCGTGACGAAATGACTAATTACAACACTGAATTTTTTAATGATTGTTTACAACGACTAAAATTAAAATGTTAATGATGATATCATCGTTTTCCTCTTTCCTTTAAATTACAATTAATCATCATTGATTAAATTCCTCGGAGACAGTAAAAATCAAAAACAATCAACTTCATTCAGTTAATAAACAAATATATTATAATTAATCTAAACGAATGTAATTTCCTATTATGCCAGTACGTGCTATAATGGGCTCTTTCCACAGTTCCCAGACTCGATATTCAAAAGTCATGATTCTAAATTCTGCAATTGCATTTATTTTCAAATATCACGTGACTATAATAATGAATGATAATTTTAATTCATTAAATCAATGAATTAAACTACACAATTTACTGTTAAAATGAACATATTTCAACGTCATGTAGGCGAATAGAAAGTCTATGTAATACCCATATGTGGAAAGAGGTAATAATCGATTCTTGCTCAATATGTAAATAAGCAAAAGTACTGTTTTAATAAATTTTCTACAAAGAAAAAAACAATTTCTAGTTCAGTAGTTGATAATGTTAGTTTACAATTAATAATAAGAAAAATTATCATTATTTACGATACCTGTGACAGCTAGAGGAAAAAACAAAGTAGGCGGAAATTGACGGTAATGGTTGTTATTGGTCAATGGACGGACTTTTTAAGTCGTCATGAATTATAATTTTTCTGCGACATATTTCTTATCAATGTAATCTACAAAGGAAAAATTACCGGGTGTTGCCGATAATAAAGACATGCAATAAAAAATGTTAAATACAAAAAGTTGCATCATTTTGAGAACTAAATTTTTATAAGCTTTTAGCTCAATTTTTTATAAATTTATCCTGAAATTTTATCGGAACATCCTGTATGTTAAGAAAGACGGAAGAATAGGGTGGTAAAATTCCATTTTATTATTTTAACTCACACAAACATTCCACACCTACTATACTGACGTAATATTCAGAAATATTGTTTTTGCAATGTTTCAAATTCAATCACGTTCAAAATATAACTTTTTTTTTTACTTTTTCTCTTTTGTCAATTGCTTTTCACTTTTTGTCAAATAACTTTCCAAATTTTCAGTTTAGTGAGCACTCTGATTTTCCAGTCATTTTCACTTTTTGTCAAATGGGATTCACTATTTATCAAATGACTTTCACACTTACTAAATATCTCACATTATATAATGGTAGATGCTTTTATTGAAATGATACGAATACTATAGAAAATTAAAGAAAAATGATCCTAGAAATTAGTTACATATAAATATGAATTTAGACTTTGATTAATGGGTCAACTCTAGAAAATGTAGGACAAAAAATCGTCTATCTAACATCAAAATCAAAAATTTTGGCTAAAAAAAACACAAATATTAATACTATAACTGTGACCTCATCTTCTTGTGTTACTGTCGACAGTTAATTTACAGTATTATCCAGTTGCAATCCATACAGATAGAATCGCCTTCACTTAGTGCAAAATTTGGAGACATTTAGAATATTACTTAAAAAGAAAATATCAAATTAGTATTATGTTAAGTACCTTCGAGATAGTATAAGTATTAACTATTCGATCAACGTTATTCGTAATTATAGAAAAAAATCTATTACCTTTATTATATATTTACAATTTTAGAAAAGCATTCAATATAAAGTGAAAGTCATTTGACAAAAAGGGGAAATCATTTGACAAAAGAGGAAAAGCAAAAGAAAAAGACTGTATAATTCACGCACTCACCTTTGAGACAATAAATGCGTGAATTATGAAAAACACCGTGTATTTAAAATTAGTTGTGATGCTCAAAACATAGCTATGACTTGACAGATGTCAACTTGACATATTCATCACAGCTAACTTTATCCCAATTCATCCCAACAATTCGAAACACCATTCGATTTGTTACTTTTATTGAAGCGATTGGATTATAACGGGAGACACTCCCGGTCGTTGTGCTCGAAGAAATTCATTACGTCATTGCGACCTGTCTTTCAGGTGAGGCAGGGTGTATTCTTTTTATTTAGCTATGTCATGGTCAATCAAGATAGCTTAGGCGACCGAACGACCTTGCTATATGCACGCTCTCGCCTACCAATGGGCATTTTTCACACACTAAACCCAACCATTTATGGTAACACTATACCAAAAATTTCGACACCATTTCCATGTGTTTACATTTGTAATAAACAAATGTATGGTAATGGACAATCGCATTCCGCTTTAGATTATTTAACAATAATTAAAATTAATAAAAACGATGGACGAAAGGCGGCTATTTTATAAAAAAAAAAAGACAGATCAAGTATGTAGTTTTGGTGTTGTCATGGCAAACAAAAACAACGCAAACTTTTAAAATAAAAAAATTGTAAATTTTATTGTTTTAGATTATTTTTAAGCATTATCTGTTGTTATTCAACAATTAATTCAGTACGTCATAACTCCGCCTACAAAGATCACTTTACATTTCCTTTCTAGGTTATGGTCGTTGACGAAATTTTTAATTACTAACCTAAGTCTTCGACCAATTTTAGCATAACTCCTCCAATATGTAAATCGCTTTTAACTCGAAGTTGTCGTTCCGCTTGCAAATCGGTGACGAGGACTCGGAGGTTCCAAGATCCATCGCCGACAACATGCCCATTTGCAATCATAATTATCACCAAACCACTTCACCAGTCATAAGATAAATAACCAATTATCAACTGAACAATTAATACATTGTTTATAATCAAAATGAGTGAATCCATCCACCACTACGCACTCAATAAATAAGACTAATTCAACAATTTTAAGACTGACTTGATTTACACGTTTACGCATGCGTAAAAAAGTATTACCAACTGATGAAAATTATAAACATTTATTAAATTCAAAAAAATTATAATAAATGTCACGTATTGTTATTACTTGGAGTATTTAAATTACTAAAGTAAATCATGGCTTTACGCACATGGTCTGGTCTTATATTGTAAACAGGATGTGTACATTCAACTTCATTATCTTCAGTCCCAACTAAATTAACTTCGTTTTGAAAATGTTGCGCTACTGCTAAACCACTTAATGTATAAGATGTGTGATAAATATCTCGGTGTTTCCCCGGTTTATCCAACAAGCCACCTTGTGAATGTTGGCAACATGTTAAAATATACTCTTGCAGCGCTCTTTCATCAAATAAGTGTTCAACAACTTCGGTTCCATCTTCAGCTAGAAGTGTATAAATTAAAGGAAAAGCTGCCCCTTGCCAGAAGGAATAACATCCATCAACTAGTTTATTCGTGCGACCTTGAAAACCCCCTTCTAACTTCATCTGTCTATTGACAGTCCATCTCTAAAAACTTTTTTACAAAAAAAAAGACCGAAATTTTAGAGTGAAAAAGTTACTAATAATGCTTGTAAGTCACATAAATGCCCTTTTCCGAGAATTATAAGTGCGGATAATCCACAAAAGGCATAACCCCCATGAGCTTCCATCCCTGGACACCCAGAAAATCCACCTTCATAAGTTTGACAGCTGGAAATTGAGGTTAGTTTGATTTTGACAAGTGAAGACTTACCTGATAATCCATTCAAACGTTCCTCTACATAACTCTTCAGAAAGAATGTTGGTTAAACTGGCTACAGCTAAAGCACAATATACTCCACGAATATCCACCTCACCATCTTGGTGCATGCAAAAAGACCCATCAGGCTGTCTCACACGCCATAAAAAATCTAAAAGTTTTTCCCGGTTGATGGTATTGTAAGCTTCTTCGGTTCCTAAAATTACTAAAGCGTTGACAGCTGCGTACGTTGCTGCTAAATGAGGAAGATGCCCAGGCCCGCCACCAAAGCCCCCATCAGGGCTCTGACACCTACAATTTCTTTTAACAGATCACATTAGAAAAATGTCTTACTCACTTTCCAAGGAATTTAGCAACTGCAGATTTCAACTTATCATCAATTTTTATTCCTAATAATGATAAAGCGTGTAAAATCCAATAACAAAGCCAAGGCCGGCTTGCGTCTAACGACTAAAATTTTTTTAGAAAGTCCAAAAAATTAGATTTTTTATTTATACCTGATAGCCCGACGAAAGGTATATAAGACAATCTAAAAGGTAACTTTTATGAGCTTCTTGTAATAATTCAGGCAGTTTTGGATTCACTTTAAGTCTTAAACTTAAATCATAGAATTTTTTATAAACTGCTTCTTCAACTTCAGTCTAAAATTTGAGGTTAGCTAGAGAGTCAGAACAATATTTCATAATACCTGTTCTAGGGAAGTTACAGTTACAACTCCTTCGTCTTTAAATCTTTGTTTTTTAATATTTTCGATGTTTCGAAGATTTAATAGTTTCGCCATTGGTTTATTTTTGGATAAACGCAAATTAAAGTTTTTTTGGGAAACTGCACTTATGGTGGCTGCACTGAGGTGACAATTTTTCAAATTCAAATAAAGGCGGGATAAACAAACAAAAAATGTAAAAAAGAAAAAACTATTAGTCGTTATTTATAAATTTCCATCAGTGAAAATTATACTGTATTAATAAAAAAAAGTAGCAAGCTTAATTCGAACTGTTATCAGTGGAAGCGATAAGGCAGTTGTTAATTCTTGAGGTCAATATTCAACATCAGCTATAAGATGTTCATTTATTTATAAAATTTTATGCTGGTGACTTGCTATCACTTTTAATTATAAAGTCAAGATGGAAAATTACATTTATTCAAGTGAGGCTTCGGAGGACTCTGATTGCAGCGTAAGTCATTCTTGTTTATAATTTTATTGAAAAAGTTTTCCATTTCACCAATCAAAATTTTCCAAATTTTATAATCAACCAAAACTTACAATGGCGTTGAATTATACATCCAAATTCTTTTTTTCTCAACAAAAACCTTTTTTTCTTCATTATATTCTCCAGACGATAAGCTCGACCCCAAGCAATTCTTTTATCAATCAAAAACACAAAAATGTATTGATTGATGACTCCTTTAAAGGAAATAAAGTCCAAATGCCCTATTTACCCACATAATAAACAACATCTTCTGATCAACAACAACTAAAATGACAACTTGATTGATATTGAAGGAGTAAGTAAACAACACTAATCAAAAGTTAAAATACTAGATTCTTTAACGTTGATTTTGATAAACTAATGAAGTTATTGAAATCTGTCTTAAAGGACGAGATGAGAGAAGGTTTTTGCTGTGATCCCAACAACTCCCATGCTTGTTGCCATAAAGAAGCCAGCAATTCTACCATCCGTGGTAATAGTAGCGACAGCCGGATTATTGAAGACCCAAGCTGCAACCCAGAGCGACCTTTAAAGGTCAACTTCGAGGAAATCACTTCTGCAGCTTATAAAATCAAGTCTGGGATCGTAAACACACCATGCGAGGTAAAATAACTGAAATTTCGTTCAATTCAGCCAAATTTCCAAAAGATTTTCAAATACATATTAAAAAAATAATTTTTAGAAATCGCACATGTCAAATTTAACTGGAATGGACATTTACTTAAAAAAAGACTTTTTGCAACATACGGGAAGGTATAAATAATTAGATAAATTAAAGAAATTGATTTTTTTTTCTAAGTTTTAAGGAAAGAGGCGCCCGCTATGCCATGTTAATGCTCTCTCCAGAACGCAGACAAAAAGGAGTGATCGCAGCATCGTTAGGCAACCACGCTCAAGCTGTTTGTTACCATGGTCATCTTCTGGGAATCCCCGTAACAGTCGTAATGCCGATCATAGCGCCGATTATGAAAATCCAAAAATGTAAAGAGTACAATGCAAATGTAATAATGGAAGGAAAAGACATGGCTGAAGCGAAAAAAATCGCGATTAAATTAGCCAAAGAAAAAGGATACACTTATATCAATGGGTAAAAATTATATATTACAGGAATCTGTTACTGACTGTGATTTTTAGATATGATCATCCACAAATAATAGCAGGACAAGGGACTGTCGCTTTGGAAATTTTAGAACAAGTTGATAATATCGATGCTATTGTTGTGCCAACAGGCGGGGGCGGGTTACTAGCTGGGGTGGCGGTAGCTGTCAAAACTCTCAACTCCAATATAAAAATAATAGTAATTTAGACAATTTTTTTTCTTGTTTTACTTTGATAAATTTTCATTAGGGAGTGGAGTCGGAGCGATGCGCGAGCTTTTCTATGGCAATGCAATCCTCCAAACCCGTCCCAACAACCATCGAAGGTACTCTCGCCGATGGGTTAGCAGTCCCAATGGTCGGATACAACGCATGGGAAACTGCCAAATCTCTTATCGATAAGATGGTTGTAGTCAAAGAAGAATGGATAGCAGTTGCGATTTTGCGAATGGTAGAATTGGAAAAGTGTATAGTAGAAGGCGCTGGTGCAGTCGGACTTGCTGCTATTTTAGCAGGCCAATTAGATGAATTCAAAGGAAAAAGAGTAGTCCTTCTTTTAACTGGAGGCAATATCGATACAACTATCCTAGGACGGTGTTTAGAACGTGGCTTAGCCGCTGATGGACGTTTAGTCAAATGTAAAGTAACAGTCAGTGACCGACCAGGAGGTATATCCGAATTATGTAAACATATCGGATCAATTGGTGTTTCTATTAAAGATGTAATACATGAAAGAGCTTGGGTTACATCTGATGTCTTCAGCGTTGAGGTATTAACAATTTGTAAATTACAGAAACCTGTAATTTTTTGTAGGTAAAAGTGGTGTGTGAAACACGCGATTATGCTCACAGTTTGGAATTACGAGAATTACTGCAAAGTCGATACAAAAAAGTCAAATTTGAAAATTTACCTGAAAATGTAGGTGTTTCTTCAACTTCTGAGTAAAAAATAAAAATATGCTGACACATTTATTAAATATTGTTACATTTTTTGGTCGTTTTTTATTCTTACTTAAATACCCCAGCTGCTTTTTCTATAAAATTAGCCAATTTAACATCCCTTGCACTTAAACCGTTGACATCATGAGAGGATAGAGTTATTTGGACTTTGTTATATACATTAAACCACTCAGGATGATGGTCCATTTTTTCAGCTTGAAGAGCCACTCGACTCATAAATCCAAACGCCTGAAAAATTAATGAATCTCAAAGTAAAAAATATCAATAAACATTACTTCGTTGAAATTCTTGAACAAAAACTCCTTATAAATTGCATCTCTGTTATTGACGATTGTCCAGCCAGTTTTTAGTAAAGGTTCAAGATCGCATTTTCGTTGTTCGTCTGTTAATTTTCCAGCCTGAAAATTTCTTTTATCTAATGGACTTTGTAACATAAACTTACCATTTTCTTTTTTTGTGTATTTGATGTTAACTGATCGGCTGTCAAGGAGATATTACGAAGGTTATGGTGGAATGAGTGAAAGTCAGTTCTTGTAGACCGCACAGCCGCAAGACGAGAGATTGTGAAACTCATTATTCACTCTTATCAAAAATGTTGAAGATTGATAATTTTAGAAAAAATGTTGAAGTTATGGTCAACGATTATGCAAATTATGAGTTTAATAAAATTAAATCGAAAATAATTGAATTATTTCCATTTTTTTGATAAATACAAACTAATAACCTATTTTTGACATTTTTGACGCAAAAACATAACAATTATTACGCAACTGTATACTGTTGGCGTTTCTTTCTACTACACGCGCTTGAAAAAGATAGACAATTTCTTCGGTTGGCAGTACATTTGACAACATGTCATAATATAACCTCGAAAACTCCGCACGTGTCAACAAAAAATTCCACGCAAATGGCAAACATTAGTAAGAAAAATAAAAAATCAGAACAAAAGTTGGTCTAATTGTTATTATTTTGATTTCTTTTAATTTTTTTTTATTTTTTAGGGGTGAGATTTCAAATGTTGTCGCCCCTCGAGGTAAGCCAAAATCTGGTCGATTTTGGAAAAGTGAAAAGAAAAAGTTTTCATCAATTATTAAAACAAAAGGGCTTAAGAGTTCATTTGAGAAAAAACAAGCATTGCGTGCGGAATTGAAACGAATAAAAGAAGCAAGTCGGGCGATAATAGCTGAAAAGAATGAAGCAAAAGAACAGAAGAAACAGCGGAGACGGGAAAACTTGAAACGTCAGGAAGAAAATAGAAAAAAATCGGAGATAGTTCAAGTTATTACGAATACACGTAAAATCAAGAAAATGAGAAAGAAACAGCTTAGGTTCATTGAAAAGAGAGATACTAATAATATGTAATTAGATATTGAAGTAAAAAATTGCAAGCACATAGCAATGAGTGTTTTGAACTCCAAGTAATTTCTATCATAAGAAAGTAGGGGATCAGGACATTTGTTGTCTTAAAAAAACAAGGCAGTCTTATAAAATCAGCTGTTTTCTCAAAAAAAGTTTAAAATTTCTCAAAAAGCATTAAATTTTATTTTTTTAAATTAGGCATATAAAAAAACCTTTGAAAATCAGCCAAAATTTTCTCACGAGCATTCTAAAGAACTCACAGCATACCGTGTTTTTAGACGCCCCAAAATGGCTTTTTATTTCTGTACCAGACCAAATTAGGACTTAAAAAAAGCCAAAATTATTATTCAAATTTCTCGGTTTACAACACCTCAATATTTTTTGTGGCAATTATTTCGAATTATTTGCATTTTATAAAAACGTAGCTATGATGTTTCTTTGAATTTTTTTTGTTTTTCTTGTTATTTAGTTTCTTTTACAATAAATATGTTTTAATCCTGTTTATAAATTTTTATCGCCTGTTTGACAGTAATGACAGTTACTTTTTGACACTTGACAGGAGTCAGCCATTTATCGCAGCCACCTTGAGCATTTTCTTCGCTTAAATATTCCCCAGGAAAAATGTTAGGCCGTTCTACTTTATTTGCAAGAAATTTAATAAGAAATGCTGTGAGAAACCACAGTCATGGTGGAGTTCCTGGCGAGGTAAATAATTTTTATGATTATGTAATTTTTGGGGTTAACGTTCATTTCCAATTTTCTTCAAACTTCTAATTTATTTTTTGTTGTTAAATGCAGAATTTGCCGTTTGATATCACCAATAGGTACAAGTTGACAGCCTATTTCGTTCTTTTCTTTGGTTCCGGATTTGGCGCACCTTTCCTTATTTTGAGACATCAACTTCTCAAGAAATAAGCAGATAGAAAGTAATACTGAAAATAGTTATAACCATATAATTAACGTCTTTTTTTTCAGGTGTATAGTCTTGTTAGTTAATTTTTAATGTAAGTTCAAAAACGAATAAAAAGTTTCAAAGACAAGAGTTGATTTATTCATTCCGGAGATACCCCTAAAACTGCAAATTAAAATCAATAAAAAACCTATTTGCCTTGAGTTTAAATTATCACTTATAACTTTTATTATGGCTTAAATGAACAATTGTGCGTTTTCGATGCTTTAAATTCCTCCCACGACCTTTGCGGTTACCATTTATGCAACCGCTCCAACAAAATTTGGTGTTTCTATTTTTAAATGATTCCTGTTGCCCCTCTACATACTTAAGCAATTTAGTACAATTGAGGCTTAATTTTGTTAAGACTTTTCGTATCTGTCTGTCTTCTCTACAATGGCAAGTCAAACACAAGGCATTCAACAACTGTTAGCGGCTGAAAAACGAGCCGCAGAAAAGGTTGCAGAAGCTAGAAAACGTAAGTTATATTTAAATTCTAATTTCAAAATGAATTCTAGCAATTCCAAAAGTTTTTTCACTTAAATTAACCATCAGTGACGTTTTATTTTGACATGGTCAGATGTTTTCATTCTATTAATAGGAAAAGTACGTCGAATTAAGCAAGCAAGAGAGGAAGCACAAGCGGAAATTGAGAATTACAGAAAGGAAAGAGAGAGACAGTTTCGGGAATATGAAGCTAAGTATATGGGATCCAGAGAAGATGTGGCTGCTAGAATTGATAAAAATACAGAACAGATTATACTAGACGTTGAAAATGATGTTAAAACTAACAAAGAAAAGGTATATTGAATAATTGTAATCAACGACGCAAACTTAATTTTTTTGTTTATTCAAAGGTTTTAGACGATTTGCTGTATCTAGTTTTGAACGTAAAGCCTGAAGTTCATCCAAACTACAAGATAATGAGAGTTTTCGGCAAAATGTAGTTGATAAATGTATGTAATTTCTGTGTAATTGTGTTCAATAAAAAATTTTGTCTGTTCAAATAAACCGCAATCTCACGTTTAACGTTGCTATAGCAACAGATAAATTCAAGCAACAAAATTCAAATTCTAAAATGTAAATGTTTAAAATTACTATAAAAATGTAAAATTGTAAAATATTAGCAATTTGTTCAGTCAATTGCTATTTCTAACTAGAAAAATTATCCAAAAACATTAAGTCAAAATTTTTTGACAGATTCTTTAGGTTATTTTTCTGTCACTGACGTCAGCTGATCTGTCAACCTAAGTTCAAAGTGTCAAAGTCCATGGTACAGTTTTAAACCTTTTTACTTTCTGTTTACTTCATTTACTTTACAATGGCCCGCGTTTTAGTTGGAGTTAAAAGAGTAATTGACTATGCAGTCAAGGTAAACCTATAACTAATTTTTCTTTGTAATCTCAACAAAAATTTTTAGATCCGTGTTAAACCAGACAAATCCGGAGTGGTCACCGATGGTGTAAAACACTCAATGAATCCTTTCGATGAAATCGCAGTTGAAGAAGCCGTCCGCATGAAAGAGAAAAAAATCGCATCTGAAGTAATCGCAGTATCATGTGGCCCAACTCAATCCCAGGATGTAATTAGGACTGCATTGGCTATGGGTGCTGACAAAGGCATACACGTTGAAGTTTCTGGAAAAGATTATGAAACGCTTCAACCAATCCACGTGTCAAAAATATTGGCTAAAATCGCCCAAAATGAAAAAGCTGATATGATTATTGTTGGGAAACAAGCTATTGATGATGACTGCAACCAAACGGCGCAAATGACAGCCGCGGTGCTTGATTGGCCGCAAGCTACATTTGCATCAAAAGTAAAAAAATATTATTCATAAAAAAAAAATCATTATTTGAATTTTGCAGATTGAAAAAGGCGATAAAGACATAACGGTGACAAGGGAAGTTGATGGGGGCCTGGAGACTATCAAATGCAAGTTGCCGGCAGTTATAAGCGCAGATTTGCGGCTTAATGAGCCACGGTATGCCACTCTGCCCAATATAATGGTAATTTTGTTCAAAATAAAAAAAAATCCTCAAACTTTTTTTCTAGAAAGCCAAGAAGAAGCCGATCACTAAACTTACTCCCAAAGACTTGGGAGTGGATATATCCTCTCGAATTACGATTGTAAGTGTCGAAGACCCGCCCGTGCGCCAACCCGGCGTTATCCTCCCCGACGTGGACGCTCTAGTAGCAAAACTAAAAGAAGGTGGTCACATTTAAATCTTTTTTTATAAACTAAGAAAAAAAAGTAAATTTTCTACGTTAAAACTTCCTTCTCAGTCTTAAATATATTTCTTTCCCAACTGTTAACAATATTCCTAATGCAACAAAATGTTAGCAAAAATAATAATAGCTTCTAGCATTCTTTGGTAAGTTGCTATTAATGGATGGCTTTCAATTCAACAATATCTTATAATCAAATCTTTGATTAGTTGTATGAGTGATTGGCGGAAATGGAAGCTCAGCAATTTCCCACTGATCTCCTTCTTGTACAAGTTGCAATACCGAACAATACGGTACTTTTTGTATAATTTTCGTCATTTCATTTACACTTCTCGGCTTTTTTCCTATTAATTCTCTCGAACAAACTTCCAAAGTTGCTGCATGTCCTACCAAAAGCACATTTCCAATCGGATTAGCATTCAACGCTCCTCTTGTAACAAAAGTATTACGTAAATAAAATTGCTCGCAAGTTTCTCTTGAATCTCGCATTTCCGCCTCAGTCACAAACGGTTGATAATCCAAATCGATGTTATATCCAGCTGATGTTAATTCCTTCGGTGTCATCCAATCAGGCAACCCATCTGGATACCAAACTAACCATTCAAACAACCCCGGCTCTATTTTAATCTTTAACTCATCTTTTTTACTAAAACCTTGCAAAACCGCATCACACGTTTGGATACATCGAAATGATGGCGAACAATAAACATGAGCTATATCAATCTGCGCCTCTTTTAATGCTTCTCCGACAGTTTTCGCTTGAAAAATGCCGATTTTTGTCAAAGGAGTGTCTTTATTATACGCATTGTGTCCTTGAGATCGTTCAGGTATTACATCAGGCATATTTAAATCCTTCCTAATATATTTACCATTTTCATCGAAACAATAAGGAATCCAAATCCCAAATGTAAAATCCACTCTTTCACCATGACGCATTAAAAAAAGCTTCCGATTTTTTTGATCTTGGGTTTGTTGTTTTTCAGGACCATTTTTAAATACATTTTCGTATAGATTTTCATTTGGATTTAGACTGCTGTTACTTTCAGTTGAAGATTCTTCTTTCATTTCAATCTGATTTAATTGGATTTTTTTGTGTAAAGTCCAAGCGTCCGATTCGGCTGTTCTTTCAGTATAACTTTCAGGAAGTAAGCCTGTAAGGCCCGTTAACCATGAAGTACCTTCAACCCAACCATCTGGTGAATTAGCTAATGCTTCGCTACTGATATAAACGTAATCTCCGGTACGGAGCTCTAATTCATCACATTCAGTCGGATGATATGGATGTATTACCTTGAAAATCTCAATAATGAAAATTTTGTTTACAAAAAATTCAAGTTTTTACTTTATGGACTTGTTTGTTGTTAACTCGAGGATCGCGCGAATATAATCGTAACTCCCAGCTGGATGAAGCGTTTGGATCTAACTCATCAACTAGAGATTTTAGATGAGTGTAATGTGTGCTTGGGAATTGATAGGCCAAAGTTAAATGAAGAGACTTGACATGCGGCTCCAGGCTTATCGCTAGAAAAATACAAAAAAAATCATTTGGATTTTTTTCAAGCTACTAAGGTTGCAATTTTTCACAAACATGGAGACTAAAAACGAAGAAATGAAAAATTTAAAATCAAAATTTCAAAATTTTGAAATGACAATTGATAATTGAGAACAAAAAAATTGAGGGCTCAGTACTGAATTTAGTCCTAATATGTAGATTACATTTTCTCTGAAATTCAAACTAGAAAAAAAAGTGTGGAAATATGCAACCAATAATACATGTAATACCATAGGCGAAAGACAATTGACCTTCGTCAAACAAAAGTGTAAAAATACTATTGCTTACATCAAAATTTTAAAATACTTCACTTTATAATTTTAAATTGTTTAGCGTCAATTTCAGAAAAAAAATGAAGGAAATTTTTCTAAGGGTGAATCTACTCTGCTTACATCTACTTCCCCGTGGGATGCACCTTGCTGTAGTGGTCGTACACCAAGGAAAACAGGCTGTTAGAGCATCAAAATGTTCATATGTGTCACTAATAACTGCAAAAACCACCACCTTTAGCCAGTATTTAAGTACTTTCATGCTATTAAAAAAAAGCTATAAGTACACTAATATAAGATAAGACATGCGATATTTTATTATTTACAGGCACTTACTAGCATTTGACACTTCTTTTACGTATTGCATGGCTATTCTTTTCAAATAATCGGCATGTTCTTCAGCTACAAAAAATCCCATAAAATTTGGCGAAGTGTAAGTTTCGAGTTTCAAAGGTTCGTTTAACATCGCGCCTTGTCTTTCCATCACTGATTTTAGAGATTGAGCTAAATGAGGCGCATCTTCATCAGGGGCCTAAAACCTATCCAAAGTACTAATTTTTTCAGCAATTTTTATTTACTTTAAAAAATGAAACTAAAGTTATGTGTGGTGGGAAGTTATGTGCTCCATTCCACGCACAGTCCCTGCGAGATTTCTCCCAAAAATTTTGTAGATGTTCAAGGAATGGCCCAGTGGGACATGCATATAGTATGTATTCTCTTGGAGAATTATCGTCAAGTAAAGGATCGTTCACGTGAGCTAATAACCAGTCAGAAGCTAATTGAACACCTCGATTTCCAGTCGCTGCCAACGCTTTTTCACTGGAAATTTCCATTTATTTTAAAAACAAAATAATGTAAACTGAAGCACTTACGCTCGGTGTTTTGGAAAACCCATTTGAAGTAGAATTTGTAAAGGAGTTAAATGCTGTTTGGATAATTTAGTCGGAGTCGGATTACGACGAGGTGGAAGTGTAGCCATTGTCTTTTTAATTTACAAATTTGTTTATTTTACACTTTGTTGACACTTTTTCACCTTTGACATTTAATCAGTGACGTATAACCATTTAGTGATTTTTACATTTATCAGTTGGTTGCAATTCCTGTCAAATTGTGTTAAAAATAATTTTTTGGATTTTTACTGATTTTAACCATTTTCTATCATGGCAGGGGTGTTATTCGAAGATATTTTTAATGTTAAAGATATTGATCCTGAAGGGAAAAAGTTTGATAGAGGTACGTGTTTGTTTTAATGCTAATACCATGACCGGTGGTTTTTAAGGTTATGTTGTTTTTCTATTTTGCAAAAAAAGTTTGTTTTCGTTCATTTACAGTTGCTTTTACTCTCAGTTGAACAAATCTGATGCAGTCCAAACCTTTATTTATTGATTATTTTTTTTATTCGAATTACAAAATTGTATAAATAAATAAATTTGCGAATGGTGGCTTAAGGTGTTACAATTTTAACATATTATGTGTTTTTATAGATTGAAAATCTCGCAAACACTTTTCTTTTCATTCCATAAGAAGCTAAAAAAAGTCTCGTTGTAAATATAGCAAAGGATATGATTTATATAATAATAAGAGAAGGTTGTGAGTTGTGGGGTGCAGGCAGGGGTGAAAGGTGACCTAGACCTGGTAACCTTGACCGTCACCACAGATACAGCTGGATCGATCGCGTGTATTTCTTGACGATGCGCATGAACCGCGACCTGCATCTCCCCGTTCCCGTTGGTTATGAGAGAAAACTCCATTGCCAATGGCTTGCAACGCCTGAAGTCCCGGATGCTGTTAATGATCAATTCAATTAAAAACTGTATAATATAACAGTTTTTGGAAAACATTTCTAAAGACCATTCTTCAATTTGAAGCTAGTTTTTCCAGTTTCTGATTGAAACATCTGTGTTAAGTGCATTGTATTTTATTCATTTCCTGTCTAACAAGTTTTTGCATAAACTTATTGAAAAGTTTATAGTTGATGTTTTTTTTAGTAAATGTTTAGAGTATTCTACTTTTAACATTTAAAGTGAATGGCGGTTCCGTTGATTTTGATTTGATTATCAAGGAATTTTGTTTTTTTGTTTTGCTAAAAATAGACCGAAATATACATTTATATCCGGGGTTTGGGTTTCGCTTTTGTACCTTTTTACTTTGCTCGGTTTTATGAATGATTGATGTATATTTGAAATTATATGAATTTGGTTTTATGTTGAGGAAATTATGTAAAAATAGAGTTGCCTGAATGATTTTGATATTTCTGGAAGAAAGCGAAAGTCGATATTTTATATTGGGGTTGACAGTGGGTTCTAGAACTTGGGGGAATTCTCTCGCATCTTTACGTCCTAATCACTTCCAGATTATTTTCAGTGAGATTATTGTTGCTCGAAATTCTTTGTAACTTTTTGAAATTTTAAGTGTTTTTTTAGCAACTAATACTAGGCAATAATTTAATTTTTTGTCAAATTGTAATCCAATAAGGCAATGTTTATAAACATCTAAACAAATGGTTAGAAAAAATTCAACTATCTTACTGTAAATTATAAATAATCTCACTCTTTTTTTTATTCCAACTTCAATCAGACAAGAGATTTAATTTTTTTTGAGTTATATGGAGTATTTTTTTTATGCAGTTAGTTGTTTTATGAAAAGTGTAAGTCTGATTTACTAAGAATTCTTCGTAAAATTTTGTCTTGATTTATTCAATTGCAAATTGAGATTTAAGACCTGAATGTTTAATATCGAGAATTGAAAATTAAAATTTGAGAACTAAGAAATGAGAGAATGAAAAAATTTTGAACTGAGAATTAAAAATCAAAAACTAAAGATTATGAAATAACCTAAGAAATTAGAATTGAAAATTGAGATTCTAGAACTGAAATGTGAAAACTGACATTTTAAAATGAAAGATTAAAAATTGAGAATCGAGAATATTAACTGAAAATAAAGAATTGAGAATTGAGAACTAACATTCAAGAACTATTTAGTTCCAAGAATTATTGAGAACTGAGATTCTAAAATTAAGAAGTGAGAACTGACAAAAGAGAATCAATGATTTAGCAGTGATAGTCAAGATTGAAAAATTGAGAACTAAAACTTCTAATTTTGTTCAAAATGTTGAACATAAAAATCAATTTGGAATATCTAATTTTTCAGTTTTGGTAGTCATTAAATGTCAAAAAGTGCAATTTTTTAACGTTTCTTAATATTTTTCACAACCAAAACGTCTCTTTTGCAATGCTAATCGAATTTAATATAGTTCTTTTTGAAGAAATTTTGAATACACCCTGCAGATTTTTAAACCAAAATTTCATCATCAAATATTGATTGATAATTAAAGAACCCAACTTAGAGTCAGCATTTTTATCAAATGTCAATTCCGAATTAAATCAACAAAGATTGGATTGTTATTCATATTTTTACAATGAATTGTTTGTAAAAAATCGTGGCTTTTTTTTAATTAAATAAAATTCCTAGGAGCTTTCACATTTATTTTTTAAGCATCGTTTCTAACATAATTCTCCCTTCAAGACAAAGCTTTTATTGGCAACTATAAATCCAATTTGGGAATCCCAACTTAATCGACTCTAGTAACAAGCTAACATTTCCCTCCACCTAAATTTGGCAAACCTTCATATTCTAAAAAAAAAAATTAAACTAAATTTAAATAATTCTACCCCTTCATGCACTCCATTAATGTTCAACAAGTGCTTGTTGTTGAGTAAAATTCCAGTCGTTGCGTGTTTACACCCTCAGAAAAATTCTCTCATAATCATTATTCAAAATTTAATCATCCCTTAGATAAAATCTCCAATATTACTATTAGTATATTTTTCTTTTGGAATTTTTTCGACACGGCATGGCAATATTGCGCAATATACGCCTATAGATTTTTCGCGTTGGAATCTCCTCCGGTTTAACTCCACTGTGGTGGGGAAATTGCGCATTCGAAATACCGGCCTCCCCTCAGCTCTCCCCCCAATATTGCAAATTGCCGTCATCGCCAACATTTTATTTCGACTGTTTTAACTTTGTGTTCGGTTTCGGCTGTGTGCGTGGTGTTGTTGTTTTTATTTATTTATTTTTTTTTTGTTATTGTCAACGTGGACCATGCGCGTCTTCCGGTAAGAAAAATATAGCTTAATAATAGAAAAATACAAAAATAATCAAAGCCAAGGTCGTATGACACATTTCCACTTACTATAAAAAAAAATATTGTGCATTTTGTATTTGCCAAATTTTGTTGTTAATTATGACGTAATTGTGTATACAAAAAGCTGCAAATTGTTTAAATAAAGTAGTAGATTGCTGCACCATCCGAAATTGTTGAAGAATGTCCAAATGGCGTGATGTGCAGGTGATTCCATTACCATACAATAAACAATTTGTTTATAATGGAGTAATTAGTCGACATTTCCTGTGAAACTCCTAGAATCTATAATATCAAACTAACCACACCTCTGCTAATAAGAAAGCATGCAACGTCTTTTATAATTTTTTCTCTTAAATTATTAATTGTTGCTTTTTAAACTTCTTAGATATTTATCAAAAGACACAATAGAATTTGAACCGTCATTCACTTTGTTGAAAACCTTGAACTCATCATCTCAAGTTTATTGAAGTCTCATTTGTTGTCAATAATAACACTTTAGGAATTACATAACCGCGGAAGAAAACGAAGAAGTGCAAAAGATAAATTTGTTATAAATTATTGAAGGAAAAAACCTAATCAATAATTACAATTTTCTTGTTAAATCTTTTATTTTGTTTATTTTCTAAAGTCAATTTGAATATAATTCATAGAAGTTTTAGTTAGCATGACCTAGGCCAACTAGGATGAGTCGGTTTGGTGTGGTAATGGCTTGAAAAAACAGTTGGGTGTGTCTTAGGGATATTATCAACCAATCGGAGAGCTTTTTGTTACCCTGGCATCGACAATATGGCGACGATGTAGCCCTACCGATTTCAGTTGGGTATTTCGCCCACGTGAATTAATAAAATGGATTTTCTACACTTGGTCGAAGTTCCTCTGTTTTCTAGAAAATATACATTGGGAGCTGTAATAGAAAATCATGCATTTTAATTTATCTTCATTGATTATTTTCTGAATAATATGTACCAACAGTGCGACTGAAAATATTTATTATTAAGCTATTCCATTCGAACAAAAATATCTGAAAATCATTTATTAATTCTTTTGTAAATTCATTAACATTCCTCAAAGAATAAAAAATTTTCATATGTGGCGGTAAAATTAAGAATACAACGTACCGCCTGCTATGATTTTATTATAATCAATTTTAGTTCATTCACACTATATATATTTAAAATTAGAAAATTGAAACATGGATTATAAATTTATGATAAATTGTTGAGTGAACTTAAATGCATGTAAATCCAACTGCTTCTTTGCTCAACTTTCCTCTAATCCACGTGTCCAATTACAACCATTGATAGGGCAAGATATCAGATTAATTGCGTTAAAGTGTTATCATCATTGAATCTGTCGTTAAAGGGTGGAACTTGTTGGTTTGGAGTTTGAGTAATGTCATGGCTATGGGCGTATTGACGTCATTTCAAAGTGCGTCACCACGTCTTAATGTTCCGTTTTCTTTTTGTTGTTTTTTTTTTTTTAGGAAAATCTACGGGTTCATCTTTTATCGAATTGTTCACTGTTATTCTTTTATTTTTTCTGTAAAAAGTATAATTTTTATGTTTTGTGGAAGGGGAATGTGATTGAACATTGATGAAACAAGTGCAGATTTGAATATTGAAATAAATGATTTCAAAATATAGGAGTGGATGGAGTAAAAGTTGGAATTTTATTTTAATTTTATTATAATGAAACTATAACAACGAATTAATTATAGGTTTTTGAAAAAATGGTGTCTTTTTATGGCTAGTCATGAAAAGTTCTACATTATTTATCAAAAATACAAAAATAGGAATATAATTCCACTTATTTTTAGTTAATCGAATTTATTATGTTTTTAAGAGTCTTATTACCTGCAGTCTATTTTGTTCGAAAATCCAAAAAATATATAGGGTGAATCTGTTTTAAACAAAATATTTCCTAAACGCATGGCATAGATTGGCTCTGCCAAGAATTAACATTTTGATTTTGTTGTAAAACTCACTCAAGTTGGTGGCAAATACAATCCATCCATTGTTCATTCTTGGGAGAAATTTCAACAAAATGTTTGCTCGTTGAGAAAACTCATGAATGAATAGCTAGAGAATTTGGAAAATCACGTAGTATTTACAAGGCGTTAAAGTTCATTTTTTATATCAAATTCTAGCAATATCTCGGATAATACTGAGTGGACTAGCTTGAAAGTTTGCGCATGTAGGTTCTGACAGACAAAAATTATGATTTTTTTCGCTGTTTTCAAATTAGAAAATAGAGGCCATTAGTTACGCAGAAATACGTTTTCTTGTATCTTGTTTATTTCTTAAATTATGACATTTTTGTATCAATATTAATGGAGTGAATTCATTTTTAAGTAAGGAGCTATAACAGATATAATTTAAGAAAATCAATCGTTTTCGGAATGAATTACAATCGAATCGAATGATGCACATCACTAGCTCAAAATTATTTTGAAGACATTTGAAACAATTCAAATCACCAAAATTGATTTGATGACGATGAATGTTTAGATCAAGAAGCGTTTTTGAGTATCATTTCCAAAGAATCCAATACAGGGTGTCTCACCGTGATGGCCTATTAGAAACATTTGACGAACCATAAAAGGTATGGAACTGAATGTTTGCTGATAAAATCAATTGATTTATCTAAATAAAATATTTTCAAAATTGCAGCACTTCCGGAAGTAGGTGTCAACTCTGTAATTTCAAATGGAATGGTATATTTTTTGTATTTTTATTAAATTCTAAATAGAATTGAATGAAATCTGTATAAAAAAAAACTGATATTGCGTCACATGTTTTTGAGCAAAAAAACAATTGAATAATTTTTGAGAGAAAAACATACTTTGCTTCAAGAATTATCATCTAAGTAAGAAATTGGAGTTAAGGCTTGGAACTCATATGCTAGTTGGAAGACACTTTACAAAGAGTAAAAATGTTAGTGGCATTGGTTACTATGTTAACAATCATTATATTTGTATTTTTCAATTTTGCCATCACAAAAGTGATTAATTTTTTTTTTTTTTTCAAATACATTCTATATCTAAATACACAGATGGATAGAGACAAAAAATTTCTATCCATTTGGATAAGGCATATTAAGCCTATTCGCAATTTTTTTAGCTGGGTTATCAGCCTTTAAGCTATGCACTATTATTAATAATTCATCCTGTATGTATACTTCAGTGAAAAATTGAAAATCTGATTTAGTAAAAATATTTTAAGAATTTTAACTCGATTTTTAAGATTTTCTGTTTCTCAAACATTCGCGGAAAGTGTTAAGAATTAATTTTAATTAAGACGGAAAAATTTTTTATTAATTTTTTCTGTAAAAATTTTAACCATAGCAAGAAAGCATTTCTTATCGTTTTTGTAGCTCATTTAGTTGCAAACATCAATTGCATTAGTGCGTGAAGCACAATTCATTTCACACACTAAAGCTGCACTTTTTTCTCGCAAAGAAAAAATAATCGCTGATGGTCAATTTGGATCTTTTATTGAAACAACAAAGCCTAATTTTATTTTAGAACCTGAGAAATTAAATTCCACCTTTTTTGACCTCTTTTTGTTTCGTCCTTTGTAGCATCTCTAGCATTTAATCCATTTTAGAAAAAGAATCCATTATCCAAAATTTGTCTTTTACTTTGGAATTTTGTTTTGTGAAGAATTGTTCTTTTTTTTTTTTTCACAAATCCATTGTTTCCAATTATTTGCTCACTTTTATTTCCTCAATCTCAGAAGTAGTAAACTATTTATCTTAGAAGTTTATTTTAAAGATAAACTCAACATCGCTATGATTCAAACGAAAAAACTGTAAATATTGATTCAGGAAAAGCTTTTTTCTGCAAGAATCCAAATTTAACCTCTTTGAAAAATGAAAACTGCAAGTTTAATGTCAAGATTGTTGATTACCACTTTCTGCATGTGTCATATGACTATTATAGCGGCCATGCACTTGAAATTTCCGCTCGATATAATCAACAACATAACTGCATTCTCTATTGAATTTGAATGATTCATCTTAACTGAAATTTTCATTTTTGTTTTCAGTGAGTCGTTTACATTGCGAAAGCGAATCTTTCAAAATGGATTTGATCTTGGATATAAATTCGTGGCTGTACCCAATGGAGTTAGGTGAGTAGATAAAACAACAACACACATAAAAGAAGAAGTAAAACTTCTTGTTATCATCACCTTCGGTAATTGTTTGCGTCGTCTACACAAATATTTGTCTTTTTTACAACTAAGTTTTTACACTTTTGTAAATTTGCCCATGACTGGTTGGTTGTTCTACTACAGTTGAGTGGATTGAAGATATTTATGTGGTCATGACATGACCTTCGATAAAGATACAGTAAGTTCACGATTTGTGTTCTTTCTATTTAATAAATTCAGGGATTTTTGAATGATTGGAGAAAAAATAAGATTGGAACAATGAATCTGACAAATAAAATATGAAAAATATCCGGTTTAAATTTCTTGAGGTCTCGAGGGGAAAGTGTTTCAGTTTCATTGCTTATTTCATTAAACTGAACTTTCAAGCCAGTATTTTATTGAATTCAGTTTTCTGAAAATTTATCTACGGTTTTTATTGACCAGATTGTGTTAGAAATTGACAAAATTTTTCTTTTCTTTTTTATTTCTTGATAAGACAATCAAGTATTTTACATTTCAATTTTTCATCAGCATGGATGGATTAATTGCAAGAGATATCGCAAAGGACAATTACGACATAGCCAAATGTGACAAAATTTAATTTCTTAGATTTTAAAATTGGGTCAATTTTGTTATTGATTTCGAATCTAATTGTCCAAATTTCTTTATATAAAGGTTAGCTTTCCTGTGTCTTGTAACTCAGAAAAACAACTAAACGTTTCCTATCTTTTATTTTTCCATGAAAAGTGCGTGAGATGAATTGTACTTCATGCACCAGTACAACTGATGTTCGCAACTTGATAATTCACAAGAACGATAAGAAATGTTCTCTTGTTGCAGTGTTCAAAATTGTTTTTTTTTCTTTTACATAAAATTTATTTATTCTCAACTTCCTAAGACTTTGTGCAAATGTTTGAAAAAATTCTGGAAAAATTGAACCATAATCCATCATAAAATATTTTCAATAAGTTAAATTATCAAATTTTTAATATAATTATTTGTTGGAAATGTATGTTTGACAAAAAAATAATTTCTCACTTTGCGCAACTTTGGCGTTATAGAAATTATTCCATAACAAACCAAATTATTTTCATTTTAGGAGTTTTTTTCAGCGGTCTTATCTTTAAATAATATTCAAAATTAAATTATTTGTAATTATTTATTTCTCATATAGTTATCCCCTGTTAAAATGCAAATTATCAACAAATTCACTTTAATTCACAATTGCGGACAGTTGCGGGCGTGTTGAAAACGCTTTAATTTTTTTTCTTTCGTCTCCATGACTAAAGTCTGATTTAAATTGTGAGTAAATTGGCGACGGAGAAGATATTATTAATTCAACAGATTTGAAAAATTGATCGCTAAAAATTGCATCTCAAAAAATATGCAAAAATATATATGTTCCATTTAAGGTGAGAAAGATGGGTCCTTTTTCCGGGATAACTGGAAGTGACAGAATCTTGAAAAGATTTTATTTGAATCGGGCTTGATCAGAAACCAAATTTTATTTTTCTTTCCCGATTGCATCTTCTTGCAATTCCAATAGAACCTTGTCATGAACCATCTGTGTAGGTCATAAAAATATGTCAAAAAAAATCACGCATTAAGAGTGGAATTTTCTATTTCGGAATTTGGTAAAAGTTACACGAGGGAATTTTCCAACTAATACAGATTGATTTAAGTTTCTAGTGGAGAACAATTTTTTGAACCATGTTACGAACCGAAGTTAGGTTCAGAAAAATTATTTGTCATTTCTGTCGGAAATATTATCAATTGCTTTTTTTGAATTAATTTCAAATGATTCTTACCTTCTTAAACTGTAGAAATTAATTGCCACAAACTTATTTAAACAAAACTTTGTAATAATCAATATATTTAAATCCAACCTGAAAAACAACATTTTCTACAATTCTAAAATCAAGTGCGAGATTCGTTTTTGATATCACTTTAGCTTAAGAATTGGTAGGTAGCCCACATAGAAAGTGTTAATGAAATTGAACTTTTTTTATATTTGTGGTTATATTTTGAGAATGTCTGAGTGTATTGTGTAAAAAATTTTAATTTTTTCATTAGACGGTCACGGATTTCGCACTTTTTTTTTACAGCTTAGAAGCGCTAGTTGCACCAAATTTAACTGTTGGTAATTTCGCCACCAATTACTATAAATGCAATAATCCTACAGGTAAACTCACCACCGCTCCACAAATCCCTGCTAACTTCGCCACTGATGACCTGTACCTACTTGATTTGATTATTAGAAATCAGTGAAAATGGCAACGCTAATCTATCCAATTTATTGTCCAAAATTACCAAGAAAAAGTCATTATTACTTTGAAAAAAAAAAAAAAAACCTTGTCTTTTTTTTTTTCTTCGGGTGGATAGATGCTCAATTACGCATCTTGATTTAAACTAAATAAAATCGTAACACCTCCAATTTTACCAAATCAATTTTGTTAATTTTAATAATCTTAAAAATTTTTAATATGGTAATAATGCCTTAGTAGTAATGTGCGTTGTTCGATTAGATGTGATCTATTTCGAAAATTGTTGAATTTTTTAATTTGAAGGCGTGACTTTTCTCTCCGAATCAAATCCACACGAAAATGTTGTAATTAACAAGATACGGAATTATTTTTGTGTAACTACGCTCTTTATTTTCTAACTTAGATAAAATAAAAATCATGGTTTTTGTTCTCTGTGCTTATTTTCAATTCATTTTTCTCATTGCGAAGTATTTTAAAATCAAAGTCAGTTTGGAAAACAATACGATTTTTTGGCGCTTTTCAGAATAGATATCGTATATCTTTTTCAATACAAAAAATTATCTTCATTGTTGATTTTTTTAGTCAAATTCTATAACTCTTTATCTTAAATGAATACTTGAATACTATCAAAATTTGATTTTTTGTTTTTTAATTTTCTGCTTTGGAGCAAAACTGTTTGTCGGTTTTGTTGATAAAAGTTAAATTCTTGAGTTCCATTGGATAGTTAACTTTTTACAAATTTTTTATACGCGACTTTTCAGACTAATCCTTATGTCTGTGAAATTTGACAAAAACTTTTCAGTCAGAATTTTTGATATTTTAAATTCAGATTCATTATTTTTTTTTGTGGATTATTCCGTTTGTTAATATTCAAATTTAGTTAATTCAATCAAAAGCCAAACATCCGTTGTCTATTATTCAACATTTGATAAAAAAAAATCATCAATATTATTTTTGATTTAGTTTCAGTTATTGCCAGGTTTGACCTATTTCAGAGAGAGGAAACTCACCGACCTTTGACATTTGCTTTTCTCGAATCTAGAAAATTTACCCATCCCCTGTAGTAGGTAGAATGATTCCAAAGGAAGGAAAGGAATGTTTGCGTGTAATATAGTGTGTCTCTTGTTTTTCACTTATGGAGTATTATTTAATCTTTGATTTTAAAGTGAGTGGGGTTGGTAATTAATAAATGTACAAGAACTAAGGTTGGTAGCTGAATTGATTATTTCTATTAATAGATCTATATGTGTTTTATCTGGGACGGGAAGTTGGAGTTTTATATTTGAAATTTAAAGTTTCTTATTTGCATATTCTATTGTGGAGTTTTTTTCTGTCATTTATTATATAATAAAATTCTGAAGAAAATTGTTATGTTGTTCTTAGTATTACAGATTGTGGTTTTACCGCACTCACTTTTTTAAATAATACAAATACTGCACAAAGTAATTCATTATCAACATCCGCAATAAAGTTTAATTAATTATAAATAAAACATCCATTGATGGTAGCAATGGGTTGAATAAGTGTATAGTAAATTGTTAAAATTTCGTTCAACAACGTAAATATAAATAAAATAGATAAGTAGAATCATATGATAAAAGCCAATTATAAAACAGTATTTTATTATTTTCGTATACAATGTGAAAAAGCTAACAAACGGAAATGATTGTATGTACTTCTTCGAACTATTGTCATATAATTCTTTGTTGAATTTAATAGAGATAAGGAACAAAAGTATCGAAAAGTATATTAATCATTTGTCTAATTTTTTTTACTTTTTGGAAAGAATGATTAATTTCTAAAATTTGTTGTTTTTTATTTTATTTTATTTTCATTTCCCTACACACGCTTAGCTTTATTGCCAGCAATAATTAAGTGGCTTGTAATAGTTTGAAAATAAATAAATAAAATGGTTTATGCTAATTTTTTAATATGGTATTCGATCAACATTAATTTTTTTATGTAATGTGTTTATCTTAGATGCGTTATCTTATTATTGTCTCAAGGTTTCACATTGTTTGAATTTTTATTTACAAATAATTTTTTAGAAAAAAATATTAGATTTGGAACTGCAGAAATTTTAACCACTTACTAGAAAAATGTTCTATTGCTTAGTTACACAAATAAAAATTGAAATACTCTGATTGATGAATTTTATATGTTGCTATAAACAACGATTTTCTGGCACTCTTATCATCGTCATACAGAAAACCAAAAGAATATGTCAGTGGTTCTTAAAATGTGGAGGCGATTTTTTTGAAATTTATTTTTGGAAAAATTTTTGGCATTATTATTGTTAATATTTTTCTCATTTCGTATTTATTCCAGTCAGAACAATTAAAATTTCAAAATGCAGTCTTTCTCCTGGAGATGTTTTCTGAAAACAATGACATCAAGCAGGGTTGATAAAGTGGCTTTTCGTATATAAAATGGCGGAGCGGCTTGGCATTTTTATGATGAAAAACGACTCCTTTCAGCTGCTAATGTTCTAGAGATTATTCCTGTTTTTTTTTAATTCAAAAATTTATTATTGATTCTAAAAAAATAAAATAGTGTCTTACACATCGAAGAAATTTATGTCCGACTTGACAGATCTGATACATCATTGGAAATAACAGTTATTTTGCGGACTTGACACAAATAACATTTCAAATAACATTTTTTCCTAATGCAATTTAGTTATACCAAACTATTATATTTATAAACGCTTCAATTTAACTTTTTCTAAATTTGGAAGTAGCATTGAAGAAGAGACCTTGCCACCTCTGCTGCTGTCCCAACCAGAAAATTTTTAATAATAATAATAATTGTGTAAATGTGGGCGAGTTGTATCAAACAATTCAATTTTTACAATCTTAATTCAAAAAAAATTGCAGTACTGAGTACCATCGAATTCCACGGCGTAAATAACCCTAGTGGGTACGTGAAGGTCATCAATTATCCGTCCTATCCAAACTATAGAATAGTTGCGGCTTGTCTGAATCTTCCTCCTGTTATCATCCACGCTTTTTGAAGAAGTTTAAAAAAAACTTTAAACAGAAGTTGTCTTCGTTGCTGATGGTGGGGCAAGCAGCACTCACTAGTAGCATTTTCATCGAGAATGCACTCGTTTACGGTACCTCTGTTATTCGATTGTTGACGTTGAACGTATCGACCGCGTGCTATCATCATCATCGTCGACGTTCGTCGTTGTTGCCGCCGCCGCCGCCCCATTGCCAAGTTCATTGCCAAGGCTGGGCAGAGTGACGCGCTTGCGCGGCTGCATTGCGGCCTCCTCGCGCCTAGCCGGGGCCTCCAAGTGTTGCGTAACGCCGCGACCAGTCTCTCTGCAGGTCCGCCGTCACCAGGAAGCGGCCCCCTTGACGACGACGCCGACAACAACATGGACGTAATGTGTTTATTAAACGTCGCGATGATTTTTTATACCAAATAAAAAATTTTAATTCTACAGTACGATTTGCGACGTCGACGACAAGAGTGGCCAAGGTGACCCCCAATTGCTGCTTTTTTAAAACTGTTGTCAAGGCCGATCGCGGTAATCCGTGTACGTACTAACGCCGCCCGCTTGGCAACAGCGCGGTTTCACCTCGCCGGGAATATTTTTTGGTGTGTCCAAAATTTACTTTTTTAATGCTCAAAAAGGGATTTGCCACCCCCTTTAAGTTGCGCGATTTCACGACATGGCCTACGTGCGGTTCGAACATGGCCGAGCCGGTGATGTTATTGTTTTGATGTTGATGTTGTTTTCTTCCAATAGTTTACTCACCAGGTAATTTTCTTATTTTTTTGTAGTGTTTCTCAAATTTTTGACCGATGTCTATTATCGTTGTCATTGATTCGTAGTTAATGTATTTATTTTGATTTGCGACGCAATTTTAGAAATTACGTTTCGGATTTTGAGGGGTAAAAGTGCATAAAACGTCGATTTTCTTAAATTTTATATCTAAACAATTGAATAAAAATTCCATGTGACATTAATCGTAATGTAAACATGATTATTGTTTATAACCCAAATTTTTTTTTATTGTTTTTTATGCACTTTTAGATTCCAGATTGTTCCAACCAAATTAATCAGTTTAAACCTTTCAAAAGTTCTTCAATCTAACAGCTCGGCTGTTATTAATGAGTGTCCTGCAGCTGTTTAAATCTTGAAGGTTGATTCCAAAATTATTTCATAAAAGAACCAACAGATTTTGATTATTATGATTGAACAACTTTTTATGGAAGTTATTATCTTGTGCTTTTCCTTAAAAAAACTGTTGTAATTTGACCCTTTTATTGATTTGTGGTTGAAAAAGCAAGAAATTCAATACCTCCCGATTAATTTTGTATATGAATTTTTGCATTTCTGAGTCTAACGGTTTTCCGCGATTTGTTCCATCTCCAAGTGACCGCCAGTTATTACGTAGATATTCCAAAAAAAAACTATTAAAACCACGTGTTACTGCTCGCCAAGGTCGTCCTTCTTTTGTCCAAAAAATTTCAGTTTATATCTTTTTTATTATTCTAATTTAGTTGCACAAGTTTTTGTGTTTTTTTTTTACCCTTATGGGTGTGGTAAGTGTGTTGTCTGTCTTCCCATGAAACGCACACGATGTACGCATCGATCGTCTACAGCTTGTGTTGTGCACTTGGAGTGGATCCAAAAGGTTGGTGGTGTATGGCGGGGGCGCTCGCTCTACCTAGTTTTCGTTGTCGTAGGCCGAAGCTAGAACATGGAAGAGTGAAAAGGAGAAAATACGCGAAGAAAAGGATAGTATAAGGGGAGGTTTTATTGATCGACATTGGTATCAGCTGACCGTCATCGAAGAGCGCAAGGGCGCGGCGAACTCACGTATCAAGGATAGAGGGACGCGACCCCGTGGTGGTTTTCCCTCTCCATGAATGAGGAGAAAATACAGTTGCCATCGATTGTTCTTCTCGCGTGGAGCACAACGCCTTAATCGAAATTTTTAATCGACTTTAATTTTCATCTTAACATTCCTCTTTTTCTTATGGTTATTAACGAGAGGTTGCTGGCAAGGTCGCTTCATTAAAATACGCACCATGCGTAGTAATTCCATCGGATTGTTTATGTTTTCGTAACGGTGTGTCATTAAAATAATTCACAAAAAAATTAAATAACTTAGCGTGTTTTTTTTTTTTTTCTTTAAATTGCAGGTGATAAATTCCGGCTGGTTTTGGCAACAACTCTTCGTGAAGATGGCTATCCCGACAGTGGCGATTGGAATCCTCAAGGACTCGAAACCGAAGGATCACGTGCTGATAGTTTCGAATATGTAATGTCTGGAAAAGTTTATCGGATTGAAGGCGATGAAGCCGCTATGGAGCCATCCAGTCGATTGTAAGTAACTTTTTGTTGCTTTTATGAAAATTTTTCGATCCATAAATTTTCTGTTAATTATCGATTATCTGAACTTTTTTTATCTGCGAACGTAAATTGTCCGATGACATCATCTAATACTATCTACGTTTATATTGTTTGTGAAACTCACACAAAATACAACAACCTTCAGAAAATACCAATTTGGCCATCGAACTTAGAAGAAGGATTTTGCCACTCCTTTTTGTTTGCATCGAAAATTGTTTCGAAACAAGAATGTCGTTTATGAAAAAATGACATAATGATGGATGTTTCCATTGAAAGAGTTATTACATTTTTTGGGATGATGGGAAGGTGCTGGGGACCACCCTGTGTTTACTCTTATATTTGAGCAGTGAACACAGCTGGTGGTATCTCAGTTTCTGTCCATTAAAGCCAACTTTTCGATTGACAATTTTCAACTATTACTACTGTTGGTTTAAATTTGTGGTAGACCTTGACCTACCCATATCGGAGTTTAATCTGTTGTAAATTGCATAATAGAGACTAAATAGGACCTTTGGATGACTTAAGGGAAATCCCCAGATGTGGATACGAGGTTTGACAACACCATTTTTTTTTTAACCGCTTCCAGTGCATAAAATAAGTTATTCGACACGTGAGATTTAGAGTTTAGGTATGTATCACTTATTTTTATTTATTTATTTATTTTTTTCTTATAAATGGTGTCATCTAGTGGCAAACACATCAACTCCCATTAAATTCCTACTCATGTTTATGATTTCACGCTTGCGCAAATCACATCTTATATAATGGCAACTAATTTAATTTGTGCGCAAGTTGAAGATTTTAATTTATAATTTGTTTACTTAAAAATTGGGGTAAATGTTTAGAATAACTAAACTCTAAGAAAAAAAAAAGAAGTTTTTTGACAGTTTGATAATCAGGTGAGAATTTAACAAGTGAAAAAAAAAATTAATTTGGTTTTTTCGTAGTGTCCTAAATATTTTCGCTAATTAAAATAGAGTATCCTTTCGATAAGTTTGATGCAACGTGCGCGTTTTAGTTTTTTGGCATAGCCAAGCTTGCATAATGCACGAGGAAAGGTGTATGTTATTTTTGGGGCTATACCCAGATGAGCTGTATTGTTGGAACGATTCCTCTCAGCTGTTGTATCGTATCTGCTTGTGCCACTTGCTCGCTTAACATCGTCCCTAATTGTGTGATTATTATACTCTTTAACTTTTAATTATTATTTTTTTTTTTTTTTTTTTTTTTTTTTTTTTTTTTTGATCGGGTAAGATTTTGTTGTTCTTGCATGGAAGCTCAAAAGGTGGTTAGTTTTAGGTGCGCGCTGGATGTGGCTGAGAACGCGAGGGCCATTCTTTCTTCTTCCTCCTCTTAATTTCATCTCTTCCGGACTTCCGGAACGTGGTGGGCTACGTGCCAGAGGCGCGTTTACACTGCAACATTCTCAAGAATTCTGTAAATGCACTATCTGGTACGACATCCCACTGCGTCCACTCGTCTTTTTTTCACTTTTTTATTTCATACTTTTATTTTATTGATGTGCTTGCCATTAGATGCGGTTTAATTTTTCAATTGTAAAAATTGCAAATAAATTTTTATTTTAAATGTTCTGTTATCATTGTTTACCCTTTTTTTTATTGTCTCCTTAGGTTATAGTGGAAAAACACGACTAGTTATGTCACTGTTTGAAATTGGATCGTGGGTGGGGAACGAAATTTAAAACCCAACAAAAAATTATTTCCGACAATATATTTTTTTCAGAAGCTACAAAAATACGTAACAATAATTTATTAGACTTGTCTAGCGTGCGTGAAAATTATTTTATAGCGTCCAAAAATTTTTGGCAGAAGTTTGATTCAAGGTTTGATGATGACGTAACGACTGATTACAGAATATAGATAGGAGGATTATTATTAAAAGAAAATTAGACTTTTAGGTAAGTATGCGGCATTGAGTGCTGGCCAAGGTGACTTAAAAATGACTTTATGGTTAAATAGGCTATGAGCAAAAGTCAATAAATCGCAGCTTACTTTTATATTTTTACAACTTTGAGTTCACTGTACTTTTTTTTCTTCTGGAAGTCATTATATAACTTACGATCAACGAGCAAAAGGGTCATTGTCTAGTTGGCCTTCAGCTCAAAATAATGAAGTTTGTCTAGTCATCTGGCTTATGGTAACTGATTTGAAGGTGACTTTATGCATTAGCACTTAAGTGCATTGACTTAAAACTGCATGTATAATTTCCTTATTATTATATTAAATAGAAGAACTGATCTTACAGAGATAAAATAGTGTTTTTGGCACTAGTCCAATAATTTCCTACAAAATTTTGAATAATGAGAATATTTTTTTCATTGTAAATAACGATGTACACGGTGGCAGTGTGGTTAGCTGGTTGTGTTTTTGACTCACGACCACTATCCATACTACCTTCATGAATATCGTTAAGGCGACAAGGTTCAACCTATAAAATTTTAATTCACGTGTCTTTCCTCTGATGTAAATTTTGCCAATGTAAGTCAGCAAAATCTATCAAGTTGACTATTCTATAAAATAAAGTTAGAAACCAAAATAAAGAATGTAGTGTTTTGAAGCAAGTTGAAACTATACTTGCTATTGTATTTCAAAATTTTGAACAAAGTCTAACAGTCTTTTTCTTTCAGAGCTGCATACGTTTCCTTTGGAGGACTTTTAATGAGACTGCAAGGCGACGCCAACAACTTGCACAGTTTTGAAGTAGACCAACAAATGTACTTGTTAATGAAAAAAATATTTATGTAATTTTCAATAAATTTTATAGAAAATTTGTATTTTATTCAATTTGAGTTACGCGCGCATGTGCACTGTAGTGTATTGGCAGTACTGCTACTTTACGTTTTACCATAAATGTATAAAACAGCTTAAAACATTGAAATGCTTTTACAAATCGTCTAAAATAATTAATTTAATTTTAAAAAAAGTGAAATTGTTTCATTGAACAAAATTAAATTACGCGCTCACAAGCATTGGCGACACTGGTATTTTGACTTTGACATTTGTTTTGACAGTTAAAATGCATCTTGGGAAAAATGTTCAAAGCAGCTGATAAAACTTAAAATTTATTCAAAAATAATTAAATCAAGTTCAAAAACAATGGATCCTGCATTATTGAAAGAACGCGAATTGTTTAAAAAGCGTGCATTAACGACTCCGAGGTAAGTGATTCTGTATGCTTCTAATTTGCTATTATCGATAAACTTTTCCAGTGTTGAACGAAAAAAGACTGAATCTCGACCAGAACCAACGCGAGATGACACAAACAGTAGTAAAAGATTCAAATCCTCAAATAGCAGTACACCGAAACTTGATATAAATAGGTTAGATTTTGAGCTTTTCAAAGTTCAGATTGATGTTCTTATTGTAGTTATAAAACAGCAACTGGAAGTTCTCAATATCGTTTTGGTGTGCTTGCAAAGATTGTTAAACATATGAGAAAACGTCATCAAGAAGGAGAAACATATCCTTTAACTTTAGAAGAAATTTTAGATGAAACAAATCAGTTAGATGTAGGGAATAAAGTCAAACAAGTAAGTTGAAAATTAATTTATCAGAATAATAATTGAGTCTTTAAGTGGCTTCAAACTGAAGCTTTAGTTGATAATCCAAAAATTGAAGTAACTGCTGATGGAAAATTCTTGTTTAAAGCTCCATACAAACTAAAAGATCGGAAAAGTTTACTAAAGTTATTAAAACAGCAAGATTTGAAGGGTTTAGGTGGGGTTCTATTAGATGATGTACAAGAATCTCTACCACACTGTGAGAAAGCTCTTAAAGTATAAATTTAATTCTAAATAAATTCAAATTAATATTTAAATTCTAGATTCTGCAAAACCAGAACGAGATTATTTTTATAACCAGACCAATAGATAAAAAGAAAGTTTTATTTTATAACGATAGAACTGCAACACTTCCAATCGATGAAGAATTCCAGAAGTTATGGCGTTCAGTAGCTGTTGATGCCATGGATGATGCAAAAATCGACGAATATTTAGAAAAACAAGGAATAAGATCGATGCAAGATCATGGTCCGAAGAAACCAATCGCTCCTAAACGACATAAAACAACGCAACGCAAGAAGACGTTCAAAAAACCAAGAGATAACGAACATTTGGCTGATGTTCTTGAAAATTATTCTGACAATACCCTCACTCAAAAAAATTCTGTGTAAAAAATATCAAATAAATTTTTGTGTGGGTTTTAGATAAATTGTCTCTTCCTGTCTTTTGTTCAGTTCCTGAAATGTTTCATTATGAATTACTTCATAATTTTTCTATTAGTGTCTTTAGGGAGTTGCAAAAAGTTGAGTAGAGTTAGAAGAATTGTAGGAGGAGAACCAGCAGTAGCTCCACCTGAAGATGATCCTGTAGTTTTTACAAAATTTTCAGGACGAACAGCTCGTGTTTTAGGTGTGCGGGATTTTCCGCATTATGTTTTTAGAGGAATAAGATATGGACATCCTCCTGTCGGAAAAGAACGATTTTTGGTACGACAAAAAACTGAGATTTCATAAACATATCCATATGTTACAGAGGCCGAGACAATTTTTCTTGGAAGGTTTTATCAACGCAACAAAATTCCCTCCTCCATGTGTTCAACCCATCCCCGGTCAAAACAAAGTGGTCGGCGATGAAGACTGTCTTTTTCTCAATGTCTTCACCCCGACTCTTCCAACCGGAATGGAAGGTCTTCCTGTAATAATATGGATCCACGGTGGCGGTTTCCGATACGGTTCTGCGTCTCAATACGGCGTGCGCCACCTCGTGGGAAAACAAGTCGTTGTAGTAACCATCCAATACCGTCTTGGTTCTTTGGGATTTTTAAGCACTGGAACTAAAACCCTTCCTGGGAATGCAGCTCTTTGGGATATGGTTCTAGCAGTACAATGGACTCGCAATTATATTGGTTTCTTTGGTGGAAATCCCCATCGGATAGTCGTGATGGGTCATGGTACAGGCGCTAGTAGCGCTATAATGGTCGCATTATCCAATGTAGCTAAAGGCTTAACGAGCGGAATCGTAGCAATGTCTGGAAGTTCCCTCTCGACTTTCGCTGTTGACGATGAACCGAAAAATACTGCGATGGAAGTCGCCGAAGCAAATGGATGTCCTACCGGCTCCGAACTTACTATGGTCCGATGTCTTCAAAACTTATCCCCAGACGCTATAATCAAAATCGATTCGTCGATTGAGCAAAACCGCATCCAAAATGGCGGTTTTGTCTCCGGACTATCAGGAAAATTGGGCACAGCGCCAGTTTTCGAAGGAAGAAGAGACGGACGATCCCTCCCGCCAGTTTCAGAAACTGAACCTTTACAAGATCCGGAAACCTCCAAATCGAAAATCCCACTTTTGACTGGAATTACAAAAGACGAAACGAAACGAGCATGTCAAAGTCAATTCAAAGACGAAATTGTTGAAAAATTACAAAAAGTTCCACAATTTGTCGATGAGGTTTTAGTACAAAATTTGCAAAATCAATTAGGAGTGCATAAAAACGCAACTAAAAAATTGTTAAATTTCCTAGATCCAGGCCAGTTTAAGAATTATTTAAATTATCGTAAAAGTGATATTAAAGAGGGTTTAGGGAAAATTTCCGAAGCTACAGGTGATGCTTTATTCAACGTTCCTGCTTTTCTTACAGCCAATGCTTGGATTAAACAAGAAGCTCCGTGTTTTTTATATCGCTTTGAACATTCCGGGAAAAAAACTAAAGGTTTTCATTTTTTAAAAGGCTTGCCTTTAATTGGAAATCACTCGGAGAGTGCTACTGAAGATGTAGTTGCTCATGGCGACGAATTAGCTTATCTTTTCGATCCTCAAGACTTCGAAGGCCGAGTTTTAAACACTTCTTCTGATGATGAAGACAACAAAGTCCGCGATTTTTTCACACAAATGGTAACAGATTTCGCGCGATTTGGTAAAATCTCTGTTGGTAACGACCAAGTCAAACCATTCTCTTTCGCAGACAACAATTTTATACAAATTAGTTCAAAGCCGAAAATTTCAAACAATTTTAGATTTTGCGAGATTGGATTATGGTTAGGATTAGCCCAAAGATTACAGAGTAACACTTGCAAGTTGTTCAAAGTTTTAGATTCGCATTTAAGCAAACTTCCGACTAATTTAACTCAAAGTTTGGGGAAGAAAATGCCGCAACTTCCAAATGTTGCAAAACCGAAAGTCTTGCCATCGCTTGGAATAGGTCGTTAAAATATAAATTTATATTAAATGTTAATAATACAAATAAATAGTTGCTATCTTATTCTTAATTTTTTGTATATAAAGTTGATAAGCCATAAAGAGCCGCTAAAGAAATGGAGGATTGCTATCAAGCGGAAGACAGACTTGAAACTCACATCTAAAAGATAATTTCTTGAATGCAAATAAAAAATTATAACAAGTGACTTACCTAAGACTAGGAAAAGAAGCAAAGACAAACTGCTTATAACTGAAAGAAGAGTGTTTTCGCTACTAGTGCCCCCTTTTGCCGGAAGTTTCAGTAAAGGTTTAGACAACGTTTCTAAAGCTTCAATACTTAAAACAACCTGGATTCCACCAATCAAAATCAAAGATTCTTTGTGGTAGTCGGAAATCACTGAAATTTTGACATAGATATAATACACCAAGTGAGATACAATTTCATGTCTTTTAGTGAATAAAAAGTTTCATTTTACTCTAACTACCAAGCAAACAGTTTTATTTAGGTTAAATCAAGCCACCACAACCATCACAAACTAACCAATCCCTTTACAGAAACCGAGTTATTTTATTTTAACATAAAAGCAGTCACTTTTTGAATAAAAATACCATTTGTGTACTTACTGAAATACCCCACAGATCCTAGCCAATAAAATACCCAGAAATATATCGCGCGTCGCTTCTTATCAACGTTGATCCAATAAGCAACAATGAGAAAAATAAGATTGACTAAAGAAAAAATAGCAATAAGTTCAGTCATATATCGAATGTTGATAGTTTCAGCTTCAATGTACAAAAAACTTGGATATAATGCATAAAAAATGAACGTTGAATATGTATTTGCAATTTTCATTAAAAGAGATTTGTAAAAACTGAGTTCCTTCATCACTGCTAAAAGCTTTTGGAAATTTTCATTTGGATGGGTGTTGGGTTCAAAAACGTAGGCGCTGTTTGGTTCTGTTATAATTTCATCATACGCGTACGTGTTGTTATTATTCACTTGATTATCAGTGAAAAGAGAAGATGGAGTTTGAGTATACATTTCTTCGGCTATTGATAAATTATTAATTCGAGGTGAAGAATTATCATCTTCGAAAGTTTCCCATTTCTGATGATTTATAGATAAATCGTCTTCAGTTTCGTCATCAAATTTCACCCAATTTTTACGCTCGCTGCTAGTGCTTGCTTCTTGATCTAAATCTGTTTTAACATAAGTTTCCTTTTTGCTATGTCGCCGAATTTGCAGCTCGCGGACATTCTTCGATAAAATATCCTCTTCATCGTCTGGATTTGTCTAAAAAATTGTTTAATTTTTCATAATTTAAATAGAAAAACTTACCATTATGAATTGATACGGTTTGTTAATTTTTCGCACTTTTAAATATTGCGGTTTTTTGAAAATTAAGCTAACGATTAAACCTTGAAGAATAAGAGCTTGATACCACATTATAACTCTAGTAATACTAGTTTCGAGAATATTACGTCCTAAGACAATTGGTGCTATAATAAATCCAAAAATCATAACAGCATGTGAGATTTGCTCTAAAATTGGTAATTTCAAACGAAAATATTGATGTAATATTGTTTGGCATTGAAACAGGATGATGTCAGAGCCGAGACCTAAAACAACGTGTTGTAACTTGTTGATTCAATTTGCAAATTCAAACCTGTGAGAATTCCCGCTAAAGCAAATAGCCAATCATAAGCGTCGCTAGTCATCCCCATCCAAATGAAGAGCAATCCGGCACAAGTTAAACAAGTTCCAACAACAGACATTAGTCGTGGAGTTGTCGAATGGGAAGTAGCGGTTCTTATTACCGGGTCTAAGGATTAGAGTAAGTCAGCAATCTATTTTTCATTGTTAATTTTAATGTACAATTGAGGTTAACAATAGATTAGTAAACAAAACCAACAACCACTTGATTATTTTCCCAAAGCCGGTATACTACAGTTTACGATTTTAAAAGATCAAAAGAATACCGGCAATTGAAGAAATTCGTTTACGATCAATATTTCTGGAGATGTACAAAAAATTTATTTTTCTCTTGAAATTTACATTTTCAGTCGTTTTATTATCGGATTTTTTCTAATCAAAGCCATTTGCGTCTTTTCAATCAACTGCTTTGTAAGTTGTTTTTATCGGTAAGTAAAGTTAAATGCAAGCTCAAAACTATTTTATCAAAATTTATGCTTATTCTGCATAATGAAGTTCATAGAAGAAGAAGAGTATCTTGATATTCGAATTTTTTAAGTGGTTTTAGGGTCAGCGTGATAACAGATAAGTTACCTTTTTCATCCACAGAATTTAATATTGTTAAAAGTCATTTCGAAATCAAGTTATTTGTTTTTTTTTTCAAATTTTGATTTTTATGGTTATTAATTGGAAATTTCGATGTGCTTTTGCAACAATAAGTTGGCTGTGTAGTAAAGCAAAGTTTTTATATTTGTCGTAAAATCATTATTATTTTGATTTATTTTAATAAAAACAAGTCTAAAAGTGTAAAACATTAAAAATTTTGTATTTAGTCGCGGCAAGAAAAGAATGTCGATTAAAATTCTGGATGCTGCAACATAAAACCATTAGTAAATTTTACAGGGTTAAGTTGGTAGCAAATTTCGTTTTAAGTATTTAAGATTTATTTCATCATATTGTCTAAATTTCAACCTTAGAACTAAAACGCTAACACAATTTTCGTTTAGATTTATTATTTGATATTCAGACTTTTTTTTTCACATTCTTCATGTATTTATGTTAGAGCGAACATTCAAAACTGTTCTTTCTAGTGCAATGTTTACTTTTTTTGAGTATTGATCAATAACAAATATGATGTATTTTAACATCTAATCGCAAAATCAATCCAAGTAGAAAAAATTGGCGATTTTGCTAAATCACGCTGTATATTTAAAATGCAAGGACCATCTCCTCTTCTAGCGGTTATAACATTGAAATTTCAGAAGTGAAAGTTTGAACAAATTTTCTTATCCTAATCCTCAAAGTACTAAATTTTGACCTGAGGTGATGGGTGTTCCTCTTGGTGAAAGAAGATAATGGCTTTTAATATTACTGGAAACACTTATTTTCCAAAATAGGATGAGGGTCTGTTGTCATAAATATTCTAACGCCTCATCTTGTTCTTGGAAATCATTAAATTTGATTGCATTTTATTGAAAAAATAGAAATAATAGTCTAAGCAATATCGCAAATGAATTTACAGTTTGACCAGAAATATTCTGCAAATACAATTTAATTGCTTGATTTATTTTTCCCAATTTTTACGACACTCAAACGCATTCTGCTGTAAAACTCTTTACAATAGACCCTTATTATAAGCATTGCATTCATAGAGTGTTTCAAAACTTACTCTGAAGATCTGGTCGGCCTTATTTTTATTGAAGCTTGCGATAGAACCATAATAAAATACCTAAACAATCAAAGCTATAATCGCAGAATATTTCTGATCAAACTGTAAATCTTATATACCACCTTGTTTCGTAGTTATTATATGAGCAGGTGTAACACGCAGTAAATCGACCGCCCCGACCGTAAACTACCTTTTGAAGTTAAAAATCATTAGGAGACATCTTTGGATAATTCAATTAATCGATTTTTAGTCGAAGTAATTCAGAAAGAGGTTACTTAGACGCAACTTACCAAAAAATCCTTTAGAAATGCAGTAATACAATGAAACGAACAAAAATTTATCATCCCAAAGTTGTATATTGTTGTCGTCTGCTGTTCCATTTTTCAATTTACTAAACGCTAGAAAGACGCCGAAATTCACAGCTAGACATGGAATGATGCTCTGAAATAATAAACATTGTTAATGGATTAAGACGATTCAGTGTTCTGAAGACTAAATATAATGATGATTGAGAACTTGAGAATTGCTAACTCTAATCATTCTTACTATTACTATTATATTACACTCCTACTAATATTATTAATCAAGTGTCGTTTTTAGCTTTCACAACATTTTCTCAGAACTATTGGCAAGTATTTACCTGAAAAAATAAAGTGGCTATGAATACCACCCATCCAAAACCTCCATCTGGAATACTCGGCCCTAATTCTGGTTGAGTTGTTAAAACTTCATCAAGTGCTGTATTTTGTTCCGTATTTGTTCTGCGTTCATTACTATCAGTCATTTTCTTTATAATAACACTAGTTTAATAATAGGTACATTCTAAACACTAAAATTTTAAGGATTTTTCTGTGTAGTCTTATGATGATAAATTCTGTTATCTTATCAGTTCTCGTTAGGGAAAGATAATGTAGGTGTGTGTTTTCATACTAATTTAAACACAAGATAATAGTTTATTAATTAGACAAAATATTTAATAACGTTGATTTAATACCTATAATTTTCTTCGTAATTTTCAAATTCAGATTTCGCGCCTGTCGATCGGCAATATTCGTAAAATTATAATCTTGTGTTTTGATAGCAGTCATTATTGCCTCATGTTTTCTTGAGAATAAATGAGTATTAACATAGCTTAGTAGAATTTCTAACCAAATCTAACATTTAAATGGTAACCTTAATTAAATTTTATATTAAATTATAGTAATTGTAAAGAATCAACAATTCTTGAATCATTGTTGAAAATTTATTTCAAAGATAACCTATTTTAAAATGGCGGCATATACATTTGTTTGAAATAATTTTCAATTTTTACTAGAAATGGAGGCTCGTGGTCGTGGAAGAGGCTATGGGCGAGGTCGAGCATCGTCTGCTCAACAACCTCAGCAGCAACAGCAGCCGCGTCAACAGCCGAGACAGCAAGGTGGTGGCGATCAGGGGTTGCCACCTCAACGTGCTCCACAACAGAGTGCTTGGGTGAGACCGACTCAGCCTGGAGCGTCAGCATGGCCACGGCCTCAAATGGGAGCACTACAGCAACCTCAACAACCAGCTGGACGAGGTGCACGTCACGAGGAGCAAGGAGCCATATCACGAAGAAGTAAGTAGAAATAATAATAACATTGTTTTTAATAAAAGTGGATGAGTAGTTACAGGTGAAGGAGATCAAGGGAATGAAGGCACTGCAACTGCACGCGGTGGTTCCAGTAGTGTTCGTGGCCGAGTCCAAAATAAAAGAGAGATTCTTTTCACTAAACCTGAAGGTTTGAATTCGAAGAAAGGGACAATTGGAGCTCCAATTACTCTCTATGCCAATTATTTGCCATTAATCCAAAAGGGGAAATGGTGTTTATATCAGTATCGTGTTGATATGGCTCCAGATATCGATCATACAGGAATCAGAAAACGGTTGGTTAGAGAAGCAACCAAAGATTTACTAAAAGGAGGGTACTTATTTGATGGAACTGTTCTCTACACTCCACAAAGAATCAGCCCAGATTCCGTTGATCTTTTTGCTAAAAATGACGAAGATAATATTAGAATTACTATTCGTTTGGTTGGAGATGTAGCATGGGGTGATGCTCATTATATTCAACTTTTCAATATTATTATAAGAAAATGTTTGGGATTGATGGGATTGCAACAAGTTGGGCGCAATTACTACATGCCTGATAGCAAGGTTTTTCCTTCAATTTTTAATGTTTGTCTTTACGAATTTTTTTTTTTTTTTCAAATTCTAGATCGTTTTACCTGAACATAAAATCCAATTATGGCCTGGGTACTTTACATCAATGCGTCAGTATGAAAAGGACATTTTGCTCAACGTCGATCTACAATTTAAATTTATGAGAACTGATAATGTTTATGATTTGTTGATGGAATGCCAGGGTACTAATTTTAGGAAAGAATTTCAATCCAAAGTTATAGGAAGCGTTGTTTTGACTTATTACAATAACAAGACTTATCGTATCGACGATATTGACTTTAACACTACCCCTGAAAATACTTTCAAATTAGCTGATGGCTCTGAAATAAGCTACAAGCAGTATTATCAAAAGGTATTATCCTATTTTCATTAATTACTTTTGTTTTGATTTTTTTTTTTTTTTTTAGAAATATGGTGTAAACATTCGTGTTAGAGACCAACCAATGTTAGTATCGCGCAGTAAACAGCGTGAAATTCGTGCTGGTATGCCTGAGACTGTTTATTTGGTGCCAGAATTGTGTCAATTAACTGGATTAACTGATAAACAACGTGAAAATTTCAATTTGATGAAAACTTTGGCTACTCATACAAGAATTGGGGTTGAAGGACGTATTAAGAAGCTGATGGAATTTTCGCAAAAAATACATTCCAAACCTGAAGTGATTCAAGAAATTCGGCGATGGGATTTGGATATTGGACAGCGTTTGGTGCAAATCCAAGGGAGAAAATTACCAGTGGAAACAATGTGTGGTGGTGCTGATAACAAATATCCAGCTGGGCCACAAGCTGATTGGACTAGAGATTTGCGAAGTAAACCGATGTTGCATGCACCAAAGATGGAACGTTTGGCTGTTGTTTGTACAGTGCGCGCAAGAAGCACTACACAAGAGTTTCTTCAAACTTTGGCGAAGGCAGCAGGAGGAATGCGCTGGTCACTTGGAAATCCAAAAATTTTTGATATTCCGGATCATCATCCACAAACTTATATTCAAAATATTGATAAGATTATTAGTACAGCTCATCCTACTTTGATTCTTGTTGTTTTGCCAAATAACTCGCAAGATAGATATTCGGCTGTGAAAAAGAAATGTTATGTGGATAGAGGTATACCAAATCAGAATATTCTTGAACGTAATATGACATCAAAAGGTGTGATGTCGATTGCTACTAAAGTTGTTATTCAAATGAATTGTAAAATTGGTGGAGCACCTTGGTCTGTACCAGTGCCATTATCAAATATCATGGTTGTTGGTTATGACGTTTGTCGTGATACTGTGAATAAAAGAAAGAGTTTCGCAGGGATGGTAGCGTCATTGGATAAACAATTGACGCATTATTATAATATGGCATGTGAGCATGAAATGGAAGAAGAATTGTCTAATAATTTTGGTACTTACATGGTACAAGCTTGTCTTCAATGGCGCAAAAAACGTGGAGAATTTCCAGGAAGGATTTTGATTTATAGAGATGGAGTAGGTGCTGGACAATTGCCTTATGTGTTCAATCATGAAGTTGCCCATATTAAGGAAAAACTCAAGCGAGAAATATACAAGAATGGGGATTTGAAAATGGCTTTTGTTGTTGTTTCCAAAAGAATTAATACTAGAATTTTCACTGAAAAAGACAATCCTCCACCAGGAACTGTCGTTGATGATGTTATCACTTTGCCTGAAAGATATGACTTCTACATTGTCTCTCAATGTGTAAGACAAGGCACTGTTGCCCCAACCAGCTACAATGTTATTGAAGATACGATGGGATTGACTCCTGAGCAAATGCAGCTTTTGACTCATAAACTGACCCATATGTATTATAACTGGTCTGGGACTGTGAGAGTACCAGCTCCTTGTCAATATGCCCATAAACTGGCTTTCATGGTAAGCCAGAATTTGCATCGCCCAGCTCATTCAAATCTTGACAGTCTTCTGTATTATCTTTGAATCTTTTTTGATATTTGTATTACTGAGAATCATTTTTTGAGTTAGAATAAGTGTTCGTTTTCTTAATTTTTTCATTTTGTTGTTTTTTAAATGTTTTTCATAAATGTATTTTGATGTTGAATTCCAACTTACATTTTCCATAAAGAATTGTTATAGTTTTGTAATTTTTTAAATATATAAGTTTTTTAAAAGTTAGTGTTTTATATAAACGCCTAATCTATTTTCCAGTCGAGGATTTTGAAAAATTCGGATTCGGCGAGGTCAAGGATTTTACATGATTCCACGTGAGCCTGAAACAAAATTATTAAAGAATGTTAAGTGTTGATTAATAGTACTTTTTGTCTCTTCAAATTATCGATTAATTGAATTTGTTTTTTATAGCCTTGAAGTAGCTCGTTTTTATGTTTTTGAATTTGTTTTACATTTAAATTCAGTTCTTTTAAACTGTTCTGATAGGTTTCTTTAAGAGTCTGAAAAATTGTTTTGAATTATAGTTACAAAATTGGAGCTATACCTTTTGCTCTTGGTTTAAATTTTTCACTAAGTTTTTATGCTTTTCGTTTTCAGATAATGCAATTTTAAGTTTATTTTCTAATGTGTTGATATCATTACAACTTTGTTTCAACTCTGCTTTCAACTGATCAATTTCTTTTTTCATTTTATTATTTTCGTTTTCTTTCAATTGGAGTTTGGAGTTACAAGCTGCAATCTAAATTTGAATTAATTTGGAAAATTTGTTACATTAACACCTGTTTTTCCAATTTTGATACAGAATTTTTCTCGGCGTTGTATTGCAAAAACCACTTTTCTTTTTCTTCTAACGACGATTGGTGGTTCTTTTGACTTTTCTTCAACTCTTCATTCTACAAAAAAGTTTTCAAAATCACAAAGTAATAAATAAAACAAACCTTATTCCGCAAATCGCTCTGAACAGCTTCCAGTTTATCCTGAAGAGCTTTAATTTTTGATTTATAAAAATGAATCATACCCTTAGTACCCATCTCTTCTACACTTTTTGGTAAATTCAAATCTTTTGGTTCAATCTGAACATACCGAGACTCGTGCAACTGAAACTCTTGCATTTTTTTCATGTCATCCACTTTTTTGAGTAATTCTTTGGTTTTAAGTTCTAATAATTTATTTTCTCGACGAAATTCTTCTTCTTTTGTGAAATAATCTTCGCTTGCTGACGCCATTTCAAATGAATGTCACCAAACAATCACCGTCGCTATGGAGACAAATGCAATTTAAAAAAAACTAAAAAATGAAACAACTACAACAACTATCTATTTTCTTTATTATCCAAAATAATTATTTTTTTTCAATATTTACAGTTTTTCATTGATAAATGGAAAATAAAATTTATTAAATGCTTCTAAAAGTTTTGCTTCATAACTTTCAGAATCTAGACACATGGTTGTTATGTCAACCACTTAGTTTAATTTTCACAAATCGTGTTAAGAGTTGAAAAAGTTTGAATTTAATGCAAAAATGAGTACAAAAGGTTAGTGATTATGTTCTAGAATAAAGTTTGGAATTAACAACGATTTAAATTGCAGCGACATAGTTCCAACAATCACCTGGAATTGCACGATGATAAAACAGAAGAAAACAAGCATTAAATACTGTACCATATTGTTGATGAGTTCCATAGAGAGAATTACACCTCCTGGGCCTTTGATCAACCCAACATACGTATGGTTTTTTATATTATAAACGTAAATATACCCGTCGTAACAGCCAGCAAAAAGTAAGTTTCTGTCGATTTTCAAACAACAAATTCCTTTGGATTTGGTAGCATCAAATCGATGGATTAAACTCCCATCCTTGAAACAAAACGGTAAGTCATTGTAACATTAGTTAGATGTAATTTTACGTTAAAATTAAAAACCAAAATGTCCTGATTTTGCGTCCCACAGTATACTAAACTGTTTTCTAATACTAAACTATATACTGTTGGGATCATCAAATGGTACATTGTTCGTAAATGTAATCCAGACATTGCGTCTCTTATACAAACTGGCTCATTTTTCATTCCCATTAAAAGTACCCGTCGAGCACCTTCCTGCGTTGGTTTTACAACCATTATACTATTATTCGAAATAGATTCGACAAATTCGATCCGACTTTGCTAAAAATAATATTTAAATAAAGTTACAAAATTGAAGTTTAAACACCTTTAAAGAATATCGAATGAGATTCCCATATGCTGTTCCAACAAAAATAAAATTCCAAGCTGCTTCCATACATTGAACACTTCCAAACATGCTTGTTAATCTAACTACTTCTTTTTTTTCGCAGTCAAATTCGTAAATTTTTCCATCATATGAACCAACCATAATGTGGAGTTTTTTATGATTTGTTACCCAAGGACATAATGAAGTTATAGGTTTTTCGGAAAGTTTAAAAACTTTTAAATTGGTAACATCTAACGAATTTAGATAAAAAATATTGCCGCTTTCAGATCCTATAATCATTTTATCTTCAATAAACTGCAAAAAAGTATAAATTTTTAATTAATTTAAGTGAAAATTCACCTTTATCACTAGAATTTTTTCATTAGTTATTTGGAAATGCAACAAATTTTCAGTATTCGTTTCATTATTATCATTAACTTCTATTTCATTTTTTTGTTTTGTTTGTAAATTGAAAAATATAGATTTTCGTAAATCAGTTAATCGCAAAATTTCTTTATCAATTTCAAGCATGGCAGTGATAGCGTTATCTAAATTTTTAATATTATTTACATTAATGTCTAAACAAGAATTGTGTGGAATTTCTTCGGTTTGTGTACTCGAGGTATTAAAATTATTGAAATCAGTTTGTGTATCGATTGATATGCTGTTATTTGGAATGTAATTTGAATCAAATGAAGTTTCTTCTTTGACTTCATCGACAATATCTACGACTTCTTCTTTAATTTCATTAACATATTCTTCATTTGGTTCGTTTTTAATTATAATATTTGAATTATCACCAGATAATAAATCATCGGAAGTAAAATCCAATGTACTACTAAGTTGTTGGATTACTTCTAAAGGTAAATCTTCAATTTTTATCCCAATATCAGGTATAATAACATTAAGCATTTCTGTATTTTCAACAGTTTGATTTGAACACATTTCTCTTAAAGCTTTTGATAATTCCAATCGTTTCTGCTTGTAAATTTGTTGAATAGCTTCATCATATCCTGATGATTTTGCACAAATTAAATTCATTTTTTTACCATGACTTAAGTTTGTAATATGAGTGATGATTTTTTTCTGAATTTCATCAACATCATAAGACACTGGATTTTTACAACTAGGTCCAGCTGTTTGCACACTTTCACTGCAATTATTTACATCAATAGTCTCATCAATTTGTACTTTTTCTGATTGAGTAACTTTTGGTACAATAGGTTCTTCACTATCAATATTCATTAGTTTCTTTTTTATCATAGCACTGGTTTTTTGGATTTGTCGTAATAAATCTTCTTCGGTACCCGAAAAAGGTGATGGAGAACGGTCTCGTAATTGTCTTTTGCGACGATTTCCATAATATTTAGTACTAGAAAGAAAATAATAGAGAAAATTTATAAAAAATTGCATTGCTACCGCTGGTAATTGTTATAATGTTTGTTTGAAGTGTATTTATTTCGATTGCTAACACCTCGAGTGTTGTAAAAATCCAAAATTTCGTTTAGATTGTTTTTGTTGTGATTAGTTGTAAATCGCGACATTATAATTAATTTTTTCAAAGTTTTGTTTTCATTACATAACCTCAACTCTTGACAAGCAGTGAAAAATTCAAACTTACTAGAATTATAGTTCGATAATTTGCCACTAGTTTTCCAATTCAAAACTATTTTTTTTTTATTAAAATCATTTATTTTTTTTTCAATTCACAAGCTCTAATTAGATTTACTTACAAAAGCTTTGCATCTTTTTTCTAATGAAATGCATTCATTTATACAAAATATACAATCTTATAAAAATGTTTCATTTTATAGTACAAAACGTATGAAAGTGCACAAAAATGAATTATTCTAAAGCACACGTTTGAACAGGCACGTAAAAGGCACTATTGTGAGTTAAATGTTATTACATGCATAAGTACTGTAATTTTAAGCTAAAGTTAAGTTTGTGAACAATCTACGTTTTTTATTGTTTGAGTATTATTATTATTATTATTATTATTAAGTAGATTTTCACCAACTTTACATAATAAATCAATACTGAATCGTTTATTTTATTTACATATTTACAAATTGGATGATTTAAGGCATCTTTGAGATATTACCTACATAATGGAATGACAATATTTTTCGTGAAAATTAAATAAATTATAAAAATACACATTCATACAATTCTTTCACAAAATATAAAATCTATTATTATTGAACTCTCTGTCCAAAAAACAAAATATTCTTACAAAAAATGTGATAAAGTCAGGAACAATATAATAAATACAAAAAAAAAAACAATATATACAAATAATTCTGGGATACAGAAATTAAAATGAAATAAAAATAATTTGAAAAACTCTAACAAAGTATTTTAAAATAGAAAACAAAATCAAAATATTAAATAATATCACACTATTAACACACTTTTGTGTCACCAGGTGTTTCCTAAATCACGAGATCATACTCTAATTATCACTTTATAATAAAGTAAAATAGTCATTATAACATATGGGCTTGTTTTTGTTTTTGAAATTTATTTAAAAAAAAAATCCTATGACTAAATTGCACAAAAAGCCGATGTCTTAAGCCCATATTACACTGGCCCAATTATTAAACAAGCACTGTGAGCACATCAGCACTTCCACTTGTATTCTGTGAAGTCCTTTGTTTATTTACATTAATAATACTTTTGCTAAAGTCTTTATGTCCAGACGAATCATCAAAAGCTGCTGTATTTTTTCTTACATCAGGATTTTGGGCTTTATATAACATTATTTGACTGCTCCGATGTGCCGGACTTAAGCCATCGCCTAATTTCATTGAATTATCATTGCTAGTCCCAGGCACTACTAACATTGTTTTTCTTGATCCTGGACAATCTACTTCTGATATCATTTCTAACATCTCGCTCGATGATTCATGCGGAAGCATGGAACTGAGTGGTCGAACTACACTAACTTTAGGCAAATCGAGTCCACACGCACCTGCTGAATTAATACTTGCCATACTTCCACCATCGTCCTTCAATGGATTCGCGTATCGACGAAGATTTTCTTCGTTTTGAAGATTATTGGATTTTTCATCTTCATGATTTCGATGACATGTATCTGAAGATGGAGACAAATTCATACCGCTGAGACCAAGATTGCGTTGACGTTGACGATGGTAAAAGAAACCAGCGATTAGAATACCAACAAGACCTATTATTATGAAACAAACAAGAGCTATTAAATACTTGTTGCTTTGTTGTTCTTCTGAAACTAAAGCTGTTTCGACTTTCACTTCAACGATGGAAGTTAATGCTAAAACGGTGGTTTGTTTGCGAGAAATTGCTTCGCCGATTATGCGGATGCCTTCTAAAACACCGGAATCTCCAGACTGTAACAAAAAAATTACTTTAAAGTTAATCACTTTAATTGTGTCTTTTCTTACCAAAGTCACTTCCACAGTGTCGTTATAATCCAATTTAAGATCACATAATAATACTAATTCGTTTTGTAAATCATTCATAGCTTGTTGATTTGCTAAAAGTCTTCGTAAATCACCACAAAGACTTTCTACTGTGACTCCGGATGGAAGTTTCAGTCGGTCTAAAAGAAGAGTCAGTCTTGCACAATTATTGCTTAGAACGGCTTGATTTGGCCAGCAGGTACTAGGACTGGGTAAAGATGGTGGTTTAACTCTTCGTCCACTTTCTATATCTCTGCATTCGCCATAAGGTTGACATGGTGGTGATAAACAAGATTCTGAAGGTGAAGGAACACAAACTTGATTATTATTACAATTATTCAGTCGATCCGAATTTCGGCAATTGCCCAATCCACACCAAATCTTCGTACATTTGACAATTCCATTGAGGCAAAGACATGTGTTGCATTCATGCTGCCACGTAATATTATTTTCAAGAGTATGGCTTTCCCATGTACAACTACCAGGAGATGGAAGATGTGATTCGTCTGGAACTGAAACAACAATTATTTGAAATTTAGAATTTTCCAATTTTTTACCATTGCATTGTTTGCCACTTCGTCCGGGTGAACAAATACAATCATAATCGTCGATTCGATCCAAACAAGTTCCACCATAACCGCAAGGATTTGAAGCACAATCGTTAACGTTGATTTTACAATCGGGACCAGTAAATCCCGGAGCGCATTCGCATAAAAACCAATTAACACCATCGATGCATTTACCACCATTTTGGCATGGCTGAGGAATGCAATCGTTGACGTCGTCTTGACAATGTTTGCCTTCGAAACCATCCTTGCAGATACATTGGTAATAGTCGCCGGTGTTGACGCAAGTGCCTCCGTTTAAACAAGGGTTTGATCGGCAAGCGGTTTGTTTGGCAATGTGGCAAGTAGTGCCTGAAAATAATTAAATAAATGACATATTCATAAATTGTATCAACTTTACTAACCTTCCCAGTCAGGTGGACATCGACAGACAAAAGTATTGCCTAAATCTTGACAAGTTCCTCCGTTTTTGCAAGTGGTATGATCACAGTGACTGTCTTTTAATGAACAAGTCTTGCCCTTCCATCCGTTTTTGCAATTGCATTCAAAATCAGCGATTCCATCGACGCAAGTTCCGTTGTTGCGACAAGGGTTTGGATTACAGTCGTCGGTGTCTGCACAAATACAAAAAAATTGTAACTTCTATTGTGATATTAAAAAAAAAAACACTTACTTATGTTGCATAAAGCTCCTTCCCATCCTTCTTTACAAATGCACTGAAAAGCATTAATTTTATCAACACAGGTGCCTCCATTTTCGCACGGATTCACTTTACAATCGTTTATGTCTAAAATGATATAAAATTATAACAAAATTTGGATTTTTTTGCAAGAAATTATTACTTTCATGGCAGTATTTTCCAGTGAATCCTGGCTGGCACTGACACCTGTGTCCAACTCCAGGCAAGTTGACACAATGTCCATGTTCGCCACAGATACTTGGAGCTGTATTTCTTCCGCTGCCGACTGCCACCAACATGCAACTTTCTATTCCTACAATGATAAATATAATTCATATTGATGGAGCGTGAAAAAAACAACAACATCCAAACTCTGATTTAAATCGATGAAATATTACGTCATAACAATAAGAATTTTTTTTCAAGTCATTGCAATGCTTTAGTTCGATACAATACCGCTGATGAAAGATATCTATTCAAGTATCTGTAATCTGATCTCTATTTAAAACTTATTACCATCGACCAGAGGATGCTTTGTTTGTGGGTGTTTGTAATTTAGCGCAGAGTTATATTTATGGCAAATTTGCTAGTAAATATATAGCATAGTCGACGATGATTACAAAAGTTGCTAAAGTCACGCTTTTGACAATTTTTTTCACATTTTTTTAAATCGACTATTAAATGCTTGTTAGATACACCACCGTGCAAAAGAAGAGACATAAAGTTTGACGTACTAGATCGCGTCAATTAAACACTGCTTGAACGGTAGATAAGTGAGAGCCGGTCCGGCTCCATTTCTGCCGCAGCAGGATACTAAAGCCCCCCAGAGTGCGCCGCCCCCCACTTTACCTAGCTTGAAAATTACCTGTCAACCGGAGCGTCATCCGCCAAGATTCATGCACAATATTAACACGGTTTCTTGCGACGCGGTTTAACTTTAAAGCGACATTACTCATTCGCTTGTTCGAACCGGAAACGTAAATTAATAACGATTCAACGCTTTGAAGAAATTTCTAACAAAGTTTGGGATCAAGGATACCCTTGACCATTTAGAGTAATAAGTTGCTACAATTTCTCGTCCTTAAAACGGTAATTTTAATTGAATTTTTTTATTATAATATAATAAATTTCGTAGTTAATTAAGTGTAATATAAAATTTTATTAGATCTGCAATTAAAAAGAAGAAAAAATGTATGCATTTCATAATTGTATGGTTTGTGTTCAACACAACTAAACTATAAAATTTATTTCCTGAAATATTTGTAATATGAAGAAGTAAAATAAAAAAACCAGTTTCACTAGAAGCAGCGATACTCTCGTTTCATTAACTTTAGTAATTTACATATTGCAAACAAGTCTGTCTCGGTTAAAAGTAGGTTGCCAACTTAATCACTCTTTTGCTTTTTTATCACCGTCTCCGGCTTTTCGTTTTTATTTAAAGAAATCGAAAGGTTTATAAACGAAGATAAACCTGTTGTTGGTAAATGGAATTGTCATTAATCACAAATGTCTTAGAATAAATCTCAACAAGAATGTTCACTAATTTTCTTAGAAAATAACTTACCATCATCACACGGTGGATTATCACAAAGTAGTTTACTTTGACTACAATTCTTTCCTTGCCATCCTTCAGGACAATGACAATAATAATCCGTTTGAGTGTTGAAACATGAAGCACCGTTTTGGCAAGGATCAGGATTGCAATGATTGTAGTCGTTCTGGAAAAAAAAATTCAATTGAAGTGGCCAAAACGCCCGCCTCCGCAGCTGCTGTTATTGTCATTTGTTTGTGTGGCTGCGGCTGGTTTATTGAAAGGCGACCAATTATGTAGTTAAATGTCGCCAGAGGCGTCTTGTCTTGTTGCTGCTTGCATTACTAAATGATTTGTTCGTCGAATGAAATGAGTAAATGTCCGTCATTATATCTAATGTCTGTACGTTATTATCGTTTATTTTAAATCGTGTTATTACAGATATTAGCGAGTTGTTGTTTAAATAACTTTTTTTAGAGATTGAACTTACTTCACATTCATGGCCGGTGAATCCCACGGGACAAATACAACGATAACCATTCACTTGATCGACACATTCGCCGCCGTTTTTGCAAGGATTTGATGCGCAATCGTCGATATCGGTGCGACAATCTCGACCTGAAACATTTTTCAAATTATTTGACACATTTTACAATATAAATTGTAAAAAAAATTGTACAGGTGTAATTAAGACCAGTCGCAAATCACAGTGTTGATATAATAAAATGGACATATTTATGAACATGTTATTTTTTCGCAACAATCGTAATAATTTAAAAAAGAGAAAAATTAAATAAATTTACATTTTTAATGGAACTTCCAATGATAAATTACAGAATGGACGTCAGAACAATCGTTGTATTATAGTTAAATAATTCATCAAAGAATAAAGGATTTAGAAGAATTGCTTTTTAAAGATTCAGTTTGTATTTGCTTAACAGAAGTTTTCTGTTTTACATGACAGACATAATGGAAAGATTAGAGGAAGTTTGCTTGATGATAAAGTGAGAGTTTTTGTGACGCTATGTAAGTACATGAATAGAATTGAAATGAAGATTTGAAGATTGATCGGAGGTCAGGTCGATCCTTCATTTTCAACCATCAATCTTAACAGTCGCTAGTGATTGCTAAAAAAAATTATAATAACTCGTTGAAAAGTTTTTAGAAGTGCGTGTAAAATTAAAGAAACAAAAATATGGAAAAGGAATAAAGGTGTGTCAATAGTAGTAAAATGTCCATTTTCCGCTAAAATCGTGCACCACTGAATGCAAATCCATAGTTATCAATATCTTTCCATCTTCGTTGTAAGCAGTAAGCAAAGTAAGAATCTTCGTGAGCGCAAAAGCAACGGTAATTTGTGTTAACATTCACACGTCAGAATGAATTTTAATGACACATTCTTATTCCTCGCTTCGCACGAAGAATTTCTGGACAGTTTTAAGACGAACGATCCGGATTTTATGTTTCGAGTTGATGAATCTTCTTATCTCGATCAAGATCTTATACATCGGACTTGTTAAACGCTCGATTGTATTCAACCAAGACGGCATAATATTTTAATGTGAGATCTTGACTTTGGTCAGTGGCGGCGACGACGACGGCAAATTTATATATATATATATAAAAAAAAAAAAATTATACTAACCTGTGTATCCTGGCTTACAGGCGCAATGGTAATCATTGACTAAATCGATGCAAGTAGCGCCATGTTGGCATTGTCCCACACAATCATTGATGTTTTGATCGCAGTTCTTTCCCATCCAACCAACTCGACATTTGCAGCGATAATCTCCCACAAGATTCGAGCAAGAGATTGCATTGATACAAGGTTTGGTCAAGCACTCGTTAACGTCTAAAATTTATATATAAAACTGTTGTTCGATTTATTATGAAAAAAACTTACCAAATTGACAAAGAGAGCCTTCCCAAGCTGGAGGACATTCGCATTTGAAAGAATCTTTTAGATCGATGCACGTTCCGCCGTTCTGACACGGAGCAGAGGCGCATTCATCAATGTCTGTAATAAAATAACGAAACAATAAGAAATGCACCGAGGTCAACTATTCCTATAAAATCAACGGTTGCTCTGTAGAAATGAAGCACGAAACAGATATATCATGTTAAGAAGACTCGACGAACGACTTGAACAATTTTTTTTATCTTATTCCTTCTTCTTTCTCTTGGTTCTCTTTGCTTCAAACTATCGATCTAATCTCAACATCAGGAAGAGGAAAATACTGATGTCGCAATGTAGACACGGATCTATCATTCATTCTCAAAGATATGATGACGGAGAAGATGGTTGGAATTCCCAGCAAAACTCATTTTGGACGAACACATTTATTTTGGAACAATCAAGATCTACAAAATTTAAATGGAAGATTACTGACTTTCCCAAAACCAAAAACCACTTCAAAATGTAATTAATTTAAAATCTGATAATGTAATTTGACAACTGAAATAAAGATTTAAGAGTTTCAAATCTCATTCAAAAATTTTTCAAAATTTTGAAAACCTGACTAAAATATAGAATCAAAGATATAGAACCCCAAAAATCCAAATTGCACAACTTCAAAACATTTTATCAATTGCTCGATGAATGTTGAAACAAAGCTTAAAATTTCCTATCCCATTTATCAATGTAACCTGAATAGTTCCAAATAAGAAAATTACGTAATAATTACCATTCCGATGATCTTGTCAGATTTGTAAAAGTTTACTCATCAAGTAACTTCTGAAAGAGCAAGATGACATTAGAAATACTCAGGTAGACCCCCTGCTGGTAGTAAGTTGCTCCACCAAAGAAGACGACGATGAGGACGAGAAGAGGAAAGAAAAAACTAAGGACCGTTCTGTCCGTATAAATCAAAGACGTACCCGGCAATTACGTCTCTCTCCCGCCCCGTTATTATATCTATTACTTGCAAGGAGTGCTCCAATCGCGGGGAGACTTAATTACGCCAGAACTCTGCGCTCCGCCACCTTTGACCTCGCATTCCATCAGTGCTGCCACCTATTCGGCACGAATATGTACTCTCTTCCTTTTCGTGATGATGACCAATGATGGTACAATTTGATCAAATAGCAAAAAAAATTTTTTTTTTAAATTTTGTTTTGATAAATTGTGACATTGGATAGTTTTTATTTTGTTGCTACATCAATACCTATTATTTTCTTAAGATAATTGTAGGTTCCAAAAAATTGTAGAAATGAAGTTTTAAAAACTTTTGGATGAGTAAATTAAATAATTTAATAAATAACAATTTAAAAAAACAGTAGACAACTACCATTTACTGAAGAAGTCGACCTGGAGGATTCATTATGGTTGCCAGTGGAAACGCTTACCTTCTCGGTAGAAAAAAAACTCAATTAATTTAACTTCTCAGAAAATAACAGGTCTGTTGTTTGAAGGCAACGTGAGAGGCGTGGTACGAAAACAACTCGGCTTCGACTCTCCTCAACTATTTCTTCACTTTCTCTTCACTAAAGCAATTTTTAGGTAGGTTTTTGAGTGAGAAATACGACCCTAAATTAATTGTCATAACCAAAGTTTTGCCAAAAGAACGACAGAAAAAAAATCTAATGATAATTTTTCAAATGGTATAGCATCACGCCCATACCCATTATCCAACTCAATGATTACCAACTATAAAAATTCAAAGTGTCTGTGTGTTTGTAACCGATCGTCTATTTATTACTTAGTAGCTTTGATTGGATTTGTGTGTAGGTGGAACTTAATAATCTCCAACACTATAATTATCCCAACGAGAATTATTAATATTGTATGTGGCAAAGAATCAAAAACCAGAAAATGCATAATTCTCACGTTTTCATTAGAAAAGCATCTAGAAAGAATTGGGACCCACACTTGATCTCTACCAGCTTCATGTCAATCACTATTTCAAGAACTTTCAAGTCTCCTCCTCTTGAATCAACCCCACTGACGGATTTATCACTGCTACCAGTTAGTAATCTAAACAAACTTACCAACATTACACGTGGGTCCAGTCCATCCTGGGGCGCATTCGCAACTAAAAGACCCCCCATCCTCTAAACAAGTTCCACCATGAAGACAAGGTTGTGGAGCGCATGGATTGTCCACAACTTCGCATTTTGTACCGGAAAAACCTTCCGGACATGTGCACAAGTAATTATCCGGAGCAGTGTTCTCACAGGTGCCCCCATTTAAGCATGGTTCATGAGTTCCGCAGTAATTTAAGTCTGAAAAGAGAGAAAGGAACGGAAAAAAATTAACAAGACGATGTAATTAGTGATTGAAATTGATTGAATTAGAATAAAGAGTAATGAAATTACTTACATACAAATGGTATAAATGATGGTATGAACGTTTAAAGAAAAAAAATTGTATAATAGAAACTGGTCTTTAAACTTTGGTTCTTTACCAATTAGCAACACGGCTATCATATAATGAATGGATTATTAAAGCGATAAAATAAATTAAGAGGCTTAAAAATGGAAGGTTTAAAACATATGCGAGATTGGTTTAAAACACCGTGGGATCGCTTACAGGTGCGTGCAAACGAAAAATTCATCTTAGTAGTAATTTCATCTGCTTTGTGTAATGACATAATTTGAAAAAATAAGCAACTTGTTACTTTGATGAACAATTTTATTTGATACAAAGAACGATCAAATTCTTTTTTTTTGTAAAACTGCGTGAAATTTCTATAAAATTCATTTGATTTATTTTTTTACAAACTCAACTTGGGCGATTTTCTCCAATCACTTTTTTCCCATAAAAACCGCATCGATTAAAAACGTGCATCAATATAATAAAAGAAAACATTAAATGAATGCTATCTAAAAAAGCTAAATGTAGCGTGCAAGTGATCTGTCATTTCTATACAACTTAATAAACATAAACATGTGAAAAAAAATGAGAAAATCGACAGATGTACTCTTATACAACTGTCGCCTCTAAAAAAAAAAACCCAAAGTGTCCATTCATCATTATCCGTATAAAAAAATAGAACCACAGGGGCGTTATGGATTGTGAGCGAGTATAATAGTGCACTTGATCAGCGGTCGTTCAATCCCCTTTTATCAAATTAACGAACGTTTAAATAGGGATTAGATTGATTTAACCCTTTACAAGGGGGTGGATTAAAAATGCAAAAAACTTACCTTGATCGCATAAAATTCCTCCCCAATTTGTATCACAGATACATTGCCATGATGATCCATTGCAATAGCCGTGTTTACAACCAGGATAAGGTTCACATTGGTCGCAAAATTCGCCACGCCAACCAGGCCGACAACTAGAAATTGAAATAAAAAATCCATTACAAATTTTTTAAAAAGCGTGTAAATAGATGTAAGTTGCGCACTAGATAATACGGTTTTTGTTGATAATTCTTAGAATATAAAGTGAAGTGATTGTTTTGTATTTTATTGTAGTAGATGCCGTGACTAATTTGAAAGGTTTAGAATAGGCTGCGATATTATTAGATGCATAATGCACGGTTGACGGAAATGTAAAAAAAAAAGATTGAAAGGACGAGAGAGGACGATTTGAGACAGCAAAGAATTAGTAACTGTAAATCCATAAAAGAAGCAAAAATTTTCAAAATTTGTATTTAAGAAGCTATGAAAAATTTTTCGCCGAAGTAGTTCTAAAATCTTGTAATCTCAAAAGCTGAGTTTGTGAATAATATTTTTATGTTGGTTGCATCATAATGACAATTTTTGATACCAAAAAGCGTGTATAATCGGGTCTTATTAGTACATGGTTCATAAAACGTGGTTACTAAGCAATGAGCAAGCATAAGCATCACTTATGCAAGCCCTTATAGGTGTTATCTCTATAACAACGTGCCTACTGATTTCAAAGGAAGAGAGACTGTTCCAGGTTTTAATTCAATATTAAATATCGTATCATATTCGAGCATAATCGAGTCTTTCAATTAAGGAGCACTCGGCAAGTGTCGTATCCTTAAATCTGCACGTGTTAGAAAGACTCCATTTTGCTCTTATAGCATAATATACTATTTTGGACTGGGTAAAGTAAGATAGTAAAGAAGGAAAAAAATCTGAGTAATTGGATAGAGATTGATATATTAATTAATCTTTTAAGCTGTAAGAAAATGAGAAAATGAGCAATCTCAACATTTGAGATAAAAACGTTCACGATATCTTCAAAACATAAAAACATTAAACATTTTGAAGTACAAAACTTAAAACTTAAAATTCAAGTAACTCAAATAAGAAAACATGTGATGATCTTAAAATTTGATCAACTGAAGACTCAAAAGTCTCCGGACAAAACTGATTGTATGAACTCTAACTAGAAGAAACTCAAAATCTGATAGGACGTAGGAGTAAATTTTATGGTTTTTATAAATCAAAGGATAAAGGTGAAAAGCAAATTTTTAGATTGCGTACTGACGGAAAATGGTAATAAGTCAATAACAATTTTTCCAAAAAACCAAGCAAACAACGAATATTTTTTGCACAACCTTCTCGGAAGGCTTGTTCGCTTTTCCGTTCTAACACAAAGAAGTGATTGTTTTGTGCTTTATTGTGTCCGAAGCCGTGACCAATTTGTAGCTCCAAGACTTTCTTAACAATATTATTAACATCATAATGCACGTTTTTGACGGAAGTTGTTTAGAAAGAAAAGAAAAAAACAGAGTCAATTCATTTGATGAAGAAGCAAAAACAAACCCTTTGAATCATACCAAAGCAACTTTTAATAGAAAAAAAAAAAGAGCTTATAAGCATTATAACAGGACTTGAAGATATAATTCTTCTCATGACTAACATTTAGATTTTATCAAAAACCTCGTGAACGACTCATCCGCTCTGGCATTAATTACAAAAGAAAGCAGTAGGCGTAGCTCTGCTAATATAACAGAAGTTAATATATAATCTTCAGATATCTGGCATCAATAATAACGAAATATAATCATTTATAATAACCAACAATTAAATTCGTATCAGATTTATGAAAGGTTTACAATAATCAAAAAACTACACATTCAATTTAAAAAAGCACTAAAACAGTTATAACGAGGTTTTAAATGCAACGAATTTTGAAAACGACAAAAATATGTGTAAATTTTTATCTAATCAAGGAAGTAATTGAGTTGAGAATCATATTATCACGTATATATCTTATTTATAGAGGAAAAAGCGATTCTGCAAGATTAAATTATCTCGAATTGTCGGGTAAATTGTATGAAACATAAAGAAGATACGTCAATTATTGAAGAAATAAATCGCTTTTAGATACGGAATTTGATGACTACGTGAGAATGGTAAGTTTTGTTGTTAGAAAGAAATTTTATTTCTTTTTTTACTTACTTGCATTCGCCTGGGTTATCACATTTACCATGAACAGGATGACAGCCTGGCTTACAAACAGCTGAAACAAAAAAAAAATTATTTTTGTTTTATTTGCTTACAAATATCAGAATTATCAGAATTATCAGAATGTTCGTAGTGAGAAAAATTTATATTTGTTAGCTAATGGTCTAAAGTCTATTTTGATGAAGAAATCGACATAGTTAAAGGCCGTGGTCAGACTGTCAAATTTTCATCAAATTCTATCAAATTGTTCGATCAAACTAAAGCTATCATTGCTTTGATGTCACATCAAACTATCAAAATGTGATGTTACACAAATTAAAGCTTCATTTTAATCAAACAATTTGATGAAAATTAGAAAGTCTGATCAGAGCCTAAAATTTTCTGTGCCAATGAAATCAATTTGGGAAATGAAATGAAAAAATCGAATCAAAACCATTTTTCAGCTTTCGACTAATTAATTAATTTGACCAACCTAAATCGCAAGTGGCGCCTTTCCACCCTTCAATGCATTCCTTATCTCCATTTCCATCACAGATGTAATGTCCGAATTTATCATTCCTCGGCCGACAGAACTTGGTACAAGTGGCATTATAATAATGACTATCGCATTGTACTCGCACCCTGTATGTAAGTCTCGCTTGAGCCCCCCTATGGTTCAGCGTATGCCATTCAACACTTGGATCAATGATGCCCGAATAAGTTGCTTCTTCTATTATATCGTTAGTAGCTGTAAAAACAAAAAAAAAATGAATTTTGATGAACGGAAGCTTCTCAATGTGTATGTATGTGAATGGTGGTGTTGGCCAAGACGTCCTTGCCTTAAGATGTTCGTGATTGAATCACAACTGCCCACGCCATTTACTAGCTCGCACACCCCCAGGACAATCGTGTAAACTGTTGTTTCATTCATGAAGTTAGTTGTTGGGAATGAGGTCTTTTACTGGATGGTGAATCATACAATCAGTGTGTGGATGGATGGATGGATTTATTTTCGAATTGTTGAGAAAAGAGGATTTGAAATCGAAAGCCGATTTTGTGAATCATTTGGAATTTTACAAATGGTTAGATTTGAGGAGATTATTTATGATTTTACTTCAAAGGCAGGCAATAATTGGATAAAAAATAAAATTTTATCTTTATAAAAGAAATTTGTATAATGTGCTTTTAAAATTGTGTTAATTAATAATTTTGATGACAACTATTAATTAAAAAAAATTATTATATCAAACATGATTCCGTTAAAACCAAGTAATAAAAATATTTCTTAATTAAATATGACCTGGTCCTATTTATCTTAAAATCTTGAGTAAATTGCAGAAATTCTTTACTTAACTTCGATGAACAAAAGAAGCAATTAACTACCATTAAACCCCAAAAACCTTCAACAACTCACTTGCCTCTTTTTGAAATCATGCTCATTTTATCATCAACACCAAATATCTCCATCTTAATTAACATCATTCCCCTTAAGTTCTTTTTAATTGCTTTAAAAAATTTACGACTGATTCCACCCGTTCCATCTTACTCAAATTCTTCTTGATTATATAAGAAAAAAAAAATCAAAAGAATGTTAGAATGATATTATTGATAAAGAAAAGTTGTACCGTTTGAGACAAGTACCCGTTTCAAGTTGTACCAAACAAATTAAAACCTGATGCGTGGTCGTCAAAACCAACCTCTTGACAGTGTTTTGTTTGTGGTAGCACAAGTGCCCAACACCCAGTAGGTTAATTAGTTTTATTGGGAAAACATCACTCCAACGACTAGTAGAAAGTGTGAGTTTGTGTGGGTAGACGAAGATTGTTGAATAAGACAAACATGTATACACTTGAACATTTTTTACAATGTTGAGACTTACCAGGTAATGTAAAGTTATTGTGGTCCACAGCCTGAAGAATAAGAGTAAAGGATCTCTGGAACAAATAAAAATAAATAAATAAATAAATAAAATAAAATAAAAATTACAAGGCAGAATTTTTGCAAAACTAGTAGTAATAATAATAATAGTAATATCATCCAATTTATCAATCCGTAGGGGTCTTATCGAGCAAATTCAACCTCGTGTCTTGTCAAGTGTAACGACTATTAACGGGCCATTCATTCATCCAACAATTAGACGCTCATTAGATGATTTTTTAAGAAATTTTTCACACTAATTCCAATTGGATTGCTGCATCACGGTTTTCATAAATACAGTTAATAACCATCACTGCTTTCAATCTGGACTCATTCAAATACGTCAAAACGTCAAATCTTACCAAATGATCGTTTGAAATAGATGGATGGTCGTGGATATAATATTCGCCAACCATTTAAAATGAATATTTATGTTTCAGTTAAGTAGCTAGCAGAGTGGGTTTAAGAGGAAGACTACATTTAAATAACATTTTCAATTAATAATGGTGTCTTGTCGATTTGAATCTTTTTGGTTGTTTTTTGGTCGGTTGGTAGAAGTGCCACCGTCTCTTCGTCCGTGAAGGAATGTATTCAATTTAACGGATAATGTCCGTGCCTGAGAACATCAGACGATTTCTTTGTGATTTCTGCACGTACCAAGAGCACCTCTCTCGCACTTGAATCGGTAGCAATTGATAACATTTATAACAAAGTGAAATACGATTAGGGTACTATCGAGTTCACCGACATCCAATATACAGAATCTTAGTATATTCAAGAAATCAAATTTTGAATAATTCATAACAACGATGCGATTGAAACCTACATTAATTTGCGAAATCGAAGGTGTGTATAAATTCTTAACTCTTCATCTTCCTTTGATTGCACAAAGAATTTATTCTTTGAGAAGAAAGTAACATGTTATGTGATTTTATTAATAAAGAAAAAATATGCATTTACCGTTATTCCAATAAGTGTAATTATTCCAAGGATTTTATGTAAAAGGTATGACAGAATTGTTGTAATGTCTCAACAGGTAGAAGAAATACCAACTGATAATAGAATTTACTCAAATTTCGCTAACTTTGCACCATCTCGAATAACATTAGTAAGCAGCAATCAAGATTGGATTTCTTGTCTGCATTCTCCTGATAGTAATTTTTCATTTGGAAAATTTAATAAAAAAAAAATGCATACCAACATCAATCAATCGATATTGAGCATTTGGAGTGGCTTTAAAGCCATTGAAAAAGACCCTCGTTAAGTCCAATGTCAGGGTGATCTTACACACATCGTGATTCGCAACAATCTTGATTGATCTGAGAACGGATGGTATTGTAGGTAACGGTTTTAATAGCAGTATACACACAAGGTAGAGCATGTCATGATTGGTGAAAAAAAAATCGAAAGATAGAGAGGCGGGCAACATCATATTATTAAAAAAAAAATTAAAGTTGTGTTTTCTATACCACATTTAACATGTCTCTCCAGTCGTCTTATCTAAATAAAATAAAACTAAATGCATTAACAGTCGGTGAAACATCAAATAATTTCAAGTTTAATCAGCGATGCACATCAACGATGTATAATTATGTTGATTTAATACCTTACTTATTATTAGTAAATTTCTTAATGACTGTAATTAGCACAGCAAACAATTAAAATGATTTTTGGTTTGTTTTAGATATGATAATTAACCGTTTGGCATCTGGTATGATTTTTTTTCAGTCAAAAAATTTACAGAAAAAATAGGTGTGAATAGTCATAAATTGTTTAAGTGAAAGTGTCGGACAAAAATCTAGAAAATTAATCGTTTTTAAGTAACGGGTTGATATTAAAATTAAGCTATAATTCTTCAACTGAATAAATTGGTGTGGGTTTGATGAAATTTTTCCATGTTTACTGAAGAAATAAATCAAATTTTCGAGAGATATTTACATAATTTAGATTTTCGACAGATTTGGATAACTGAATTGATGGGATTAATCTTTTGCAGTTTTGGCATATTTGGGAATAGCAACTGTCTTCGAAGAATGTTGATGATAATGATGATGAAGTTTCAAAAATCAACATGTTTTAAGTGCAATTTTTTTGCCCATTCCAACTGTTGCTAGTGCTTAAAAGTTATGGTCAAGCATGTGTCTTATACGAGGTGAATCATTTATAATGGAGTTTTATAAGTGACTACATTGAACTATGAAAGAAGAAAACTGAGTATAGCATGCATACACTCTTTTAGATTTTGTAAGAGGTTCGAAGTTTCCCTAAGACCAAAACAAAAGTTTTAAAGATCGATGGACTAAAAGGATAAATAGGCGTTTTTTTAGAGGAATTGATACTTCGGGTTCTTCTGTTTTTTTTTTCTTTAGTTTAGCACACCAAGTAAGTCACACGAGAACAAATTCGCGAGGAGAGGTGTTCTTAGTTTCAACTTGAAAACGTTAAAAATAATTAATGTTCAAAACTACAAAGACGCCTGCTCCACAGCTCTGAGGAGGACCGATTCATGACACCAAAAGACCCAACGAATGAAACTCATAAACAAGTGCTAGAATCACGAGGAATAGTGTTCCAAGGATCACACACTAAGGAACTAAGACCACTTAGAAACAAACAAAAACAAAAGTCTTTCAAAGTTCATCACAATTGAAATGGAAAAGATTAAGGTAAAGTATCCAAATTCAGACGCTGTCCCATTTTTGACATCCTTCTGTTTACTGCTATTTCGGAAAAAAGAGAATTTTACAATATTGAGAATTATGGTTAGCCATCTTTTTCTCATACCAATTTCCCAATTCAAAGTTTACTGGCAACGCCATTACAGAAAAAGAATCAAAATAAAATAAAATTTTGATAAATTTCATGTGAAACAATTAGTCTTAATCAGAAATAGTTATTCTTTTCAAAAATCAAAACTAATAAACGTCCATGAATAATTATCAATTATATTAAATAAATGCGAATTCCTTAAGGTATCTGAATTTAGGTGTTTTATCTTAAGTTAAAAAAATCTACAAGCTTAAATGCAGAATCATAGAGAAATAAAAAAACCCAAAACTTTTCAATAGGGTTTACGTCGGGAGAGTTCGCTGGCTACTTAAATAATTGAAAGAATGAGGAATCATGATGTATCATATTTTAACAAAAATCATAATTTTTTTTCTTTGTTTTTGTGTTCAAACCATCGACTTTGATCAGTCAAAACTCCTTGAAAAGTTTCTGTGTTTTTTTTTTCAGAAATGTGTCGCTTATCAGATATCACTTTTCACAACTTTTTAACACCTTGTCCAGCGTCTCTCACCACTACTTTTGACCAAAATCGGTCCTCATTAGTTTTTCAATGTTTTTAAGAACCTGCTTGACATTTCTAACAAATGTAAATAAAATTCAAACAGCAGTCACACTTGAAAAATCTGTCAAATAATTGTTCTGATTGTCTAATCGTTTGTTCCATTCTTCATTAATCTGATTAATGCATTGCACTTGAAAATATTAGAAAATATCAAAATTCTTTATCTGTGAAATTTCCGTCTCATCACCGGAACTTGAATATCTCTTCATTTTCCGCATTCTTCATCCTCCAAACTTGGAAAAAAACCTCTAACGTAAAGTAAAATGTTTACATTTTCGAACGCTCTGCACCTGTGTACATAAGACTTAAAGCGTGCCAGTGAAAAGAATCTTTGGTATTCATCGTGATTTTTTCGTCAAGTTCCTTTTGTAAATTTTAGTTCCGTCAATTGGTTTATTGTAATATCGTCGGAAGTATACAATTATTATCTTAAATCTCATTCCTTCCGAGCTATTTATTCACTTGATTCGGCTTTTGTTGGATCTGGTGATTGTCCATTAAACAACTTCAAAGGATATTGTATTATACGAATACTTCCGAAGAAAGATAATAAAGGTCACTCGTATAACGACTTTCTTCCAAGTAAATTATTTGAATAATTCAAGTCTCGCAAATGACAACAAAGCGTAGACAAAGTATTCAGTTTCTCATAACAGGCCGGAAATACGATACTGATTATATAAAAAAAAGATCCAGCGTCTCTTTCTCTAAGTTCTCAAGATTCTTTTATGTAAATTGCAAACACCTTTCATGCTTGCATTTTCCAATAATTAACTAAATGAAATAAATACGTTATGGTTTAAAACTGTAAAACGTTAAAAAAAAAATGCAAGTTCCCAGAGTTTTACTTTGTAATTTAAGTCGTAAAGTAGGCTAGCGGCCTTCGCTAATCCGAACTTACGTGTTGCAAATTATACTTCAGAGTCAAATTGCTAATGGCTTCTGATGTACTGAAAGTCGGCTAAAAACTGCCTATTCACGCAATCCGTCTGCACTCTTGGATATTGCAAGAAAATGGGCTTTGTGTTGCATATATATTTTTTTTCGTATAAACTTCTGCACATAGATCTAGATCAATTTTGTTGTAAATGGCACCACAGGTGCTTGTCGTGACCTTATCGCTGTGTGTATGTGCAAAATCGCTTCATCAATGAATCGCCGCCGAAGAACAAACACCGATAACAATAGCCAATGTTAGCAAGACTAATTATATTATTTCTTCTCTATTGTTTCAAAATAAACCCAATCGACATTCGTCGTCTATCAATGTCACTATTCTTCAGGGTGGTTTTCTTATCTCCCACATCTCTTATCACTATTTCTCATCAATTTTTAAAGAAACGAAGTAAACCTTGTTGATAATAAATTATCCATATAAATAATAAATCAATCGGTGCTTTAACAAAAGAACTAAGAAGTAGTATTATTTCTATAGAAAGAGAGTCAGTCCATCTGTCCGGTTTCATTTCATTGATTGATGATCAATTGACAAGAAGCGATGTTCAATTATTCCAACTTACAACATCTTTGTCGGTTGTTCTAAGATTGTAATACCATCCTACCTACTTGTTAACTTCCTCTTCCTTTTCCAACTAAATATTCGGGAGGGATGTTTGCATCCGTTTAAGAAGCACTTTCGAACAACAACAAATTAGAAACTGGAAAGACGAGTTAGGTATGATAATCTGTGGTCAGCGGTCGACGTCCTTTTTGATGCACAGGTGCAAATGCTTCTTCAGGGGTCAGACTATATTTTTAATTTTTGAAAAAAATTTATAATAATGTAAATATCGATAAAAAGTTGTGCCTTTTAGGCATTATAAATCTTATTTTACTATTCTATTAATACATCTAAGTCTATTAACATAGAAATGCCCGGAAAGAAAAAAGAAATAATCTAGATCAAATGTAAGCTACCAGTGTTTTAAAAATCGTTAAATCACTACATTTCTTCAGGGCAGAAAGAATACTTATCGAGTTTTTATGTTTGTTTGGAAGGATGGAGCCAGGTAGATGGTGATGGATGCATTGGCAGCGGAGAGGTCAAAAAACAAAGAAAATTTTACTTCTAATTAATTTACTATTTAGTATAAAATTAACAAAAAGTTGCAAAAATTTTCATAAAGTGAGATAAAAAAGTATCAAATCAAATAAATATAAAATGATTTATGTTTAGAGTGAAAGAATAAAAAAATTGCAATGAACACAACTAAAGCAAGGGCAACATTTTTACATGTTTTCTATTTGTAAATTCGTTTTTGGCTGACAAGACATCTACTACTGAATTGTTATTGTAATAGAATATAATACAGAACAGACAGAATAATGTTTTAACAGCAATAAGACACGAAATTTTCAGCTAATCTCATGTAAAGTATAATAATATTTCCGACGGTATTTTAACACGAATGCCACCTGTTGAATCTTCACTTTTAGATCTGGCGGGATTTAAACTGAAAGTTCTGCCTTTTGAATTGTGAACAAGTTGAAGCTATCTTTAAATCTGACATACAAAAAAATTTTGAAAACATAAAAAGTGGAAATTTTTTGCATCTTTCTAAATTATAGAGTGTGATTAAGTGAAGGTCAAATAATGTCTTTTTGAATTGGGTAGCAGAGTGACAGATGGAAAATTTTGTGAGTTTAAAGCCAACACCTCCTAGGTCACTTAAAACACCAAAAATCTAGAAGCCAAACTTTATTACAAAAGTCAGGCCAGGTCAGGTTAAAAAAAAGTTGAAAACAGTAGAACCGTAAATTCTTCTTCGAAGTTAAGATTTAGAATAGTTTGGAATAGGAGGCAGCTTCAAAAGAAATAATTCAAATCTGGTGGAGACACACCAGATAAAAAAAGTGAATAATGCACTCTTTAAAACAATTTAAAAAAAGTACAAAAACGTAGCTTAAAATCTCTGATTCGGATGTATATTTAAATGTTTCCACTGATCTCTTTTCTCCACAACTCAATCCTGTTTCTCCTGAAAATGGAAGAATTCAAAAATTGAAGATGAGACAACGGTTGTTTGAATTCTTATTTATGACGATAAATTGATTAACTGAATCGAATTGCATTGAGGTTTAATCCGAAACCAGTCCTGCGTCAATACAATCATCATCACTAGCAGAGGTTTTTTTTTTTCAAAAAAAAGTGATATTACAAAATATGAATTCTGACAACTTATGTCATGAGAATAAAGATATGTAAAATTATCCAGAAAAAATGTAAATTTAATTGGTTTACATAAATTTCAATAATTTACTGTAAATCAACTTCAGTATGGACAGTTTTAAAGAAATTGCAGAACAACAAACCTACACGGTATATGTGAATTTATAAAACTATACTACTGCATAACAGACACAAATTAAATTGGCCAAATTGAGATAATATAAGTTGAAAAATTTTAATTTTTAATGAATCTTAACTACACCTCTAGAATAATTTTGATTTTTATTATGATTTTTTTTTATTGAGAGCCAACGACCCGCCACTGCCTGTCTGAGTTCCATCCCACAGCAAACCATTCTCTAACAAGCAATTTACTTTAACGTTGTAAAATATCCACGAAATTATAGTGCAGCCGCTGTAGCAGCTATTGTTTATGTGCTAGTCCTAGTAATAGACCTTTAATAAAAATAAATGCCACTTTGTTAACAAAGTTTGTACAAAGTCAATAATTTCTTTGTTCATAAACCACACAAGTGTTAAATCTGCACCCTTCGAAAATTTTCCCACCCTTGTGCTAACATCCCGCCTTATGGTGTCCCAATAGGCGTTAGTTTTAACAATACTACCCATTAACATACAAGGGCACAAGTGGTTTTTATAATAATAGACCAATGCTCGAAATCCCAATCCGACAATTGTGCCAACAATGATTAATAAAAAGACTATAGATTTATATAAATTTTATAAAGCTTCGGTCGGTTTTTTGTTTACTATCAATTCGTGCCGATCAAAGAGCGACCATGTAATGATCCATCGTTGAAAAACAACTGTAAAATTGCTAGAACTAATTGATAAATTGTCGGTAGAGTTGAAAAACACATTAGATGCAATTTACTTTTCAAAATCGTAATTTTAAAGCAAATTTGAATACAAAACAATCAAATCTTTATCTTTGTACCATCTGTTAGTGAATTACCATCGCTTACCATGTGATGTGCGAATTAAATTCGTTGGTAATTTTCGACTGTTAACATGACCAATAAGCTTTTGGTCTCGCTTGGTAGATTGACTTTTTCTTCAGATGTTAAGATGATTTTTTTTATTATTTCATTGAGTTTATCGGCCTGTTAATGCAGCGTGTCATTACTTGAATTCAGCTGTAAAATTCGTACAGCACACTTATAGATAAGTTTAAAGACATGTTTTTCAACTTAAGCTTTTGTTATATTTATTGACGACATTTAGTAAATGTTTATAATAATTTTTTCGAGAGGTTAATAATCTTAACGATTCGTCATAGCTTTTTTCAATGCAAACAATTCCAACAACGATATTGGCCTTTCTGACCCTCAGGTCTTCAGCATACGTTATTGATGACATATGGACGGTTTTCTTCTTCAATTCAACCTGGATTCACTGCGATGCAATCGTGATCGTCGTGCAATTTTTTGAAAATAGCCGACTTGGAAGTACACGCTGTGAGTTTCCTGTAATGTATGCACTGCCGCATGTTTAACGGCCATATTTTATTATTAGTGCCGTTCGTTTTACCTGTTCCGTGTTTATACTGTTTTATCAATTATTATATTACTTCCTGTGACGAGATCGCATGATGATTCTACATAATAATAAAATTCTAATACAATCAGTTCACAGAAGAATACTGTACATGATGCATAGAGTTTCCTCTTAACTTTTTGATTTTCTTGATGCGTTGAAGTATCATCGAAAACAGGTAAATCAAGTTAATGTTGTTAATGTGATAACATTCTTCGTGTTTCTCAAGAATATTTCGTATTGTAATGGTTTTAAATTGCTGCATTCAACATCCACTGCTGTGTTCTTCGAACAGGGAGTCATCGACTGGTATTACATAATTCAAACCCATTTTTATTGATTAAAAAATTATATATTTTTTTTGTGGAACGTGCGAATTAATAGACTATAAAAAAATTCATCTACGCAGCATCCATTAAGTTTGAGATTTATGTTACGACGACAGGTCGGATAAGAGTGAACAGAGTTAATTTTTAAATCGTTGCACTCCTCTCATCAATAATTCATGAAGGAGAGTTTTATCGGTGAACGTCGCACTAATATACTCTCTCTGGTAATGGTTTTAAGCCGTCTTGCACGCTATTTCCAACTACAACTAATAAAATTGAAGCTTCTTGTCAGCACTACCAACTTCAATTTCACACCAATGGATGCAAATGATAATTTAACTTGTTGAAAAAACAAAAAAAGAAATGTGTTGTTGTATATGTTGGGTCAGAGAGATGGGTGTGTGTTATCTGATAGATTAAGCAATTAATGTTGGTGCTTCAACTTGTTTCGTGAGGTTTTGTATCATTAAGTGCTGCTTTATGAGGGAATTTAATCGAGGTAAGAAGAGATCTTAGCAAAAATACGGTAACGAGCTTCTTAGAGATCGAAAACATTTTAAAGCAAAGAAAAATTTTATAGATTTTGCTTCTAGGTGTTAAAATATGCAAGAAAAGTGGAGAGAAGACTAATGTATCATGTGGGTGGTCGCAGCAAATCTCACTTTCTTCAACAAACATATATGTTATTTATATTCTTGCTAATTTGTCACACAATATATTAAATAACTGTAATTTTTAGACAGCAAAAAATTCTATTCTATTCTTAGATAATAATAATAAGTTCACTGCGTGTTGTTAATAAAGTTATTGCTTACCGTATAACTGATCATGGTATTATGATAAATTAGTTTCAGGATCTTTAATAGCTTTCTTACAACATTACAAAACAAATCAAATTTGATAAATTGATACGTTTTATCAAACTTTGTTAAGCGCTTGTCAGAAGTAATTTTCATATTTAACACCAGATATTTCTTCACAGGTGCATCAAAGATTACAAAATCTTAAAGATATAGCAGATTATATTACATTTAAGTTTTTCCATTCAAAGAAACAATATACTTCATCAAGTGTTTGGACAACTCTGGTGTCTTTATCTACTCCCAAAATCCTACAGTAACTGAAATATCAAAACATAAAATTACAAAGAATTGTTTTATGCAAAGTTTTATTCGAATCGTTGGTAAAAAAAAGACAAGCAAGAGCTTTTATTTTTTTGCATAAACTGAAAGCGTATGAGCTTTCGGTATTTTGATTCATAAAGAAAAACATATGTAGGAAAAATAGAAATAAAAAAAATTTTTTTGGCAAAATATGAATTTTAGCAAATTAAATTACTCCTCAATTTTTTTATTTTTTAGTTTAGGCTGAAATCAACCAGCTGAGCTAGTTGAGTAAATGAGTGAAATTTTTCAAAAAAAATGAAAATCCTGTTAATGATACAGTGTTTTCCAATTGATTTTCACTTTTTGTCAATTGAAATTCGCATTTCTTGTTTGTTTTAAAAATTTGCACTTAAAAAATTGATTTTGAAAAATTTAATTTGAAGGAAAAGTCATTTAAAAAAAAATTGGCAAAAGAGAATTTCATTTGAAAAATCTTTGACAAACACTGACAAGAGTGAATCTCATTTGAAATAATGTGAATTTCAAATGACAAAAAGTGAAAATCAAATGGAAATCCTTGTAAAACTGGGCTTAAATCTGATCTACTTTAATTTAATATCAAAATCTGATAATTATTCCAAATATTAAAAGTTCAAATTTTGCCTATTGTAAATCCGATCATTATTTTCTGGATGGTTTATAATATGTTTCACTCCCCTAAAAATTTAATTTTGAGCTTTTATCGATGTAACAAAATAATTTTTGTACACCACATAGAAATTTTATAAAACGATATTTTGCTCTGAATGCAAAAAACCCAACAGATTAAACGAAAATTGTTCATTTTCTTCATTCTTGCAATATTGAAAAGTTTAAGTCTTTATTTTTATAAATGTTTCTATTCAGTGTTCAAAAAAAAGATTATAAATATCAATCAATAAAATGCCAAAGCTTAGAAGGATCAATAATTTTGCTTTTTAACAAAAGAAGTTGAAGATTGATTGAAATTTACTAGAGCTTTTCCATTTTAGCAACGTGAAGGATTTATGGAAAATAATAATCAAAATTCAAAAAAAGATTCACGAAACAGCCTTAGTTTTTTGAACAAAAATTCGCTAAAGTTACTGACAGTTAAAAAATTAATAGAAGTCCTGAACGATAAATTCTAATGAAAGTGGATATTTGCAAGTTAGTTCAACTTCCTGGGTGCAGCAGAAGCTTTCAGTTCAATTTCCCATTAATAATGTGACTGACTACTGAAAATTGAATAGACAAGACTTTTCAGTTATTCAGATAATTAAGCAAAACCAACAAAACTTTCAATTTGCATTAGTGTTAAATTCCTGCTACAAATAATCTTTATTTTCTTTGCAAGGGTGGACTATCACTTTAGCTAGAATATGTAAATCACTTCGCACCAACATCATGTAATTTTAACGGGAATCAGTTACAAACATGTTTCGATTCGACAATTTATTAATTGCAATAAACTTGTTTTCTTCTAACGGCTTAACCATGTATACAACTCAAAAAATCTTAAGCGGTTTATACAATATTTATATGTTATAAACAGAAAATGTGTATACAAAAAAAAATCTGATTAAAGGATTTTACTAACGGACTCATTTCCTCCATTTACAATTTGTTAATCTAATTGGACATTAACAATCACAAACTTGTCCGGATTTTCACACAATCGTTAGGATACAATTTTCCTCTTATCTATCTTAATTATGTTTAAAAGTCATTGACTTTCATTTGCAACCAAACCACGCTTAAATTTAAACACGCTAATCTGGTGAATTTTTTCGGAAACATTTTTGTCAGACCAATCAATTGACTGCTATTAGTCTATCCAAACTCATTATTATTCACCACGAAAATAACACTGCTGTTGAATAATTCCAAACGTATGATCTTTTGAAAGAGAATAAATTATTCTATTCAATCGAATCGCACTTAATATTTCCACGAATTGCAAATTCAAACAATTTTTCGTCTCTTTACTGAAAAAAAAATCTTAAAAGAAAGAAATTCGAGTTATTAATTCACTACATTAAATTTTATTTGACCACGTACTGGTTCTTCGCCGATATCAATGGATCTCAAAATTGAGAATGTCATTTCGAATTCAGAATGTAACAGGTTCTAACCTTGCCTACCACCAAGTCGATGTTCACCTGTCTCGAAATAAACAAAATATTTAATCCACTTTAAAAACAAGTTCCTAAATCCGGCTCCATCATACATTCACTATTAGTTGCCAAAAATTTTTCGATATGAGAATATTCTAATTGGTAAAAGTACATACTTAGACTCGTTAAATGCTATTTGTTAGTGTTTGCTGCCTTTCAAATTAATTTGCTAATTCTACATGAATGCAATGTGCTGACCTTATTCAAGCTTTTATTGATTAACATGGGAAGAACCGTTAATAATTTTACTACGAGATTTACTTTGAATACTATTAACTGTTTACTAGAAACTTCTTCAAATCTAATTGGGAAAAGCTACTCAAGTACTCTGCCCTATTGACATGATATTAATAATCCAGATTTGGTCAAGCAAAAGAAAAACGACTGAAAGATGGATTATCGTGTGAAAATTATTCCAATTTTGCAAGAAACTTTAATAAGAATCGCCTATCATCATCATCATCATCATCATGACAATGTAATAAAACCTCTGCAGGATACCCAATCGTTTTAATTAATCATCATCACCAAATTTGGTCTTGAGTTAAAATTGAAGCCTAAATGATAATAAAAATCCAACATAAATTCTTCAACTCAACGCGTTTACACTTTCCATTTTTTGCATTCGTTTAAATTCATTAAATACCATTTACATTTATGTTTGTTAAAGTATTTTGGAATTGGGTTATGATGGTAGGTATGGTCTTTTGAATAAATTAATCGTTGACGATGTTAAGTCCTCCGACTGGTTCTGCAGATGTATAGTATAAGAGAAAAATAACCTGTTCCTGAAGCAAGTGCATTCACATTCCTTTAGAATACTCACACGGAATCTTATGTGTATGTGTGTGTGTGTGTGTGTGTGTGTGTCGTTTTATTCCCTCGAATGCCTCCAAATGTGAAGATTGTACATGAATCACACAACTTACGAATAAAGTATGTGATGACACCTGTGCAGGTGCAGAAGGTGAACGGATATTGAATTGCTTTCAAAACAATTAATAGGTACTTGATATTGCAATTTCAAACTTTTTGCTTCATAATAACAATCTTGACTGTAATTGATCAAAGCTATTTGTTGGAATTAGTAGGAGGATGGGGCAGGCGAGTTCAACCAAGGAATTTCTAAGACAAATTCCAAACAAACTTTTGGTGTCTTTTTGCAATGTTTTAAAAAAATTAGAACCTAACATAATCTCCAAATTTGAAACAAACCAATTAAGAGTAAGACCCAGGATTGAATAAATGCAACGTATCAGAAACATTGGCAAACATCCTTTGATTTGTGAAAAACCCAAAATTTAATTGCTTTCAATATCAACATCCATGTCACTGCCTAGATAGTACATTTTTCTACGACGTAAGAAATCGTCGAAAAACTTATTGAAATTAACACTTTATCAAGAAGAAACTGCTTGAATCAGGAACTTCAAGATTGTTGACTAATAAAGAGGATAGGCTTTATTACCATCAAACGACATGGTGAATGGCAATCTTCCGCTGTGGCGGATGCTACGTCCAAGAATGAATATCAAATAATTTGATATTTCCAGCTCTTAACAACAACAAAACAATTATCAATGAAAAAAAATTCATTTTTGAGCCATCTCAGACATGTGAAAGTCACGAAAGAGTGTTTTTCTTATTCTTGAGGTTCTTGGCGGTTTTGTTTAATTATCTGAATTTTGTTTTATTTTTGTTTAAAACATCAAATCTAAAAAGCACTAAAACGTTTAACTGCTTTCAGGAGAAATTTCAAAGCTCTTGATAGAACATAAAAAAGAGAAAGGATATTTGTATTCTTCGCAGACAATGGCGGAAAATTGGAATTAATTTCAAAAACCACAAATCTATCTCTCCCAAAATTGTCAACATCTCTGAATAGTTGTTAAAATAATTATCTAGTTTGTAATCCAATTTTTCGTCCAGTTGCTAAACTGTAGAAATAATAACGGTTGTAAATTAACTATTTAATGTCTATTGTTTCAAAAGATATCATTTCGTGGGAAACTGTTAGTTTCAAGCATCCAATGTTTAACTAATGTTATTGCTGTAATTAAGTTTTCAGTTAAAATGAGCAAACACTAAATACGTTGTTGATTATCTAAACATTAAAAGAATTTATTAAAATATCCCGTTAGTACTTATAGTAATTTTTTATATAAAAAAAAAGATTTATCGATAAAATAATAAAATACAAAGAGGAAAAAAATTGATTCAAATCTTGTGTGTGTGGTCTTTTATAAAATGTATAGTAAGCAAGTTAATTCAAACTAGACGCTTACATTTTCTATTGTTGTAGTTACTTAACGAATCGTCTATTGTCGTTCAAGTTCATTCCATTTCTATATAATGAAGATTGATTGTATGTCAAATTTACGCTAAAATCTTTATTCTTTTTTTTTTTTGGAATATTTTATAGATCGTTTGAATGTTGACAATTAAATAAGCCATCAGTTGACTGAGAGAGTATTGACGAAGCGGAACAAACAATGCGCTAATTAATTACATTTATTCACTTGTTCAACCCACAGAACACCTTTATTTCCTTTAACAATACATACACGTGACCAATGTTGACGGCTCTTTATTGAGCCAATTTTGAATCATTTTCCACATACAATGCCTCAGCACGTTTGAAATGCTGAATTATCAAAACAAAAAAAAAAAAAAGATAAACACTAAATTACTGAATTTCTAAAATTATTTTCAAAATTGCGGTGTCTTACAAATTATTTAAAAAAAATATGTTTTTGTATTTTTGAATCGAGCTATCAATTTTGATTACCTAAAGACTAGTCAGTTGAAATTTTCGGAAAGACAATTTAACCCTAAAATCTCAAAGAAAAATTTTCAATAATATCGAGTGTTTCAAGAACAACTTCACACTAAAGACTTTGTTTTGGAAGAATTAAATTATTTATATTCAAAGGTCAACAATAGACTTTGCTTTTATTACACCGCCCTGTATAATAAATAAAATTAGTAATGCATAATAACTCCAGCTTTGAATAAATTCTATTAATTAATAAAGCAATTCAAAGTATAAAATCTGCAATTAATATGTAAATTTTCAAATTTTATATTTAATTAATTAAAATATTTTTAGACCTCCATGAAATAATAAAACCTTTTAATCTACCTACCAATTGGATTAATTAAGACCATTTTGATGACAATGACGTTTGTTCTGTATTGACCTTTTAGCCTTTAAGCCAGATGTTTTTTTAATAATAATATAAGACTATTTACCTAAATACCGTTCTTGGTACAACAGATGATGATGATGCTTTAATTTCAAAAAATTTGCGCTTGACTGCTTCAGAAAATCGTTTAATTAAAAGAGTCGAATTGGCGTTAATTACATTTCAGTTCATTGTTAACTCAAAATTTATAATTTTTTTTTTCTGTTCCAACTTTTACGCATCATTTATTCGGAATTCTGAATCTGATCCCATTAGAAAAGCATTCGAGAGAAGAGATTGCGATCAGTCAAGATATTTTAATTAAAAGCGTTCGAAACGTAAAAAATACTACAAAAGAACGAACGATTTGGTGGCCGAGGATTATTTTGCACCACCCGCGGACCTTGCTAGACATCTCTTTGTGCAGTTTCCCATCCAATTAAAGCCGTCTGATATTTGGTTTATTGCCGAAACCTGATTTTATGCAAAGAAAAAAGTAAAACTTTGTGCAACGACGACTAAATCCAAACACTTTTCTTTAATAACTAATTAATATAAAAATATAGATGTTAGCTATCTTCAGCTTTTGGTAGCTCTGCTTCTAATTAAAATTTTATCTCTTCAGTCAAACTTGACAATACCCTAATTAAGAAACTGGAACAAAAAATAAACACAAAAGATCAGATAATAATTTCCATATTGTGTCAATTTTTCATTAAATGTACAGTCCGATATATTAAAATTAATTGGACAGTAACAAAGTCAGTCGGCAGTTGTTGAATACCAAAAATTCAAAGAATGAGTCTGGTATTTCTTACCCGAAATCGTCTTGACTTTTAATGAAACCAGCAGTCAATTAAATGAAACGACTTTGCTATAAAAATTTGTAAATTTAATTAATTCAAATCAACCCTTAAATCGTGCCACGTTTTGATTATTTATAAGTTATTTCTAAACCCGAAATGTCCATTTTTGTCTTAAGAACGTGAACAATTAAGAAAGAATGTTTGAGTTAAGTGAAATCTACATTTTATGGAACACGAGAAGTACGTTATAATTGTGCTATAATAATAAACCACGCGATCTTAGTATTTTTCTCTGTTCTTAACAAAAGCTTATTAGCATTGTCATTCGATGATGATAATGATGATTATCTCACGCGCTACTTTTCTTTCTCATTAGAGGGTTATGCAGAGAAAAAAAAAGATTTATTTCTACAACAGTTCATTTCCCATAGGAGAGGGGTTGGTCAATAGCTCAATCATTCAATTGATCTATTGAATTGAGACAAAAGGGACAATTGAGAGATGAGAACTTGAAAGTCTGGCGTTACACAGCATTAAATGCTTTGTCGGGAGAGACTTTTGAATTTGGAGCGGAACCAACACACAAAAGATTGAAAATATATTCTCAAGAAAATGTTATCAGTAGGAAATGTCGAGTGTTCTAGTAGAAATCTCCACATGCCAATCAACAAATTTAAACAACCGATCATTTAACCGAACATGGCATTTAATTAAACATGCACTACGACCTGTTCAGGTAAAGCACGGTTCGGTCGTTTTATTGCACATATAATCAAACCGTTGCAACCATTAATTAGAGCTAATTAGATACCAACAAGAAACATTGTGAAATTATTCAAATCGATTAATAATAAACGACTTCAAAGGATTATTTTTTCTTGTTTTGAATCAATCGATATCTATACCATATAAGTACAGTAAAATCTACTTTCATGATTGACGAAATAACCTCAATATAGAAGCCAACACGCACCAGTAAACTAAATTGAATTTATTATTATACGAAGCAGAAGAAATTGAAGAAATTTGTCAATCGATATCCTTTGTCTATGAATCAATCGACGACTCAATGTCCTGCTATCAGGAACATGTGACGTGGAGGAATGCAAACGGCGAAGACTACGCACATAAATTACGCTGAAAGCTCATCTTCTATAAACAGTGTTAATTCGAATTTTACTGAATAAAACGTTGCATACAAGGTCAAATAGAAAAAGAATTCATGGGCTTGACCCCTAACCGATCCAGACTTGTCCGCGCAAGATTCTCATTAAAAAAATTGCCTATAATAACAGCATTCCAACTCACAGCGCGCGGCTCCTATCTTTTGACTAATTATAACAAGAGAGAAGCATTACTTTATGTTTTTGTGCAATTTTTAAATAGTCGGAAGTTTAAGCATCAATTTGATCAGATTTCAACCAGCAAGTTTCCATGTTTGGTATCGACAGAACAGATTTATTACATTGGCAAATTTTAAGTTGTTTAAATGAGTAAAAGTGATTCTTTATTTTTTTAGATAGAAGTAGCAATGAATGTCAACGATCCCGGAATGATAGTTATTAGCATGTCGTGTGCGTAGCAAGTAAACAATTCTATGAAATTATAACAACAATCAATAGTACTAACTATACATGCGTGAAATGATGAATTACTAACGTCAAACACTCTTCATATCAATAATGACTACGTTGGTGGAACTCAGACAGATTAAAATAATTCATTCATCATTAAGTTCGGCTTATTTATGGAGAACATCAATCAACAACAACTTTAAACAGATTTTACCGACGACATACATTTTTTTTATGTATTTTTTTTTTTGAATGAAAGAAAAGCAAACAGTTTGCAAAAGGCAGGAAGCTTGTCCAAATTAAACACCAGGAAAATTATTGAAAAAAATGAATAAATTCAGAAATTTTTAGCAAGTAGAAACTGCAACATCAAAGAGAAGTAGATTCTATTCAGCTATTATTAATTTCACTAGAAGTTGCAATGTTTTTTGTTTTTGTTTTGCTAAAATCTTTGAAGACTGTAAATTCATTTTTTTAAAAGCGGCATCAACTTGGATTTATTCAAATTATTTCAACAAATTCAGACTGGAACGGAAATATCAGATTTTTTTTTCTAGATTAAATCAACCTAAGAAGTATTCAGAGATTTTGATGAGGTATACGTTGAAACAGCCACTCAAATAGGACTTTAAATTTTTTTTTATATTTCAACTGAAAAACCATTGGATAAATAATCCAGCGATTTTGAAAATGTAAAGTTGAAGAATTCAAATTTTTGCAAAAATTAAAAATTTTCATCAGAGGCTTTGTATTGATATAAAATTGAAAGATTCCTTAGGAAAATCTTTTCAGCCATTTTAAAGAAAATTTAAAAGAATTTAACATATTCGTTTATCCCCCTTCTTATAAGCATAGTGTTTCTGAAATTTTAGATACAATTTTACAAAGTTCTTAAACGTTTTTCTGAAAGAATTAAAATCAATCACAATTGAAAACGTAAAAAAGTTAAACTAAAAGGAACCAAACACAAAAGTGTTCGTTGGTTAGAAGTTAACTTTCCAACTTTCATGCATTTTATCCATCAAACATAAACTATAAAATTCAGAAACATGAAAGTAGAGCAGTTAACAAAATTCATGAAACATTTTTTGAATCAAAAAGATTTAATCAATACGAAACAATAATAAAGTTAATTTAATAATTGAAAGTGACCCACAAATCTCAATTTTCATTGATGTATCATTTGAAAAAATAGTTGTCTAAATAAAATCAAACTGAATTGTATTCTAAACAATCATTACTCAATTTCTGAAGTATGAAAGTTGAATTTTAATAAAATTTTTCTTCAATTGAGTTTAAATCATCCACTTTGTCTCAGTTCGCTACTACCTTCACAGACTTGTGACGACGTAGTCGAGAAATGAATGCGAGTCAGCGACAAGCAAAGCGCACAAGAAAGCATACAGAATGAGCTGCACTGTTTTCCCACGGTGACCGACTCATGCCCATGATGTCATACCTCATGCATACATATTACAACCGACCATTCAGTGAAACATCTCGCCAAAAATGAACAATTCCCAAATCGACTTTTTCATTCATTCAATTAATAAAACTAACAAATTTCCACTATCAGACATAAAATTCGCATAAATTTAGCGTATAAATTAGTAGACTAATAACAATTAAACAGGAACTGGCAGATGGTTTAGTTAATTTAAATAATCTCTTAAATTAACATCAATTAAACAAGTGCTACAATTCTCAAAACTTAAACCTATCTGTATTTAAAAAACAAAGAAAGAAATAGTTTAGTGTGCATTATATTCTTCTTTAATATCAGATTTATTATTTGTGGTTGACCACATAACACGCCGATTTCCAGCTCAATTAGTTCTATCATCAATGAAAGTCAACGACTGCTCTTTTCTATTCTATTTTCTAAATGATAAAATTAATAATAAATGAATGCTTACCGTCCATCGAAATGTAAATGGCAAGACAAGTTTCCCGCGTTCGGGATCGGCAAGGGTGAAGGAGTCACGACCAAGTACTACACTTGATGTATTCCCAAAGGAACACGATCCTGTACTTGTTACATTACTTTGATACTCCTTTAGGCATAAACGAAAGAATGTATTGCAAGGTGTTAAACAACGACCTGTTACTGGAGAACGACCACCTCCTCCACAGCATAAACCATTTGATAGTTCACCACGAGGGTTTGTCATTTTTAACACTTGCAGTTCGAAGAAGCCCGACCCATGCGCACACTGAAACAAAAACCATGAAAAATAAAAAAGTAAAAAACATAACAAATAGAAATTGTTTGCAGCTGAATTCGCTTCAATCCTAAATTTCTGGATCAAGTAAAACAGAAATTGTGACATCTTTTTTATAAACCGACGTTTATAACACAAAAAGCTTTTGAATTCGTTTAGCTCTCACGTAGCTTGTGTGTCAAAATTTTCATTCACACGAAATGAGCCTTCTTTCAAAATCGCCACAGAATCTACTTTTCTACTATTTGAATTGCTGTTTTTTTTAAAAAAATCAACAAGCGTTAATTAAAAAATTTGCCTACAAGTTGAAGAAAAAGATTTTGTGAAAAACCGTCAACCAAGCATTTTTATAGGTTTGAAAGTTGTCTTCAAAAATAAATAAAATCGAAAATTTGACAGATTTTAGATGTTCCTTGGTCTAGAACAAGACTTTTGGAAAATCTCACCCATTTTCATTGGAATAAAGAGCTTGAAAACGATTCTATTAATAGAAAAAAAGAAGAGATTTTTCATATAATGCAAAACTTTTTGAATTTTTTTGTTTACTGTTTGTAAGTAACTAAAATATAACTAGAAAAGAGACAATTGTCTTATTTCAAGCAGTTAATGGAAAAAATTCTGCAGTCTCTAAACATTAAGGGAAAAATCTTTGATATTTTGTTAAGTAACTTCACGTCTAAATTTGATAATTTTGGCAGTTAGACAATATCTCCTTCAGTATTTACTTTTGAAAAATTTCGAACTAGAAAAAATTGTTTGGGCGGAATTATTAATTAGATGTTTCATCGAACATCTAATATTTTATTACAGTTTTTCGTAAAACTATATATTCATACTGTAAAAAATCTCAAAATAAAAATCTTTAAGAGTTTCCCCTAATTCTTATTAAATTTTGCTGCTTGGAAAATTTTTCCATTTAAAAAAAATACAGTAAAATTAGGTGCTACTTTAAATTTTTTCGAAATTTTCAAATTCACTCCATCTGCTCTGTTTTTTGATTCAATGAGTTTTTCTTTTTGATTTTGATAAAATTTTAAAACAAATTCTATTTTCACTGATAAAAACGCTTCCTTTTGGTATCAAAATCTATATAAATCAAAAACTCAATCACTTTGAAGAAATAGTTGTAGTTTTTTAGAGAACTCAAATAAAAAACTCCTAGATTTTGAAACTGACTGATAGCCGACACTTTAGTGAGTACAATTTTAATGAAAAACTCAAAATCAGAGTCTTGACTTCCTTTTCAAACTTGACCAGCAAAAGCAGAACAGATGACCAACAACTAGCGATTAGATCTCCTGTTACTTGTAATTTCATGATGAAAACAAATATCTAGAAAGTACAGAAAACAGGAAGTTACCAATCTTATCAAACCCCCTCAAAACGAAAAAAAAAATTAAACACAAATCGATTAGAAATGTAATTTACAAGAAAAAATCAAACACCTTAACATTTGAATTTTTTCCAAGATCTATGCTTTGATCTCTCTCCAAGTGTAAATGTTAATTAAATCGCTTGAAAAATCTGCATTTTTCTTGCACATGTATAAATGTTAAATCACTGAAGAAAAATTCCCTCAGCGAATTAATTGTCGAGAGTGTGTAAAACACTAAATTGTAAATGAGCGTAAAATTAGATGTAAGGAAGTTTAACACTTTTTCGTAAACTGTGAAATTACAAAAAAAAGTGTGAATGCTTTCGACTTTTTTGAAATCGTCGATGACACACAAACATCACTGTTATAATAATTCAAAATATTGTACAAGTAATTGTATTCCAAATCTTTGTTTTATTTCATTTTATTGACTTAAGTAAGTATGTTAATGGCAAATATACTGATTGAGTCATGAGAAAATCCAATAATTCGATAGAAATTTACAACATTGAAAAAAAAACCACTAACTTAATAATATCTAAACAGCGTTTAAGTTTTTAGTTTCTTTTAATAAAACGCTTTATGATGAAAGAGTTTTCTTCGTTTTTTTTCTCTCTACCTCCGTCTCGGTTGAAAGATTCAACCAACGATTTTATACTTAGAGTGTATAGTTTCATGCACGCAATCTTCTTCTTCTTCTTGATCTTCGTCCAGCTGTGTTTGTACACTCAATAATAAACGGTCGGCAAACTGGATTTTGAATAAACATACTGGGACCAATATGACCTTCATAGGTGGCATGGATGACGCCGTTTACCACCATACACATATTCTATACAAATTCACTTCTTTTATAAAACAAAGAGATTGATTACAATGTATATCAGTTTACATTTTATACTCAGGTGGATCGGAAAAAGGAAACCAAAAACAGGATGATACACTATATCGGAAAACGACTGTGGGAAATTTAATATTTGTATAAAGCCAATATTTAATTAATCGGATGATAACGGAATAAAAAGATAAAAAAAATCTCTACTATTGATATAACAGATGAAAATTCATACCAAAAATAAAGAAAGTTGTTTCTAATTTTATTTAATTCTATTCATTGCGTTAACAATCGACTTAGAAGGCATTCTTCTGTAACAGTGCTTCTGTGTGGAAAAGAATGCTCAACTTAATTACCTACGTCTCATTAATAAGCAATTATTGTGAATTATGTGAAGATTTACGTTGCATTTTTACTTAGGATTCATTCTGTGCAATTAAATACAACACAAGTGGGTTAAATCTCGTTTCTAAAAATCGACAAAATAACAAAAATTAAAAAACAAAAACATATATTTTGTTAACAAAAATTGTACGATTGATTTAATTGTCATAGCAACGTTCTATTATACAATATGTGATGAATGAAAACTTGAAAAAAATTACTATTGTCATAGATATTGAAATATTTTCAATAGAAATGTTTTAAATTCTAATATAACAAGCTATTAGAACGAATAAAATTGAATCAATGAATCTTCGTGTTGAAAAAAATTATTAGAGACACTGGAATATGATTAAAATCAAAATACTTCACAGAATTTTCGTTTATTTGACTTTATTTATTAATTACTGTAACAAAACTAAAAAATTGAATAAAGTGAAAATTATTGAATTATGAGTTTATAGAAAAATAACATAAAAAATATTATTAAACTGAAACTATCTTAAAACTGCACTCAAAGAAGAAGAGTTTTCTAATTTAATCGAGCAACTTTGTTAGCATTATTATTAATACATTCAGGGCCTCAACGAATATTTTCAAAATTTGCAAGCTGATAAACTAGAAGATACAAGATTTATTCAAACAGTTTTTTCAGCAATGAATTTGTGAAAAGTCGCCTCCACATTTTGAACGCAGTTAATTGTTGTTGATAAAAAATCTAAACTTCAAAAAGAACGAATTACACTTAGATAACAGTACTATAATCATAAATACTCAATTAGCATATCAACGTTTGAAGGTTAATATAGTGTGATACCGGATTTAATGAAAAAAAGGGAAACTTAAATTAAAATAATGACCTTTGAAAATGATTATAAATAAAATTTAGGAAAAAGTTCGATTCAAAAATACAAAAAAATTATCAAATTTTCCAAAATCAAGTTTACTCAAGGCATTACTCAGCAAAAAATATGACAGAAAAATTCAAAGAATAAATTGAAAACCAAGAAAAATATTGACTTTTAATAATTTAATGTTAATCTAATAATAACAAAATTGTCACTTTGTTAGAAGAAGTGTGACAATGTAACTTCTAACCAAAAAAAAAATGAAAATGAATCAGGACTTAGTTTTAAAAAAAGGACAATTTGAAATCAAAAGTTTGTCAAAATTTTGATGTATATTAATGCCAGTTATTTAATTACCATAGCAACGTTATAAACTCTGCAAACCGCGCCAAACTGAGAATTCAAAAAATTCGCGTTCGAATCCTTTTAAATCCTATAAATATCTTTGAATAATTATAAAATAGCATCTTCAATTACCTGTAGCAGGTTGAGTAGCAGCAAAAAGAACTGTAATAAATATCCATGGGTCATGCTCCTACACAATAATCGCCACATGACACTGCACATAATAATCACAGCAAATAGCCCACATCGAGCTAAATCTCTGCCTAGAACACGTTTTCCCGAAAATTATCATTCGCTGTAATCCCAAAGAAAAAAAAAAATCACGCCGAAGCCGTCGATTCTTCGTTGAGAAAGTTAAGAGAAGAGAGAGAATATTATAACAACAGACGAACCGTACAAATCGACGCCCGATGGACTACTGAAAAGTCGCGCAGCCGCAGGCAGACAGCCCCCTGCCTCTCGGGCACAGCATCCGCAATGGACCAATAGCGGATGGTTTCTTTGTGCCCCGAACGAAGAACGCTGACGGACACGCTGTTTTGGCGCCGGAGGCTAACAACTTGTTGAATGTCGGTTCAGTTGAGTCGAAAAAGAGAGGTGGATGCTTGTTGGATGGATGGTGGAAAATTGGTTGATTGGAAAAGAATAAGATTCATGAAAGTAGAAATAGGATTGTACGAAGGAAATTACTTGATGCACTTATCTGGGGCTTCCGATAGATGTATAAAACAGTGTCTGAAATAATTTTGTGGGAGGAACGCATTTTTCATATTACTTCGTTTTTTTTTTTCTATTATCTTTTTTTACTACTATTTTTAATGAATTTTTCAATATTCTTTTTTCAATTTCTTGTCGTCAGGTTTTCTAGTTTGACGTTTTGAAATTCTTCAATTTTTGAATATTCGTATTTGTTGTTTTATTTTCTTTTATACTTTAGATTATGTGAATCCATTTTCCAATAATCTTTAATTTTTTTATTACTTTCATTTTACAAATTTTCTAGATTATTTGAAATTTTGAGATTTTTTTTTCTCAAAATTCTTCAATTTTTTTGAATGCTTTAAACTTTTCAGAAGCTTCAGACTTTTCATAACCCTCTAGTTTTTAGGTCTTTCTAACTTATCAAAAAATTTTTGTTCTCATATTTTTTTAAATCTTCCAGATATTTCAAGCTCTATTTTTTTAGATTTAAAGTACTATTTATCTCTACAAAACAAATCTACTATTTATTTAGCAAATCTCTTATCACAATTGATAATTGCCTCTAAATTCAAAAATCTTCTATTTACAAGGAGGAGAAACATGTATTTGTGACGATAACAATCTAAATGGATATATCCAAGATTGAAGATACATAAAAGACTCAGAAGGTCGTTTTAATAGTTGCTTTGATTTGAATCATAATGTCTTGAGCATTAAAAAATCTTTCAACAAAATGTTAGAGCTTGTGAATTATAGTATTATATTTGAGTCCAAATCGCAGTCTCTTTGACAATGCTGCAGATTACATCAGAAATAGACGTCTGACCTGAATCAACGAAACAGTAAAATCAGTTAGAAAATTTTGTAAATATCCAAATCGAACAAAAGTACATACAAAATGTAGTTCGCGCACCTCTTGATGGTGGTTTAATCAACACAGACCTGTATAATTCCATTTCAAAGTTTCTGTTGTATTTTGAGGTATTTCCTTAGAAAAAATCGAGAGTAATCGTGGACAACCAGTCTGTTCGGATCTAAGTAAAATATTGAAAAACAACTGAACTTCCCCATTTGAATTGATTGATTCTTAATATAAATTATACTTTTCTGTATCTCCAAACAAAAAACTGGTCAGAATCTGCTTCAAAAATATGATCCCTTAATTGTTCTTGTTTACTAAATTTTTTAAAGACTCACAAAATTATACAAATTCTCTACATCTACATTCAGTGTTTTTTAGATTGAGTTTATGGAAAACAATGTATTTTGTTTCCTAATTTTTATCTAACTGTAAGTTCAAAATCGTAACAATAATGCCACAAGTCTAACAATTTTCCATTATTTTTCAACTAATCATTTCTTAAGCCATTCATCAGTTGGTTAATGATGTCCTCTTAGCTTAGCTGTAGTTATAGTCCGACTTAGTACCGTTTTTCCTTAACAATACACCTCAATTCTCCTTAATTTGACTTGATAATGAAAAATTCACAAGCAGCAAAGAACAAAGACATTTTTGAAATTGTAGTTTTAGTTTAAAAAAAAAAAAAAAACAAAGAAATGTTGCAGGAACTGAACCAACTCTCTTTCGGTTTAGTGTAAAATAATTACCCTGCAATTCCAAAAAATAGTTGCAGTTTTAGGTGAAAAACCTTTTCAGAAATTAGAATTTTTCCTCTTCCAGTGTAAATTTCCTCTCAGATCCTTTTTCTCAACCACATATACTTCAACTTCTTTAATATTTCCAACAGATAAGATAATAGCAAAGATCTATCGCTGGACATTTTTAACATAAACAGTGACTTTGTTAAAGTGAAAAAGAAACACATCTATTCAGCTATCATACCCTAAATCAGTTAAATCTTCCACATTATTATAGTGAATCACCCTATATTAAAAACCAACAAGAACTTCACCATCCACTTCGTTAAAAATAACAAATGAGTTTCACTGTTTGACACATATTTATATCTATCGGTACTAGCGAGGATAAAGGTCGTTATTCAAGAGATAGTAAACTTGGTGGTGAACCCCTGCATCGTTCAGACATTTTAGTCAGATCTAAATACAAATGAGAATAATCTAATCATTTTTTTGTTTGCGAAGTTTTCCACGCTTTCCACATAAACTTTTTTTTCTTGAAGAAATTTATTGTATTATAAACCATTTTCCATTTATAGCTTCCATTATAAATATTCATTGGCATAGTCGTTAGAATTTAACATAGCTCTTCCTCTTAACTGAATTATCGGATAATTAAACAAAGTTCCTGTTGCCTTTATTTGGTTAAAACAAGTCAGATCCGTGCGCCACAAGTCTTTACCAATGAGGAAGCGATTTTCATAGTTCTTTCAATGCAATTGTTTGTATGTCATTGAATCTTTTCTTTTTCTTATAAGAATGAAACAAATCGTCTCATCATTTCCTTAAGCTTTAAATAAAATGTATAATTTTTGGACAAACTAACGGTTTTTTATTTAGTCATAATACTATCCAATTATTTAGTGATATTTTCAAACAAAGAAAAATTCTTTAATGAAGAGCCAGCTAGAACTGTCCACATTCCTAAATACAATCTCTACTGTTAATCCTTGAACATGTCTGTGTTGTGCTTCACTGACTGCAGATCCAGTTCAAAGTCTTGTTAAAAGGGTTAACTTCTCATGGTTTGTATTTAAACAAGTTTTACACATTTTACATAAATTCGATTTAAACAAATCAATGTTGATCGCTTGGAATTTTCTTCACAAAAGATTTCAAAACTAATTTAAATAACGATATGAAAACGTATTGCTTCCTTACGATTTAATTACATTTGAAGATTTAATAAAGTTGAGTTCAAAATCACTCATCTGAACATCCTGATCACATAATATCATAATTTTCAGTATTTATAATATCTTGACTATTAATCACAGAAGATTAAACATAAATCGCACTTGAATCATTAATTAATTAAAAAAAAATCTTACAACTTTTCTAAATTCCATTAAAAATGTTTCGTATGAAAAAATTATGATTTTTGGTAATAATTTGAATCGAAACGGTTAAATCTGTCGGTAGAACGCCACTCAGGTGTTCAAGTTAACGGCACAGGTGCTTGTTGGTGCTGAGGGCAAGGCTGTCTGCAATGTCTGAAGATTTTCCGACCCCTGACTACAGGTAGGCAACCATGCGGATAACCAGTTTATTGACACCAATGAGCCTCTAGCAATCTTACACTAAACGCACCCGGTTTTTAAGCACTGGAATCATAAGATGCTCCCAAATACTAATGTTGAAGAAGTTCCCAAAAGCTCACCAAAATTTTTGGCAGCTATCAAACATTATAAGTCCAATGCACTTTCAAGCATTAGAGAATCGTATTCATTCCATGTAAAAGATATTAATATTTTTTTCTTCTATTTGAGCTTGTTTCGAGTCCCAGGCACGCGATTGGAGCATATCACAAAATGCGTCGTAATTTTTTATTACTTGTCTTGAACAATAGTGCACATAGCAGGACCGAATTATAATATTTAATAGCGGAAAGTTGGTCTTTCACATAGCGATTTGTGAGGCTGAGCACGCAGCCAACCCGTCTGTTGGTATTCTGCGATCGTTTATGGATCTCGCGACCCCCATGATCTGGATCACGGCCTATGTCTGGTCTTGCATCTAGATCAACATTATGAATTCTGCTTTGAATATCTGATTTAATTTCTCTAGAAAAAAAAAGTTAAACACTGATACTTGTTTATCATTAAAAAATTAATTAATTAAAATAACAATATTGAGTGTGGAATTAGGCAAATATTATAGGAGATAGTGGGATGGATGGCTGAAGTTTATTTCTTAATTAGACCCCTGCCGACCTACGGATTGGATCTTGAGCCCACTGATGATGATGATGATGGGTAGTACAAACAACGACTAAGCCACTAAATCAAACGATTTTAATTAATATGAAGAAAATTGTTTACAACAAAAATTTTTGAAAAATTATAAGAATCAACTGTCTTTTTTCTCTCTTTTGCTGCATTGACCAGTTGAGGAATTTGAAACAAGCACTACCAAAATAAAAGTATTTACTTTTCCAATTAGTGACATATAATCGTATCCCTGAGATTTTTAATGGTCGGTCGGCCATCAATTATTCCCCGAAATAATTTTTCTTGCAATTGTAGATAAAACAAAAGTATTAACTTTTAATGGTTGCCCATCATCCGAAATAATTTCGGTTGTATTTTTCTTCTCTCAAGAAATTTTTTGCAGAATTCTCGTCCGATAAATGACACATGTTGCCATTGAAATCGGACGTAGTTGCTATTAATAAAAGAAATAGCTGCGTCAGCGTTAACAATTAGGATCTCCGACCGTGTTGAAGAAGTGGAAGAAGAAGAGAACTCGTTGTGGTTTAAAACTAAGAAAAACTGAAAAGTTATGTGGTGGCGTTCTACATTATTTAACACATAAATGGCAATAGATTTCTTCTTGTAGTCAAGCCCAAAAATTGTTAAAAATGCAGAAAAAAGTTTTTACTTATGTAAGTCATGTTCAACAACAAAAAGTTGTATCACAACGTAAAGATGTTGTTGTCAATTGAAGATTCTTTGTCATTTCATTCAACGACTCTTTTCAATGTTCCAGAAAGAAACGACAATTGTGGTTGTCTCGAGAAAAAGAGTTTACAGTTTGTAAGACTAGCGCCGGCTGGGCTGAACCTTCCGACAACAACAAATAATGGATACTTTGATTTACACTTCAAGAAATAATGAACTCGAGAAGAAGAAAAGTGGTAAAATAAAACAAGTTTAAATGACAACTTATAGTTAGGTGTAAAAAAAATAAGGAACCAATTTTATGTGAATTACTATAAATAGAAGCGGAAAATTAAAATTATAGATGCAGGTTGGAATTCTCAACACTTCAGTGAAATACCAACTCACTCTCTATAATGACGGGATTAACTTTCCAAGATGGACCATTTGGATGCTTCTTGAAATGATTTACTTTTAACACTTTCTATTTAGATTGGTATTTCTACTTATCATTTTTTTCACAGACTTGATTACAAGATAGTTGATATTTTTGCATGATGATCGGATTTAATATTTATACAGTAACGTACCATCAACTTTTAACAATGCGCCCATCGAGGTAAACCTCCCATTTGAAAGATATAAACTCGAAAATTAACACCTACCATCAGAGTTGTCAATTTTAACTTTCTTCAGAACAGAAGTACAAAAAGCAGAAGTCCAGAAAGTTATAGACCGTATCTGAGGACTTTATTAAGATAAAATTTAAACAAAATCATTTTTCGAGCTCTTGAAAGTGTCTTGAAAGTTTCAAAAAATTCTCAAACAACAACTTGAAGATTTTTCACAATTCAGACATTTGAATTTCTTCATTTTCCACATTTTGAGATCAATTGAACTTATTAAGGCGAATGTTTAGATATATATTTCTATATACACATATATATATATGTCATATTGAGAACATGCCGCCGATTTAGTCAAAGTTTTGAACGAACAGAAGCAAATATTTTCATGAAATAAAAAATACTGGAAAGTAGATACTTTTCTTCAGGATGTGAGAGTATTTTGAATTTGGATATAAATTCTACTTTGCTGATACATAAGATCGAAACTTACAAAAACGATCAGTGAATAATTAGAGCAGTTTTAATACTTTCGTTCGTTTAAAATTTTGACTAAATCGACGGCATGTTCTTTATATGACATACACAAAATGAGTTGAAAGTAACGAATAAAAATTTTTATTCTCTTATTTTCCAAAATTTGAAAAAATGCAATAACAGGTAACTTAGAATTTTAAAAAAATTGCTTTTAATTTAATTGATTCACATCTAGCGGCCAACATGGCGACGCACCATAAGTCTTTTTTAATAGAACAATATTTTTTTTTCTATAATTAGATGCTTTATCAACAGATTTTCACGTCTGTGTTACTTATTTTTCATAAGTGTGAAAAAAAGAAAGAAAAAAATATTATATTATATAAAAAAATCATTCCATTAAACAAAAACACGTGATGACGTTACTGCGCCGCCATATTAGTCCTACATGTGATCCAATTACATTAAAAGTAAGTTCTTTTAAAATACAAAGTTAGTTGTTTTTGCATTTTTTTAAATTTTGATAAATAAGAAAATTATAAATTTTATACCTTATTTAAAATATTTGTTTTCTTCATGCACTCATGCATAAGTAACACAGATGTAAAAACCTATTGATAAAGCATCTAATTATAATAAAATATATTGTTCCATTTACTGAAACTTATGATGACGTTATTGCGTCGCCATGTTGGCCGCTACATGTGATCTAATTACATAAGTAAGTTTTTTAAAGTACTAAGTTACCTGTTTTTGCATTTTTTAAATTTTGAAAAATAAGAGAATAATTAATTTTATGCGTTACTTTTAATTCACTCTGTATATATCTAAACGCCCGACTTAAGTTTAAAAAATAAATCTAAAAAATTTGGCGTGAAAAAACAATCAAAAAATGCAATAAATTCAGATTACTATATTTTGGAAACAACATGAGAATGTAAAAAAAGCTTCACGCACCCAATGCAAGCTAACATTTCCAAATAAAAGTATTCTATTCATAAGAAAATCCAATTTGAAACAATTCAACCAATCATTTCTTTTCTTTCAATTCAAATCAACCAATTCTAACCAAGCTTTAGATTTTTGTCCCGACAAGAATGATGTCAAAATTCTTGATAAGCGAGAAGATTTATGTTAAAAATTTTGACAAAGCTCTCATAGATTTAGAAACGTGGAAAATTAAGAAACTGTAGAGATTATACGAATGTACGAAGCGATTTTTGAGATTTGTTTATTTTTAAGTAAAAAATAAAACAGTTATAGCATTATGACAGATTAGATTTGATTGTGAATTAGACTTTTGCGTTGGATTGTCATAAGTAATACCACGAGTGGGTATGAAATTGCCGAAAATTTTCTATATCAGATAAGTGTTTTTGTTTTGGCGACAATTAAATTTGTCGTCATAACAAAAACGAGTATTTGAGATCAAAACATTTCCTTCAATTTCGTACCCACAAGTTGTATTTGGCTAGACAATTCAATGAACAAACAATGGTAGAAATTTCTATTGGAATTTTTTAACGGAAATACCACTAGTGAAAATTGTTGCTTAATACAAAAGTGATTGGTCCATTTTGAAAAAATGTTTAATACGATTCGTCGAGAAAATGTGAGTTGAATTGTCTAAGTGGAAACAACTCGTATATTTGTCGTTTTAATAACTAGTAGTTGTTGCTTTTGGAAAATCGCCACGAGTCATCCAGGCAAAGGTACGGGCGTCGATTTTGAGACACATGTATTTGAAAACAGCGAATCTCATTTATAGACTCCATTAAGTCTCTCAATTGAAATTTCTCTTCCGAAATCATCATGAATTCGTCGTAAGTAAACATCAAACATTTAGCCTCTGAAATATCGAACCTTTCGTAATGTATTATTATTGTATTCATAAATAATGTTCCCGTGAGCTTTGCGGTCACGACGATCGCTTTTATAATACACATACATTTAAATGAATTCATATTAAACCGCAACCTGTGGAGATCTCAGTTTGATAGCACTATGTAAGCTCGATTCTGTCACCTACTAACAACCGTTTTCTATGTAACGATTTATGTCTATGTTCTATACAATAAAAAAAAATCTTACTCTATTTAAAAGCTCATCAAAATCAATCAAATAAAAATTGCAATTTTCCTTCTAACAATCAATTAATGATAACGTATTCTGAGCACAAGTAAAAGACGGCGCCACTAAACTAAAAACAACTTCTTGGATCTACTCAACGTTTCAATCACTTGATCACGCATTTTAGTCAATAGCACAATAACCATAAAACTTATTCGTCCTATTAACTATATAAAAATCGAATCGAAATTGTTAAATTATTAATTATCAACAATTTCTTTTGATTAATTTTCACGGAAATAGTAGATAGGTTGAGAAATACGATGGTAACTATTGATAGCCCAACGTGGCATCAACAAACCAAATCGTAAATCGTTCAAACAAGTTGCAGATCCCGCAGTTCAGTTCACGCATGAATGATTGGCCACTTTTTAGTAACGATGATGTGAAGGGAATCTTAAGAAGTTTGCTACTAGGGTTAAATCGAATTACATCAAGAAAATGTTTCTTTTAATTATGTACAATTATTGATGTTGTTATACAACATATCGATATCATTATTTAAATTAACGTCCGGAACAAATGTTTAACCGTCTTTTAATGAGGATGCTAGAAATGTTGAGCATTTCATTTTTTAACATGTAGATCGAGGTATGATTTCTGCAAATGTGTTATGAATATTTATAAGTGATAATTTGTAAATAAGATATTAATTAATAAATTTAACATTTGTTAGTTATCCAATCTTTAATCGCTTCCGATCCATTTCCCATTTAAAAGTAAATTGTTCCCAATTAGTGGGTTTATTAATTGGGACTGGATTTAACAAGCATCATGTAAATGTTATCGTTTAGCGGCTTCAACTATTATTAATCAAACCGATTTAAACATCAATCGAACCGAAACCTGAGGATTTGGTCAACTTTAATGAACATCTTTTAAGTTCAATTAAGAAAAATCTCAGTTGAAATGAATTTTCTTCCTGTTTAGGTCGACGCCACTGAGAAAGCAATTTCGACACACCTGAACGATTCGCATGCTTGCGAATCTATCTACAGCCATTTGAGATCTTGTGAGTTTTTCCATTCAGACATCGAGTCTAGAAGCTTTTTTAGTTTTTCAGATTTTTTTATCAAGAAAATCGAAATGTTCTAAAAATAAATATCCTGGAGTTAATTAAGTAAAAACTCAACTAAAATCACCTAATTAGCGATATTGGATTTATAGCTATACGAAAGTGAGTGCAATAAAAATCTCTCAGCAGGAGCTCAGATGAAGAATTCTTGGAATCTCAAACGAGAACGTTCATCAAGGGTTTGACAATCCAAGGTCTGATGGTGAGATTGCATTCGTTAGAATTAAAATAAAAAAAAATATTAACTAAATGTGTAAAGCATACAACCAACAAAACACAGTAAAAGTATGAAATCTTTTTGCTAAAAGCTCAACAAATCAATTCTTGTCTATTTTCTACTCCTGAAATTTATTTAACTGCGCTAGAAACTGACTTATTGATAGATAGACTTTCGAAATGGTAAATCTCACGTAAATCATTGTTGCAAAAATTGACCCAGTTTCATGAGTAAGATTTCAAGTTCCAGAGAGTTAATGCTTGATCATTTTTCAACTGATTAGATAATTAAGAATTTGATAATTGTGAACTAAACGTTCGAAATTTAGTCTGTCGATAAATAAAGCCTGTAAGCTGTAATTTGAGCCTCTTTTTAGGAAGTCCTCGAAAGTGGCACAGAATTGTGTAAGAAGAAAAAAAATGACCATCAACAACACGAACTTGTAAGAAAATGTAGAAATAGATTGGGTCATAGGTCATTAAATTTAATTGCTTAAAATAGAAAATATGAAACAATTAATTTATAATAAAAACTTTAGTATAAATCGAAATTGATTTTGATGTATTATAGTTGTAGAATTTTTCTGCAGGCGTGTTTTTAACATTGATATGATATAAAATGAATCAAAGCGAAGAATAAGGTCAGGACGTGATCATAATCCATAATTTGTAATAATTAGCTATCGCTTTTTTCTGACTGTAACTGTTCTAAACTATACGTGTTGGCAATTAATCACAGTATAATGAAAGTTCGAAGAATGTTGATGGTTGGCTTGGCCACGCCAAATAGGACCATTACAAACATCGAAACGAATTATACAACGGTTTTGGACACATTTCAACAACAATTTAGTATTTCTTATATCAACAAAATTCAATTCGAATTAACATTATTATTGTTCAAAAATTTGAGAAAGTCAGAATCTGTAACAAGTTTGGAAAAGGCTCATTTCGCCAGAATAGAACGAAGACCAATAATTATGGATGCAACTATTATAGAAATACAACTTTCTTGATCAAATTTAAGGTATGGAATCCTTAGATTCTGCAACATTGTAATGGAATTTCTGCTACTCTACGCCATCTTATATAGTGATTGAAGAAATTTTCCGTTCCAAAAATAATTACAATAAATTGAAATCACATCGGATATAGATTTGAGAATTTGATTATAAAATTGACATTCCTTATATTATTATGTTTTGAATTTAAATACAGTAAATAGAATTACAATTGAGAAAGTCCAGTTCCGATAACAAGTTGACAAGAAAATAAGAAAAAACAAGAATTAGAATGAAATATTCCAAGAAAAAAATATTATCTGTTATTTCAGAGTTTTCTGCAAATTTTACTAGAATTAATATTGTTATTCTGTTAATTTCTTTTCTTTTTTTTTGTGAAAATTCGTTGAAATAGATATTAAGGTAGATAAGTGGTCAACTTGATTTTCTGTTAAATCAAGCAAAAAAACTGATACTGATTGTTTTAATTATAAAAATTTAAAACAATTTTCGAATTCTTTCATTTTTTTGATAGCAGGTCATCGAATTTAAATTTTTTTTAAAGCAATCTTTTTTTCGACAAGCAAAATTTTAATGAAGATTGTCTATGTCTATGTCTATGACTATTGAAGAACAACTAAGTGGGTCACATCTGTGGTGATGATAGTGAATCGAATTCGTAAAGACATCTGCCTTGCCGGCACAGCTTTGACGTTTATGAAACAAACAGCTTACAATTTGTCTTTTTATTTCTTATGTTATAATCGTAGAAAAAGTTGTGTCTGCAATTCGTTCGGAATCAATATTTTGCCTTCATGAACCGTCCCCCATGTCTGCGGCTCGTGTACCAAACTTACACTCGAGTAAAAAATTCTCCATTCTTTACTCGTTACAGAAACGGATAATATTTAATTTGTTGGTATGTGGAATATTATACTATTAAAGAAAAAATAAAACCAAAAATTGATATTTCAAAATAAAACTAATAATTAAACAGAACTGATTCAAAGCCGAAATATTTTCAATAAAAAAATCAACTTTTCAGTATAAACTTGATAAAAAAATTTTGACAAAATATGGCAGTAAAGTTGTAATACTAAAAAAAAAGAGAAAAATTTCAAACTAGATGGTCAATTAATTTGTCTCTGGCTAAAATTTTCAGAGCAGACGTCCATTTTTGTTGTACTTATTTGAAAAAAAAAAGCACAAATGGCATGTTAAAGTTTTTCAAAATTTTTGAGTGATGATTCCAATTAGCAAAGACAGAGTAAATGAGATCAATATGTAAAAACCCAATGCCAGATCTTTTATAAAAAACGTGCAAATGAAAAGATTTCTGGAACATTCTGTATCTTTGAAAATAATGTTAGATGACATGATTTACACACAAAATTTTGGATACCTGAAAATTCAGGATGACAATTTAATAATATTTTAGATGCAAAAGCCATTAACAGGGTTCCATTCAAATCTTTCTTAATTTTTCCCATTTCTTGACAGCAATGAGCCATAAAATTGTTGAAATCTTAATATCTGAAGTATCCTAATCAAGGAAACAAAAATTTCATTCTTCCAGCTTTCTCAGTGTTTGTGAAACAGATTTCTAAAAGTATGTTTTTGTCGAAGAAGTCAGATTATTTTGAAAACTGATAAAATTTTAGCTTGAAATGATCATAGTTGAAAACCATGTCTAAAAAGTGTTCCACTAAAATGATGTCTGAGCCTGTCAGTAGACAACTCCCGAATCCAATTTTGAAAACAATCCTAGATGAAGTAGAAGAACTAATGTTTAAAAATACAAGTTAAGGCATAAAATGAATATCTAACATGAAAAAAAATCTGAAATTTGCAGAAGTCTAATTAGACAAAAAAAAAAAAGAAAAAAAGTCGATCGTTCTTGATTACATTGACTTGAATCTAGCTTATTCGACTAGTGAATAATGATCTGTAAAACCCACTAACAACTGCATCACCTTTATAATTATCAGTGTGTTTTCATTAAAAATGGAATAGCAATTTTGCACTTTACAACATCATAACTTTATCAATTTAATATTACTGAAAAAAAATCATTTTATAATCTACCAAACATAAATTTCAATTATGAAAAGTTTTCATTAAATTTTAACGAGAATTACAAGCTCTAATAGCTTCGTTGCAAATAACTAATAATGAGCTTGGATATAATATGAAAAGCATTAAATATTATAAAGTCCATGTAACAACGTAAATATAATATTTAATAACATAAAAAGTTTATGCGATTTTTTTAATAAAAATTTATAATTTTTTACTTTTTGAATTAAAAAAATAGGTTTAACCGCCCGTCGTGCAAAACAAAATACCGGTAGTAAAGCAAATGTTATTCCACTGGTGGATAATAGTACAATAAATTATTCTATTAATGACCATAGTGATTAATAGGTAGAAAACAGTTCCCATTTTAGCTACAAGCCTTTTGAACTTGTATTAAAAATCGTTTATTGAAGTATCTACCTATAATATCATCTACAATAAATTCAAACAACTTAACAAAAACATGTAACTACTTCCTTCTATTGATTCAACAGAAAAAAATTAAAGGAAATTGCGGAAGAATGAATATGAGGTATATAGAAAAATTACAAGAAAACATCAAAGAACAGTTTGCGGTTGAAAATATATTTAAATTTTAAATAAACAATATTATTAGTACAAGCAACGAATCTCCTAGTCTTCCGCTTCGATAGTGATTCAAGTCGAAGTGGGACAAATAAGGCGGAGCTATAGAAATGATCGCCAGATAAATTTTTATTGTCTGATCTAACAAGAAGCAGCGATTGGTTGTTATAGTAAGCAAAGTTCTGACAATACGTTTGGATTGCAAATGTCGAGTGGTCAATAGAAGTAGGAAGTTGAGAAAGATTGAAAAGTGGAGGAAAAATTTCAAGTTTAATTAGTTGGAATGAATCACGACGAAAGCGTGAACCAAAATTACGTGATCTCGGGAATTGTTGAATTGTGCTTTTGATATACTCTTTGGCAATTTAAATATCTGCAATGACCTGCAGACATCTAACAAAGAAGCAGACATTCGTCGCCAGTGTAGTATTCCAAGCCAGAAAAAATCATCCAATTTTTTCACAGAAAATCATCTTCAGAAAATCTCTGATTGCACTCTCAAATTTTCCAACATTTGGAAACTTTTTTGATGGCCAAAAATCTTCCTTTGTTAATTTGTCATAGATTTCGAGGAGAATTGTATGTAAAGAGAAAAACTGGAGTTTCGCAGCAACAAAATTTTTCGTGCAAAAATTATTGTTTGAGAAGGAAACAATAAAATAACATTCACTACTTTTTTTTCATATAATTATCTTCAGAATATCTCTAATTGTATTCCAAATGCAAAAGAGCTTTTAAAGCTTTTTCGATTTCTTTTAGTCAAAACTCTTCCCTCCTTGAAGTATTTCTAATACAAAATATTTCCATTTTTGTGCAAATTTCGGCGTTTATTTATTTATTAATTAAAAATCATAGCTTAGGCTAGAGACAATAAAGACTCATTTCCTCCACAAGGTCCCATTCATTATCACCAATTCATATCAGAGATATGAAGCTCAACTTGGTTTGACGACAATTCTTCATAAAAAGTTTTGCTTATCGCAATAATAACATTGTTTTGAAAAAAAATCAGATTCGATAGCTTGCTGTCAAGGAAATAAAAAAAAATACAAAAAATTGTATCAAGAGCGAATTAATATTTTCACTAAAAACTTTGATGGAGCAAAATTTTCATAATTGAAAGTAAACTTCCTTTAAAATTCTCAAATCAAAATTCAAATTTTTACTATTAAAACAGTCAGTATTATTTTTTTTGCTTCATTCAACAGAAAATCAAGTTGGCCACTTCAAAAAATTTTCACGAAAAACAGGAAAGAAATTAACAGAATCACAATATTAGCTGTAGGGCCAGTTGGAAAAAACTATAGAATAATAAATAATGTTACTTTTTTCTTAGAATATTTCATTCTAATGAGGTTATTCTGTAATTTTAACATTCTGTAATGTTACTGTTAATTTTTTATATCTATGGGAACAATTGTTGGACACAATTATTTCTATGGAGGTAAATCTAAGGGGTATAAATCTTGGTTTTTCTTTTTTTTTTGACAATTTGTTAAGCAGAACTTTTTATAAAGTATAACTTTTTGTTGAAAAATCGATATTGAAATTTTTTCCCTTACCGTCAATTCCATCCGTGGACATACCATTTATTAACACACTTATCAAAAATTCTATTACACAAATACTGGAAATTTTGAAAAAGCAAATTATTATATCTTTGAGAAATAAAATGTTAAAACATTAGAAATATAAATCTTGGGGCTCATTAAAATTGGAAAATCCAAAATTATAGAATTAGAAACCACAAAATTGAAATTGTCAGTAATTTTCTGTAAATTCTTGAATGCACATAGCATCAATAGATAATAAAATTGAAAAAGTACTCAATATTCAAATTTACCAAACTCTGACGTGTGGTTTTTAAATTAATCAAATATTGGTCTTAATTCGATTAAAATTTTCAATGGATCAATTAGGTACGCAAAATATTAAAAATATTCTGATATTAAAATAAAATTATAATAAAAATTTTTGAGGATAAAAAAACCAGTAGTGAAAATTTAACCAAAACTCAAGTACCAGTAAAAAAATTTGAACTTAATTCGGTTTCAGGTCATCGATAATGCACCATTTTGCACACAAAATCATGTTTTTGTTAGTATTACTTCTAGGACACTTCAATTCAGGTCTTTCAAAATCCTTCCTACAATATCTCCATCTTTTCACCTGCTGTAATCTTATAATCATCAAATTTTTTTCCTAAACCCGTAAGTGGTGGTATAAAATATAAAGTTCACATAGCAATGGTGGCAGTGCTGCCGTTTCTTCCTTTCACATTTCAGTCGTGTTTAGGCGTGTCATTATATGTTTTATTTTCATCAATTTTAAATTGCATAATAAAATGTTGATGAAACCTTGAAAACTCCCCACAATCAATTTTTTAAATTATTTCCAACAAATAAATTTCGTTCTGGTTGATGACCATTTTAAGTTAAAAGACACGAACTCATCATCATTACTAATTAAGATTTATTATTTGCAATTTTTCTTGAAAATTCTTAAATTTTATGACTTTTGTATTAAAGTGTGGTATTAAACATTCAATTTAATTAAAGAAAGTAGTAAAATATTTACTACATGGATTAGGCTTTACAATGATGCGTTTATAGCTCGACACGGACATAAATTCTATTAATTTACGATTTATTTATTTATTTTTTAAATTGACCTATCTGGAAGTAAAAACAAACAATTCAAGTTTGTTAATAAATTAGTTACAGTAGTAGTAGCATATACTATGTAACTTTTTTTGTTTTAAATATCTTGACTGTATCCATAAATTATTATTCATTTTTTACATTTTAATAAAATAATTGAAGGAAGCTGGATAGGTATTAGTATTGCAGGATTAAAGTTCTCACGATCCCGGCTTGTAAACACGTGCACACACCAGTTTCAAGTGAACAAGAATGTGAAAAATTGTTATAGACGCCGCTAAGCCATCAGAATTGCCATGTTCTTCTCTTGACTTCTTGCATAATACTTATTAACATAAAATATGCATAATAGATGTATGTTCAATTATTTTCATTTTTCCCGCCAAAATTAGAGACAGTAGACATTTCGTTGTCAGATAAAGTGATAAATTCTTCAATCGAGTGTAATAATCAGTTTATATTTAGGTATGTACAATTGAAAAAAAAAATTTTCAAGTCATCCAATCAACACAAAATGCAGAAATATTTGTAGTGAATAAAAACTGCGCTATTGGTGGCATTCTGTAAAATATGTTTATAGATATGAAGCAAGGATTCAATTAGACAAGTCTGTCATCTGTTGGAAAAAATGTTAAGTTATACAGGATGCTGTAATAAGTCTATTTTTAGATGAGGTTTTCTGAAGTGTTTTAAATATTTGTCGAGAGTAAGAAACGTGAATTATTAATATACAGAGTGAACCATGAAATCTTAGATTTGTTGAAAGAGAACAAATACACAATTTTAGTAGTGATTGAAAGACCTAGAAAGAGCTGAAATCTAAGGTTTGCTTAATAATTTTTTATTTATGATTCAAAAACAAAACAAAAATTGTGTTATTTGAAAATCATCTAAGTTTAACTACAATGCAATCTGATTCAGTATGAGCCTGACAAATTAAAAATTTCATATTCAGTTTTCATAAGTAACTAGATAGAATTTTTCCAAAATTTATTTTGAATATGTCTGAAACTGATGTTATTAAGACGATTTGACTCTTTCATCAATGCAAATGTTGAAAAAAATAATCACAATTTTGATGTTAAGATAATGACATTTTAACATTTTAAAAAGAAAAGATCAAAGTTAATGTTTTCCAACTTTATGGATCTAGAGAGCTACAAATATTATGCAGGGTGGCTCATTAATAATGGTATACAGCGTAACAGGTAAAAAAATTGCACTTGAACTTAATATGCCTTATTCAAATGTGGTTTCGGCATACAGGGTATAATAGTTGAGTAGTGTTTTTTAATTTTTGCTCATATTTTGAGAATGGTTTAGTTAATTATGTCAAAAACTAGAAAGTTTGCGTTTTTTTGATGCAAGAATCATTCTCAAATTTTTCTACAACATAGAGGGCGCTAGTTATACCTACTCAGCTACACTCAAAAACCTGCAAATTTTTTGTTCTTTTGATTATCATATTTTTTACAGTATTATCAAACCATGCTTAAATTTTTTATTAAAAAGGTGTACTTGTCCAAAAAACTGCGCCGTTTTCAAAATAAATTTGTTTCATTTGTTGTCTGAAGTTACTAAGCATTAATTAGCATTCTAATTAGCATCAATGAAAAAAAGTCTCCTATTATTTGCATAAAAAACGGCCGTGTTTTTCAGTTTTGTTTAACTTGGGTTAAACTTGACAAAATAGTAACAAAGCTAAACATTTATCAAATCAAATTTCTTAATGTCAATGATTTCTAATTTCTAGGCCTACTATGACCAAAAATCATTTTCGTTAGAAAAGTGCATTTTTAGATTGAATGTGATCTATCTCTAAAACGGTCAAGCTTTTTGACTTTAGACAAGTATAGCTTTTCCACTTAAAAATGATTTTACTTTATTTCCATTATTACAAAAATATCAAAATTTTTGGAACAAAAAAGATAAGATACTATTTTTGTATTGAAATGAGCGCAACTAGCGCCCTTTATTTCATAACTTGAAATAAGTGAAAAAAAAAACATGTTTCTTGTCTCATAAAACTTATATGTGCAAATTTTCAACTTGATTTCTCAGTATTTTTCTAGACGTTGTTAAAAATTGGAATATAAAAATCCACTTCAACATTTTAAAAATATATTCACATTATTTCCAATTTAGGTTTGACCAGAAGTCTAAGCAACTTTCTTTTCTCAATGAAACATTTTATGTCTACATATAGAAATATGCTTAAAATTAGTTATTCAAACGTTTTTGTATTGTTTAAATTAGTCATCGGTTGTTTGAATTATTAACTTTTTTCCAAAAAAATTTCACATGCAACTCTTCAGAAAAAAGCGTACAACTGGTCATTGCGTTATGATAATGAGATGACATTTACTATGCACTTAACTGAAGCAACTTTCTACACTATGAAGAAAATTTAGAAACGTCCGAAAAAAAAAGATTCTTCTTATTTTATTTTCGACAAACACCTGAAACTTGTTTTTTCAAATGGAATATCCTATATTTCAATACGCAGTTGTTCCCACTATTTAAATTGCTTTTTTTTTGATGTAGCATAAGTCCTACTTGCCTGTTTCAGTTTTCTAGATATTCACATTTTATGAAAGAGTAATCAATTCTATCTGGATTTTTTTTAAAGAATTATTGTTTCTATGACTGCCTACTCCGTGACAGACAGATTGACAATAAAGTTGACCACAACGTTTTATTGAGAAAATTCAGGTAATTGAATAATTATTCAAAAAAAAACAGCAAAAAACTAAAGAATAAAAACAAATAAGTATAGCTTAAGATATATCAAAAGAAAAAAAAAGAAAAAAAACAAAATTAACTGTATAATAAAATCCAAGGCATTCTATTTGAAAAAAAAAAAGTTTTTAATGTTTGAAATATGTAAAAATTGGCATAAGAAAACAAAATGTTTTCCGAGATATTTTCAAATTTTTTTAAAGGATATTATGAATCGTTGCTCTAGCTTTATGTGCGCGAAATTCCATTTTATTCTAGAAGGAAATACAAAAGATACCAATTTTTTCCTGAAAAGTTGCAAATGAAACATTAAAAAAAAAAACAATAATTCAAACAATTCAAGACCAATTCGGGAAAATAGATATCATTTTAATAAGCAATTTAGAGTAGAATTAATATATTCAAAGATAAATTCAGTATTGCTTCAAAGAAACAAAGTTGAATAGACTTCCGATTAAACCGGGAGTACAACAAATTCAAAAATATTTTTAAAAATTAGAGTCTATGACAGAATGGCGTTCACTAGTTACATTTTCACAAAATTCAACTCTAATCTTCCGTCTCAATACTAATAGAATCGTATTTTTTAGAGGCTGGCTTGTCAATTGTTAAAATGTCTACCATTATTAATGACTCACCCTGTATATTGAGTTACAATTCAAGTTTGTTTGGTTCATATTTATATGTGAATCACTCTGTGAAATTTGGAAATAACAAATGTTATTAATTGCCTAATGTTTTAATCGGGTGGAATGAGCCGTCTTCCAAAATCTTCACAAAATCTATGTTTCTAATATCGCAATTGCTGGTTTTTGAAAAAATTGAAGATAATAATAATACGAGAAATTATCTAAAAGTTGAAGGAAAACACTCCCTTCAAAGAGCTCAAAGTCAAATTTTCTTTATCAGAAGAGTGAGTTTTTTACAGACTTGTTGAAAATTTTTTTTTTTTTAAGTCTTAAAAACAGTTGTTTTTGTGAATTTCTCTTTCTTTTATAGAAACCTACACTTGAATGCTGAAAATTGCGCAACAGTTTCTTGTCTGATCATCACGAAAAAAACAAAATTTTTGTTTCGAAATCTTTGCAGATTGCAAATAATGTAAAGTGAAGGATAACAACACCAATCTTAGTTTTTCTTAACCAATCAAAAGCACGATTTATGTGTTTCTATAGTTGATACAACCCAGAAGTTGCCGCACCTAAATTCACCAAAAAAAAAAAATCGTAACAAAAAGCAAATTCATCCAATAGTATATATTGATATGTGTGTAACGGTATTGGATGCAAATAAATCGCCACCTTTAAACACACAATTCTATCAGAATCGTGTACTATCGAATGGGAAATTAATTCAAGAAAACGGCTCGACTACAGCACATTTCCGAGTCCGTATTTCAAATTATCGCTGAATCTGACATATACAACACCTGCTCGGCGTGCTTATAGAAAGCTGTAGTGCGATATTCCCATCTTCATGTCTTTACAGTTTGCTTTACTGTTGTGGATGCGTACGTGCCCTTTTTGCCGTCTCATTCCAGGTATCGGAAACGGAAAAAAGAAGTTTTGTTTTTTAACAGTTCATTTAGAAGATGATTCTTTACCAAGGTTGATGCTAATCCGTCAATAATTTCTAAATTAAATGATTTTATGTCGACTTTGAGTCAAGACACAAAGATGTCCAAATTTTGCTTATCAGATTGTTAAATAGAAAAAATTTAAAGTTAGGATGACTCTGCTCAAATTTTTGCTTAAAAAAATTTTATCATCGTTTTGAAAGATTTTTATCATCTAGATTATTTAGATTTTCAGAGTAATTTGAATTCCATAGATTTTTCAAATTATTTTTGAACTTTGGTACCTATTCTTTAAATTCTTCGAATTATAAAGAATTTTAATCTTTTCTAGATTTAGTACATTTTACATTTTTTTTTTTAAGTTTCCGGATTCCAAAATTTTAAAGATTTCTGACACTTTCGTCGTTTTTAAATCCTTTAAACCTTTGATTGTTTTCGATTTCTGAATTTTCCCAAATTCTCCAGATTATTTAGATTGTCTAAACTTTTTGAAACTTTAGATCTTTTCATTCTCTTCGAATACAGATTTTTTTTTAATTTTGTAGAATTTCTATATCGCTGAATTCTCCATCTTTTTCAAATTAATTGAAATTTGTTTGATTTTTTATATCTTGCACTCTTGTACATTCCCAAAATTTTCTGTATTTTTAAATTCGTCCCAGTTTCTAAATTTTTTAAATTTATCAATGTGAAACCGATTCATTATTTTTGTAGGTTTTTCATATAAATATCTTGATCAAAAACATCTTAAATGTTAAATTTTTTAAATTTTCTAAAATTTTTGAATCTAGATTATTTCCATTCTAGAATTTTTTTGAATTTTTCTAAATTACAAGTAGGTACTTGGGTAATCTAAACTTTCTGAAAGTTTGAAATTCTTTATATATTTCTCCGATTTTCTAGCTTTTCTATTATCTTCAAATTATTAAAATTTTGGTCTTTTTTAATTTTTGTGTCCTTTTGATTTTTTAATTTCTTTGGATTTTTCATGCTTTTGGCATATTTTTAATTCTAAAACTTTTATAATTTATATATATATATATATATATATTATTTAAATATAATATATATTTAAAATAAGAGAATCAAAAAATTCCTAAATAAATTGCTGGGAACTTTTGCCAAGTCCAATTAATTTTTTCTTTTTATGAAAATCGACTAGTTAGCATAGACAACCAACTATACACCTCCAATCGTCAACATAATGTTCATTTTCGGATAAATGATGATCACATTTATTTACTCTAATAACAGACAGATAATTGTTTTTATTTATCCCATTTAAATAAATAAATGATAAGAAAATCTTGAAATTATGCAACGCTGAGAGATAACAATCCAGTACAATAATTTTAGAACAATGAAAATTGCAATAATTGGTGCTGGAGCTGCAGGTTTATGTGCTGGAAGACATTGTCTTGCAAATAATTTCCAATTTGATATTTTTGAACAAACTGGAAATGTTGGAGGAACTTGGAATTACACAGATAATGTTTATTTTGATGAAAATGGAATTCCTGTACATTCATCAATGTATAAAAACTTAAGGTAAGTATTTAAAATTGAAAAAAAAAAGAAGATAATTCATAAATCAACAGAACGAATTTGCCTAAAGAACTGATGTCGTTTGAAGATTTCCCTTACCCCTGCCAACAAAAATCATATTTACCACAAGAAGAAGTCTTAAATTACATTCAAAGTTATTGCGATAACTTCCACTTAAAATCTTATATAAAAGTAGGCAAATACTTTTTTTTTCTAAAATTTATACCAAAAGATTTTAGATGTATAAAAGAGTAATTTTAATTGAGCCTCAAAACAATAAATGGCTGGTGAAATACGAAGATGTTAAAAATAAAAATCAAGAGGAAGATTTTTATAACGCGGTTATAGTCTGCAATGGACACTATTCTGATCCTTTTATTCCAGAAATTCCAGGAATAGACAATTTTACAGGAGGTTATAAACACAGTCATTATTATCGCTCACCTGAGGAATATAAAAATAAAAAAGTTTTAGTAATAGGAGCAGGACCTTCTGGTTTAGACATTTCGCAACAAATCTCAAATGTGGCAACTAAAGTAAGACGTTGGATCTGTTGAAACTAAAATAAAATTACAATTTTAGGTGTTTTTAAGTCACAGATCGTTGCAATTAAAAATTCCTGACAATATAATCGAAAAACCTGTTGTTGATAAATGTGAAAAATTTTTTGTAGTTTTTAATGATGGAACTACTGAACCAATTGACGATATTTTGTTTTGTACTGGTTATAATTTTTCCTTTCCGTTTTTATCAGATAAATGTGGTGTTAAAATTGATAATAATTACGTCCATCCTTTGTATAAACAAATAATGAGTGTGGAAAATCCAAGTTTGGCTTTTATAGGTTTGCCTTTTATTGTTTGTCCTTTTCCGTTATTTGATGTCCAGGTAAAAATCCAAAGTGTTAAAATTAACCTTCAAAAGTTTCAATTCCACCAGGTACGATTTTTTCTGTCGTCTTTGAATGGACATTTCTCTTTACCATCAAAGGAAGAAATGTTGAAAGAACTGAAAATAAAAAATGCACAGAAGGTTAACACTCCTTTAAGGAAATATCACTTATTAGGCGACAATCAAGGCAATTATTTTGAAGATTTAACCAAAACAGCAAATATACAAAGAGTGCCGCCTGTTATTCATAAATTGTATATGCGAGTCAAAATGGGCAGAAATTTAAATGACTGTTTTCGTATTGTTGATGAAGAAAATTGGGAACAAATATACTAACATAGCAACACACTTTATTATAACCTTGTGATAACTCTTATCTATTATTAATAGTTTTGTTACTAAATAAATTAAATCTGATACAAGATTTTCGACTGCTTGTTTCAAGATGTTAACAATAAATAAAGATAAAACCTTTAGACTTGTTGCTTTGATTTCTTTTCAATCAGTTGAGACATAACATTCAAGAAAAATGCGTGTTGCTATTATTGGTGCTGGTGCTGCTGGCTTAGCTTCGGCTAGGCATATCTCTGCTGAAGGATTTGATTGTGAGGTGTTTGAAATGGGAGAGGAATTGGGAGGCACATGGGTTTATACCGATTGTATACGAAAAGATAAATATGGATATCCGGTACATACAGCTATGTACAAAAATTTAAGGTAGAATCGAATTTTTCCAAAATATTCATATAATAAATGTATAATTTTTTAGAGCTAATTTACCTAAGCAAGTGATGGGATTTCCTGATTTTCCCATACCAGAAACGAGTGAATCGTTTTTAAGTCAGGAGGAAATTTTGAAGTTTTTGAATCTATATGCAGATCGGTTCAACATCAGGCGTTTGATTAAAGTAAAAAAAATTGCATTTAAAATTTGCATTTTTTCAAATTTAGAATAATCTTTTGGAGAGTCAGTTTTGAAATGAAATATCTTACAGAAAACATAAAAAAGATAGATTCTAGACTTTCTTCGATTTAAAGAAAAAGGTCTCTTTTTGTCTATTTCTGACATTATTTCTAGAGAATTTGATTTGGCAAATGGAAGAAGGGAGACTGTGATTTTTGAGATTCGGAAATCTGGGCAACTTATATTAAAATTAAAAATTCAAGTTTTTCTCAGTTTTATGTGATTCCTTAGAAGTTTTAATGGTTTAAATTCCTTCTCATTTATTTCTTCAATGCCAATATTTATAATTAAAAAAATTAGCAAATCAACATCAGATAGAATTCTTATAGTGGTTTAAAAAAATATTCAAATCCAATAGTCAATTTTTGCAAATTGTTCACTACGTAAATTGTGGTATTTAATGTAATTCGTGTTCAATTCAAGGAGATTATTGGCTACTTCAGTCCATAATTTCTTTGTATTTTATTTGATATATTTCGACTTTTTTTCATAAAATAATAATATTATCGGAAATCTATACGACAAACCGTTTTCGAAAACAATTGAATTAAACTTCTTAATTCTAAAGAACTCTAGCTCCTGAACTAAGTATTTTTCATTTAGGAAAAGCAAGTCTAATCAACCTGAAATAACCTCTAGAATTTGTCTTCTATTATATAGAAATGGAAGATTTTTCTAATTTATTACATTCTTCAAATTTTTTAGATTTCTTACAATTCTTCATAGTTCTAGATTTTAAAGATTTTACTTTTTTTTATTGATCATACCCCAAAATTTTGGAGATTTCTCACGTTTTGGCTTTTTTAGATTCTCTAAATTTTTTTGATTAGTATTTTCGATTAATCAAAATTCTTAGATTTTCTTTACTTTTTGTAGTCTTCTTATTCTTCAAAATAATTGGAATTTCTTCTTATTCATTCTTCATTTTTTTAGATATGTTCAATGTATATTTGTATTTTTATTTTTGGATTTTTCAGTATATTGAAGTCTAAAAATTGAAGATTTTTTGAGTTTTAGATTTCCTAGAAATACTTTTTATTCTTAAATACTAGTTTTTCCAAATTATTTATGTTATCCAAACTTTCTGAAACGTTTTCTATTCATTAAATTATCTGGAATTAAAGTGTTCTTTGAATTTCAGAAATTCTTAGATTTTTTTGGATTTTTTGCACTCCTTAAAGTTTCCTCATTTATAAATTCTTTGAAATCTCATTTTTAGTTTCCTGGAATATTTGTGTTTGTTCTTGTAATTTTTGAGTTCATCTTTTTAATTTTCTTATTTGTTGAAACTTTTCAAATCTATAGATTTAACATATTTTTTTATTATTTAAATTTTCTCATTTATCAAGTTCTTTTAGATTTTACAAAATATCTTTTCTTTTAGACATTCAAATTTCTGGAAATTGTGTTTTGGGCTGAATTTTTTTGATCTTTTTGAATACATATTTTAAAACACTTAAATTCAAAAATTTTCAAGATTTTTGTTTTCACTTTTTTTTAATCTTCGAAAACTTTAGATATCAAAAATCAAATTTAATTGTTAATTTTTTCTACTAGTTCAACGAAATGGTGAGCGAAATCCGCCCAATGGACGCTAAATGGCAACTAACATCAATCCACAAACCTACCAACCATCAATCTAAAAATCTCTTCGACGCTGTAATGATCTGTACTGGACATTACCATACTCCATTTTCACCTAAAATCCCTGGCGAAGACCATTTTAAAGGTATAATCCAACACAGCTTTGATTATCGATCATCAGACCCATACAAATCAAAACGAGTATTAGTAGTGGGAGCAGGACCATCAGGTCTCGACATAGCATTTCAAATTTCTTCAGTTGCTGACTTTGTAGTAGTCAGTTATCATCCACACAAACAAGAAATCAAAGGTGAATACCCATCAAACGTAACAAAAAAGCCTGAAATCTCTTGTATAAAAAACGAAGAAATTGTTGAATTTGTTGATGGTTCTTGTATTGGCTTCGATGTTATTTTATATTGCACAGGATATAAATATAATTTTCCATTTTTACATCCAAATTGTGGGATTATAATAAAGGATAATCATGTTCAACCACTTTATAAACACATGATTCATATTGAAAACCCAACCATGTGTTTTATTGGAATTCCGTATTATGTTTGTGCGTTTCAAATGTTCGATTTACAAGTAATACTATAAAAATAATAAAATTAATCAATTGATAATAAATCTAATTTTAGGCTCGCTTTTTTTGCAAATATCTAAACAAATCGATGGATTTACCAACAAAAGAATTAATGTACAAAGATACAAAAGCTGACGTTGATAAACGACTATCGAAAGGGTATTCCAGTAAACAAATGCATTTATTAGGACACGATCAAAAGGATTATTTTGATGATTTAGCAAAGATTGCTAAAATAACATCGATTGATCCTGTAATAACGAAAATTTGGAGCGACTCAGACAATGCGTTCTATCAAGATTTGAAAAATTTCCGCAATGTTCATTATAAAATTTTAAATAAGAATGAATTTATAAAATGTGTAATTTAATTTATAAAAAAATTGTTTAATAAATGATAAATATAATAATATCCTTGCTATTAATTCTAAGGTCATTTTATTATATTATCTTTGCTTTTCTTCAAAAGCGACAACTACTACTAACAACAAGAAAAAAACAATTTCATGTAACCTTTAACAATTATCTTATTTTTGTTCTTGATTTTGATAATTTAAGAAATTATTACGGAAGAATCTAGAAATTTCTAAAGAAATTTAAACACAATAAATTTTCTTATTTCATTATTTAAAACATATTTATTGTTAGTTATTTTATCAAAACTGGTTATTTCTAGTTTGGTTTTATTAAATGTGTGAATATTTTGAAAATTAAATGAGATCGCTCTGGAAGGTTATGATAAAATAAATATCTTTTGTGTCAAAAGTTACTACGTATTTTAATTGAGTAATGGAGAATGTTTTGCATCATTTTATTTATACTATTTCCTATAAAAATTTGTGTAAATATGTATTTATTACATATTTATCTAAAGAAAATATAATTTGAATTTATATTGTCATATCTTTACTTAGTTTAATTGATACAGACAAGGGCGAGGTTGTGGTTTTTTAAAGAATGAAATATCTTTTAATGATAAAATTGTTCTAAAATTCTAAAGAGGTCAGTTTTTTTGTAGAAAGATATGGAAAATTTTATAAGAAAATGAAATAAACAAAATAATCAAACCCTGTATTCAGTGTCACCATTAAAGTCGGCTCCATTTGGGAGAATTTTTTAATTTACTTGTTTTATTTGTTATTTTACTTGTTTAGTAAAAGTTTGATATATAGATCAGTTTTTGCTTCAAATCAGATAAAAAAATGACAATGTGATTAAGTGGCGTTCGTTTGTTGGCAAATTTCTTACAAAAAATAACTAAAAAATGGTATTTCTAGACAGAATTTATTTGAAAAAGTTGTTTCTAATGCAATATCGTGTACGTGTGCGAAATTTGTAGAAATTATCGTGAACATTTTTGTCAAATAATTCCTCTCTTTAAATACCAAAGTTTACCAAATTGGTTTATTTTTAAAATATCCATTGTTTACAAGTTACTTCTATAATAAATACCTTTTATTTCACTTTCATTTTTACAAAATTTTAAATTTAATCACGAAAAATTTTGACTTGAGCGGTCAAAATTATAATAAATTTAACGCTCTTACAATAATATTTAAATGCAAGACATTTCCCATAATTAAATTAATGTAAGATTTTAGGGAGACTATTAGAAACGACAGTAACTTAAGTCTAAGTTTTCACCTTTTCTGAATTTTTACCAATCTCTTTCTCAAATATAGTTTAAAAAGTGAAATGTAAATTTGACAGTATTTTTATAATCTTACATGAATTAATAAATGAAAAATGTTATACATCTGAATACTTTCGAAACAACTTTCAAGTTATTATAACTTTGCAGTTTTTTTATGAGATTTAAATTTTCATATGTAATACGATAAGTAGTCAATGCTATATGGATTATTTTTGTGGTGATACTACGAATATTATCGGCGCTAGGACATGAATTTGACGAGTGCTTGCACGAGACGAATCGTATTCGGTGGACTATTTGATGAATCAAATCTCTCGAACCCAAATAAAATAAGTAATGAATCAAGCTATTTATGATTGAGCTATTTTGACAACTATTTGCTAACTGTCGTAAGTATCAGAAAGCGTCCCAAACACATTGCTTTCAATACGTTTACTAACTGTTAAAACTCTCAAAATTTTTGAATTACGACGTTAAGTGAAGTGAGATGATTTGGCATTGACAATAATGGGAATTATTGATGCTGTAAGTGGAATTTCAAGAACAATTTTCATTTGTTAAAAGTATTCACTCTTGCGACTAGTACAATATTTGATGGAATTCCTTTATAACCACAGAATTTCGATTTTTCTTTATTTTTTGAAGAATGTTAAATGACAAAATTACTGAATCTAGAGAAGAATATTTATTATGAAAAAGCTTGGAATGTTAAATATTCCAAAAATAAATTAAGTTATATTAGTTTGGTGAACTCTAAATCTGTAAAAAGAAATAATAAAAAAAAATGCCTAAAATGCTAACTTCTTTAAATTTCACACACATTCATGAAAGTGGATTACAAACAACTTTTTAAATAGAATTTTCGAAAAATCTGCTTAGAAATGTAATTTTCAGCCATTCCCTGCAAAAAATGTTGAACGCCGCTTTATAACGTTTATTGTTCTCATTTTTCATCTAATTTATAACAAAAACTGATCCCTATTTCATAATAAAAAACTTCCCCATTGGGAGTTGACTGGGTGACACTGTATACAGGGGTGTTCCTGCTAACTGGCTACAGTAGCTAACTAATACCCCTATTCTGTAACTCATAGCATTCTGTAATGTTACTGTTAGATTGTTATCTCCATAGAAATAATTGTTGCAAACAATTGTTCCCATAGATATAAAAATATAACAGTAACATTACAGAATGTTAAAATTACAGAATAACCCCATAAGGATTTGATGGTGTTGACAGAAAAACAATTGAGCATCTACAGTTCGAGAAAAACACTTCAACATCTGAGATATTACATTTTGAAAACAGAATTTTTTAAAATATTGTCCATATTAGTTTTCTTAAACAGTATTGTTACTTATGTTACTTGTTTTGTCTATTCGTTATTCATTAAATTTTGTTTTATTATTATTTGACATTTTTATGGTAGATAGGTCGTTAAAGGATATTTTTAATAAAACAATTGAATTTGTTTATAATTGTGTCAGATTTTTTAATGCTATTGATCAGTTTTCATTACTAATCAATTCCTTTCTGTGCTTGTAATTGTTTTGCTTCAGTTTTCTTGAATTTTTGTCTTTGGTGTTGTTCCAACATTTTGATTTGTTTATTTATTTTTTTTTTTTAACATTGTATTATTTGAGAGTAATGATTTTGTCTACCTCTAACTTCAGAGTAACTGCAATATGGCAGTAAGATTTAAGTTGATCAAAAGCATTTTACAAAGCCAGAAAATTCGATTCAAGTGTATTTTGAAGAAATTAATACATGACTACATTCGACAAAATCTAAACAATTCATTTTAGCAACATACACAAATCAACTTTCTTCTTTTCTAAAATTTTAAGTTCTTAAATTTTGGCAGATAGTGCTTGGTGGTACACTTTTACTAACTAGGTCCAGATTAATATTCAAAAAGTAGACAGATATCGTGAACATCAAATTTTCAATGTAGAATGTCTCAAAAACAAATGACTTTAGGGTATTTGAGTTTAAGTACTTTTTTGTTTAATTCAACATCATCGTTCCGATGCGCTAAAAAAATCTGGTCATTCCATTTAAAATAACAAAGTTCTGGTGTTTCTCTCGGACTGCTGATGCGCTAATTGTTTTTCTGTCAACACCGTCAAATTCTTCTTATAAAATCATAAAACTTTTCCATTTAAACCATTACTCTCAAAAGTCAAATAAAAATGTTAGCTATTGTAGGCAATTAGCATGAACACCCTGTATTTTCTATGACAAAGTGAATACAATAAGAAACAGCAAATGACAGAGTCGCAAGTTGAAAAACAGTTGCAATATTATTTTGGAAAAATTAACATCAAAACAATTGATCTTTTTGTTTTAAGAATTTAACTCAGCAATTTGCCTCAAATTCATATACATTATAAATAACTACAGTCAAAGTATGATATGCCCATGTATTTGCTCTATAAAAAAGTGTTCTCTAATTTGACATTTTCCAATTTGACAGAAACGTCAACTTCAAATTTGATAGATTTTTGCTGTGTAACTTTATCCCTTATTTCCTGGCACGCCAATGAAAAGTTTTGCATGTAATTTTCCAGCCAACTTCGACTACAGTTATTTATAATGACCCTGTATTTTTATGTCAAAGAAAAGAAGTTACATTGACAGTTTTTTTTTTTATTACGTGGAAAATCAAAGTTATGCAAGTCTAAGTGGCTCTTTGACGCCTTAAAACTAATATATGTTCAGTAAAAAACGCCGCAAGCGGTAACTTCATTAATTATATTCAGATTTCTACAAATGATACATCAGATGATAAGGCTACTACAAGACTATAAACTGGACTATTCTAATATATTTTTTCCTTTGTTAATCTAATGTCGGTAATTGTCAACTTTGTTTTTTCAAATGGCACTGGATGAATTTTAATTATTTATTCAGAAAAATGTAATTGTTCTATGTATAATCACATAAATTATATTTGATTTGAATTTGAGTAAATTTTTGCAAAAATCAATATTCAAAATTATAGTTTTTAAGATCACCTGTACTCCAAATACCTAGGTATACGCGTAACTAAATTAACGTCATCTTTTTGAATTTTCATGTGTAGAAACTATTGAAGAAAATCTATCCATTTAAATGTATAGCCGGTGATTTTTTTGATCCAAAAATTTTGATATTTATATGAAAAATGGTACTAATTAAGAAAAAGTTATGTTTTCGAATGCAGAAAAAGTCAATAATTAAGTCAAATAATTAAAAAAGTACCATAAAGTGCCATTTGAAAAAACAAAGTTATCTGTCGCCTACAGTAAACTTGTAAGTGAAAAATGTTATAGAAATGTATAAATTAAAAATGACAAGAGCGTGCTGAAAATAACAAAATCAAAGTAGCAAAGTAGCCTCATAGCATGTCAAAACAACCCGGGAGGTCAAAGTAGCCGTTTGTTTGGTAATTAATATTTACTTACCTCCTTCAATGTTTAATTAGTTATTACAGCCTTGATTATCAGTTCAAAGCGTTGGGATAATTTTCAATATTACCCAAGGATCGATTAACATTCCCTTTGTTTGCAACAATGAAAAGAAAGAAAAAATTGTGGCAGAGAATATTGCTCTTTTTTTGAGACTGCAGAGTCCTAACATTAAAGTGAGCATTTTTTGTAATTATTCATTTGCTTCATGCTAGAAATAATAATTTTTTCCATACCCAAATTTGAAAAAAAAGCAATCAAATCGTATGTTATATTTAAAATAAGAATGTTTGCGGTATAACCGGAAGTGCTATAAAATACTTTTGATTTCTGAAAAACATCGCATTCAAGTTTAAAGACAAGCGCACTCATGAAAATAGGCGTTTACTAATGAAAAAGTACATTGAATTAATCAAAAACAATAAAACAAACAATTTACTATGTTTTACGTCGAATTTAAAAACCCAGAAGATAGTCTAATTCTTTTTTATCAGAAATTATTAATAGCGCAGACACAAAATTGCATCATCCATCATAAATCTATTCTTGAAAATCCTCATTTAAAATTTTTGTTCAATAAAACATAAATTTGATTCAATCAACGTCAATATTTTCTATATTTCTCCATTTTTTTGAAATAATCATTGCAATTACATCATTCTCATTCAATCAATTCATATAAACGATTTCATCATCATAATGCCAAACAACAAAAAATTTACCTCATCGTGAGCATTGCAAATATGAAAAGTTCAATAATAAAATAGAATTTTTTCCTTTTTGCATGTATCAAAACACGTTTAAGATAAAGAGAGAAAACATCAGTTTCAATATGTGATAATATACATTTGTCAGATGAACAAATATACATATGTATATAATTTTAGTCGAGCAGAATTACATATAAGTAGCAACTCCTTAGAAATTTTCATCATTTGTCGCCCGACTTTGATTCGCATCAGTTGTGTTCGAATTAAGAAAAAAGTGCGAAAAATGCGTGTTGCTATTGTTGGTGCTGGTGCAGCTGGTTTAGCTTCTGCAAGACATATTTCAGCACAGCCGGGGATGGAATGCGACGTTTTGGAAATGGCAGCTGAATTAGGAGGAACTTGGGTTTATACAGACGATGTTGGGAAAGACAAATATGGATTTCCGGTCTATTCTGCCATGTACAAAGGATTGAGGTAGTTTTTGTTTTTTTTTTTTTAATTGCATAAGTTCCGTAAACATGAGTGATAAATCAGACCAAGTGAAAGCTTATTGACCTCAGATAATTTATTCAACTTGTTCTGATCTTTGCCTTATTTCATCTTATTTTTGGAATTCCACAGACATTGATAAATACTTCGCCAACGTTCTTCATTAATGATAAATCAAATTATGAACTAATGACGTTGAAAATGAAAAAATTAGGAAAATCAATCACGTGTTTATGCAATTAATCAAACCACACTTTAGATTACAGTTCTACATTCATTTATCATTCAAATCAATGTAAAAATATCAGTAATTAAGGGGTTATTAACAATGCTATTTCACACCATCTTAAAACAGTAAATTATATCTTAAAACAATCCACTTACCCATTTCTAATGTTTCTGAAACACTTTTTCACAAAAATTAACACAAACACTGGAAAAATTTCAAAATTTCACGCTTTGTTACGTCACTTATGATTTTTTTGTCAAACTGAACTTTGATATGTCACTACTAGATCGCATAGTATTACAAATAAAAAAATAATTTGCTACAATTTAAGTTTATTTTTATAATTAGAACAATATTTGATTGAAATTTAATTAAATTATTATAATTTTATTTTTTTTCTGTATAGTTTTGAAACATTTTATTCAATTTTTTTACGTAGCGCCATCTATCCGCCAGTCGTATAACCATTCATTTTGCTTTTAGGACTAATTTACCTAAAGAAGTTATGGGATATCCTGACTTCCCCATTCCTGAGCAGAACAAATCTTACTTGAGCCAATCAGAAATTTTAGAATTTTTGAATCTTTATGCCGATCATTTCAAAATCCGTCCTTTGATTAAGTTCAATCGTATGGTCGCTGAAATCCGCCCATTAGGCGACAAGTGGCAAATCACGTCAATTGATAAACCAACCAAGCAAAAAATTGTTGATATTTACGACGCTGTTATGATTTGCAACGGTCATTACAACGACCCTATCTATCCGAAAGTTGAAGGTGAAGAAATATTCAAAGGGACGATAAGCCACAGTCACAATTATCGCTCAGCTGAACCATTCAAAAACCAACGGATTTTAGTAGTAGGTGCTGGACCTTCCGGTTTGGATTTAGCTTTACAAATCTCTGCTGTAGCAGAATATGTGGTCCTTAGCCACCACATGAAAGAAGCAACAAACACCGACTACCCATCCAATGTGATCAAAAAACCCGACATCAAACGCATCATCAACGCCCAAGAAGTAGAATTCACTGACGGTTCTTGTCTTTGTTTTGACGGAATTTTATACTGTACAGGGTATAAATACAACTTCCCGTTTCTTCACGAATCTTGCGGAGTTACTGTCGATGATAATCACATCCAGCCATTGTATAAACACATGATACATATTGATAAACCAACGATGTGTTTTATTGGGATTCCGTTCAATGTTTGCGCTTTCCAAATGTTCGATCTTCAAGCAAGATTCTTTTGTCAATATCTCAATGGTTCGATGTCTTTACCTTCGAAAGAGATGATGAGGAAAGACACAGAAAAGGATATGCAGAATCGATGGGCTAAAGGGTATTCGAAAAGACAAGCGCATATGATGGGGCCTGATCAGCAAAGTTATTATGAGGATTTGGCTGCGGCTGCTAAGACAACTCCAATTGCGCCTGTTATTGTTAAACTGAGGGATGAAAGTGTTAAGAGGTTATATGATGATTTACAGAATTTCAGGGAAGATCGGTATAAGATTGTTAATAAAGATACTTTTGTTAAAGTGCATTAAATGTGGGTTTTAACGAATGGTTTATTTATTATGGGTTATTAGTCATTATATAACCGATAGGTTTTAAAATTTGAAAAAATAATGTTATAATAATGTATTAATTTATGCTGGTGATTGTATTTATGTTATTATATTATCAAATAAATTATATTTATTGAATTAGCAAAATGAAAGACCGTTGGTGTCTAAATTTGGACTACGAACGCTTGGTCGAGGAAGACTTGCATATTTTTTATGTCTTCTTTCACTGAGTTGTCCCAGATCCTAGGGTTTCGATGTTGATTGGAAATTCAAATTCTTTACAAAACTTTTCAAATTTTTTAGTTGAGATTCTTCAAATTTTTTTTTTGTTTGGATTTTGGACTTTTTAGATTTTTTTTCATTTTTTTAAAATTTTCTTTAGATTGTATTTTTCTTTGGATATTTTTAAATTTATTTAAGTTTTATCGGATATTGACTCAAATTTTCCATTAGATTTTATAATTTTTTGAATTTACTTTCAGATTCATTTCAAACTTCTCAATGTTCATTTTTTTGAGTTTTTAGATTTTTTGATTTAGATTCTTGAAATTTTTGTTTTTTTAATTCTAAAAATTTTTTTTTAGATTCTTGAAGTTCTTTTTCAGATTTGGATTTTTCTCTATAACCTTTGAAATCTTTTCAATTCTTTTATAATTTTTTTAGATTCTTCTATGTATTCTTTAAAGGCTTCTTCAAACTGTTCAAATCTTTTCCCATATTTTTTAGATTCTTTAGTTTATATTCTGTGAATTCATTTCTGAATTTTTTTTATTTCTCTTCGAATTTTTCTTTTGAACTTTTTAGATTCACCTTCAATTATTTCCAAATTTTATTCAGATTTTGGAATTTCTTCAAAATTTTCTTCATGTTCTTTATAATTTTTGGATTTATTTTTAGATTCTCCCTCAATTTCTTTCTTGAAATTTTTAGAATTTTAGTGTAGATTCTTTCAATTTATCATTAGATTCTTTTTTAGATCCTACACATTTTTTTCAGATTTTTGGGATTTTTTTCAAATTGTTTGGATTTTTGATTTGATTTTTTCTTAGATTCTTCTTCAGATCCATTAGTTTTTTTAGGCTGCGTTTTCTCAAGTTCTTTACCAAATTAATCCTCAGACTGTTCAAACAAATTTTTAAATTCTTTGGATTTTTCTTTAGATTCTTAAAAATTAAATAATATAAATATAGTCAGATTTATTATTTATAAACCTTGAAAAAGAATCAAATAAAGGTTCGAAACGTCGGCTATATAAAAAAAAGTCTTATTTTTTGTTAATTTTGTCTCAAATTTTCAAAATGGACGTAAAACATAAAAGAAATTCTTCAGATTCGTTGGATCTTTTTTTAAAATCACTTCCAGATTATTCAAATTGTTATTAGATTCTCAAGATTGTTCAATGTTGTCAATCTTCTTTAGCTTTCTGTTCAAATTTTTAAAACTTCTTCTTCTTAGATTATTCTTCAGGATTTTCAAATTCTTTCATTTTTCTGGATCCTTGATGCAAAGACATTTCTTATATTTCTGAATAGAAGTTACTAGATGATTTTTTTTTTAAATCACTATGTGAATCAGACAACACCAAAACATTTCATTTTATCTTTTATTACAATATCTACATACATGTATATTTTTTAAATAAAATTGATTTATATATGTTGAGCGCTACTTTTCTTATTATTTGATGACACATTCAACAAAATTATTTCAAAAGAAACTAATTTCAAGCGCTTACGTCTAAATTTGTAATAAACTCATTATAAAAAATTCACCTAAATCTATATAAAATTTACGTACATGTAACAGATATGTTTGAAGAGATATAACACGTGATTATAGTCTTTTACAAAAAGGAAGAATTCCCTCCGGTCATCAATCAATGATATTATTAATATCACAAGAACTTTCAATTTGAAAAAGAATCAATCAATCAATCAGTCGACAATTTAATTACTTTGTGTACTATTATCAGCAACACAAGTTGGAATAGCATTTGACCATTTCCCATTTTTCAAGCATTTCAACATTGCTGCTCCTTTTAATACCAATCCTTCATCACATGTGAATGTTATATTTTCACCAATTTTGTAATAAAATTTCACTGATGACATTTTACCGCTGATTGTTGTACCAGGATACGAGCAAGCTTGGACACCTATTAAAAAATAAAATAAATAAAAATAGAATTGTATATTTTCGAAAACAATCAATACATTTTGGTAATTTCCCAGACCATCTGGAATTATCCTGGCAGGCTATAATCGGCTGTCCTTCCATCATATAATCTGGATTGCAGTTGAACTGCACTACATCTCCAGCTTTAAAAGGCCCCGTTCCTTGCATATACCCATTTTCAGGATTCCCTGGATTTTCGCACTGAACTTCTAAACAAAAATCATCCATAAAATTGTGTCAAATAAATTAACAATCAAAATTCTACTCTATTTTAGCCTTTGCAAGCCAGACAAACCTTCGCATGTTGGAAACGGTGTAGCCCAATCTCCATTCGGCTGACAGACGGTTTCCGGTGGGCCTCTAAGCCCAAATCCGGGCTCGCAGCTAAACACAGCTCTGCCCCCAACCTCTCTAGAAACGACCAGAACACGAAGGTGAGATGGCAACACACCTCCCACCTCCCCGCACTCGATACCTATACACATGCACAAATAAATAACAAAAAAAAAAAGAACAAGAAAACAAAAACGTGCTTGAGCTGAAGCCTATTGCGATTTTTTAGCCAATTCAGTTTTTCAATTAATTTCGTGCTCAGCTAAAATCGGGATTGAATAATACTCACTTTCACATACGGGAAATGGGGCACTCCAGTTCCCAGATGGAAGACACTTTATATCCGACGCACCGATTAAAGCATTACCATTAATGCAAGAAAATCTCAAATGGGTGTTCATTTTTGTGTTTTGAGTGTTGACAGTAAGACCGCGACGTTGGGGCACAGGCGGACAGTGCACAGCTAAAATGAGAAAAAGAAACTCTGGTGAGTAAATTTACTCTTATTTTTTAGTGAATACGACAAATTTGAATTTCAATTTTTCTACCTTTGACTTCTATTTCAACAGAATGGGTATATCTAGCAGGAGTAACGCAAGTAAAAACTCCAGAGTCGTCTTTAGAAGCATGAAAAATCGAAAGTCGATATTCTAATTGCGAGTCTCGTCCCGGATCTGTAGTCCATCCTTCTGGATACTTTCTATAATCATGACTAACAGTCCATTTCGGATTACCGAATCTTCGTATCCACAGACATTCCATGTGAAGTATAGTACCAGGATAAACAATTAATTTACCATCATTTGATTGAGCTATGGGACCTAATTGATGTCTGAATAAAATCGTTGGTGGTTTCTCCATGGAATAGTCATTTTCTTGGTTAAGACCAAAACAAGCTGGTTTTGTGCCATCCCATTCACCTCCAACACATTTACGAATATTTGATCCACTCATAGCATACTTTCCTATATCTACACATCGACTAACAATGACAGCACCAGCTGGAAATTCAACAACTTCTTCGCGAATTTGTTGGTCGTTGTAAAATGATATAACGTTTGGTTCTTGATTACGGAAAATGCAAGTGTTGTTGTTGTTTATCATCTGATTAGCCAGCAACTCTTCAGCGTCTGAAATGTTTTCATTGAAACTGAAACAAGCAAACAATGGTTTATGGTACCGCAATTGAGGGATCGCCCAATCCAGCTGCCATCCTCGCAAACAATCTTCCATGTTGTTTTTTCACCCATAATTGTTTCAATACAATTGAAAGTCACTTCAGTACCATCCGGAAAATTATTTTCATCATCAACAATCGGTTCGCCATTTTTATAAACAAGAGAACCTTGAACTCTACAAAATTGTTAATATTTTATATTTTTAGTTTTTAAATACTTAGCTGGAGGTCCGCAAGCTTTTGATGGAGATCCATACTGTAAAACTGTTATATCTCCGCCTTTTATAATATCAGCTCCGCCAATATAATGCGGTGAGTCTATATTTTTTGCGTTTAAATCAACACCAGCGTCTAAATTACAAGCTGGAATTTTTGGAAATAATTCACCTAAAATGCATTGGATTGGTTGAGCTGTCGATTTAGTGTAATCGCTATCGCATTGGAAAGTAACACTGGAGCCGTTGGCTATAGTAAGACCGGCACGATATCCATTTAGATATTGCCCGTTGGATATAGGTGGCAGTTGGCATGGGGATGCTGTACATTCGGGAAGACTAGTAACAGTCCATTCGCCATGCCAACATCGTAAATTTCTAGGACCTTGGATGTTATATCCTTCAATACAACTAAATTCAACCACTTGACCATTTGCTATTTCAAAAGTTTCATTTACTGGTTCATCAGGATCGATTGTTAGATTTGTAAGAATGTCGGTTTTAGACAATTTAAATATACCATTTTCGGTGGGTGGAACAAAACAAGGCACTAAAATTTATTTTTTTTCTAAGAAAAAATTAATATGTTAAAAATGCTTACAAATAGAACAAGTGGGTTTCACCGGTCTCCATTTCCCCCTAACACACTTCGCTGTTTTATTTTCTGCCATATTAAGTCCATAGCCTTTGCCACAAGCCATCTTAACAACAGTCCCAGCACTGAAAGAAACATTAGGATCTCGTCCATGTTTAACAATTTCCACATTAACATAAGGTTCGCTTGAAAGTGGCTCGCATGGTCCTCGAACTTTATGTTTAGGTTTTTTCGTGTTAACATCTTCATGTTTTGTTTCTTCTTCTTCGAAATAATACTGATTTTTTTTATTGTTTCGTCGAAGACTTAATTGAGAATTGGAGCTTTTATGTGATGTGCCAAAAGCTCGACTACTGCTGCCACCTTTCAACGCGCGTTTTAATCGATTTAAAGTAAGTTCCGGATTTATGTAATTATGAACGAAACGTTTTTCGCGATTTTCGTAGATAAGTTTATGGTGACGGATAAAAGCACGTTTGTATTTTTCCATAACGAGAGAACGTTTGCGCCGATTCCAACGGATACGAGGATGTTGGCCAAGAACACATCTGGAAATTATTATTCTCAAGGTGGTTGTTAGAATAATGGATGAGTTACTTTGGCAGTTGAGACGGACTCCATCTACCGCCGATGCAAGTTGCCCCTGGAGGACCTTCAGCTAAAACGTAGCCTTTATCACAGTCGTACATTATTTGCTTATTGTTTATCACTTTACGGACGTACGGACGATAGTCATAAAGACCCATATTACCAACCAACAAAATTTTACCATTTGTCACGGAACCAGGATATGGACAATACACTAAAAATTCAAAATAAAACATGTGAAACTCACAGAAAAATCATCAACCTTCTTCGCATTTTGGGATTTCTCCTGTCCAATTACCAAACGAACATTCAACTAAGGGATTTCCTTTAATTTGGAAGCCGTCTTTACATTTAAAACGTGCTTTCATGCTATGTTCCATTTTAGGTGCTATAACCATCCCATTTTTGGGTGGTTTTGGTAAAAATTTGCATCTTGCAGGTTCGCATTTTGGAATATGAGTCCATGTTCCATTATTACAAGAAACTGAAGAAACACTAGCTAAAAATTCGTATTGTTGATCACACAAAACTTCCAATTCTTCTCCATGTTGTACAACTGTAGATGTCGCTGCTGTATCATTTTTCGAAACTAAGATAACTCTTCCTTGACTGACATGAGGAACAACACACGGAGCTGTAAAATAGATCTCACAATTATCAAAGAAAATTTTGGTAATGCGAATGGTCATGATGTAACCAAACAAAATAAGCTGAAAAATTACCTAAAACTTACCCAAACATTTTGGTAAAGGATATCTCCAAGTTCCATCGATTTGACATACAGTTGATGTATTCCCAACAAGTAGCATTCCTTCGTGGCATCGGAATATAATCGAAGCACCTAATCCAGTCCCACCTTCTATATTTTCCAACCAACCGTTCCATAATCGTCCAGGATGTCCACAGTTAATTTCTACTCATGCGCAAAAAAAATTACATAATGATGGATGAATGATGGGTCCATGCTTAATCCATACCTTTGCAAATGGGTTGAGTTCCTGACCATTTTCTATCAGCACCACAACGTCGAGTACTTTCGCCTTGTAAAGTATACCCATATTTGCATTCATAGCGAACTACCGAATTGTAACTACAAGAAGTGTATATTGCTTTGCCATGTCGAGGATTCTCTGGAGGAGCGCACTGAACCGCTGTAACCACATAAGACGAAAACCACAAACAAAATAGAACAAGCAAATAGAAAAAAAACAACTTTAAAATAATACTAAAAAATCAAATTGATAAATAAAAAAAATCACAACAACTTACGAACACAAGTTGGAAGCTCTTTCGGCGTCCAAGTGCCATCGGCTTGACAAAACCTTTCATTTTTCCCAACAAGTTCATACCCTTCAGCACAATGGTAAGTAATCCGACATCCATAAGTATAACATTCGCCAGCATGCCAGCCATGAGGAATATCCGTCGGCGCGCCACAGGAATTTGCTGGGGAAATAACCAGGTTTATTAATAGTAGTGAATTAACGACATAGATGAGAGCTTACGTTCGCAGGAAATGTCAGGACCGTACCAAGAAGCTTGTCCGTCGATTGCTAAACATTTAGCTCGAGGGAAACCGTTGGTCACGTAACCAGTATGGCAATAATATTGGAGAGTTGAATCCAGATCGAAAGTGGTTTGTTCCGGAAGGGCATTGTGGCGAGCGTGATCGATTGTTGGAGGTGAAAGGCAGTAAACTGATAATAGACGAGTTAGATTTGTAAAGAAAAGGCAAAAGTTTTTCGACGAAAAGTTTAAAATAGATTTAATTTGGTATAATAGAAAAGTTGTCCAGCGCATTCACCAATTTCATTAATATTTTTCAAACGTTGAAAGTCTTTTAATATAATAAAGTAATCCAGAAATTTATAACTCAATAGATTACACGTCCGTTTCATCCACCAATTTTAACAGTTGACAATTAATACACTATCTCTGTAATTTACAGAAACTTTGAATTTGCATATGTCTCTAGTAATTTATATACTCTGTTAAAGCACTCTAATTATTCAATCTATTAATTAAATATTGAATTACTCAAAGTTCTATTCAATTTTATTGCTGTGTATTTTTTTAACTATTGTGTCAATTTTTTTAACTTTATTTTTATAATATTCACTCTCAGAAATATGATTTATATCTTTCAAAATCTCCCACATAAAATGCTTTAATAAATATAGTAAATGACTAGTTTTTTAATTTCACATAATTTTCAAACGTTTGTTTTAAATGTCCTCTAATATAATGAAAATCAATCAAAACTTGACAGATTAGTTGCCTGGCGCGTTCACCAATTCCAACAACTGACAATTAGCACATCTATTCCAGTAATTTACAGAGATTTTGCATTTGCATATTATTTGTTTCAATTGTTAAATACGAGGACTGTTGCTAAAGTTTCCGAAATAGAGCACTAGATGTGCTCAAAATGTTATAACTATAATTTTTAATAACTTTAACATTTTTTAGTATATCTAAAAGATCGGAAATCTGCTCATTAACTAGTCTCAGTACGTAAGATGATTAACACGGATTGCATTGAAACTTACCATAAAGTTAAAGCAATTATAGGCTTTAACATGAAACACAATTAGCTCTGAAAATATTTTTTGAAAGCACAGAACATCCATACATTTATATGAATCATTGTTTATGTTCCCCCAATTTTTCAGAAAATGAGTTCCTTGTATTTACTTACATAAAAAAAAATTCGGGGACACTAAGTTTAACGCCTGAAGTAACTGTCAAAGCTTTTAAAATGTATGTCCTCTGTATCAACAAAAAGGTACTCTAAGAAAAAGTTAATAGATTTATACCCTCTAATTTATGTCTTATCCAACTTTTCCCGGAAACTTTTCTAGCAGCCCTCGTGTTTTGTTTAACAATTTATGTTTATTCATATTGGAATTTGAAAAATTGTATTACAAATTTTTTTCGGATTTAAATACTTATATACTTATCCTTTTAATCTGCACTCTTAGAATCTATTAATACAAGGATAATGAATATTTTTCAATAAACTAGTACCTTCAATTTTTATACTAAACTGTTTTTCAGTTTTCAATAAAAGCATTTCCACACAAAAAGCTATCAATAAATGTTTGTCCGGCGCATCCGCCAATTTTAATCCCAATTTTTGAAAATAAATTAAATGTTATTTATCTAATAATTATCCACTTTCAATATTTTAGATTTTTACGAATATTTTCAGAATAATCAATTTCCCAGAGCATTATTTTTGATTCGAACGTTTCCAATATTATTAAAATTATTATACAGATTGAGTCATTACTAATGGTACATAGCTTAACAAGTGACAGCTAACCTTGAAAGAATACGATTTAACACAACATGTTTTATCCGCAAGTTGCTTCTCTCGGATAAAGGCGTTAGAGATAGGAGCAGGGCGTTGAAGTTGATTTTTTTATGCCAGTTTTCGACTACATCTCAAAAAATAGTAAGTAAATCAAGTGAAAAATTGGCACATATAGGTTTTATGACGATTATTGCACTAATTTTAAATTATGAAATAGGGGGTACTAGTTACGCTAATTTTTATAGGTACCGTAGCACTTTAATTATTAAAATTTGACACTAATAATGGAAACGAAGTAAAATCAAAAATGCCAAACTTATCTAAAGTCAAAAAACTTGACCATTGTAAAAATAAATCACATTCACCCAAAAATCCACATTTCTAATGAAAGTGATTCTTTATGATAGTAGACTCAGAAATAAAATATCACTAAAATTAACAAAACTTATTTGATAAATATTCAGCTTTGTTACAATTTTGTCCATTTTAAGCCATTTTAATTTTGATCGTTTTTGAGTATCAGTACCAAGAAATCTACAACTGGGAAAACTAGCGTCATTAATTTCAGACGTTACGTATCTGTAGATCCAATGGCATTTTTTCAAAAACGATGTAGTTTTTTGAAATTTGACAAATACATTTTTTCATTTAAAGTTGGGTAGACATATTTTTATAATTCTGACAAAATAATGAGATAATCTAAGAACAAAAAAACTGAGCAAGTGTAACAAGCTGCCTCTATCCTCTGTAAAAAAATGTGAGTGTGATTTTTTTAAATTTTTTTCGTGAGAAAAAATATCAGCAAAAATAAAAAAAAGATGTTTAATTTTAAGACCCTGTAGATTGGTAAGGATCCACATTTTATGAAGCATATTAAGATCAATAACATTTTTTTGATCTGGGTTATTATCCCTTAGATTAAATACCATTATCAATGACTCTCCCATTATTTTTGAAGTGATAAAATGTCTAATATTGATTTGTTTTTGATTTAATTCAACTCAGTCAAAACTTTGAAACTTAACAGATTACTCTCCCGGCGCATCCACCAATTCTAACAATTAACAATTAGTACATCTGTTCTCGCAATATTCAGAAATTCCAGATTTGCATACCACTTGATATAATTCTTCCGTAGTCAGCTAAAAAATACTGAAACTTAGATAATTTTATAATTTACATCTTCTTATTAAATCCTCCATATTTCCATGAAATTTCGACTAATTCACTTATCTCTGTAATTTGTACGTTTTATAAATTTTAGTCTAATGACTTATTTGTTAGAGTGTTGAATTACAACAAGTTTAATTTAACCAGAAACAGTTTTCCAAAAAATTGTTGTTTAATATTAATTTATCTATAAATAGTTGATATTATTTATTGTTTACAATTTTCAATATGGTCGGTTGCAAATAAAATCCATTAATTTATATTTATCCGGCGCATCCGCTAATTTCAATAACAAAAATTATAGTTTAATTTTTATCGATTTTCTATTATTGTAGATTTTACACTTTATTTTCCAATAGTAATTTTCCCTAGCGCATCCGTTATTTCTAGATTGAAAAAATCTAATTTCCATACATAACATCAAAATCCTTTCACAAATAAACTTCAACTTCCCATTTTTCAAGTCTCTTAAACTCCAAATACCAAGAAATAAAAAAAATATTTCAGATTCAAACCCGACATATTTCTAAGTTTCTTGAAAGAACTCGAAGCAATAAAACGAATATTTCATATAACTTAGGAGTTTGGAAATAAAGCTAGATTTTTATTCCCGAAAACATAAATCATAAAAATTATATTTGTTATATTAGGGTTATTATTTTTTAAAACTTACTATTTTGTTTGCAAACAGGCGGTGCTCCTGCCCATTTGCCATCCGCTTGACACGTTCGACTCTGTAATCCAACAACATGATAGCCATGTTGGCACGAATACGTCGCTTTTGCTCCAAACACCCTTTCCGTGTATGTCACACTACCGAAAGGGATTTGTTCAGGTTCCGGACATTCTCTATCTAAAAAAAACCAAAATCATTTCTTCCACGTTTTTTTCTTTTTTTATAATCTACCTGGCTTAATGCACGACATCCCACAAGCTCCATCACAAAGGCACTTCTTTTTCTTGCTTTTGCAATCTTCATCCGATGAACATTTACGTAGACATCGATGACCCTAGAAATAAATGTTTAAAAACAACTCTAAATTGAGATTTAAACTACAAGTTGAGTTGCTTGTGCGTCATCACGGGGGCATAAAGTAGATGGGGAATTTCTTGGATTTTTGTAAATCTTTCCATCATCTTCAATTTCTGACGATTCATCGTCGTCCCATTCATCATCGTCGTCATCAGAGGTTGGGGTGGTAGACAAAGTGACTGAACGCTCTAACCGCATTGACAGCACTGTAACAAAATGGAATCGAATTGGCAATCAGAGACAGATTAAATTTTTTCAATGCTGGATTTTTTTTATATTGTGAATTTAGAACATTCCTATTATATTATCGATCGGAGAAGTACCGATAAAATGGATATTAGTGTAGCAAATGCGAAAATCAGCGCTATCGCATGTTTATGAAACGATTTAGGTGATATGTGAAAATGTGAGATATTTATGGATGTGACCTGAAAAAGCGAGAAGTTGAGAATCCTTATCTAGTAAAGCACATTTCCAAGGAGATTTTCTTCGCTGGGAAAAGATGCTTCATTATTTTTTTCTTAAGCAAACGTCATATCACTCTTTTTTTAATGCGGCTGTGCTTGCATTTGCTGCATTCACTGAGCATAAAAAGGATTAAGTGAACTAAAGTCATAAACATGAACACAGATGCTCACTTTACTATTAAATAAGATCATAATTTTCGCTCGTAATAGAGCTGTACACCACAAAAACGTGTTGCATTTTAATGAGACGCGAATTACCATTTGGAATATAATTAAAAAAATCGTAATAAAACGTAATCTTTCCATTTTTTCGCTTAAATCGTCGTCGTTTTTTCTTTTAATTTTCGTCGCTTGATTGATGATATCCATTAAAAGGATTTTGTCAAACATTTTTACACTGCCAAGATTGAAGATTACTCTAATAATAAATGGACTATCGGAGCGAATAGAAGATAATAGAGACCGTTTCATCAATGATTTTTTTCAGCTGTTTTAAATATTTCCAGAAATAATTTAAGAACAATCCAACGATGTTTTTCTTCCATTACTGTCGGTTTATTTAAGAAAATCTATAATGTTTTGAATAAAATTTCAAAGTTGAATTTAGTGAAACCACAGAAGACTAATATTGTAAATTGCTTTCTGACACAGAATTGGAATTACAGCGGCTTTAGCTTAAAGTTCCAATCAGCGCATCAGTTGCATTTTTTTTTTCTAATTTAAGTAATAAATCATTCACTTCCAATTCCTTTCTTCGTGGAAATTTCTCACTCAACAATAAGAGCTTTTTAATTTCGTTAAAATGCGAATACTTTGAAATAAATGAAAAATTCAGGTGAATTGATGTTTATTTCATCCCCTGTTGCATTTCAAGTCAGAGCGTTTTATCCATTTCAAATTTAAATTTTCACGAAACGATGAAAATTCCGATGTTTTTTTCGCTCCTATCCTCATTTCTCCAATACTGAACTTTAGTATACAATTATAAAAAATTGTAATCGGATTTATAAATAGCTTCTGTTCAAAAAAATTAAGAAGTGTTTTATAAAAGTATTCATATTTGGACAAGAAATAAAATTTTAAGTTTTTTGCTATTTCGCTTTGAGTTTGTTGGAACAGAAATCCGCGCAATCCTTTTATGTGTCATTCTCCCTCACCTGCTCTTGAAAATTCCAAGTAATCATTGGTATGTAAGCGCATCCTGCGAGTAAAACTTTTGAAAAGACTTGGGGGAATAATACAAAGCGCTGAAATAGCTCGAAACGTAGTAAATGCAAATGAGTCTCGAAAGTTCTCTGTAACTATATTTCTCAAAGATCCAATGATTTATTCCCAATAATAAACAAAATTATCTAGAGAAATGCAGCATTAGCGTTTTTTTTCCAAATAGAAAACCATCTCATCCGCTTCAAGTCCTAACTTTTTCGGACGTGACGATTCATCCCTTTATTCTTGAATCTTGTTTGGAAAAGGTTCGGTTTCGGGCGATTGCAATAAATAACTTTATCTCCTCGCTTGCAATTCAACCCAATGCCGGAGGCACTGGCGATAACATATGTTATCTTAATTACTCAAAAAAGTTGTGAATCAACTCAATCCTTTGAAGATATTTGATAGTGCATCCATCCGCTAAATCGAAACTTTGATTAGACAAAATCAAGTCGATTTGGAATTAATCAAACTTTTCATGCAAACTTTTTTGTGTAAATTAGTCGTGAAAGCTTGCGCTATTATATCCAGCGGTTTTACGCTCATCCTGGATCGGCTGAAAATGGCAGTGCTTTTACAGTTATTATGTAGCTAATTTAGCAAGGGATATACCGCCACTTCATAAATAAAGTCTGTTGTATAATGCAGCAATTAAGCGAGAAATGCAATTAGTAGCTTAATGTGATTTTACAAGGCGCGAGTTTTACTTTTACCCGACCATATGAACTTTGTAAAAGGAGGGTGTCTAGGCTATTTATAATTTTACGTCTGAGACTGAGATATAATTGACGCTCTTTAAAGACGAAGCTCTTTGTTTTCAGCCTGAATTATTCATATAAAGCAGTTGTTAATATGAATATTTTTTTTAGTTCATAAAAATCTATTATAGCGTCGTGTTTTCCGTTTTGAATAATTCATTTAAAAGTCCTGCAACTGTCAATATTTAGACGATATAATCCATGAGGGTTAAAGAGCAAAGTTGAAACAAAATTCCCAAAAAATTTACTTCATAATACTAATTTATTCTCTCAAATGTGTCCTTAATCTCCCCATTTTCCAACTAAGTCAAAGACATTATGTATTTTGAACCAAATTTACCTCATCTAGACGTAATTCGATTCAGGCGAATAATTCTTGATGACGTTAATTCAAACATTTGTTGAATTTCAAAGATGAAAGCAGATTTATTGTTTGGAAGATTTATTTACTCTGGATCTATTTTTAAACAAAGGAATTAATTGAAGCGTAAAACCGTTTTTTTGTAAAATTGTGAATAAATTATTTGTTATTTGTTGTAAGAAACTCTACTCAAAGATTTATATCGAAAATTGTTTGAAAAGAACGAATTTAATTACGCCCCATTTATCTTTGTTTCGAATTACAATCTACTCTAAGTCGAAGTTTTCTCGAAATTTTTCAACAATGACTTTAGCAGTGCAAAGCTAATAAATCACAAGACAAAAAGAATAATTCTTACCTTGGCTGGTGATGATGCCAAAAAGTAAAAAACAGCACAGTTTTGACATTGTTATTTATTCTTTTCAGTTTTTCACACAAAAATATAACAATATTTTTTACATAATTTTAAATTTTGTTCTCTTTTTATCAAATAGAATTATTGGTATCACATTCTATGCAGTTTTTAATTTTTTTATACAAAATTTCTGAAGCGGTTGGGAAATTAGACCGCACGATAGTTTAAACTCGACGAGAGGAAATTATGGTGGAAAGCACACTTCCGTTTCCAGCGACGACTGTACAGCATCTGATCATTCTGATCTCGCATGACACTGCCGACGCTTGGAAGGGTGAAACCGACGCTTGGAAAATAAGGGCAAGAGCGGCAAATACAAATTCTATAACACAAAAAATAAAAATGCAAAAATATCAGAAACACAAATTTACACATCTTTTTATAAAAATACAAAGGAGTTCAATTTTATTTCAGTAAATCAAGATAAATTTTAAAACAATTTCAAAGTATTGTTGGTTGCATAAACATTCTAAATGTTTTGGCAATGACGTTTGTCAAACTTGTAATTAAGGTTAGAAAACGTGTTTGAATTGTCAAAAATGACTAAAAAGCAGCCTCTTTCTGAAAGCGAAGACGAAAATGATAGTGATTATGGGGAGGATATGCTCCAAATGGTTGAAGAAGACGATTTGGAATTTATCAAAAACGCTATCACTTCAAAATCCTATAATATTTTCAACAAAGTTAAAGTTTCATCCCAAAGTGGGGCTGCTCCTAAAGCAAAGAAGCGAAAATTAGATGAAGAATCTGATTTGGAAAAAGATTACGAAGAACAAACTGTTGAAGATTTCCCAATGAAAAACTTATTACCCATTAAAACAAAAGATGGAATTGTGCCCCAACAAATTGTGGATGATACAGGTAATTATTTTATGGATTTTCCGACTTTATACTGTTTAAATTTTTCAGTTATCGAAGATAAAGAAGACGAAGCGTTTGAAGAATCCGAAGATAACTTCGAATTCATTGACGATAAAATCGACACTTCTAAACCAATCTCAGCTGCACAGTTATTAATCGAACGCAATAAAATTTTAAAAGACAGAAAAATCCAAATTGGGACTTTGAGTGCAAGCATTTTGGAAAATCCTGAAGAAAAAGTGACAAATTTAAAATTATTATTGAATTTTATGGATGAAGAAACACCAGAAGTTTATTTCACAGTTCGAAAATTAGCTACAGTTTCGCTTTTAGAAATATTCAAAGATGTGCTTCCATCTTACGAAATTAAAAAAATTGCCAATCAAGAAGGAGTTAAACTGAAGAAAGATACTCTGAAGTTGCAAAAATTTGAAGAAAGTTTGGTTTTATATTACAAGAAATTTTTGCAAAAATTGGAGAAAAACTGCAGCGTTTTGGTGCGGAAAAAAGGGGATAATAGGAAGATTAAAAACGTGAGAAATTTGATATAAAAATTATCATTGTTGAATGATTGGTTGTAGGAGCAAATTCAGCTTGGGGAATTGGCTGTGCAGTCTCTGTGTGATTTATTAGTCACCCATCCGTATTTTAATTACGCCCAAAATATAGCCCAAGTCGTTGTCCCATTTCTAAATAATCCCCGAATTAGCATTAGAGAAATAGCCAAAAACGCAATCAAAAGAATTTTTAAAGAAGATAAAAAAGAAGAGATTACATTAAAGGTATGAAGAAACGTTTTGAAAACTGCAGACATTTCTTTTTTTTAGATTCTGAGGATAACCAACAATTATTTGAAAAATCACGCACATAATGTCCATTCTGATATGCTGGAGACTTTTCTTGTTTTGAATTTAAGAGACGTTAATTTGGACATGGAAAAAGAGCAAGATATTAAACAGAAAAAAATAATGGCAAAAAAGCAGAAAGTATTACAAATGTCTAAAAAAGAGAAAAAAGTATGAAACATTTTGTGTTAATTAAATATAAATTGATAATTTTCAGAGGAAAAAGAAGCTCCAATTGTTAGAAAAAGAATTGTTGGAGACAAAAGCAGAAGAGAATCGGCATACAAAACAACAGAATTTAACAGAAATAACAAAAATAGTTTTTGGAGTGTATTTTAGGATTTTGAAAAGTTCAACAAATACTAAAGTTTTAGGAGTTTGTTTGGAAGGATTAGCAAAGTAAAAAAAATAATATGAAAAGTATAAATGTCAAATATTTCTTTCTAGATTTGCGCATTGCATAAACATTGATTTTTATTTAGATCTCGTGAACATCCTCGACAGATTGTTGAAAGAAGATTGGATTGGGTACAAAGAGCAACTCCATTGCATCCAGACAGTTTTCGCGATTTTAAGTGGCCAGGGCGAAGCCTTAAACGTGGATCCGACTCGTTTTTATACAAATTTATATAAAGGAATGCTAACAACAACCGCGGCTAAAAATTATACCAATTTTCCGATTCTTTTAAAAACGTTAAATGATGCTTTGATTAAACGGCGGAAAAAAATTACGAGTAAAAGAACGTTAAGTTTTGTCAAACGTTTGACTACCTTGAGTTTACAGTTGTTGCATAATGGAACTTTGGGCAGTTTGAGTCTGATTAAAAATATAATGCAGATGAATCGATCTATTGATGTGCTGTTAGATTTGGACACGACTTTTGGCGATGGTAAATATCAAGCGGATTTGGATGATCCTGAATATACAAACGCTGCTAGTACTGCTTTGTTTGAATTAATTTATTTAGTGAAACATTATCATCCGATTGTTGGGAAATATGCAAAAAATGTGGCTTTTGGAGTGCCTACTACAGGCGAAGGAAGTCTGGATTCTGAATATGCAAAATGGTAATTATTGGTTAAATCATTTCTTTGTGGACTCTGAATTTCGATAGTGTGAGTCTAGCTATCAAATTTGACAGATCTCTAATGTACATTTTGTTTGGACATTTGTCAAATGACAATGAAATGATTTTTTTCTGACAATTAAATTGATTTAAGAACTTTTCTTCTGTTAATAGCACTCCAGAGCAGTTGTATAAAGACTTTGACATGCTAGAAATGGCATTCAACCCAGCTGTGCCCATTCCGAAGAAAACCACCAATGCGAAATCAAAACAGCGTTATTTATTTGCAGACAGTTCGTTTGAAAATGAATGTAAAACAGTTGTGAGGGATCATTTGAAAACAAAAGGATTTTTATTAAATTAATAAAAACTGTTTTTATAAATTAAAGGGCGTTGTTTTTGTGGATTTCCCCAATAGATGTCGCTAATTTTTGACATTTCAATAACAAAATATGACAGAAAAAACGTGAAACGTCAGTGTCATTCCTATTAGAATTTCTGTCAATAATAAATTAAAAATTGATCATGTAATAATTAATAATTTTTACTTTGTCATTTATTATTTTATCATATTAAGTAGTATTTTTTTCGTGGGGACTTGTGTGTGGCTGTGCTGTGTCTCGAATTAACAAAGGTGAGTTTTTGAATGAATGTCAGCAATATTTGTGTTAAGATGACAGGTGATTTAGGAAAAAACACAATTTTTCGAATCAACTTTGTATTTTTAATGTAAAATAACAAAGGAAATATTCGAATCCTAACCTAGTTTTATCTGAATGATCAGCAAATTTTCCTTCTAAGTGAGGCGCGATTTCACACAGATTCAGGAAGTAGGTACCAAGTTTATGTAATTCGTATTTGTTTTCCGACTGTTAGTTGACTATCATAAGATTTCAAAAACTCAAAACACTTATTTTTTTCATTACAGTTAGGATGTACAGATACAGCTGCAGCCACTTATCTACTGCCACCAGCATTCCAATTGCCAATTTATTAAATTCAAGAGAGGTATGTAATCAACAAAATGAAATTTCACTTTTTATCACATTTTTTACAGAGACCTGTATGTGCTGATTGCGGATTTCCTGGACCAAATTTATGGATTTGTTTATTCAAAAACTGTTTCCAAATCGGCTGTGGCGAAAAACCGAACGATCACAGTGCTGAACATAACTCAGTATGTATAAAGTTCAAATAAGAACACGACCTTGACTCATATCAATAAGATTAATGATTGATAATAAAGATAAGCGCCCAAAAACCATGCCAACATTCATTTAAAATAAAATTGTCACTTTTTCCTTTGTGTACATAGAATGGATTCCTAAATTTAAAGTAAAAAAGGTAATAAATTGGGTTTTTAGAGAAAAAACAAGGTATTAATGACCTACGATCTATTGACATTGCAATATTTATAAATTTACGTAATCTATTGACTGTTGTTATGTCAAATAGTTTTTCATTTTTATTGAATCAACTCTGACGTTTTTAAACAAATTAAAATTGCAAACTACAAAATTTACAACAAGAATGACGCAAAACAATAAGTTTTTGCTTCGTTTATAGAATTTATAATCAAAAGTAAGTGAAAAGAAAGTTGAATATTGTTTCAATAATTATATTACAATTTCAATTAAAAGAACAAACGCAAATTCCAAACAATGTTTCGAAAAGAAATTAATTATAATCAAAATTAATAGGAATTTGGGTGTGTTCAACTTTCTCAGAAAGCATTTCCGTTTGCATTAATTGATTTATCTAAAATAAAGTCTTTTAAAAAATCTCTTTTCGATTTCATTCACGCCCGCTCAAAGTGGGTCAAGAACTTGTCACAGAAAAAGTAACCGTGACTTCCACATTTCAGAAAAACCCCACACATTGCATTCATATGAATCTGAATACAAAACGGATATGGTGTCACGAATGTAAACAAGAAGTCTTTATGGATCAACAATCTTTACCATCAGCATCGTATGATAGTGATCAAGAAATGGAAGGTTGTACTTATAAATCCCGTGATTCTGGTCATGGAAGTTATAGTACACTTCGTACCAATACCCCCGAACGTAATAATGTTTTAGTTTTTGATAAAACTGTTGGTCTTAATGTTGGAATGAGTGGTGATGCATCAGAAAACAGCGATATCGAAGAAAATAATATCGATTTTAATATCGATCGACCAGTAGGATTAGTCGGTTTACAAAATATAGGAAATACTTGTTACATGAATGCAGCATTACAAGCATTAAGTAATGCTGTTCCTTTGACTCGATTTTTTCTTGAATGTGCAACAACAGTGCAGATTTTATCCGAAGGAAAAAAACCGGGATTGAGTCGAACTTATCAGACGTTAATTCGTGATATGTGGGAGAAGAATGGAGGATATGTAACACCATCTGGGATTTTGTATGGTATTAGAAGTGTGCATCCGATGTTTCGAGGATATTATCAACATGACACTCAGGAATTTCTTCGGAATTTTATGGATCAACTTCATGAAGAATTAAAACAAATCGCACCTCCTGAAATTTCATCAACGAATGATTCGGATACGTTTAGCTTAGCAATGGACGAACCTGCGTTATCGAGTTATGATTCAAGCGAAGGCGAATACGAGACTTGTGATTCGGGAGTTAGTGAACGATCGAGTCTTAGCGATGATACTGAAAGACCATCGAGTAGTTCAAAACGACGATTAAGTCGATCCTCAAGTCCTGGACGAAGAATGCGAACACGAGTACAAAGTAATAGTGTCGTCATTGATTCACAACCGAGTACAAGTTCATCAAGTACAAATAAAAAACAACAGAAATATAGGTCAATTATTTCGGATATATTTGATGGGAAATTATTATCGTCAGTACAATGTTTGACTTGCGATCGAGTTTCTAGTCGAGTTGAGACATTCCAAGATTTGTCTTTGCCAATACCATCAAGAGATCATTTAGTTGTTTTACATGGAAGAAATGCAGGACCGGGAGCTACATGTTCTGAAGCTGTTATCCCAATGAATGAAGGATGGATTTCTTGGATTTTAGCTTGGCTCAAATCATGGTTCTACGGACCTGTTGTAACACTCCACGATTGTTTAGCAGCGTTCTTCAGTACGGACGAATTAAAAGGAGATAATATGTACAGTTGTGAAAAATGCAACAAATTAAGAAATGGCATCAAATTTAGCAAAGTAATCAAATGATAATAATCTAATAATAAAATGAAATGTTTTTTTTTTAGGTTTTACAACTCCCTGAAGTTCTTTGTATTCATTTGAAACGATTCCGACATGAATTAATGTTTAGTAGTAAAATTTCATCAGCTGTTAGTTTTCCATTGAAAGGATTAGATATGAGACCATATTTACACAGTGATTGTGTATCAAAAGTTACAACTTATGACTTATTTTCGGTTATTTGTCATTATGGAACAGCAGGAGGTGGGCATTATATTTGTTATGCCTTAAATGGTGGACAATGGTATGAATTTGACGATCAGTATGTTACTCGAGTACCACCAGAAAAAGTTCAATCGTGTGAAGCTTATGTTCTATTTTATCGAAAAGTAACAAACGCAGCGGATGAAATCCGAAGCAAAGCTATCAAATTGTCCAAGATACGTTCTAGTGATGCGTTTGAAGTTGCTTATGTTTCCAAACAATGGATCAGCAGGTATGTTATATTTTTTCTTCCAATTTAAAAATTGCAATAATTTTTTTAAGGTTTAATACTTGCGCAGAGCCTGGCGCGATCGACAATTCGGACTTTTTATGTCAACACGGCTCTGTACATCCAGACCGTGAGTTGGTATTAAAGCATTTAGCAGTTGCGGTACCACTAGCAGTCTATGATTATCTCCATAAGAAATTTGGAGGGTGTCCTCCAGTAACTAGTATCAACATCTGTCCGGCATGTCTTGCCTTCAATAAACGTTTATTATTGGAAATGGAAACGTTTCTTCAATTAACGCGCGAAAGTCAATCGCAAGAATTACCAGCGACTCATTTATTATCAACTTCCTGGTATTCACTTTGGCATAAATTTGTACAGAAAAAGACATTAGATCCTCCGGGTCCGATTGATAACTCCAAAATAAATTTAAATCAAATTGATATGAATGAATGTGTTGAAGTAAGTGAAGGAATATGGAATTTCTTTTTTAATATTTATGGAGGAGGCCCCGAATTAAGAATAAGACCAAAAAGTTTACAAAGAACTGAAAGTGAATCAAGTGATGGTGAAACAGCAAATAATTTTGTAATACCACAATTAAAGAAGCAAGAAAAAAGCGATACGATTGATAAAAGTGTATACTGTGCGGGAGAACCGATGGAAGTGGAAGAGAATGAAGATGAAAGTGAGTGTAATGGATATAATGTTGAAGAAGGAATTGGTGAAGAGAGCCCAGATGGTATTAGTGGTAATTTACCGAATGGTATTTGCGCTGTAAGTCATTCGAAATTGGTCAATACTACATTTGATAACGATATTAGCGAAGATGAGGTTTGTAATGTAGAAATAAAAAATAGTAAAAGGCATAGGAGACGAAGGAAAGCCTTGTCTAGCGTTAATTAATTTCTTTCTCTTTTTTGTATATAAAGATTTGTATGTTGTTGAAGCAATAAATGTTGGGTATTTTTTATTGACGTTATTGTTGATTAGTGGAATGGGGTTGGGTGGCAATAAATGCAGAGGATGGTGGAAATGCTTTATAGTTATTTGTAATTTCTATTTTATTGTAATATCAAACTGGAAAGAATCTAAATATAACATAAATTATTCATTTGACTATAAATCTATCAACCATCTTTTAATCCTTCGATTTTTTAATATCTGTCATCCCAACAATTTTTCAATTTTTTTTTTTAATTCCCATTCTTGCATTTATCAAAGATGCTTTAAGAACTTATGTGATAAGTTGCTAATTTAATTTATTTAACTTGAAGGTTTGCTATGGGCTATGAAAAATTAATTACTCTAAAAATATTCGCAATATTAAGCCAAACTGAAAAAAAAACGAAATGTAAATATTTTATAAGGAAGACTAAGTGGGGCAAATATTTTTCCATGCCAAAAACCGTATCAATACAATTAAGAAAAGAAAAATATTTTATTGTACATAATGTAATTATTTGGATTTTAGTCTTATTATGTTATTAGTAAAATCACAATTGCTTCAGTTCTTTGTTTTGATTTGAACACGAAGTGTCAAACCAATTATTTCAATTATTATTGTTATGGAATAAAAAGTATGTTTTTAATTAATGTGTTTTACTGTTACCCACCTTTCAAAACCTTTTCGAATGCATTTCTAATGCATGTCATTAAATAATTAACCCATTTCCGTAACATTTAGATTTTTTTTTTATTTCATTATTCTAATTAAAGACGCACATCATGTAAATAAACAGACCTAAAGAGCGTATAATTTTTCTAAAATTTAATTAAACATAAATTAATTTTTCGCACCAATAATTTCAAATTTAGTAACCAAAAATAAATATTTTCAAATTTTAGATAATTCTTTTCATCAAGTTCCGCCCTATTTATAATAAATTCATTTAGCTTGAATAAATTTTCCATTGCTTACTGAATTTTCTTTGTTCTTATGAGAATCATTATTTTAAAACAATGACAAAAAATTCCTGTTACTTTTGGGATTCTAGGTCGCAAAACTTTTGACACAATTACCATTAAATTGTCGCTAAATTTTCAAAAGAAAAAAGTATCTACTTTGATATTAATTACTATCGCAATTTAGACTTCACATGTTGCGAAATTTCTAATTATTTGAAGCACAGTGCGTTTCTGCTTCTTAAAAATAATTTCTAGCTTTGTTTTTACGCAATCAATCCAACTTTCTATGCCAATGTTTTGGAAGTTGAGTATCAAAGTGCGTGTTGAAACGTTATAGTCATCGCTCGAATGTATTTTTGCAGAATCTCATTATAAATTTCTTCCACCCGTTAAGTAGGTTAGGAGAAAGTTAACTTTTTACAGCAAACTGTGCAATGGATTTAGTATATCATTGGCAGCTGTAGTGTGCAGTGTGTTTAATTTAACAATCAATAAGGTAAGTTAAAAAACAAATTCGAGCGAGCGGTGATTTGAATGTGCGGTCACGACACAAACTAATCCTCGAAATAATGACAAATAAATTATTCCTTTAATTATTTCCATTATAATAAAATAATAACTCGTTGTACCATTAAAAAAATAATCAAACATTATATATTCCGGTCTTGCTTTTTGATAATTTCTATTGAAACCATTAATATTTCCGCACGATGTCAAGTAAGTTGCTTTTTTATTACAACATTGATAACATTATCAACCAAATTTCAAAGATTCACAAGTGGGTCAGCCACTTGTAAACGAAGAAAGCGTTTTACTTTCTTTATTTCCGCGTCACTTTCACGAAACCTTAACATTGAAATACACAATAGAATTAATAAAAATTTATTTTTCTCTTCAAATAAAGCAATGGGTTTAGGAGGACAAGATTCTTCGGTTCAAGACTATGTCTGCCAATTACCACAAGCGGAAAGAACGAAAGCTTTACAAGAATTGCGCGAAGATGATAATATTAGAGAACAATCATTGGAGCAGATGCGCGAATGGATTAACAAACATCCCAATATCAAAAAATGCAGAACAGGTAAAAATTTTTTATAAGTTTTTTTTTTATTCATAAGAAAAAAAATTAGATGCTCCATTCTTGCTGCGTTTTCTTCGAACTCGCAAGTTTAGCGTTCCTCTAGCTTGTGAAATGCTCGAACGCTATTTAACAATTCGTCAACTTTATCCACATTGGTTCAAGAATTTGGATTGTGAAGATCCAGATCTTGCCGAAATTATCAACGCTGGATACTTAGTACCATTATTAGAGCGCGATCAAGGAAGATTAGTGTTATTTAGTTGTGCTGGAAAATTTGACCCTCATAAATTTACTTCTGCTCATATGGTTAAAGTACATAGTTTAGTCACGGAAGCTTTGATGGACGACGAAATTAATCAGATTAATGGCTACACTTATATCAATGACGAAAGCGGCTTCCAAATGGCGCACATCTCTTTATGGTCTTTAACCGACGTCAGAAATATCCTAAGATGCATACAAGTAAAAACTCTTTACATATAAGAATATATTTAATTAATTTTTTTTAATTCAGAATACGACCCCAATGCGACATAAGGCCAACCACTTTTTGAACATTTCCTCAAGTGCGATTAAATTAATTGAATTTGCAATTTCTCTTTTAAACGAAAAACTCAAAAACCGAATTTTCGTAAGTTTATTTTTGAAAAAAATGTCAAATTTTATTTGTTTGTTGTTTAGATTTACAAAAACATCGAAGAGATGTACGAAAAAGTCGACAAAAAAATCCTTCCGAAAGAATATGGCGGCGAAGTTCCTCTAGAAGAAATGTTATTGAAATTCAAGCAAACACTCAAAGAAAAACGTCAACAGCTTTTAGCTTTGGATGATATGTATATTGAAATTGACGAAAAAACATGTCCTTTAGTATCAGAAATGAACGAAGAACTCGGTGTTGGAATTGATGGAAGTTTTAAGAAATTAACAGTTGATTGATTCTAGTCCAAACCAAGTTATTTTTGTGATTCTATCTGTTCTCTCTTTTATTATATGAATGTGATTTATTATTTTTATTAATATTCTGTTGATATAATTAATTGCATGACTAATATAAAAAAGATTCATTATTGTAAGAAAGTTTAGTTAGAAATTTAATAGTTAATTATTTTTAAGTTTATTTCTAGACTATGACCATGGTGGTTTTCAGTTACCTTTTCATTATCAACATTATTTTTATAATCGTAATTGCTTTAAGTTTTTGTTGATTTAACATTATTGATAATTTTTATTACTATAGATTTTATGTTATTGTTTATTATTGTTATCTTATAATCAATACTTGTTGCACTTTTGTTATTTTGTCATTTGCAAAAACTGGAGAAATATAAGGAAACTCTATGTCTTTTGTTCAACTATACAACAGTGAAAAAAATAGAACAAGAATCTTAATGTCATGAAAAAAACATGCGCAATAGAGTTATTCTAAATAATAATATACAGAGTGAGTTATTAAATAATAGTACATAGAGGTAAAAGTTGCTTCATCCAATGGTAGCTCTATCATTGAATTCTGTAAAAGATATGGAAAATTGAGAAAAATAGTTAATAATTTTAAAACTATAATCTCTAGACTCTCTAAAGGTTGATTATACCGAAACTAAAATTAAAAAAACAAATATATAATATAATATAAATTATTTATGGCTAGTGGCCACACTGGTAACATTGGTCCAGAACGAAAACTCTCTGTCGGCTGACACCTGAAATGGTGTTGATATGGTGAAAAACATGAAGGTGTAAAACGTTTCAATGATTGAAATTAATATATTTAGATAATTTTTGTTTCCTCTGTATGAATTTCTAATTTAACGAACTAGCTGTGATATTTAGAAAAGTATATAAATTTTCTATAGCGGAGATTGTTTTTCTTATGTGTAAAAATTATTCAAATTTTTTCCATTTTTTTTTAACACAAGAAATGGAGGATAAACTATATGGGGTACCAATTCACTTAGTTGAGCAGTTAAAACAGATTAGTTCAAAACGTAAACATGATAGGATGTCGTTTATAGCTTATTTTGAAACTAAAATGAATCTTGATGCTGCTAGCGTATAGAGAACTATTCATGCTCAAGGCCGCATTATTTCAATAAATCCATATCCATTTTTGCTTGATAGAAAACAAAGATATCAACTGCCACAACAAACTTTATACACGTGGATCATACTAAAATATAAGTGTGAGAATTATATTGGAGGATGGAGTACCATTTTTTATTATTTTTCCCAATACAAACACAAAGGAGCATTTTGTTACAGCGCTCTAAGTTTTAGTTCTATATTGGTTGTTTTTGTTGTTGCAGAACTCCAAGTTCCTCATCATCAGATTCATCATCTAGTTCAAATAAGTCAGAGTCATCAAAGAGTAACTGCCGCTGGGAGCTTCAAACGAGAAACTTAATATGGCATATTTATAATTATATGTTGATAAACAATTTTTGTGGACATGTTATGATTTTGCAATCTTCAACAAAAGCACAAATCCTTTAGTTAATTATGATAAGCATAAAAAAAAGATATTTTAACTTACTAACATGAAAAAAATATTGCTGTTTTCTTTCTAAATTGCTTAACCATTTTTCTCTGTTCTATGCCTTTTTTCTTCAACCAAAAATAGCAGGTTGTTATGTCTTTTTTAAGAAATCATGAAAACCAGTAGTTTTCTTCATTTTTAGCATAAAAATCTGGCTCACATTTTTAAAAAGGCTATAAAAAAATAGGGTAGTTTCCATAAAAAATACTGTTTCAATAGATAAAATGAGCTCAAAAATTATTTTCCATATTTGTACTATCTAGTAGTAGTAGTAGTAGTAGTAGCTTTCTTCTGTTTACTTTGGAACATGAATATAATATTCCGTATTAAAAATTTTTTAATTCTTGAAAAATGATTGAGAAACATTTTTCCCAAACCACGTTTTTCTTGGAACTTTTGTAGGACCAGAATTATTGATCACGTACACAGCTGTATTTACGGCGTCAGCCCATAAAAATTCGGCAAATCTAGTTTTGCATAAAGCATTGATCGTGCTGCTTCCATTATACTTCTATTTTCCCCTCCAGCTGTTCCATTTTGTTCCGGCGAATACCGGGACTGTAAAAGTTCATTTTCCCTGCCAAATTCTTTAAGTTTTGTCATATTCTTTCCCTCCATCACATCTCATTTCTTGAATGTTGTTTTCAAATTTTGTTTTTACCTCGTTGCAAAACAATTCCAACTTCTCTTTTACTTCACTTTTTTCTTTCATAAAATACAAGGCGCAATAACTGCAAAAGTCATCTTTGAACAACACATTGTACCGATTACCACCCAAGGATTTTTCTGGCATAGGTTCACACACATCCGAATGAATGAGCTCACGTGGTTTACTTGCTCTACCACTACGCGCACGAAAACTGTCAACTGAATGGGCACAAATATTTATTTTTTTTCAAACACTCATTAACGTTACGCTTATTTTGGAATGCCAGTCCCTCATGCCAAATTTGCAGCGTGTCTATTTTATCTGTAACAAAACACGATTTTTCCGGACTTTTGATACGCAAATTCATCTTATATAAACTTCCTCTTTCTACTCCAATTACAACAATTCTTCCATTACTTAAAAATTCACATCTACGTCCGTTTTTAATTTCAAAATCTAAACCTCGTTTAGCAGCAGTTTTCACCGAAAATAAATTGTTTCATTTGCGGTGTAGACAAAATATCTCAAAATTCCTTGAAGCCATTCTTTGTTTATAAGAGTCCCAATGTCTATTTCACCTTTTCATAATGCTTCAACCTTCTCTCCATTTCCTACCGTGATTAACACTGGTTCAGAAAAGACTTCAAAACTTTTGAAACATTCTTTTCTAATGCACATGTTACCTGCAGAACCTGAGTCTACAATCCAATCGTAAGTTGTTGTATAAGACATTTAATTATAATTGAGCAGGTAATTCATCTGGATAAGTAATAAATATTAAAATCTTCTTAGTGCTACAATGCTCATTAATGCATCTTTTCTATTGTGGATGTAACGTTATGTTTCTAGTCGGAAAAATGTATTTCTTAATAAAAAAACGAAAATGAGTTTTTTACTTTCTATATAAACTCGTTAAGAGATTTCTAATTGCTGAAAATGAAAAATCTTTATCAGTAAAAACAATTGATTGATTGATGTTAATTCATTAGTAAATTAATTGCTGTTATGAAATGATGTTTATATTATTATAGACAGTAAATGTGGTTTATTTGTTAGAAGTTTTGAATTTTTTTTGATGTTTCAGAAAAAGTTGTATCTCGCGCCAGAAAGTTCGTCGAATGTTGGCAGCGCATCTCCCTAGATCTGGTTCCAACGCTGTCTTTTTCTACAAACGCGGGCGACAGTGCGCCACCATTTTATGTTTTATGTGTATCGAAAATTTTGTTAATGTTGATAAAAAATGAGTGATTATTCAGCGGTAGCTCCGCCACCTCAACAGAATTTCAATCAGTCGTCAGCCTTTGCAGCGGCTCTTCAACGCGCAAAACAGGTAACCAAAATGATTCGAAAAAAATGTAAACAACAAAGAACCGATTGTTTCTATCTATATCAAAATATTTCCAAAATTAACGTTTGGAGGATTTTCAGATCGCCGCTAAAATTAATCCCGGTACAGCGAATCCCAACGATAATCGACAGAAGAGGCCTTTAGAAGACGGACAAGGTATGTGGGGTTAACAGTGACGCCAGCACGCTTTTCACTAATAGTAGATGAATATTTTCTAGAACCGGATGCTAAGAAAGGTCCAGGAAGCAGCGGACCACCTCCACAAATACCACCGCCTGGGAATAGACCTCCTCCGAATCAAGGCGGCATGGGCGGACCAGCCATGGGCGGCGGACCGCAACTCAACGAAGATATAAAAGTCCCAGATAAGATGGTCGGACTTAGTAAGTACCCTAACAGTACTATTAGGATTCACATGGAAGATTCATGCATGCAAACGTCATTTATTGAATTCAGATTCAATTCATAATATATTGTATTGCAGTCATTGGTCGTGGTGGCGAACAAATCACTAGACTTCAGTCGGAATCAGGCTGTAAAATTCAAATGGCACCTGATTCGCAGGGAATGCCTGACCGTATATGTTCGCTCTCAGGCACTAAAGAGGCCATCAATAGAGCCAAGGAGCTCATAATGAATATCGTGCATCAAAGAGGCCGCTCTGAAGGGTTGGGTGGGCTCGATCTCGGCCCCAATATGGGCCACAATAATTATCCAGGTTGAGACAGTCTTTCTGTGATTTGCATGCTAATTAGATTGTTTTTATTTTATTTTCTAACATTAGGTGTGGGCTTGTAGAAATCTTAATTAACCTCTCTCATCCATCACATAAAAATCTACGAACTCATTTTTTTTTCTATCGCAGGAATGAACAACATGAATCAAGGCATGGGCGGTGGCGGCGGCGGCCGCAACTTCGTCGAAATAATGATTCCCGGTCCAAAAGTCGGCTTGATAATTGGCAAAGGCGGCGAAACCATCAAACAATTACAAGAAAAAAGCGGCGCGAAAATGGTTGTAATCCAAGATGGCCCTAGTCAAGAACAAGAAAAACCATTACGGATCAGTGGTGATCCATCCAAAGTTGAATACGCCAAACAGTTAGTGTACGATTTAATCGCGGAAAAAGAAATGCAAAACTATAATCGACGAGGTGGTAATCGACAAGACGATAGACAACAATATAATGACTATGGAGGTGGTGCAAATGAAGCTGAAGTGTTAGTTCCAAGACAAGCCGTTGGCGTGGTTATCGGTAAAGGGGGTGATATGATTAAAAAAATACAAGCGGAAACGGGGGCGCGAGTGCAGTTTCAACAAGCGCGAGAAGAAGGACCCGGCGAACGAAGGTGCTACCTGTCGGGTACACCGAAACAAGTCGAACAAGTAAGAATTTTACATTTAGATTAGAATTCTGGCAATAATAATCATTGTATCAAGGCCCGACAAAGAATAGAAGAATTGATTGATAGTGTACACCGGCGCGATGGCGACGGTATGGGACAAAGCCGCGGTGGTGGAGGCGGTAGCAGAGGCCGCGGCGGCGACAGATACGATAATCGCGGTGGAAACAGTAGAAACGGCGGTGGTGGACAAGATTACGGTTGGGATGATCGACGTCAACAACAACAACCACCTCAAGAAGTTACTTTTGTCGTTCCAAGCTCTAAGTGTGGAGTAATCATCGGACGAGGTGGAGAGACAATAAAACAAATCAATCAGCAATCAGGCGCTCACTGCGAATTAGACAGACGATCGCAAAACAACCAAAATTCAAACGAAAAAACTTTCATAATTCGCGGAGATCCCGATCAAATTGAAGCAGCGAAACGGATTATCAGCGATAAGGTTCAAATGCCTCTTAATTTCGTACCTGTTGGAGGACCGCCAATTTCGAATAATATGCAAACTGTGAGTATATTTTTCCATTGATTCATAAAGTTATAAGTGATTTTAGGCATATCCAGGGATGGCGCCTCAAGGGTATAATCCCCAAAACTGGGGAATGCCATCGTATCAACAACAATGGAACACACCACAACAAGGAGCTGATGCTCCGACGCAACAAAACACAATGCAAGTCAATCCAACTACTGGACAACCAGATTATTCCTTACAATGGGCGGAGTATTATCGGTCGTTAGGAATGCATAGAGAAGCTGAAATGATCGAGCAACAAGTGAGGTTTTGATTTTTGTGTTGGTGTATAATTGATTTGATTATTTAAAGGCTAAATCGAAAGGAATGACGCCGGCGTCCGCAGGCCAGCCGCAGACATCTGCAACAGCTGGAAACCCAGCTGTCGCACCAACAGCAGCACCTACAGCCGCTTCCAATGGAGGTCAACCTGATTATAGTGCACAATGGGCGGAGTATTATCATAGTATAGGGAAACATAAAGAAGCTGAAGCTATAGAAGCGCAAATGAAGCAGAAAGTACATTAAAAATGATTAAAAATTGAAAAATGTTAATTCTTTGTTGTAGCAACAAGCCCAAGCTAATGTCCAGTCGATGCAAGGAGCCCAAGCCACGTCTCAAGCCGGACCTGCACAGGCCTCCGCAGGTAGTTACCAGCAACAAGCATACGGTGCATATCAAGCTCCTAGTGGTGCGTTTTTATTTCATTTTTTTTTAATTTTTTCATTTGTCAGTGTTATTTTTTGTTGGTTTTGTTCTGAATTTGTGTTTTTCAAGGATATTATGGTGGGCAGCCTCAAAGTGGCGTTCCTAGCAATGTCCAGCAGAGCGGTTACGGCTTCCCAGCTTATGGTTATGGAGCTCCAGCCCCAACTGCTCCACCGACAAATTCGGAAAATTAAACTATTAATCTGTAAGTATACATTTTTTTACCTCAGTTTTATTATTTGACTACTTTTGAAAACAATGTTTTTATTTATTTATTTATTTTTATGTCTATGTCTACTGCATATTTTATTTACTCATTTCTATCATTTTATGTTTATATTCCAGGAAATAAAAAAAAAAATTGAAAAAATTTTCGATCATTTGTTTTCATTGTAGTGTGTTTTATTTTTTCTCTTGTTTTCTTCACACTTGTATTCAATTTTGTTGGAAATTTTTTGTGGTGTGAAGAGGACAGGTTTGTAAATTTCAGGTGGTGTGATGCAGCGACATATCAGTTTTCTTATATCATTTACAGATTTTAAATGTGGTCCCCAATAAGTTATGATGGTCAAGCTTCTACAGGCGCCATTTTTCTTAGTCGTTAAGAACCCTTTTTCATCTTAGTTATAAGCGACTAATTTTAATCAGGAGTAAACATGCCCATGCCGCCGCCGTCTTAGAAACAAGGAAATTTAGATGTAAATTATTATAGAATAAGTTCTTTGTTCGGAAAATTTTTTTTGATTTTTCTCCCACTTTCGCAGTATTTAAAAATAAGAAAATAATAATTTTTAATGTACACTACGTATAAACGAAATCTTTTTTGGATTGTTTTTATGATTAGTGACTTGTCTAGCTTCCATTTAAACAAAAGTTGTAGTGAATAGGTTATACCTGTGTGTTAGCTTGTTATTTATAGGGTTTGTCAGGATTTGTGAGGACGGCTTTCCAGGAGGTCGGAGCTACATTTATGGTAAGGCTTACGTTGTAAATGCCAATGTACGATTTGTATATGCTCACTGTTATGGAAAAATCTTAAAAAAAGGTGACTGTGTTCGAAGGTGACGCACACTTCCAATAGATCATCCATTCCTAACACTAATAAAAATAAACGTTACCTCCGGACATGGATCTATCGCCAAAATTTGTTTATTAAAACAGGGAATTTAAACAAATTTTGTGTCAATTTCGTCCAGAATAATCTCAGAAATCAAAGTTTAAGTTCTGGTTGAAGAATTTATTTCCAGATGTATATTCACTTCATTTTTTAGTTTTTCTTTTTTGATAATATTGTAAACCACTATGTACTGCAGTTAGACTGCAATTGTATTAATTTACGTTGATTAAAATTTAACCTATTACCACTTGTGTCTGTTGTTTTTGTTATTTTTTTTTTCAGATGAGTCCAATTAAGGTAATGTATTTTGTATAAAAATGTCAATTGTTTGTTTCGGCAGTTTAAATATCTATTCTAGGTGCATTCTTCCATCTGCTAGAATTTTGTTGTAAACCGAAATAATATTGTAAAATACCATATTATTTCGGTTTAATGGAATAATAGATCGTGCACTAAAATTCGGGTGTGTTTTTCTTAAATTGTAGTTTTTATAGGTAAGGCGAGAATTATTCTATTTAATGTGATGTATGCTAGATTTTATCATCGCTCTTCTATTTGATTTGAACGAGTAATCTGATATCTGATTACTTGTTTCAGGTCCAGACAACATCATCTTTTATTTAGCACTTGGGTTCTGCTTGCTTCTCTAGATTTTAAACCGAGTATTTTTTGCATGTGTTGTGATGATTTTTTACAGATTTCGCCGGACTCACTAGTGCATCGCCCTTTTTATTTTTCATTTAGCGTGGCCGCACGTCACATGGTAAGACGATTTTTAAACCATTTTTAGCATTATTTGGGGCACTTGCAAAGTAGCGCCATTTCGGTATAGATAGTGCAAGTACCCCATTAGAATTAGGTATTTTTTTGTACAGCTTGTAGGATGCTATTAATAAATAATTACCAGAATCAAACTGTAAATTTCAATTCCTCAATAGTCGCGGTTGTTATGATCCTTTTTTGTTTGATCGATTTGACGTTTTGTTTTTCTTCAAGTGTTCAATGTGAAGATGCCCGGCGCCAAAAATCCGTTAAAAAAAGGCTCTAAGTATTAAATCCTTCAAAATCTTTGTGGATAATTTCAACGATTTTAGTTTTGCAGTCCTCGTAAAACAATCGACGAGAAAATGTGTATTAAAACCACAAAAAAACCTAAAGAATTCGTCACAGCTTACGATGTGCAGGGAATGCGGAAACTGATGGTTCCTGATAGAAATCCAATCGATATTCCGGGCATTTTACCAAAAAGTGAATTCGATCGGCTTAAAAATCAAGCACATGTGAGTAAAAAGATAAAATTTCCAAATCAGTCCTTGAAATTTTCTTAAGATTGTCACTTTAAAAGATCGAATGATGATGTTGGACGAAGCTGAACAAAAAAAGAATCAACTTCAAAAAGAAAGTGAACAACGAAAAGAATTTATGCAAAAAGTTCAAGCCAAACAAACGGCCAAAGTTGGAACAAAATTAAACGATGTTGAAAAAGCAGCTAAATCAAAAAATTTATATTTATTGAAACGATCGTTCGACTTGATACAAGAACAAGACAATAGAGTCAAACGCGCGAATGGTGTTATTCTTGCTACAAAATGTCGAGCAATAAGAAACGCACAAATTGCTGAAAAAGAAGTAAGTTACTTCATAATAAATAAAAATTGAAACAAAAATGCTTTGTAGTTGATACAAAAGCAATTACAAGAAGAAAATCGCCGATTGGATTTGATGATGGAACAGAAACGCCAGAAAGAAGTCGAAGCTGAGGAGAAACGCAAAGAAGAAGAAGAAAAGAAAAAGCAGCAATATGTCGCTTCATTATCGGATCAGATGCGTCTGAATGAAATCGCCCGAATGATCGAAGCTGAACGAATAGAAGAAGAAAGTCGGATGATTAACAAAGCATTTTTAGCTATTCAGAAAGAAGAGGAACAAAAAATGAAAGAGAAGATAGAATTACAGCAACGTATACGCGACGATCTAAAGAAAACCAACGACGAATTGGAACGTTATAAAATGATACAAAAAGAAGAACAGAGAATCGCTGATTTGCGAATACAAAAATTCATGGAACAGAAAATGGAACGAGAAATGAGGAGAGAACAAGAATTAGCGTTAGCTAAAGCAGCTAAAGAACAAGAAATTATAAGAATGAGAAGTCAACAACAAAAATCAATGGATATTAAAGCAGCAACAGAAGAAATGAACGCATTAAGAGTGCAAGAAGAAATGGAACGAAAATGGAGAGAGAAAGAAATGGAAGCTGCAAGACGAAAGAAAGAACAAGCAGAATTATTGCGATTGGAAAGAGAAAAACAAATTGATGATTTACGACGAGCTGCAGCTATCGAATTAGCAAGAGACGAAGATGATTTTAATAAAGTAGCAAAAGTACAAAGAGACGAATGGGAAAAAGAAATGGAAAAACGGAAGCAAAAGAAGGAGGAAGCTGAGCAACACCGGAAGGAATTACTCAAACAAATAAATGAAAAAGAGAAGGAACGGATTATGATGCAAAAGGAAAGATTTGAAGAAGCGAATTTGCAATTAGCAGAACAGAGAATTAAAGATCAGCATGTAAAAGAACATTTGAAGAGGAAAATCGAAGATTTGAGGTATTATTCTCTAATGTTTGATTTTTAATAAGTAACTGTTTTTAGGAATAAACAACTCCCAGAACAGTACATTAAGGATATTGAACATCATATTGAAGCAATAGTTAAAAGCAAATAAAATGTAATTGATATAATAAAAAATGAAAACTATAATACTTGAACCGTCATTTTTTTAAACCTGACAAGGCACACACTTTATTTAAGTTATCCCGTAATACTTCTAATTGATGTTTTGTAACTTCATCCAAATTGGGGATTTGTGAAAGCCGCAGCCCTATTCTCGGCTGAATGGTTAAAATCCCACCATCGTTTAATGGAATATTAACATTGGCTACTTCGTCTGTGACAACTGCGCTTGTTAATAACGGACTGCCTTGAAGAGACCAAGCGACTTCGCCTTGTTTCGGTCGTCGTAGAAGAATTTGAGGCGTGTTAGGTTTGACCTGAAATTAAAATCTAAACAAAAATATTAACTTTGACATTGACAAACCTTTGGTGTGACTGTGCCATATGTGGCTGGAGGGGCTTTGTTTCGGGGTGTTTTATACTTATTCAAAGTCTCAGCTTTTGACTGTCTTGAGTTTGATCTCGAAATACGAGTTGTTTTAGGGTCGCGTTTTCTGGTTCTGCATTGCCTGCTACCTGATGTACTTTTAGAGCTTTCTGTTGTGAGATAACCTAAGCATAAGCCCCAAAACCCACATTAGATGATTGGTGCAGGATTAGTCACTTTACGAATAAATGCCAAGCGGTTAGTAATAAATGAGTTTTGAAAGTTAGAAAAAGCGTTTAAACAAACCTTCATCTGCAAAAGATGAGCTTTTAGATCTTCGAAGAGGTCGTTTTGCAGTCATTGTTTTTGTCAGATTGTGAGTAGTTGACATAATGCTCGTTCCAGACCAGTCTGGGGGATTGTCCATCTAGAAATACCTTTTAAATGAAAATTGAACACTAATTTGTAACTTACTAATTCTCCTATTGTTTTTTGAAGTAGTATTGGAGGAATTGACAGTTTGGATTTTTCCAAATGGATTTCCAGTTTGTTCAAAAATTCGGTTGTCTTTGATTCAAGTTCAGCTTTGTCTGCATTTACTGTAAAAATTAAAGTAGAAAAAAATAAAAAAAAAATGATTAGAACTCACTCTTTGCTCTGACTGATGTTACGAATTCAATCAATTCTTTATCACGATTGGCTCCGACTTCGAGATCTTTCTTTTTAACGACTTTAGTTCTCGGCATTTTGAACACGTTATTTTGAAGAAATTTTCAGTTAAAGTTTATTATTTTTACGAAACAGTTTTTTTCACTTATAACGACTCAAAACTTCAAAACTTGAAGCTACTATCAACACAACAGTACCAACCTTAAAAAATGTCAACTTAAAAGAATAAAAGCTTCTAGGTGTTAGTATTATTGGTTGCATACCTAAAGAGTACAACTCCTGTGCGCCAAGAACATTTTTGAAATTTTTTTATTAATCAACTTCTCTTTTGATATAAAATAAAAAAAAATAATAAAAGATTCTTTTGTGCAAAGTATAGTAAAGTTGTTTGTGATATGACGCGACAAACTAAAAAACGATTTTTTTCTAAATACTTTTCTTTTTTCTAAACAAATAAAACAATCCATTTTATTTATTTTTTATAAAAATTTATGATTCTGTCAGCTTCTCTGAATCCGCTCTCGATAGCCCCATGCACAGTCGAGTAAAAATAAGAATGGGTTGCTTCTCCAGCAAAGAGTAAAACTGGCACTCCTTCTTTGTTTAACACAGGTTTAGCCAATTCCATTTCGGCTGTTTTGTTATAGCGTCTTGCTTGAAGTGTTTGATAAGAATAAGTCCCACGGAAATGGGGATTAGAATACCATGACGATCTAAATTTAAATCATTAGAATTTTCAGTTTTTTTTTCAACAAACCTAATTATAGCATCCGGTCCTGTGACATTAAAATCTTCATTTAGAAATTTTTTTAGGAGATATTTCAATCCATCAATCATGGTTTCATTTGTCATCTGCTCGACTTCTGGAACTAAGTCTCCGGTTAACCAAGCTACTAATACGTTTGGGTTTTTTGGTACTGTTAGAATAGAATAAAATTCAGTCAACCATGAGCGATCTTCCTGGAAAAAAAAACATAAAACAAACATAACAAAAGAATTAAATTTACTTTGAAAGGTCCGTGAGGAAATTCTTTTTGCACTTTGATTCTGTCATCTTCACTCCATATTAGATGAAATCCTGAAAACGTGTCGTCATTTTCCCACCATTGATTTTTGAAATACATCGCAACTTTGATTACAGCCCCAAAACCGACGCTTTTAATAGCTAATTGTTTTTTTTTAATCAACGGCGGAACGAAGAGTTTTTGATGATTTTCTTTCAAAACTCCAATCGAGGGGGTAAAAATGACATGTTTGGATTTATACTGAGTGTTGTCAGAGCAAACAGTGATGACATTCCCAAGGCTACAGTTGTATAATACTTGAACTACTTCTTTGTTTAGTAATACTGATTTTTTGAATTGAGATGGAAATTTTTGTATTAAGACTTCTAATATTGTTTTATACCCTAATCCATTCCATTTGAGTTGCTTATCCCCTTCACAATCCGTATAATCGCTTTTTGCCGAAGGCTCAAACCACGAAAACGCTCCTTCATAATCTAACACAATATGTCTAAACAACTCAAACGCATTTTTTGCTACTTCTAATTTCTCCAAATCATCTTTAAACTTTGCATAAATCGTTGAATTATATCTAACAATTTCAAACTTGTAATTTCTAGATAAATCCAGATTTTACTCACTTTTTAATACAGTACTCTCCAAGATTTACTCCTTCAGCTTCATCTCTATGTCCATCAGGCCCATAAATCGAATCAATAATATCAAGAATATCTTCACCAAACTCAATTTTTTTCTTTGATGAATGATAAACAGCTTTTGGTAAATCCGCATGTTGCAAAATATTCAAATCTTTAACTAAATCATAAACTATATTGTTTTTAACACCATGACAAGATTCAGCACCAAGATCTATGAATGAATCACCGAAGAATATGCTTTGGATTCTACCGCCGATACGATTTTCAGCTTCAAGTATTTGGACAGTGAAGTTGTGTTGGAGGAGGCGCGAAGCTGCAGCAATTCCAGACGCACCACTACCGATTATTAGAACTGATGGAGATGGAGGTGCAGCTTTCGCGTAAATTTGTAAAAACACCACTAGGACGAGTTTGAGGAGTTTCATTTTGGGAAGCGGACGAGGATTATGTGAAATGTCTTGAGATATAGTTTTGAGAGATTTAGGGGTCAGAAGATCACGGATTGTTTAAATAATCAGTATTCGATAATTTTTGTGATAATTACTCATTAATTTTTTGGATTCTAAGGACAAGAAGGAAAACGATTATGAAGATTTTTCGTCCGGAATTAAATAAAAAAATTGATTGTTCATATTGCAATTTATTCTAACTAATTTGATTTTTGTTGGTCAATTATGTTTATAGATGTTAGTATTTCTAACTCATTCAAATCATTTTTTTTACAAATTTTGATTGATTTTTTTCTACCAACATCCCAATTTGTTGACTTGAAACTGATAAATCAAAGTAATATAAGTCGTAGTAGCCCCAATTACCTAAAACACAATCTTAAAAACCCAAAATTCATTCTCACCATCTTTACAGTAAGTGCAAAAGCTCCATCAATGGTAAAAATATCCAAAGCTGTAATCCGCACATCTCTGTGCTTAATTTGATATGCAAAAAGTTTCAGCTGCAAGAAATACTTAGTTTTTCATTTATTTAGCAAAGTTATTTTACTTTTTCTTCCAAAGAAACGTCGCTGTAAATCAGCAGCTTATTTACATATCGTATAGTAGCATGCGCCTGTTAACTCTATCAATACTAAATTTTGAAAATAAAAATTCTTACTTCACAAGCGATGTAATGTGCAGAAATAGCTTTTCTAGTCAGTTCATAAATGCGAAACAGGGCCAAGAAAAACCAACCAAGAGACGAAATTGGTCTTAATGAATACTAAAATTGCAAAATTATGTATACAAGACACAAGGTCATTTTTTAAATGATTTCTAAACTTAATAGATTACTGATAATTTTGCACTTACACTGTAATAACAGTAGCAAAAGGCAAATACAATCGTGTTGAATTGCACCAACCCTCCTATTATGACAACAAATCCAAAAATTTTGTTGACAATATCACACAAATCACACAATGTGTTATGACTTAAAATACAAACATCCAAGATTCTATTTTCATTTTTGAAATTCATTTTCATTTGTTTCTTAGATTTGTCATTGATTTTCTGTAAAATTAAATTAACAGCTTCAAATCGTTTCTTCAAAATTACATTGAAAATCGCAAACCAACTCTCTGCTTGATAAATCAAAGCAAAAGTAAAGAGATGAGTGAATAGAAGAACAGCTGGAATACGAACAATTTTCTCATGATCAAAATTCCAAATTTGCATTATAACATTTCCTGCTGTTAAAGGCAAACTGCCAATGTTTAAACCAAGATAAATGAAGAAGTCTTTTTGATGGTTGAATTTATACCCAATTTTTGTGAAAGTTCTATCAAAATCGGAGATGATGTTCAGGAAGTTTTTGAAATAGTTTCGATGGAAATAACTTTGGATGAGGAGAACACCAGTTCCCAAATCTCCGAATAGAATAACGACTAAAATCAGCAATTTTGCTAAAGTATTAAAGTTGTACGTATCAGAATCCGTTACTGGGTTAAACCCTAAACTCCCTAAATACAGCATACTTGCGAAAAGACTGAAATAACTAATACTTAACAAAGAGCAATATTTATTAGTTTTAATCATTCTCCGTCCATTTTTTTTACCGATATAACTTGGAAAAATCCCTAGGAAAAGCGATAAATAAATACTCAAATACACAGTGTCGTAAATATCGCAAATAGCCATGTTGAAACACAACAGTGGTTTGGATTACTAAAGGAAGTTTCCGAAATAGGTCTCATGTCTCATGGGTGCCGTTATTTGATTAGAATCAATGACCGGTGTTGATTATGGAAACCTTTCACTTGTGTGTGTTGACTCATTTGGGCAAATATCAATGAACTTGATGACTTATAAGTTTATTTAGATGAGGTAATGACTAGATTTGTGCAGGAAATCTTGTTTTGCACCATTTACAGGCATATGACGACAGCTGCGATTAGCAGATGTTAGATTGGGGAGTGTTTTTGAATGAGGTCATGTGCAGATGGCTTGGGGTGAGATATTTCCTCTGGGAAATGACAGGGGTTTAATTTTTATGAAATGTTATGGTCTGATGAATTAAATAAAATTATTGTTTAGTCTTATCTGGAATGATAATCGCGTGGTAAATGAGTTTTTTTATTTCAGTTTAATAATCCATTCCAAATGTTATTTATATTTATATTTTTTTATTAATGATTTTCATGATTTAATCTACGATTTGTAATGTTGAAAATTCTTCCAGACTTTTTAAAGTTTCTTAGATTTCTTTGATTCTGTAAATTTTCAACATTTTTTTAATTTTCTTATCTTCAGATTTATTAAATATTTTAGGTCCAGATCGTTTAAATAATTCAAATACTTTCGACTTCTCTGCAGATTTGCTATAAGTATTCATCGAATTTCTTCAAATTGTTATATTTTTTAGGTTCTCAAAATTTCTTGTTTCTTGGTTTTGACATTTACTTTTTTTGGAAATTTAAAAATTAATTGATTTCATTTTACCATCTTACAAAATTTCTTAGTTTTCTAAAATTTTCTAGTTTCTCATTTTTTTATTGTATTTTTATTAATCTTTAGATTTTTTATTCGTCAAATCTTTTACATTCTTAAAATCATCTGAATTATCTAGATTTTTATTCTTTGTGTTTCCTTGGAAATCCTCAAATGTGATGTGATATCTACAAATCTATATTTTTTCGAATTGTTTTAGTTTATCAACACCACCTAAATAAATAAAGCCGTTTCATTGAACTCGTGACGGTCATCATAGATATCATCAAAATATTTTTGTTGTGTTCCCTTTTTGCTCCCTAAATAAACAAAAGCAACAAACACCGTTAGAAGAATAAAAAACAAAAATTTATATTCAAAAATTAATTTGATAATTGATACCAGAATGACGTTGCATCTATCAAACGAGAAGTGGAAAGGCTTTGATTATTAAGGTGGTGTTGATTTTGTGGATTTTTGACATCTTATGGATTTTCCAAATTTTTTGGTTTAGTTTTTCAGATTATTTTAACTGTTTTTTTTTCTGTTTTGAATACTTTAATCTATAATTTTGATTTTATTGAATTTTATTCTCTGTTTTTTTCTATATTCTTTAATTTTTTTAGATTCTTACTTCCTTTTGATCCTTGGGTACTCTTAAGCTTCCTTACATTAGTAATTACATTGTTTCTTAAAATAATTATTTTTGCAAAAATCTTTCTTTGATGTTAATTTTTCCTAGAAATTTTTTTTTTTCAAAAGAAGAGATTTTTTTAGTAGATTTTAGTTTTTAGATTCTCTGTAGATATAATTTTTTGTTAAAAATATTGTTAAATTATAAACTTTTGATGATTTTTCTAATTTTTTTTGAAATATTTATTTTGTTTCATTTTTTATCAATACTTAGTTTTTTGTTGCTTTCTTTTGGAGAATTTTATTTTTGTTAAAATATTTGCTTTGCTTTTTGTCATTACATTTCTCCAAATTTGTTTGTATTTTTCTATATTTTAGGTTCTCAACGTTTTTCATTTTTTTTTATTCTCTGGATTTCCTAAATCGTTTCTTTCTTTTATACTTAATCATACGGATTCTATAAAAATGTTAAATTTTATTTTTTTTTCTCAAAATTTTGTTGTTCAGATTCTGGATAATACATTATACATTGTTTTGATTGTTAATTTTCTTATTTCTTTGAATTCCTGCATTATTTACATTTGTCGAATTCTTCAAACTTTACAACAACTTTTTGAATTGTTTTGATTCAATTCAGATTTTATGGTTACCCAAATTGTTTAGATTCCGCTAGTTTTTCAGGTGTCTTGGATTCTAACACTTAAATTCAGTCAAATTTATGAAAAACATTCTTCAAAATTTAGTTAACGATCTTAACCGAAATTTCGCTGGAATAAAACTTTTAAAAATGAGGCAGTTACAAATACGCTCTAGTTGCTAAGATTTTTATTGAAAGAGATATTGATAAGAACTTGAGAACGGTAAGTGTATAAACATAGGTACGTACAATGTATATACTGAACTATCAACTGCATTTGATTATTTTTGTACGTTCTGAATAATTATTAAGAATATTCAGAAAAATTTTTGGCAATCAAATACTGGGTCAAGTTACAAGATTCAACATCAAGCAAGTTCAACTGTTAGTTAAAATAATAACTGAAGAAGTGCTCCATAGCATAAATTTGAGAAAAAAAATGTCCAAAAGCAAGTCTGCTCAAACCTCTTTTGCTTAAGATCTCAATAGCTGATATTTTACCTTATTCCTTTTAGTAATTCAAATTTCTTCAGATTCTTTGATATTTTTAGTTTATTTGTTTCCTCTAGATCCTCATTCTGAAGATTCCTTTCTCATTTTTTTTTGGTTAATAAAAGACAAAACGTTTTTTACCTTAAACCAGACGCAAAATTAAGATTCTGTTAATACAAGAATTTTTTAAACTATGCTTAGCCTGAATCTTTTGATGTGCATTTTGTGTAATGGATTCTTCCATTCTTGAGTAAAATAACAAGCATCGAAACTAGGACACACTGTATTGATTCCTACTTTAATTACTATGAATTTCTACAGCTTCGTCTACAATTAAGACTTTTGTAAATTAAGAATTATGTAATTATATTTCAAAGATAAATCTTAATCAAATTCTTGAATAATAATCTATCACCATTGAGTTTTTAAAGATTTTTATCATCCACAAAATCAGTTTGTTATAATTAAAAAGAACAAACAACCTACTTTGATAATAATAAACATAATCTGTTTTAAAAACCACTAGAGTGAAATTGAATAGAAAGCTTAGATAAATAATTTTTGGCATTGTTACCACTTATCTATAATAAGTTCCATTTTAATTGTTTAGTTTATTTTCGTCAAGTGCAAATTGTTAATAAAAATTTATTCTTCAAAATGTTAAAACGTTAATCAAACAATGGAAAAACCAGTTTGTAAATAATACAAATCAATGATAACAAATTCAAAGGTTATTTGACTTGGCTGTTAAATATTTAAACATTGAAAGTTCAATTCTGCTAAACGATTCAACCATTTATAAATTATAAATTAAGATTTTTATTTAAGTCAAATGTTGAGTAACAGTTTCAAGAAATAGTCCTATAGTCCACGTTTTATTTTGATAGTTAATGACGTAAAATTTAATTTTAATCTGAATGGAAAATTTGCAGAAAAAACAACTAAATTAGGTCACGGTTGTGAAGAATTGTTTTAGAATTACAATATATTGTGAAATATTTGGAAAATTATAAATTTAATTAACGGAAATTTTCAATTTAAAAGAATATAAAAGAAATTATTAGTTTCTGTTGTTTTTATTGACTACGTGGATTTGGAATTTTCCAGAATAATACGCATAATTTTCTTTTATTTGCGTCAACTCTGATAGATCCATTCTTCTATGTGTTAGAAAGAGATAAATTCAATGACGTGGGATTAAAACGTCAAGCTTCTCGAATCGATAGTTGGCGGTGAGCAATCTGGCCGCGTCAGTTTCTAGAACATTCGATGGTGGGGGTCTAAGCTATATAAACTGCAGCCATTTTGCAATCGTCGCAGTTGAAGTGAAATCGTACGTACGATGGTGTGCCAGTGGTAGTCATCCCAGATGGGCGAAGAGGACCATCAGGTTTCTTAAAAAGGGGTATCAAATCACTAGAAACTTCGTTCTTTAGCGTCTTTTTAAATATTCTTTTTCTCTATCTAGTCGCTTGCTTTAATTTTGTTTAGTCGATTTGCTCTATTTAAAATTGGCCACTTTAAATAGACGCAATGTATGGTTAAATTACAAAATTAGCAAGTTACTATTTTGAAAAATTTTCCGTTTTTTTCGTATGAAAATTGTTGGTTAATTTCAGAGAACTTAAATCCAATATGGCGCCTAGGGCGCGGTCGCCATCTTATCAATACAGTCAGTCACGTATAAATGAAAACTGAGAGGGCTTTATAAATAAATTGAAAAGTTAATAATAGAAATTCATGGCGATGATGCGGCTCCTTGTACCATCAAATGGTTTGGGCTGCACAAATTTCTTTTTTAATCGATTTTTGTAGCAAAGTTGTCAGCAACAATGGAAGGCGGTTTTAGTTTACTCGGACAGGATTCATCCCTCGAAATAAGAGCCCCCCCAAATCGTGTGATTCATTCGTGGACTGATTTTTGAAATTTTATTATCAGTGTATTGTTATTAACATTCTTATTACCATTCTATTATTTATTTAGGTAAAAGAAAACACTTGATGGCGTTTGTACTATTAAAATCAATTGACTCTAAATAAAGTATAATCACAATTAGTATTAATTAGTTCTAAGCATTAAATCAACACCAGTTCCTTTTAAAAGAAAAAAAAACAAAACAATGCATTGTTCAATTGGATTTTTTTTTTAATTATGGGACAAAATTTTCTCTAGTAGTGTCCCCTTCAATTGAATCAAGAAAATCATCAAAAAGGGGGCCAAACTTTATTATAAAAGAAAGTAAGTACTTGATTTTTAGATTATAATGAAGCTTTATTTATGTTTTATATAGGATAGAATTAACATTAGTTTTAAGATAAATAAACGAAAAGACAAAACGCATGCATGCAAAACATACAAATAGCGCCCCTGATCTATAATGCGTCAATAAAATAAACTTTGCGTCCGATTTTTTCCCCATTTTACAATATTTTCTAATTGTTTTTTTCAATCAATAATTTTTTGCATGTAATCTTGAACAATAGGTAATTGAGACACAGCTTTGCACTGAGGATGGCACACTATTGTGAAAGCACTTTATTATAATGCGGATGATGATGGTTTAATAGCGCCCATTAATAAAAGATTCGTCTTTGCAAAGTATATAAGAAAAAATTTTGGATTTGGCGGCTTATTTAGGTTAGATGTAAAAGGATAAATTAAACAATTGGCTGTGAAGTCCAATGTAAGCAACCACGCACATTCTAACGCACAAATTCACTTCTTAGTTAAAAAAGCGAAAAAAAAACCGCACAATTTGTTTAGAATAAGCGCGCGTTTTTATTATGACAATTAGAATTATTTGTTACAGGGACCAAGAATCGTTCTTCCAGTAGATTATTGTTTGTACAAGCTTGTGGTTTGCGCTCAAATATGCTTCCCTGTTATATTACCAAAAAAATAACTGATGCGTCATTGCGACTTAAGAGTTTATTAAATGTTGCGCTTAATGATACTTTAAAAAATTTACTGTTGCGTGCTTATTTTAATGGGGTGTTATAATCGTCGAGTTCTAATAGTACTTAAATGTTTGGTGTTAATATAAATCCATGAATTCAAAACATAAATAGGTGTTATTATTGGTGTTTCAATTATGAATCTAAGCTATGGTGGAGTATTTTGCTTAAAACCGTTAAAGTGCCATTTTTTCAATAAACATCGTTAGTGTTGTAATAGTGATGGTTACCTTTTTAAAAATTCTAATGTGTAATCAATGTTTTTGTACTTTTCTAAGCTTTGTATATAAACATTTCAAAATAATAAAAAAATCCACTAGAATAAGTGCGCAATGATGAGGAATATAAAAAAGTAATAAATCGCGCGCTTATTATTGTTCTGAAAGCAGCTAATACACTACTATAATGTCCAAGTCTTTTAAAATCGTTGGCTTTGTATTAATAGGTTTAAGGTAGATATGCCCAATACAGAAAAAACTAAAACTAACCAAAATAAGTCTAAGTTTGGAAAGGTTCGTAAATGTTGAGTGTACTTTGCAAAGATTTGTTGAATGCACCCCTCAATGGCCATTACTATGAGCGAAATAATAATTATATGTTATTTAAGTGTGATAAATCTATTAAATTCTTCAAATTTTCTTTTTTTTGATAATTCTCTAATTTTTCTACAGTCCTCTAAATCTTTTTATTCTTCATGCATGTCATAAAACTCTCAAGCTTTTTTGATGCTTATCCTTGTAGTTTTAAAATTATTGGGACTTACCCATTATAAAGTGTTAATTTTTGCGCTTTTTTTTTGTTGAGTGTTGGATGTTGAATAGTTTGGGGTGTGTATTAATTGGGCGCTACTGAAAATGGAAGCATGAAGGTGGTTTGAATCAGTACAAAACGAGTGGTAAATGCTTGGTGATTTGCAACAGTGCATATTTAATGATTGAAGAACGAATGGTAGATGGTTTAGCTTATGCACAAATCATACATCGTTGCTTTAAAATCATTGAATGGTAGAAAATAATTTACTAAGTGGTAAATTGTGATAAAATGCGTACAAAAATATCATTAACATATTCATAATAAGCCAACTGTAGCCTTAATTGTAAGTGTTAGATTTAAAGAAGCAGCATGCTGTTGAGTAGATTATGGAAAAATCCATTTACCCATTTATATTTCTAAAATATTATCAGGGTCCTTCTACGTCTAAACTATAGATTAAGATTTTAAGAAATCTAAAAATTGATCAATCTTACAGTATTCGAAGATATATAAAGTACTTGTGTTAGATTTAATTGACGAGTGATGGTCAGTTTGAAAAAAATGATAAATTACCCAACTAGTCCCAGTTAATACAGTCGATTGTATGAATAATTCGTATACTATTATAATAAAAAAAAAGTACAATACCACAAGATGGTAAAACATTTAAGTTCTTTCTGATGGTAATGAAAGTTACTACTAACAGATACCCTGTGTTGTACGCAATGTGTAAAAATGTACAAAGTGGTAATAATCCATGCTTTTGTGTTTTCATTTGTAGACTTATTTGAAAAAAAAATCTAAAATAGCTTGCCAGTCAAAGTATATAGCCTAGTTCGATATTAATTTTAAGCTTCTAGTATAACTGAGATACTCAGAATTTTTAATGTTAAGTGTTCTAATTTTGTTGCTGAAATAGCTTAAGTGGATTTTGAGGTTTGCACTGTTGCAAAATTGAGTCACATACAAAACAGATTGTTTAATTTTATATTTTTTGCCGCTTTTTAATTGCAGGACTGAAGTTGTGTCTAAAATAATATTTTAAATTTTTTTGAACTTCTCAATGGCTAAATGTTTGACCGCTTAAGCCATCAAATTTCTCATGGGTAAAATAATTGCATAATGAAATTCAAGAATTAGATTAGTCTTAGGTATAAGTCGTAAAGGTGTGACTTTGTGTCCAGATTATAAATAATTGTTTATTATTCACAAGTTAATTTCCATGTAAAGTTTTTGATAATAAGAAAATTGGTGCAAGGCCTGAATTTCTTGATATATTTACATTATTATTAAGAATACATTCCACCCTACATTTAAGCTTGAATTATCTAATTAGCGTTTAGTTTTATAGGTGAAGGTATATTTAAATAAATTATAAAAATATGGAGCCTCGTAAAGCCGATTTAAGCGAAAATTTTAAACCAAATAATCTATTACTTCTAGGTCTATAAAAAAACAATTATTAGACGTAAGAGTAATTTTAAGCTTTATCGCTTCAATATAAACAAGCGTAATGTTAGTTTATCGTCTTTTACTTTTGAAGGTGGAGAGAATCACACACTTTCTGAATAAAAATGTAATAATTTGATACTTTGTAATATCCGACTGAGTAGAATTAATTATTTTTCAAATAAAAATTTCATATATCCATATGTGCTTTTGCTTTATTAAAGACAAGAATTTAATATCTGTTTTGTATGGAAGGCTTTGATTTATTTGCGTTGTACTAAACCACCTTCAGGTTCCAGATTCCACAAATTCAACAGAATTAATAGAATAGGATGAATTAAGAGAGTAAAAGATGAAACACATCGAAAACACGAAAAAATAATACTTGAATAAGTAGTATAACCAATTACCAAAAAGGGGCGAAAATACTCAGACTTATGTAAAACAATCAAAGGGCAAATTTTGATACAAAAATAAAAATAAAAAGGTTTAAATGCGTAGCTCCCCAGTAAGAGCCTAACAGTAATTTCAATAAACTATAGAAAGTGAAATTACAATTATGAATATTATAGACTGCAGTCTAGTCCTAATTCCATTATCAGTAAGTCTAATATAGTTGTATAATTCTCAATAATGATTAAGAGTATTATAAGTACGAAATTTAATTGAAATAAAATTACATAAATAATAATTATGTGGAATGTATTAAAAAAGTATTTAAAGTTTGGTAGAAAGCGTATAATTAGAAAAAATTAAAGTTTATTTTAAAAATAATTCTGAAAATGATGATGTGGCGGTGAACAAAACAGTTATAAAGAAAATATTGAATAGGTTTGATAATTACAATTTTGAATTAATTATTTGAAGGTTTTGATTGGTCGGCATTTTAGAATTGAAGAAAATTTAGCAATAACTTGGGTGTATATACTTTTGAACATGAAACAAAATTCCTCATATTTGACTAAAATGTAGACCTAGAAATACTGATTTCTCATAACATGTTTGAGTTTGCCAAAAAGTGGAAAGTATTGAAAGTTTGATAGAAAGCGTATAACTGAGTAAAAGTTAAAGGTTTATTCCACGAATTACCCTGAAAATGATAAAAAATATAAATTAATTATTTGAAGGTGTTGCATTGGAGTAATTCAGGACTGAAGAAAATTTAGCAATAGTTTGATGTATAGACTTCTGAACATTACTAAAAAAATTACCATTCACTAAAATGTATACATAGAAATACTGATCTTCAATAACAAAATTTTTATGATTTTGATATTAATTCGAAGTGTGGCTTGGTTTTATGTGGAGTATTCTTGTAAGGGTCAATACGAATAAATAACTATAGGAAATGGTTCAAGTTTTTGGAAGGTAATTGATGAAATGATAGAAACTGCAAATACAAAAAATTAAACATCTGACGTTCTATTCAGTTAGTGCAAAATATATATATTGGAATTTATACAATGTGAAACTTGAGGTGGATTAAGGTGAAACAATTTTTACAAAAAAAAAAAAATTGAATGATGATTTACGTTGCTGAAAAATATTGAAATGTGCAGGAAGTAAAAATTCTATAATTGTGTTATGAAGGTGCATAAAATCCGAACAACTTTGAATTCTATTTGTGCATAAAGAGGAATAAACAATTTTTTTATTTTTTCATACTTTGAATTGGGTAAATTTTAAATAATTTTGATTAGGTTTTGAGTGTTGATCGAATTGGCAATAGAAGACGGACTAGGCAATTTTTTGAAATTTAACATCACAGACGCAGGAGGTGCGAAAAGTTTGCTGAAAATTGAATCGTTTTTATATGTAGAAACCGTTTTGTAGTAGTATGATTAATTGAACATTTGAATAAAAAAATTGAAATTGTGAAATGTAACAACAAAAGTGTAAGTGTTGGATAGTCTTTGATTTGAATTTCCTTTCTTTTGAGATATTTTGTGTGAATTAAAGTTTTGAAACAAATACAGAAAAAATAAAACAAATTCATAGAAACGTTTAATTGATAATTCAGAATTGCTTCTTTGAAACAATAACTGTGATTAAATATTGTGTGTTAAATATAGATTAGGAAAAAAATTCAATATGTTTAGGTTGATGATGGATTTTTATCAGTTTTAAATTAAGTACAATTGAAAATAAGTAGTAATAATACACTGTTAGTCTTTATTGAAATTAAAATTGACAACTAAAGGTCGAGTGATTTAGAAACCAATGAAATTTTAAGGTATTATTTGGTATAGAAAAAATATTATTGGAAATTTTAAAATTGTGAAACTTAAATTCCAAATCTCCATTAAAAAGATGTAAAATTGTCAACTGAATGAAGACAAATTTATTTATTACAGAAAAAAAAAGAAGTATCATTACTTGTTTGAAATTTAGACAGCTAAGTGAATTAAATTAGGTAATATTTCGAAATATTGCACCAAATATGGTGGAGGCGCAAAATGACTAAGTTTACTAAAAATTAGAAGGTTGTTTTGTACTTATATAATTTACATACACCATTAAATATTGAACAAATTGTAAACTTGAAAATTAGCGATGAAAGTAATTGAAAATTTAAGAAAGCAAAGATTAAATTGGCCAAAATAACGATTTTGTGACTGAATATTTTGAAAGAAAATTGTAATAATAAAAAGGTATTATCCAATTCTTGAACTCCAGAAATCATATATCAAATCATGAGTTGTTTACAGAAAGTAGACTAAAAAAATACTGTCATAATGCAGGTTTTATCAAATTTTGAATTACATTTATTAAAAATGGATAGTATTAGCGCTGTTAAAACTGGTAAAACGAATTTATCCCAAAAAAGGAATTATTGTAAAAATTGGCTTGTTGAGAGTAATAAAGGTTGGGAAACTTTATTAATTTACAATTCAGGAAATGAAGGTTTCGATTCAAGAACAAGAACAATGTGAACTATTGAACAAATTATTATTAAATGCACTAGGGTAAAACAGTTCTGAAAAAACGCAAACATAATGTGGGAATTTTCTAGATAAACATTAAGAGAATAGAAAATAAAAATTTGGTAATTTTTTGAAATACTACATCAGATGCTGGAGATGTAAAAAGTGATCAAATTGTTGATGACAGTAGACTAAATTCGTAATTGAGTACAAAAATTTGCCAGTTTAAAGGCTAAACTGTATGAGTAGGAAATCCAAAAAACTTAATTGAAATTTTGCTCTTAGATTCAAAACTGTACAAAAATTTAATTAAAAATCTTTTTGAATTGGTTATTTGAAACAATAAGTGTGACTGAACATTGTGGGTAATTTAGAACTAAAAAAAAATACTTATATAAAAGAGTGTATACACTTAAACATGAAAAAGTAGTATTAGAAATGTCTAAAAATTCTGAGAAATATTAGGTTAAACTAAAAAGAAGTTTATGACGGGAGGTATTAAAATACAATAAAGAATGTACCTGTGGTATTTAAAGTGTTGACTGTAATGAATGTTTTTGAATTTTCAAGGTTGGTTGGTTGGTTTGAGGAAATGGTTGAACATTATTATATTCAAAGATTCACAGTTTGAAATTTTACAACTGGTAAAAACAGATTTTTTTTTTGTTATCCAAAGAGGTGAACTGAGATTGATTTCTGAAAAAATATTAATATGGAGGATTTTTTCCCACGGTTTATGACATACAAAAAATGTGTACATACAAAGATGTTTTAATTTTTTCAAAGTAGGATACTTGAATGAATTAAAATTTTCTAAAAATATGTATGTAGCTTATAAACATCGATTCAAAAATTTACATTTCTGGAAGTAGATACTTTGAGTAGATAAATGAGTAACATTCTTAATAGAAATCTTTTTACTATTGCAATAGGCAAATAAACACAATTTTTTTGAATATATATAACATGAAAAATATTGTAGGCGCAAAAGGTTTCTCATAAATAGATTCTCATAAAATTTAACATTTTAACAGCAAAATCTTAACTTGTGGAAAAAATTGAATGAAGAGTGGCTGTTTATTTATTCAAGAGTTGGTTGTAGTTTTGATGAATTCAAATTACTGAATTTTTGAGTTTGAAACTAAAAACAGAAGTAGCTTCTAATGTATTTCAACAACTATTCAATTTGAAAAGAGTAGAATCTGATCTAAAAATTAACTATTAGAAAATTGATTCAAAGGTTTATGTGCAAATTTTTAAGAAATATTTGTAGATGAATAGAAAAATGTGGCAGTGTGGATTTGTTTATTTGCAGATTTGTGAAGCTTAGTGTTGAGTGTTTAAAGACTGATTTTTCTAGTTGAGTTGTTCTTTTTAAGTAAGATAGAAAAAGCTTATCATCAAACTTGGTAGTATAAGAAAATGTATTGACCTTTGTGTGGTGTTTATTGCGTTAGTGATTTTTTTTAAAGAAATCTGTTGCTGTCACAATGTTTTAATTTATAGAGAGTAAATTTTAGCCTTTTAACAACGCGATCTTGAATATTAAAAAAACACGACAATATAACTTTATTATGAGTAAGGTGGATACGATTCAATATTTTAAGTATTTTCACAAAAGACAACGCTAATATAATAAATTCAAAACAAAAAGTGGACAAGTGATTTATAAGAGTTGAAATGATTTTGTTTGTAATGTCCCAAAAAACATAGATTCTGTATGGTTGGGTGAAAAGTGGACTTCATGAATATCCAAAATTGTTGATTTATAAAATACAAAAGTAAATCCAAAGACACACTTCGAATATGAAATAACAAAATGATTAAAAAATACAAATTTGAATAAAATTGAATAAAAGTAAGTTAGGAACAAAATAAAAACTGATAAAAAATCGTAGGTTTATAAGTCATAGAATAGAACTTACCGCAATTGCTTATTTTTTTTTCTTTAAAAGTGACTTTTAAATACTCGCGAAACTAGTTTGTAAGTAACAAAGTACATAATTATATTATTCTACATGTTTTACATTTTAAGTTGAAAAAGTTATTATTCATCTGAGTCACCGATAGGTTTCAAAAATGAATTGTGACGTCTAAAAACAGCTGTAAAAGCAATTTGTCGACATACCAAATTTGGTACTCTATGTGCTTTAAATAATTTGTAAATAGCAATTTAAAGGTACATCTAATCAAGAATGTATTCCCTGTTTGTAATATGTATTGAAAGAGTTTGATTTTATTTGAGACAGAAGTCTCTAATATTCAAGATCTGAGACAAACGTGTAAATAAGAAAAACTAAAATGATGTTTAGATGTTTAATAACAACTAGTTTATAACATAAAAATACATCAATAGAGCAATCCAAATGGTGAAAATAACGAATGATTCACAATATTATGAGGGATATAAAAATGAAAAATATTTTTGAATATATAACTTTCAATCACAATTACTTGTGTGTTTGATTGTTTTCGAACAGATGGTTGTAGCCATTAGGTTGAAGCATAATAAACAACAAATTCTCAAGTAAAATACATAAAAAAGTTGATGAATATTCAAAATAATGGAATATGAAATTAGTAAATGGTTAATTAAGATGCAAAACACGAAAGTAGAAAAAGTTATGATTGAACAGAAAACAGAAATGATAAAAATTTTAGGTTTAGAGGTTACCCTACCTTATATTATTTTTCAGAAAAAAAAAGACTCATAATCACTCTAATCGAAACTAGCTTGTAGGTATTATTTATTTTAGATAATAGTTAAGATGCAAAAATCTAAGCAAAATGTAATACAATATAAGTTCCAAAGCAAAATTGAGGTAAAATAGTAATAAATAATAAAAATAGTTTTAAGCAATCAAAATGATATAAAAAATATAGGAAGTGGCGGTGGGTGGGACAATAAAAAAAAATTAAATTACTTATTATTATTCAGAATAAAGGACAAACTTACTGAAGTTAACAAAAAAAAAGGTTTTAATTTTTCACTGAAAAATGATCTATTTTTACAAATATCTGAAACAAGAAACTTGACCATGATCTAAATGTGTGCTTCGAATAGTTCATAAATATGTAAATTTAAAGCTTAAATGTGTAAAAATGGTTTGTCGAATTATTATTAATGTGTTATATTAAGTAAGGTTGGTTTTGATTGAGAATAGCAAATGTACAGTTGAAAAATATGTTTAGGAATACTAAGACATAAGAAATATCTATCTTTGTATACTTAACAATAAACACAATTTCAAAGAAAAATCTCCTGGTAGAATAATTTATGAAAATGTAGAAGTGGAATGAAATATTGACAATATTCGCACATTTTTGTGTTGGCAACAAAAATTCAAAAAATTTTAAATAAATAAATTGGGTGATTGTAGACATCAGGTTTAAGCTACAGTTAATAAGATTTGATTAACAACAAATTTAAAATAAAATAACAAGTGAAGTACAAGTAATATAAAATAAAATGTTGACAAGGTTGAACGGAATATTTAAAAATTTGATAGGTATTGATAGTTCCTGTGTAAAGTATAACAGCTGAGGAAGAAATTGATAGTTCCTGTGTAAAGAAAGTATAACGGTTGAGGTAAAAAAACAATAATAAAACAAACCAATTCAAAAAATAAATAAGTCCTTAATAATAAAACACAGTTAACAAAAGATAAGGTTAATGTTTATAACGTGTATGTAATTTTAGTTAATTTGGATAATTTCCAATTTTTACAAAAAAAAAACATTTAATGTTTGAAATGCGAGAGTAGTTTTTAAGTGACACTTAGACTAGGTTGTTTTTTATTATTAAACTGACATTTAACAGGCTGATTCAAGTAGAATAGAATATCTTTGTGTTAACTAAAATATGGAGTAGTTTATAGATATGCAATTTGAATTACATTTTTTGAAATTGCCACATCCTATCAAGATAGGTAAATGTAAAATGACATTAAAACAGAACTAACAATTTTATTAAATTCAAGTAGTTATTCAAAGACATTTACTGCAAAATAAAAATTCTATCAAATCATAATTGAATTATATATTTTTGTTTTCCCAATTGCAAGCTGAACTTCCTCTTTTTCAACATCTACAGTCTATTTTTATATAACTCTTAAGCAGTGACACTATGTAATTAATTAACTGGCTATATGTTATGTGTAAATATTAGTGTAAAATTCAATATAAAATAAATGAATAAGAAGCCAAATGAAACATTGGAAAAAGGGTAATGCGAGTATTTAATTGAAGGTAGAGTTAAACACAATTAATCCAAAATAAACTGAATAATGTTATAATAAATCGTAGGTTAAGGTTTAGAATTATCTGTTATGGTTGTCAACTTATTTTAATTTTGACTATTTACACGAAACTACTTTAAAAGCAGAGTATTGTACATAAAACAATAGTTGTGTTATATGTTTCAGTGTAAATTGTAATTTGTGTTGAAAAATATTGGAAGCGGTTAAGCAGTAACCAAACACACACAGCGTAATAATAAATTAAAAAAATTATGAAAAACACGAGTGGAGCATAATATTAGAATAAAAACAATAAAATTTGTAGTCTCACACTGAGTCAAATCATATCGTTTTTTTTAAGAGCTGGATCTGTCACCGGACTAATGTAATTAATGTGTAAAAAGTCACGAAAAATTATAACATGAAAAACCCGCTTAATAGTACTGACAAATTTAGCGTAAAAGCAATGAAATACTACAATTCTAATTCATTTTTATACTGTAGGTGTTTTCTAGAATATTCAAATATGTCTTGTGTATTCATAAAATACTAAGTTCATTATTATAAGTGAGAAAAAATATTTAACATAGTCGTCACACATTTTGTGTGGAATAAAAAATAATTCACTGAAATCTGAAACTATATGAAAGACCAGTCAATTTTCAAGTAATCAAAAATGAACACCATAATTTTAATGAAAAATTCTGAAACTTGTATAAAAATCGTAAAGTGGTGGTAGGAGGGATCAACAAAAATGTCATTGCAATGATCTCATGAAAAATCTAAAACTTAAAATTTTAATATGATAAAAATACAGCACATTCACATATGAGGTATTTCTAATAATAATATTAATCATCCAAAACTGTATGTTAATAAATGTAAAATTAGATTTGAGTAATTATAAAAATGTGAAGGTGTAAAATAAATGTTGCTAATTTAAACTGCTTGTATCAGTAACTCTGTTTAATGTTGTATTTGTGTGCGTGTGTGTGGGTGGTGTTTGAAGTCACGAAATTTAACCATTCATTTTATTATGTACATGTACATAATTTCAATGTTTATAAATTTCTAAACAAGACATAAAAAGTCGAAAACTCATAGTCTAAATAAGTGTTAATTGTGTGTATATAGGTGTTTATTGAGTTAAATTTTTCTTGAGTTTACCATTCATAAGGGCAATAAAAAAAATCTTGTATTTTTTTGTTGTGACTTATCAACAATTAACGGATGTGAAGTTGAACACATAAGTCTCCAAAATAATATAAATGAACTTTGACGCCTTGCCCAATTTTCTAGCCCTAAAAATTTTATTGTAAGATTTCTAAAAGGGCAGAAATTTATATGTGTTAAGTGTATCTGAGTGTTGATTAATTTAAAATTTTTCTTGAATAGAGCATTTATAAAAACAATGAAAAAATCTTGGATTTTTTTGTTGACTTATCAACTTTTAGCACATGAAATTAGACACTTAAGTCTCCAAAATAATATAAACTTTGAACTCTTGCCCAAACTAGCACTAAAAATTATATATACGTTTTTTCTAAAAAAGTCGAAAATTTATGGATCTAAGTGTTAAGTGTATCTGTATTGATTTCAAATTTTTCTTAGGTTCACCATTCATAAGCATAATGAAAAAAATCTGAATGTTTTGTAATGTTGAACACATAAGTTTTAAAATAATATAAAAGACTTCACCTTCTTGCCCTATTTTTCTCAAAGTTGTAATGTAAGATTTTTCAAAAAAGTCGAAAAGTCGTTGATTTGAATAAGTATATGTGTTGCTTCATTTCGAATTTTTCTTAAGTTTTGCATTCTCAAGAGCAATAACAAAAGCTCGTATTTTAATGCTAACAGTTGCAGAATCTCCAAAATAATGAAAGAAAACTGTATATCCAAGCCCAGTTGCTGTCATAGAAAAATATTTAAATACTTAAAATTAATAAGGGCAAGGGAAAAATCTTGAATTTAGACACGTAAGTCTACAAGTGAACTTTGACTTCTTGTCCAATTTCTATCTTTAAGGTTTCATTAATGGTAAATAGTATTTATTCTCAAAAATTTGTATTAACGACATAATCTTTTAAACCTGGAAATATCAAAGATAGGCCTATCAAATCAAATAACAAACGTGCACGTATGTAGGTAAACATTGATAAGTCGTAACTAATATTAAAGTTTGGAAGAGGAGGAGGGTGGGCCAATTCCAACTTAACAAAGTTTCAAAATGTGATGCAAACAAATAAAAATCAAAAACCTGTGCCTTTACCGCACAGTTCTAATTAAGACTGGTGAAAAAAAAAATCAAGACTGATTTTCAAACGCAGCTGCATAATTTCAAAAAAACCAACGTCATGACTTTAAGGATTTATTAAGAGCCCCCACATTCGGGACTTTTAATGGATTCTATCATTAGATTATTTTTCATCAGTGTATAAGTAGAGGTACTAACATATCTGGTGTCTAAAATTCAAATAATTGTAGCGACGTCGTCGTTAGATTGTTTAAATGTTGTATTTAATGTTATTGGCAACGCCACCAGTTTTATAAAAATTGTGGGAATTTCTGATTAATTTTATAGCTGAGACATGACTTGTATTATTTCTGGTGGTTGATAATATTCTTGGTGGTGATAAAATTCTTATCATATGTTATGTATATGAGTGGTGGTAGTATGAGTTCATATAATGAAGGGTATAAAAAGTCTAGTACCTTTAAGACTTGTACTGAGGTTTATAAATACCTACGTTCAAAACGTCGATATAAATATGCAGGTTTAAACTGAAACTGCTGAAAAATAAATGTTGATTTAAATAAAATTGAAAATGTGGAAGAGGTGGTGGGTGGGCTGGTAATAAACAAAAACTGAACATATCTGCGTAGGTATAAATGATAATATCAACGAAAAGTGGAGGCTACATAATATATGATAATGTGGTAAAATCGATAACACAAAAAAATATTTATTATAAGAGTTTTGGTACCATATGTGACTGACATTATTACATTCATTTATGGTTATTATTTTTTTATAGCAAGGCATGGATCAGCCTAATTGTAAAAATTCACTATTAACAACTCATCATTTTATCACTCTTGCTGGTGGTGTTTACTCTACATAATTACCATAAATTTGAATTATGTTTCTATGTTACTAATGTAATTGTTAAACAATCAACAATCCCATAGATTTCTTTTAGATATACCCAAATCGAAATTTTAGAAATTCTTGATGTTCTCATAATTGTTTTTTTTTTCTTTAAAAAGCGACACAAAAACGTGGCTTTGGTAAATATTGAATTTTTTGTAAAAACTGCCAGATATTGGAACCATCGTAAGTTCAGGTTTTAATAAAAATATAACAACAATAATAAAGAAGAAGAAATAAAAAAATTAGATGTTTTTCATTGGATAAAAACAGAAGGAATGTTAGATAGATGCGTTGAATTGGCGGTTTTAGATAGGCTCGGCCGTGTAGATTTTCTGTTCTGTATATCTTGGCGGTAATTTGTTTTAATTTTTAACTTTCGATAATTAAAAAGTCACTTTTTTGTGTTGGTTCGATAATAATATGTAGATATATTGTAGGAGAGGTGTTTCCTAAAATGATTTGTTTTGATATTTTTTATTGAAAAATTAAATATATTTAGAGGAAGTGGAGGTGGGCGGGCCAAAATAAACTTATAAATTTTGATGGTGTTTAAAATAACTGAATAAGGAAAGTGGAGGTGGGAGGGCAAATAATTTTAAACGGATTTCTACTTGTGTTGTAAAAACTTATTTTTTATATATTTGTGTAGATGAATATGATTAATAAATATGGTTTTTAGTATCTTGTTGTTTAATTTATTTCCCTGGTTTTAATGAAGTTTGAGATTGGTGAGTATTCAGGAAATTTAGAATAAAAATAAGAAAGTTTGGATTATTTCTCTGACTCTATTCAAATATCAAAAATTTGTTCTAGAAGAATTAGCAGCAACATTCAATTTTCGGTTTTGGAAAGATTTTGTGTCTTTGATTATTGGTTGTAAAATTTAATTTCATTATTTGAATGGTCAAAGATTAACACAATAAATATGACATTAGACGATGAAAATGTAAAAGAGAAACTGAAGTAGGTAAGTTTTATTTTTCCAAAATTCAAAACCGCTGTTCCGGCACAATATTACATATAACATGAGAATAAAGTGCTTCTGATAATACACATTTAAAGATTTTGGCGGTATGCAAAAGAGCAATATGTCTATAGTACTTAATGTCTGACTTTTCTCCGGATTTGAAAATAGGGCAATATGAAAGATTTTCCATAAAACGGAAACTGAGATGAAGTTAATGTTAGATTAAAAATATGACGTAGAGGCAGCAACAGACAGCTTATGCAGTCAATACTTATAAACGCTGGTAGATTATCTGCTCCGCAGATAAGATTTAAGATTGTTACCGTCTATTTATTTTACTGTCTATTTTTATCTTCAATGATAGGCAGCAAAATTTCCCACAAAAATTACAAGAATTCGTTTGGTTATCACACCACTCAGTATCACAGACATGGTTACGGTTATCATAGACAAACGTTTTTGAAAAGTGATCCGCAAAAGCGTTGACTATATTCTGTTAAGATGTTAGCACATTATCGTTGTATACCATTCGACCAGGGACTCCAATAGACTTCTTTTTCTGGTTAACGAAAGACCAGATTTTTTGATAAACTGGATGTAGATGTTCCAGTGATTATTTTTTTTTTTGATCTTGTTAATTATTGCACTACCAAATATGGTAGTTTGAACAATGAGATTTTGCAGTGGAACACGGAACATATTTCCCAATTACTTCAAACATATTATTGTAGAAAATTTCACATGGTGTTTCAGGGTCGGCGGTGTTTCCAATAGATGACCAATCTACCTCAGCCAAAGCCTGGTAAAGAGCCACTAATTCGGCTTTATAAAAATTGAATTTTGGTGATGCATTGCTGTTTATAAAAGGAGTACTTGAACTCCAATCACTATCCAAAAATGCGGTTAAGCACGGATGGTGGAAATCTTCTAAAACCAAAAGAAATTCACGTTGACGCACATCAGATCGCAAGCTTTCAGTTGAAAGAATCAAGTCTAATATTCTGCCATTAGCGTTCGTAACCGTATTGTCTGCAAGAAATTGCACATAGGTGTTATATAGATTAGATGTTTTCTTCTCGGCAATACAATCAACTAATTCAGAGATGTTGAAATCCCCACATATTATCACTCGATGAAAAAGAAAGGACAGTTGTTTATGGATACTTTAAGTTCCAGCAATTTCACAGAGGGAACTAGAGACTGCAATTGAAGATCCTTTGAAGAAAAATGTTTTCAAGAGCCACTAAGACACCGCCTTCTCGACCATTTGTTCTATCAGAACGGAATACATCATAATATCCAGGGAATAATTCACTTGATAGAACATTTGAATTTAACCATGTTTCAGTTATAATAAAGTATCTTCATCGGAACTGCAGCAATTAATATAAAAGTCATTAGTTTTGGTATTCAAACCACTGACATTTGGATAGACAATAATGAAATTCAAATTTCTTATTGCAGGTGGAGAAACTGTCTGTTGAAAATTAGCTAGTTTTTTTATATACCATTGTAATACTTTGTAATGTTTTCTTCACCATGACGAGTCTTGAACTCTTTACGTATGGTATAAGCATTATTCTGTTGATAGCGTGTTAAATCTGTGTTAAAGAAAATTCCATTGTTAAATTGGTGCCACACAAGTTTTTTTACTGTGGCCGAACTATCAAGCACAACTTTTGTTAAACGAGAATGAACGGGAGAGGTTTTACCCAGCCGGCTTATCGAAATTACACGAAAATCAGAGTCATTAGGAATTACCGATTTTATGAGATTCAATTGCTGTGTTGCATCACTATCTTCCTGCGGGAGTCCGCTAACAATTGCATTGTTAGAACGACGTATGCGGTCCATAGCTTCATCAACGGCATCATTAAAGTTGATATTCACAGTTATTATTTGTTGTTTTTCGGATTTCATTCGTTCAATTTCCAATCTCAGCTTCTTATTCTCGCTAATCAGTTCTTCGATAACTTTTTTCATATCAGTGACGACGATAGACAAAGAGTTTATGGTTTCAGCCAGACTTTTACCGGTGTTTTCCTCACTATCAGAAGTTACAACACTTTGCTCACTGCAATTTTTTTATTAGCATATGGAAAAACAAGAAAAGTTTAAAGAACTAAGAGACTCCAAAAGGATAAAAGAGTCAAATAACTTCAAAGAATCTCAAAGAGTTACAAGTAATAAAAAAAAACTTAAAGAATCTCTAAAAATAAAATATTCAATAACTCAAAGAATCGAAAAATTTACAAAATTGTTAAAAACCTGACGTCTCAAATAATTTCAATAGATTAAAAATTCTCAAAGAGTTGAAAACAATGAAAAAATATTAAAGATCAAAGAACTAAAAGACCTAAAAGAATCAAATAATTTTAAATAGTAACTAAAAATATCAAAGAATTAAAAAATCTCAACGGAAAATTGGAAATCAAAATGTATCGAATAACCAAAAAACATCGAACAACCAAAAAACATCAAATAATCTCAACAAATTTTATAGAATTAAAGAAAAGTCAAAATCGTAGACTCTTGAAAAACCACAGATTCTGGAAGAATTTCAAAAAGTTACAAGAAATAAAAAATATCTGATATTATCAAAATGTCTTGAAGAATTCCACTGAAATCAAAAATCTCGGAAAAGTTAGAAAAAATCAAATAATCTCAATAAAAAACCATTACAAAATAATACAAAATTTTGAAGAATCAGAAAATCTTATAGAATCTCAAAGTAACAACGATATTTAGAGAGTCTTGAAAATTCAAAGATTTGACACAAAAAAATAATTATTTCTATAAAATTTGATTCTTTGTTTTTTCTACAGCAGGCTGCCGACTGTAAATCTCAAAGTGCTAAATAGGTTGATAGAAATTATCTGATTTTTTTAAAGAAAAAGCAATAGTTTACCTTTTAGGGGATACCAAAGTAATTTAAATTGTATCTTTATTCTTTCGCGGTAAAATGTCTACGATTCCCAAAACAACTTTGATATTTTTTTCAATTTTCTGTGTTGTTGGACAGAATGAGTGAAAGGGAGTGTGCTTGTGTGTTGCTATTTATTAAGATAGCTAAAAAAAATCGCACCAAAAGGTAAAATTCTAAAACAAATAAAACAAGAATCATCAAAATCTATTAATAAATAAAAATGTAATGGCACAAATTGGAATGACATGACATTTTTATAATACTATCGATTGCTGTGGCAAAGTCTATGCCCAAGCAATAAATTGACCAAATTTTTGCACTTCCGTTCTACATTTTGTGTTCTCTGGAAGCAAATGTAAAAATTGATGAAAATAATCAGCTCGTTAGAAAATATATTCATGAAAAAATTTTAAAAAGAGAATTCTGTAAGAAAAGAGTCAAATTTTTGCAGTATTGTTGTATCTATTTATTTACACTGTATAAGTGGTTGCCTAAACATATTAATTTATGTAACTTATTTTTAATAAAACAATCATTCAACCTAATTGATTGTTTTATTATCCATGAAAATAGAGAAATTATGAATTATACTCCTTCCAAAGTTACAATTTCCACTCGAATGATTTGATTCACTCGTCTTCTCAAACATGATCCTAGTGAAAATGACAAATTTTCGCACTCGTTAAAAAAATTCTATTTCTAATTTTGTGATTAAAAACTTTAAAATCATTTTTTATTCGTTGGATTTTATTTTATCAAATTTAATTTGCATCCAGTGAACTTGAGAAATAATGAAGAATAGCTTTGATCAATCAAAGTTGGCTCCTTCAAACATTTATCTTATGACCCATTATCCTTAAGTTTTTTAGACAAAGTAAGTAAACAATACGTTTCCAAAATATTCTTAAAATCGTAACACTTTTTACTAACAATAAGTAGAAATAAGATTATGTTGTCAAAATGGTGGATGCGCCGGGTTAGAAAAAGCTGCTGATAAGGCTGCAACATTAACAAATATTCAATTTTCATCAAAAGACAAGTTTGATAGCCGATCATGATTTCTAAACACGTCTTTCGACAATGATATTTCACAAATACTATGGTGAGAACATGATAACCTAGATATCAGGATGTTTTGATTGTATTTATACTGCATTGTAATTCATTTTTAAGTTTGTCAGAGTCTCTCTGTGTATCTAGGTTTCCAATTTGCTGTATATAGTGTATACAAATTGGTAGATAAGCTTCTTTAGATTTGTTTAAGGAACTGTAGAAAAATAACAAACAAATTCCTGTTTCAACAAATTTTATGTTATGGAAAAGCAAAATTGAAACTTATTTCAAGTCACTCTATTATAAGACAGAGCTTTTATCGTTTCACATTTTCAAATTTTCATATCTCACAATAACTAGCGAATAACGACAAAATTGAATTTTATATCTTGAGGAATTTTTATCAGACACTCTAAACTTGGCAACAATGTTTTTACATCTTTAATTGTCAGTCAAATAAAGACAAAAATAATTACTATAGTTACAACTAAAATATATACCAAAGCAAACAGAAAACCCCTAAAATACCTACCTAAAGTGTTGCCAATTTTACCATAAAATTTTTCCTTATAACTTTGTTAATAAGAGCAGTAGATTTTTTTAAATTATTTTTCTAGGGTTTCTTGAAAACAGTCCTTTACAACGAGCTGGAGAGCTTATTCGCTAATTTTATTACACCCTGTATAATTTCCAAAAATTTATACTGCAAATTTTACAAGGGTTTGGTGATTTATTTATCATTCAATTCAAGCGTTCTTAAATTCTAGAAGAATTCAGTAAAATAAATTTATATACTTTTGAAAATAGAAAAATCAATGTTTATTATTTCCTGAACGATTAATCTCTGAGTCACAATTAAAAAAATTGTAGAAACCTGTAATCAACAACACTCTTATAACTTTCCATCCAGAGAAGGCGCACACTCATCTTTTCAGAAGCAATCAATAAAAACATTAACTCTGGAATCCAAAAAATTTATCAATTCCAACTTCCTACTCCCAACAAATTATTTTCAACACATCATCCAACAATATCAACATTTTATAGAAAATACCAATTGAAACCATAATTACATTTCATTTCATTTCTAACATTTTAAATTACTTTTTTCTACCTTAAAAGCAAATTCGATCACGATGTTTATTTGTAAAATTAGATTGAATCTTTATTTAAGAATCAAATAAAAATATTTATTCAAAAAAAAACCAATCTACAAATTTTAATTACCAGTTTTACTTCCCAGGAAAAAATCAGAAAAAATAGAAGTAATTATGAATAAAACTGTATATGCCTTTAATAAATTCTTCTTTGTACCGACATTTAATTCCATTCGTGATAATTTTGTGAAAGATAAAAGAAGCTCTTTTAATTACAGCACAGTTTTAGTCTAAAAGAAAAAGTAAGCTGGCGTTTAATCACAATGGGATATACAGAATGTTAAAAAAAAATTAATGCGTTATGTAAAATGACAAAAACTCAAAACATTAAAATGAAAAAAAGAAGAGGAATCGACTTTTGTAGAAAACATCGGGCCAAAAAGACACTAAAATTGATGAAATATTTTGATTTGCGGTTTACCTTCCAATACAAAAAATCACTCAGTATAAACACGACAAGAGTGTGGGTTTAAGAAAAATAATTTGTCACTGACTCAGGTGCTTTCAGAGATCAAACAAATTAACTTTTACTGAAACGTGTTTCACCAAGCTTTACTTTAATGAAAACAAAGAGCTTTGAGCTTTTAATAAAATTGTTTGTTTCTTTATTCGGAGAAGCTTTAATTCAGTTAATACATCGATCTTCATATGTTAGAGAGATATTTCTCAAAGAGATATTTTTCTATAGATTCTAAATAAAAATAACAAAATTGCATCAAAAAAGTTGCACTGCAAGGACTTTGTAAATAAAAATACTAAAACTTTGAACTCAGTGAATTTTTTATTAATTCTCAGTTCATGCTTTTGTTAACAGCAAAGCTTTGAATTCATATAATAAAAAAACTCTAATTAAGTATAAAGTTTCCTCGCTGATCGTAAAAGTGTAGAATTTCGTTTAAATACCAATTTCAACTCGAATTACTCCAATTATCAGTAGCTATTACGATATTACTTTTAATGCATTACCAGATGCTAATGCGATAGAGTTAATTCATTGATAAATAAACCGTCAATCTTGTTGTCATTACCAATTATCTCAACGAAAAAGCTTAAATCCTTTTCTAACTTTATAGGATGAAATTAGTAATTAAGCCGGGAAGGATCTAAGTCATCAAATCCGAAAAAGTTTAAATCAGTTTAATATTTTGTTTCGAATCTCATTAATATAATTTAGTTGAATAATTTTTCATAAACAAGAAGATAAGATTTTAAAAGAGTATGCGCATGGGCAATATTCACGTGTATAAGGACGAAAATTAGAAAAATTCTTTAGTTTCAGTATTACCGACAAGCAGAGGCTTTCAGAATTGAAATGAAAAAGAAGATCTGAAATGTGGAAAGTTTTTTTGGTAGTTTTTGTGGTCTGTGGGGCGAGGAGTTTGCAAAATGTACCAGAAGTAGAAAAAGGTAAAAGGTGCATTATTATTTATTCCATTAATTTTTGAGCGAATTTTTGATTGGAATTAATTTTAAATAAGAGAGAATTTTTGTAGCTTTATTTATTTTTTACTAAATCCTCCCACGTTCTATTAAACAAAGAGGCGATTTCTATCAAAACTGGAAAAATTTTCGGTTAATTCAGAGTAAAAAAAAAAAAATATATCCCAATTTGTTAGTGGACTCAGACAGGTTCTTTGTATAAAGTTGCTTTTGGATTTATAAATCGTTTAAAAATGTTTAGTTAAAATAAAAATACAATAAAAATCTCAAAATTTATCAATAAAAAATAACGATGTGGCCAATATCCAAATGTCATAATAGAATATATTTGAATTTCTAGCCAAATGTTCTAAATAACTTAGCGACAATTCCATTCTTTTTTGTTTAATTATGTGAAAAAACATAAATGACAAATTTTCCTGAAAAAAAATTCATCTAAAAATTCAGTAAGTGATTTCGTTGCTTTTTTCAACATTTCTGACTAAAGATACTTTTAGTGTTAAAAAATGACTTTTTCAGCTTCTTTCGAGAAAATATTCAATTAAACTTTTAATAGAAATATTCTGTAAAGTAAAGACATAAAAAGCTTCTTTTTATAGCTTATTTTATAAGTTTTAAATAAGAAAAAAAATCAATGGAAACGCAAGAAAAACCAATTATAGAGACTTCCATATGGATGTTTGCAAAATTAAAAAAAAAAAAAACAAATGCACAAAACCTTTTCAAATCCTCAAAAAACAGCAGGACTACCTTTTTCTTCGCCGATCCCCTTGGGATCTTTAGTAAATAATCCGGAAATTCAAACTCACTTTTTTAATATTTCATGGTATTATTTTTTATGGGTGTTTCAACCCGATGCCGTTCCTACACCTCCTCCTACTCCTTCAGTGGGTGTTTTCAGAAATATTATTTATAACATTTCTTATCAGAAAAAAAATCAATGATAAAACTTCTGCTTATGCACCTGAATAATCTGAAAAATAAACACGAGAATTGGAGAATTTTGCTTTGAGTGAGTTGCGATTTTTTTTGCTTTTTAGTTGAGTATCAATACAACGTTGAGAAATGGCTCAATAATGTCGATTCTGACTTATCCCAATTCAACTCGTTGGCAGCACATTTAACATGGAAGCTTTCAACATCTCCCGATGAGAAAACTTCATTACAAGTAAGACAATTGGGACAAGCTCGAAATAAATGGAAAAATAAAATATGTGAATCGATAATTCGAAAGGATTTATTAACTAAAGAACAAAAACGGAAGATTTATTTGCTGTGTCGAGGACCGAAATTTTCTGATGGAATGATTAAGTAATAAACAATAATAAAAAAAATAATAATCACTTACAATTTTTTTAGTGATTATTTGGATATTTTGGGCAAAATGGCTGAAGAGTACAACTCAGAAATCTGCTTAATCGGAAATCCATTAAGAACTAATCGAACAGCTCCGAATTTCCCTAAACCAGGAGATTGTTTGTACGGTGAACCGGACTTAGAAAGGATAATGAAAAGGAATGATTTAGACCCAGAACAACTGAAGTGGATATGGATGAACTGGCATAATTCCGTCGGACCAAGACTTAAAGATGCTTTCCGAATCGCAGTAGAATTTCAAAATGCAGCCGCTGGAAATAACGGTTAATAACGTTTTGAAAAAAATCAAACAACTTCACATTTGTTTAGGTTATTCCGATATTGGGGAAGTCTGGCGTGAAGAACTCGAAACTCCTAATTTAGAATCCCTCGTTTTCGGATTGTACGAACAAATCGAGCCACTTTATGCAATGTTGCACGCTGTTGTAAGACATAAACTTTACCAAAAGTACGGAGCGAAATATATTGATCCTAAAGGACCAATTCCCGTACATTTATTGGGAAATATGTGGGGACAAGATTGGACGCCTCTGCTCGATTTGTTTCAAATTTCGCGAACAGATGTCAATTTAGACAAAAATTTAAAACGCAAAAATCCATCCATCAAAGATATGGTAAAATTTTACTGTGAATAAAATCAATGTTAAAGTTAAGATAAGGTTTTAGAAGCTGAAGACTTTTACGTGTCTTTAACTCTACCTAAAATGACGAATAAATTCTGGAAGTTTTCAGTTTTTGAAGAGAATGATAATACGACTTTGTGTCATGGAACTGCAGCGAATTTGTATAGCAGAGACGACTTCAGGTATTTTTATTTATTTTTTTGAAAACTGTTAATGTAAATTTTTTGGTTTTAGAATGCTGATGTGTGGCAAAGTCACAATGGATGATTTTTATATAATCCATCATGAAATGGGGCATATTGAGTATTATATGGCTTATCAACAACAACCAGTCATTTTTCAGGTATTTATCTGTTGTAAAAAAATTCAACTTTTGGTGTAATAAATTTCAGGATGGGACAACCACAGCAGTGCACGAAAGCATAGGTGACGCTATAATGCACGGCGTGATGACTCCTCAACACCTCCACCGTTTGAGCCTCCTTACCGACAATCAACTCCTAGACAACACCACCGATCTTCATCTTTTATTCTATCAAGCATTATCTAAAATCCCCGAAATTCCGTTTTCTCTAATAGTAGATAAATATCGTTGGGATATTTTCAAAAATTCAATCCCGGATCGTCAATGGAACGATTATTATTGGCACCTAAACTTAAAGTATCGCGGGATTACTCCTCCGGATCCGAGACCAAAAGAATTTTTCGACGCTGGGGGTAAATTCCATATTGCTGATAACACCCCATACATTCGTTACTTCTTGAGTAGTATAATACAAATGCAAATTTTTGAAAGTCTATGCGAGTTGTCTTTGTATGGAGACACTTACAGTGGACCTTACGAAGAAGCAAATCTACCAATGCATAAATGCGATATATATGGATCGAAAAACGCAGGGAAAAGATTACTGTGAGTTCTGAATTTTTGTTTGAAATCTTCACTAAACTAAGACTTATTTTCGTGATTAAAAATTTAACTTTATTGCTTTAAAATGCAAAGTAATAATTTTGTTTTTAGGGCGATGATGGAGAAAGGTTCCAGCCTTCGTTGGCCAGAAGCGCTTTCTTTAATCACCAAAACTGACGGAATTTCAACCAAACCTTTACTGAAATACTACGAACCGGTTTCATTATGGCTTGAAAACTATATCCAATCAAATAATGTATACGTTGGTTGGTAAATAAATATCAAATCAAATTTTTCATTAGTTTTATTTTATTTTATACACCTTCTTTTTCATCAAAAGAAAGACTAATTACAACAATCCAAGTAAATTACATTAAAAAGCGATTAGGCACTGTTTTGATTTTTTTTTATGTAAAGCTGTAAAATAAGTAACACTTGATTAATAAGAAATAGGCACTTAAGTAATTTTCAATTTTGGCACTGAACTAAAAAAGAACTAAAATTGGCACGTTAAGTAAAGTTAATAAAAGCAATCAATTAGCACCATCAATAAATAATAAATCTGTTAATAAAATTATTCAAATTTGAAACTTCTCGTCGATGATTCCTGTTTACTGCTTTTTGTCATCTGTACAGTTTTCTTCTCGATAATTTGCTGAGTTACAGATTTCTTCAACATTTTTTGTTCCAATGAATCTGTGTCTTTCAACACTGGCGGTTGATTGATATATTCAACATTAGTCGAAAACGACGATTGATATTGATTGTCTGTTCCATTACTAAACGATGTATAATTCTCCTTTTTATCAAACGGTGTGCTTGTATAAAACTTTTCCGAAAATGAAGAATATGTTGGTTGCGATGATTTATATGATTCATATTTATAACTATCAGTTTTATAACCTCCTGGGATTTGATACGTATTTGTTTTATATTCAGAAGTAGAATAGTTTTGTGAATTTGGATCTACAAAAGTTGGTTTTTCGCCTCGGTATTTTTCGAAATTTAATTCGACGTTAGTGCTATCGTAGGGTTTGTAGGAAGTATATGATGGTGTAGATGGCGCTATTGGTTTGCTTTCTTGATAAGGCGGTGGTCGTGGTGGTGGTGATGGTGTGAATTTCGGCGCGTTTTTACTAAATGAATTGTAATTGGTTTGATTGTCTGGAGAAGCGTTAGCTTGTTGGAGTTTTTTGCTGCGTTCTAATGAACTGACTTTTTCAGGACTTTCCAAATGACTGTAAGTGTCATTGTAGAGAGTTGGTTGTACTGTTGGAGAGTAGTTTGAATGCGAACTGTCGTACTGATATTGGCCGAATCTACAAAAAAATTTTTTTAGATTGTTATCATATTCTAAAACTATACAAACTGTTCCGATTCTAACAATAAATATGATTTCAAAAAATGGCGTTTTTGGATTACTTAAGTTATTTTCAAAAAGTTTTCATCTGATTTTTGACATGAAAATTTTAAAATTTTCAATATTCAGCTTGTTTGAATATGTATTTTAGCACATAGAAAAATTAGTTTCTTTTATTATTATCATCTTATCAGAAGCTAATTTGTCATAATTTAAATTTAATTTCAATATCAATAGCAAAACACTTGTTTTGTACAAATGTAATCTAAGCTTTGCTTCATCGTTAAAGTCGTAGCTATTATAGACTGTGAAACTTTTCAAATTTCAGGCAACCATAACTTTTATTTTTCGAATGGAACACTCTAATTATTTTTTTTTGAAGCATCAAAAAAACTTGATAAATCCAAGGAATTTTAAAAATCTTCAAAATTCGAAGATATCCACAGAAAAATGGAGGGACATAAAAGAAGCCAGAAACTGGAGGATTATCGTGGGAACCGAAAAAATTAAGAACTTCAAGGAATCTAGCGATTCTGAAATTCATAAAAATCCGAGATATTAAAAAATAAAAACTTCGTTTGAGAGGACTCTTTAAACGCAGTGTTTGTTTTGTGAAACCCGAAAAATATTGGGAATCTACAGAATAGAAACAAATCCAATAAATTTATGGAATTAAAAGCACTTAAGAAAATATAGATAAGTAATTTAATAGCTGAAAAAAAGGAATAAATCTGAGTATTTGAAGAATTTAAAGATTTAAATGGGAAATTATGGAAATTTCAAAAATGATGAAGAAGTAAAAAAAATGTCAAAATTTCATAAATTCAAAAACATGCAAAGAATTTCGAAACTCTTAACAACCCAGAATAATCTAAAAAACTTCCTAGGATGTTCTGAAGCATCTGAAAAATACAAAGAAAAAAGTAAAGAAGAAAGAAAATTTTCAAAATTCCAAGTCTGAATAGTAAAAAATTTAAAAAATGTATAAATTCAATAAATCTAAAAATAAATTGAGAACAGTCCTGGAATGATAGAAAACTCTGTACAGCTGAACGTATTTATGGGCATACAATTTTAGCAATTATACAAACATACAAAAATTGTTTATAAATGATTAATTTACTGGAAAAAAATCTTGCAATCAAATCGAAAAACAAGAGAATATTTGAGTAGTTTTCAGAACTGGTTTCTGAGACACTTCAGTTAGAATTAAGAAGCACTGTTTTTATTGCCTCTCCTGTCAGAAACTCCAGGCAATTTTTGTATAGAATACTGCATAAATGTCCAAAAATTCAGACCATAATTTTTTATTGTTTAGATACTTCTAACGATCTAGAATATTTTATTGAAAACGTACAAATTCAAAAAAAAAACAATTTTCCAGAATTCTATCTTGGGAGTTAAATTTTTGTGTGTTATTGTTAGAAGTGTTAATACTTTTAATGTGCTGATTATACGGAACAGCTTGTATCTAAACCAACTCTTCCTTATGTCAAGACGTTCACAACATAAAAATACCTTGAAAAGATTTTCTTCAATTCATTAACCGTTCGACTCAATTGAATTTGATCTCTGTAAGTGTCGTTTTTTAATAATAAAAAAAAAATATTGTCCAACACACAAAACGACTCAATGACATAAGAAAAAGCATAAAAGCAATTATTAGTATTGTTAAACAATTAATCTTGCTCTTACCTAACATCCTACTTGTTGCAAATTAAATGCTGTGCATGCAAAAAAAAAACACTTCCGATTAGTCCCACTTCCACAAAAACATCAAAAAAAGCATTAGTACTGTTAAACACACACCTGAAACTCACCGCGAAGTTTCTCCATCCTGCGCCGAACTAATATACCCATCCGTATCATCCCCTGAAGTATCATACCCTCTTAATTTATATTTAGCTTGTCGAATCGCAGTCAATCGACTTCTAGCTTCTTCCAATTCTCTTTCAATACGAAAAACTTCACTTCTTGCATCAATTTCTTGTGCAATACCTCCAACCATTCGTTTATTCAAAACTAAACATCTTTCTTCTTCAACATTTTTTGCTTGTTGTGCAGCTCGAACTAAATTATCAGTCGATCGAATAACAGCTGTTCCAGCTTGATGTAAACGTCTTGTAGCAACAGTATCACCTTCAGCTTTGACTTTACAAGCGACAAGAAGTTGTGCTGTTGAACTGGCGACTTGTTTCGCTGATGATATCAATTTATCTTCGCTGCCCAAGCCTTGGACTAATGCGTTAGCGCTTTCGACAAGACTATGAGTAGCGGCAGCAACAAGACGCGCGGCGGAGATTAAACCTTCTGACCATTGTCCATCGTCGGATGACGACGTTGGGGTGCGCGCAACTTTGCCACTGTCGATTAATTCGCGCTGAGCGGCACTTGCAGCTTTTACTAACGCTGAAGTAGCGGATGTTATTGCTTTCGCTGCTTCAAGAATCATTTCGTCAAAGTTCAAAGATTCATCCAAGTCTTGAGTCTACAAGAAAATATCAAAAATAGTAAAAACATAAACTATTTTAAATTAAAATATGTAAGCACTCACCAGAAATATGACGAGAGTTAAGACTTCTATAATAATATGTTTGACTCCTGGGTGAATTTAAAATACAACCAAGAATATCAAACATATCTTATAGCAGCCCCAAAATCCATATATAATAAAATATTATGCAACAAGTTTTATAAACGACGCTTTCGACATACGTTTAATAATAATGTATTATGTGACAAGTTTTATAAATCCTTACCTTGATTGATTTCCTCGGTCTTAAATTGGCCAATTTCTTGGCGGCGGCATCGATCGAAGCTGCAGCTCCTAATAGTTCATTTTCGGCTATAACAGTCGGATCATCCGGATCTACCCAATCCGAGCCTTTCAACAATTCAGCAACACTGACTAATTCTGTAGCTGCTTGTGCAATTCGTCTTGAAATTGCTGGTAGTGTTTGTTTAGCATCAGCAGCATTTCCTTGTAAAACTGTTAAAAGTAGTTCACGAAATTGGTGTGCGCATTCATGGCCACTATTCAATGTGCGTTCTCTTAATTCCGGTGTTTCAGCAAGATTAAAAGCAGCGCTTTTACATATTACAAGCATTGTAGAAATAGATTGTCGAGCTAGATTAGCAGCAGCTATGATATCGTCTTGTTTGTTGCTAATTCCAGCTGATACTGTTTTAGCTGTAGCTTTTGTGATGTTCTTTGTGCAGCGGATGAGGTCTTCGGCTTGGATGCCTTGTTTGCTGCCTTCACTCGAATATAGCGTCTAGAATTTTCAATTAAATTGATTATTATTTTTTTTTGTAAAAATAATACCTTCATTTCTTGACCGATTGCTTCGATTGTGGATTCTAAAGCACGCGTTCCTCGAGTATGTTCATCTTCTACAGCTTTTACAGTTTTTAGAAGGGATGTAACATTTGTTACCATAACCTAAGATTGAAAATTATTAATATTTTTTTCTATACAAAGTGGTGAAATAAACATGCGTTAAGTCCACGTAAGCTGAAAATTGTTAAAAAAATAAAAGAAAAGAAAGAAGAATAGTGCGTCCACCCAAAACCAACACTAATTAATTGTACTAACCTTAAAAAAAATAAAAGTTTGTGTGTGCTTTTTTTTTAATGAAATTATTTGAAATAGTCACACCATTTATTTATTGGCTACACAAAATATGAAAATAATTTTGATTGAAAAGTGAACACACGCTAAAATGAGGCGCTTTTAGTAGTTGGGACATTAGAAGTAGTTGAAAATTAAAAAATATTATTTGAATTTTATGATGCAAATAGTTGAAAAACTATGACCACATGATACAGGGTTGCTGCTTCGTCGCCGTTTCAAAGTTCAAAAAGCATTCTCTAAAAACTAGCTGTTTTTTCCAATTCCATTATATATAAAAATGTTAGATATGTAATCAATGAAAATCCGAGCATTAAACTTTTAAATTAAAAAATTAAAATTCCAGTTACGTCAAAATTAGCAGGGCTGTAATACTTCTAATGCTCCAGCTAGAGGAGCCACCCTGTATACTAGAAGTGTAACACAAGATTAAGAAATAAGCAGACATGGGATAATGTCTGATTGCAACGCTTCATTAGCAATATTCTCTTTGCTGTCGCTTAATAATCGTATTAATTCCTCTTCTTGATCAGAAACCCACCAATCAGTATCCGAATCAGGGACCTGTTATAGATCAAAACATGTGTTAAAACCCACCACCTTTGACATAAAAATAAGCTTTCGGTTAATCAACAAATCCTAGAAAAAAAGGTGGACTCTAAACACTCACATGTTTTGATTCAATTTATTGTTAATTTTATTTACAATTATTTAATTGAGTTTTAGCATGTGTTATGTACTTTTTTTAACAAAAAAATAAATCATTAATTATTTAAAGTCCACCCCAAATTAATATAAACATTAGTACATCAAACACATGCAAAAACAAAATACAAAACTATAAATAAAAAAATAAATAAAAATACAACACATTAAGCCACTTTAACAAATCGTACCTTGGCACTTTCCTTCAAATGCGCCATTGCAGGATCATTGATTGGTTTACCACTCGCTGCTTTTGTTGCATGAATTAAATCACCAAGAGCACTAGCGACATCTTTTACTGCATTTATCAACATAACTTGCGAGTCGGGGTTGTCAGAACCCAAACTAGCAGCTCCAAATTTAACAACTTCCGCTAATTGCACTAAAATTGGCAATCAACAAAAGCAAAACCAAACTATATACTTACCGATAGTTGAAACAGAATTTTGCGCAGCCACTGCTAACTGTTCTTGTGATGATGCAGCTCCAGCGACTAAAGTCTTTGTATCTTCAACTAAAGCTTTCGCTGTTTTAAGAATATTTTCTCTATGATCAGCAAATGATTCATGTTCATTCTCAGGATTCAGATTTCCAGCAGTTGCAAACATTATTGTAGTTTCAAGATCGCCGATAATGCCGGAAACTGTCGAAGCTGCGTTAATACAAGCTTGTGTTCCGCGAGATCCTGACTGAAGAGTAGCTAAAACGCGTGAAACTTTTTCTGTGACGTTCCTTGAACAATCGCCTATTTCCCGTAGGATTATGTCATCTTTACGGATTAAACATTGTCCTCCAGCTTGGACTAAGTCAACGCAAGCGCCTCCTAGCTGTTGGACGACTTCTTTCAATTTCATTGCAACTTCGCCATTTGTTGCAGCAGCAGCAGCTCCGATACTATCGTTAGAAAGTTGAGTGTACTTATGGGATAAGTCAGCGGATAAAGTAGCAAGTTTTTGCGTATCACTGGCAGCTTTGGTTGCCATTTCGCCGGCAATTTTTGCTATGTCTTTAGCACATTCCACCATTCGAGTTTGATAATCGACGTAACTGTCGCTGTCTGATATGATTAAAGAAGCTCTATGATCGGACAATTTGGTCATGGCGCGAGTTAAATTGTCGACTACGCCTGACACAATTCCACTTTGAGTTGATATGGTTTCTAAGCTCGAGACTAATTCTTGAAGAGTGTCACGAAGGGAATTTGCGCATTCGTCGATGTCAGGATGGATGTTGACAGCCTAAAGAAGACAGTTTTAATGGAATTAAAAGATTTGGAATTTTTACCTTGGGATTGCCACCACAATCTTTCGCTGAATAAACAAGCTGAAGAGCGGATTCGGTTACGGATTTAGCTTGGTCTAGGAGTTGCTCTTGTTGTTTGGAGTTTTTCATGTTGGATGCGGCGCCGATGGTATTCTGTACCAAAGGCTCGAAATATTGTATCTGGAAAGTTTGAATAAATTAGATTTACGACCATTCAGTCAAAAATTGTCTTTTTTCAACAAAATCTCCACTTACCATTTGGTTGACCGCATGCCCAATATTCTCCGCTTCAAACTTGGCTGCTTGTCTCAAAGGCTCCACCGTGTCAAAAACTCCAGCAGCAGCACGTTCAACTTGTTGACTAAAAACAGGTAAAGTCGCTCCTTTCTTAGGAACCAAAGACTGAGAAACAGCATCCATAGAAGCCCCATCGAGATTTCTCAAATGACTTGTAAGTACAGCCGCAGCATTTTCACATTCATTCTTGCCAGGAGCCCCATTCCTGAACCAAAATCATGAAAAACTGTGATACCAACATAAAAAACTAACCTGATATTAACCACCAATTGCTTAATCGATTCTGATACATCTTTAGACGACGTCGCAAATTGTTGCCAAGTCGATGGATCTTTATTATTAACAACCAAATTCCGAGCTGCTTTAACCACAGTACAAGAACTATCAATCAAACGATTGCCTGAATCAATAATGGGCTGTTGCGAGCGTCTTGCTTGCGGTGATATTTTCGCTGGAATTGACACAAACTCGCTGGAGTTTGCGTAAACGCAAAGATTCTCTACAGCCTCTGCAAAAAAATAATTGATATACATTTTTTTTTAAACAATTAAAAAAAATACCTAAGAGAGGATAAGTCGCTTGCGCGCAGCGCTGTCGATTTTCCGCCGAATAATCCAAATCCAACGTCTTTATCTCTTTAACAAGCGCAGCTGTCGAATTCGCTACAGCTTTAGCGCTTTGTACAAACTGTTTTTTCGCCACGGGATTGGTCGTCTTCGAACTTGCAACTCTACAAGAATTACAAAGCGCGCTTGTGTGTTTAGCAATCAACGTCGCTGCTTCTAAAACTTGTTTCTGTGGACTTGAAGGACTCGACAAAGCTGTACATCCTTGATAAATTGCTTGCGAAGCGCGCGCAAATTGCGCTTGATCGACTAAACCCGGCCGTCCTGCAATACTCGAAGGATCCGAAACTCCAACTAAATAAGCAGCTTGCGCTGACGCTTCTATAAATCCACAAATCGAACTACTGAACGTTTTAATATGTTCAGCGAATTTTTCATGTTGGGATTGTTTGGCACTATTTGTAATTCCAGTCATACAATCACCCAAAATTTTGCTTTTGTCTATAACAGAGTCTAAAGCTTCATAATAAGTGGAATCGTTGATTGGTTCAGTTGGACTTTCAAGAAGATGTTTCATAGCTTGAATTTTGCGGATTGCATTGTCACATTCGGTCTGGCCTGGAGCTGCTGAGGTACAAATGTTGACTAAATGATTGATGCTGTCGGTAACAGCGCGAGCGGCTGCTGCCAACTGATTTTTTCCATTAGGAAGATATGGATCGGCGGATAGAGATTTGGCAGTTGTTAAAAGTGTACTTGAACTTGTTGAAACGTTTTTCAAAGAGTGAACCATTTGGCCGCGAATTTCTGTATCTTGCGTCTGACCAGCCATTTCCATTGACACTTCTAGTAAATCATGGAAAGCAGCAGAAAAATCTTTAGAAGATGAAGATAATTGTGTCGGACTACGAACTGAACTAACAACTATTGAACTAGCTTCGTTCAAATTAGCAGCAGCAGTATTCAACTCTTGCTGTAATTCCCCATAAGTTTTATTTGTATGTGGAAAATGTCCGGAATTAATTGTCGCTGTCCATTCGATAATATTCGTTATCGCTGTATCAACATCTCTTTGTCCTGGCAAACAATTAATCGCTTCATTAAGCGCGTTAGTAATATTTTTCGCTGCATGTTGCAGCCCTGGCGTGACTTCAACCGAATGAAGAGTTTTTTGTGCTTCTTCAACTAATTTAGCCGAATGCATTAATACTTCTTGTCCGGATTTGATTACTTTCAATTGGACATCTTGATCAGTTGTTGTCGAAGCCACACTTCGGACAGCTCCGGTTAATGATTTCAAATTTTGAGCTGTATCACGTGCTGCTTTATCTGTATAAATTTCATTTCCTTGAGTTGCAGCACTTAATAATTGGGCCACACTTTGATTGATTCCTTTACTACTAAAAGTGAGTTGTTCAGCGCCGTTTTCAGCTGTATCCCCTGGTAATGGTTTAAGACTGTGGGATTTAACAGCACGTTCGAATTCGTTTAGTTCGTCTTGTAAATCAGCGATTAATTGGGATGCAGCGCCTAAACCAAGGCCTTGACAGACAGGTTTAGCGCGGCTAAGAGCGCCGCGTAAATCGCTCAAGTCGCTGTTGAGTTTTTGGCTGGTTACTGACAGTTGTTCGGTGATTGCTTGTTCGTGGATTGTTGGGAGGACTGACTGCGAGGTTTGGACGAAGTGAGTAGCCGGCTGAAAAATTGCAAAGATTAGATTATAGATACACTGATGAATTAAACACAATTTTGTTCAATTTCGAACAAACTGTAGATTCCTTCGAAAGTGTTCAATTACTCCAAGAAAATTTCAAAAAGTCTAGGGAATGGTAAATATCAGAAGAAATGGAGAAACAAGATGTCTAAAGAATCTAAACAATAAAAAAAATCTCAATATTTGGGAATTCTAAAGCATATGAAGAATCTCTAGAATAGGTAAGTGCACAGTCCAAAAAATCTAGGAATATAAATAGGAATAGGAATATATTTGATAATCTCAAGAATTTGGAGAATATGGGAAGAATTAGAAAATTTCGAGTCATCTGAAAAGTCTAAAGAATCCAAAGCTTGAAAATTTTTAACGATTTCAAAAATCTGTAAACAATCAAAATAACTCAAAATAAAAAGTATTGAAAAAAAAATAAAAGAGAATGAAGGATATCGAGTATTTTAGGAAAAAATCCAAATCTAAAAAACAGAAAATTTATGTTTAAAAATTTCAAACAATTCAAAGAATCTAAAGAATTTTTGACCATTTATAGATAATCTGGAAAATTTAAAGAATTTAAAGCCACTATAAAAATGTTATAGAACATGAAAAAAATAATTCGAAAAATCAAAGAAATAAATAGACTAATTCTAGGCTCCTAAGGATTGAAAAATATGAAGAAATTGGAAATCATGAAAATCTAAGCTAAAAGGCCCCAAGAATTCGAAGATTAAAAAACTTAAGTCTGAAACCTTTGAAGAATCCAAAAAGTCAGAAATATCTGAAGGCTGTGAAAATTAGAAAAAAAAGCTATCATAGAAAGTCCAAAAACTATAAAATTTAAAAATCCGAGTCTAGCAAATCTGGAGGAACAAGAAAATTTATAACAAATTTAAAAATTCCAAAGAATCATCTGAAGATCTTGACAATTAGAAGAATCAAAGATTCAGAGAATCTACTCTAAAAAAAGTTCATAGATTATGAAGAAATTTGTTGTATAATACAGTATTAAGTCACCAGTGAATCAAATAAATCTATTTCACTCTAGCATCAGTCTAATGAATAAAAATTTGCTCAAACTTACATGGAGGAAGACGTCGGCAACATAAATAAGATCGACTTGATTGGTCGTATCTTCCGGATTGGCCGTGCTTGCTTTAATCGAACTGACCAATGGCGGGATTTGCTTAACAAGTTCTTGTGTTTCCGTAATCAAAGCTTCTCTAGTCGTAGCATTCGAATTATAAGGATGCGTAGCTTGCGCTGCTGTTATACATTGCGTAGCTGAAGAAACCGCTTTTCTTGCACAGACTTTAACTCGATCGACTAATTTCGTGCGTAAAGCTGGCGTAGTCGCCGCTACTGTTGTAACATCTCTCAATTCTTCCGCAGTCTTTCGTAAGAGACTTTGATATTTGATTTCGTGCGGATGTGACGCGCATTGTCTTGCAGCTTCGACCATTCTAGCAGTCGCATCAGCTAGAGTTTTAGCTGCAGCTAATAATCTTCGTTGAATATCCGAATCGGGTGTTTTTTCAGCTTCGCCTTTGATACTTTGGATAAGTTGAGCAGTAGCTTGTCCTAAAAGTCTTGCTTGTTTGACCATTTCATTAGCATCGCCTGAAGCAGCTGATAATCGATCAGTAGCAGTGTAAATTTCTTCGACGCTGTGTTCTTGAATTGTTTCTTGTGCGCGTTCGCGCGATGCTAGTTTAATATGATTAAGAAGATCGTTCAAAGTTCGGGTTACATCGCTTGCTGCTGCTTTCAATTGATTCATCAATTCTTCATTATTTGAAGCTTCGTTACAAACTGAGACAAGATTTTCAACAGCTTTTGCTACTTCGCGTACGGCGGCGGTGAGTTGTTCTTGACATGCAGGAGATGAAAGAGTTGGCGCGATGACTTTAGCGCAAGCGACTAATTGGGAAGTAGCTAAAGCGCATTGAGTTGCAGCTCCGATTACACGATTTTGAGTCTGTTGATCATCGCAAGTCGAGGCAATATTTTTCGCTTTAAGTACTAAAGCAGCGGTAGTATTTGCTACTGCTTTTGCTAAAGATAAAAGCATATCTTGAAGTTCTTTATTCTCAGCTGTATCTTCACCAATTGTTGCCAATACACTTGTACTAGCTTCTCCAACTCTTGATGCTGCGCTAAGCAGACTTTGACGCGGTTCTTTCGATTCTGGTTCGGCAGCTTTGAGTAAATCGCTAAAAGCGCTGCATAATTTTCGAGTAGCATCTAATAATTTCTCGCCCATGTTTGTGTCGTCCATTAACGCAGCGATCATTTTTACGTCTTTTGTCATTTCGGGAAGATTTGTACCAATTGTTGTAATAGCAGCTCCGACTGCATTATGATCGACTTCATCTTGAGGTCCGGAGGTTAAAGTCACAACTTGAGCAGTAGCCGCATTCATTGCTGCTATCTGCGAACCGACATTTTGTTTGCGGGTGTCGAGGGTTACTTGTTTCCATTTTTTCGAACTTGGGTCACTACCAAGCTCGGGGAGACGTTGCCGACCTTCAAGCTCGATTTCTGACTCTTTGATTTTTGTCTGAGTGGCGGAAATGGTTGAAAGGAGAGCGCGCTGGGGCTCTGTTAGAACGGAAGTCACTTTTGTTTGTTGAATCTTTAAGAAAAAAAAAACATTAAAAAAAGTTAAAGTTCAGGGTTAATTAATTAATTAGATTAAAAGTTGCTTAAAGTTAGATTTAATTATTTTTTTTACCTACTCTGCCTTCTAATCCAAGAGAAAAAGCATGAAACAAGAGGTTTGAATCAGAGGAAGAATTTTTGATCAAGCAGAAAAAGAAGAAAAGAAAAGTGTGCAAAAACGCGTTCTTACCGTAGGAGGTGCATGCCCCACATTCACTTGGCCACTTACGATAGTATGTTGAGCACCACCCATCATGCCAGTACTAAATGTTTTCTCGCCTAACCAACGAAATAAAAATAAAAGAAAAACAGAAAAAAGGGAAATTCTTACCGTCAGTTCCTGCTCTCATAACAGCTGGTTTTGCCAAAGATTCGGTGTTAAGTTTTCCGACTTTGCTCAATTCGTGTTGAAGAATTGTAGCTCTGAAAATGTTAAATCAACTTTTTATTTTCAAAAATCGCACTTACTTATGAGGAGCGACACTTTCTTCAAACATAGTCGAGCCTTCGTCTCCTTCAACTCCGTAATAATCCTTCGCTTGTTTCTAAAATTAATTTTCATAAAAACTTTGATTGATTTCAATTAAAACTTACTTTTTTCAAGATGATGTCGATATATCCAGCGATGATTTGTTGAATTTGTTCGGCTTCAGTTGTTTGGACCGAATAATATTGATCGGAATAATCTCCGAAATCGAGAGTGAAAGTGTTAGGACTAGCGCCCCATCGTCTGACTGTCGTCAAAGGCCACGTTTGCAAAATTTCTTTCGTTTTTTCATCCAACCGTAACACTGAATCCTTAGTAACGCCTAACAATCTTGGCACTAATTTATTTTTGCCTTTCATTTTTTCTTTAACTAAGAAGAATGTAACGCCGTAAGTTTTTAGAGATCTGGCATTTTTTGTATATGTTACTTTAGCTTCAAGTTCATTTTTGCCTAGATGTTTTTTATGTTCAGCAAAAATTTTCTTTTCGATGCCTTTAACTTTGATGTAAGATTGAGGGAGAAATTCTTTCAAGCTGAAGAACAAGGTTATAATATGAAAAAAAAAAGTATGATAGACTTACTCTAAAAACCCAGACTTGTGTTTACTTTCAACATGATCCCCAAATTGAATTTGACATTGTATTCCAGCAAATTCGCACGCCTTCTCTTGAGTAATTGGATGAGTGCCATTGATGATGGCATCTCTCGCTTGGACGTATAACAGATTGAGTTGTACAGGATCGTGCGAATCGATATTTTGATCCGAAAAGAAGAATTTTCGACGTAACAAAACTGTTTCATTTTCGTCAATTCCTTGTTCTCGTAATGTTTTCGATGGATCTAACCAATTTACATCATCATCGGTGTGTAATTTTTTTCGAAGTTGTTCCATTTTAGCATCGCGTTCTTTTTCCTCGCGTTTGCGTTTCAAAGTTAACGTGCCATAGTTTCGATTGTCGATATTCTCTTGATTGTCTAAATCTTCAAGAACCAAAGAATATTCGTCGTGATTTGTTATACCAAGCTTGGCGCAAATTACGACCATCAGATTAGCAACGATTTGCGAATCGTCCACTAACATTGTCTTCACCGAACCTTGAACATAACGCAGCTTTTAAATTTAAAACGCTCCATAAAATTATATTAATGGCGATTTTTTACGGATGATAACGACTTTAGACAAGCGACCGAGTAGAAAAAATAATTAGTTTTTTGGGTGAAAATAAAAGGACGAAAGCTTGATTTTTTCTAAGATATAAACACAATATATAAATAAAAATTCCAAGCTTTTTTAAGCTTTGTCCGATATTTAATTAAAACCATTTACCAATTTCTGGCGCTCAATTAATTCCCAACTCAAGAACATAAAAAAACGAAAATACTTGGAGCGGAATAATGTGCGTTAAAAAAATAGGGTGGTGATAAATTGTAACAACGAATTTATTGATTCATTGAGATTTTCAATTGGCTTACCATCTAACATTTTCACTCGTAATGTTCGCAATTTCTTGCGGTATTCGACTGTATCGCCGTTTCTCAAAATGTAATATTCTAAGTGCCTGCCCGGCTCCAGCCACACTCCTGTTCGACTATCGTCGTCGGTGAGAAAAAGGCCATAGTCTTTAGCTGGAAAAACAAACACAATTTCAGAATTATTTTGAAGAAATCAATATTATGACTTTGACCTACATCTAAAGATTCACTTTATCACATACAGAGTGTCTCTAAAATCGCATTTTTAATAAATCTGCCATTAAAAAACTATTAATAAATCCGAAAGTAAAATCTGAATTGTAGGAATTTAATTCGATGCTAATCCATCAGCTGTCTTTCAATATCGCTGACAAGTTAATGAATATCGCTTGTATATTGACATCTGACATCAGCTGTTGGATTTTTCAAAAGCTCTTTCCATAGAAAAAAATGCAAAACTTACCATTGCCCAAATTCTCATCGACACATTTATCTCTGATGATCTTGCAAGCATCGTAAACCGTCGTCGAGGGATCAAAAACAATAGTTTTGGTAACTTTATGATCGACGATGTTAATTTTAAGTGATAGCGACATCTGAAAGCAAGAAATGAGCCACTATGAGTTTCATTGTGGAAAAAAAATCAACTAATCAATCTATACACACACAAGTTAAGAAATAAGTCAATAAACTGGTGGTGAAGAGAAGTAGAACGTGTCACATAATTGAATCATGCACGGGGGTGCTTCTTTTACAAGAAGTGGGGGATGCTGGGTTGCTAAGCGACCGTAGCGTCCGACTAGCCGGCGTCTCTTCGGCGTCGTTCAACACCGACGTCGGCAATCGATAGACCGAACACGTGTTTCAGAAAAAAAATCGAAAAAGTTTAACATTAAACTTACTTAAAGTTATGACTTCCCATGGTACAGACACTTGTGTTATCTTGAGAGGTTTTAGGAAACAGAAGACCGAACAGGCCGAGTTTCACCAACGGAATGATGCAACTTAGATGTAACACAAGAATATCTGTACATTGGCAACCCCTAACATGTCGCAAAATACCACGAACGATTCTATTGGTGGTTGGTTTAGAGAGGGGTAAATTTAGGGGATGGAATTAAAGCTTTCCCACCAATTGGAAATGGAGAAAATCGGCGCCAAACTGTCGCGTCAGTTAAACTATCCATTACAAACTAGGATGGGTTTAATTTGATTTAGAGAAATGAAAGAAGGACAACACTAGATTAAAACTGAATGATAATAAAACAATTTTTTTCTTAAAAGATTAAACATTTAAAAAAATTCAGTTGAAGGCTTCAGCAAAGCTCGTAAAGATGTTTTTCAGCTTTGGGTTTTGCTCTTACGACATTGTTCTTTGCACAATCACTAATAATAGAACCATCAATAATACATGTGGGTGTTCGTCAAAGTTCGTTGCGCTATTTTCACGAAAGTTTCACATTCTATTCCTAGAGAAAACTTCGGAAATATTAGTGGTTTGAATTTTCTTTCAAAATTATTTAACAAATTAAAATCATCTAAGATAATGTTGCGATAAACTCAATCCATCTGATAAGACCATCCCTCTCTTTTTTTACTTCCAGTCCCTCCCCATCCATCAATTCGAATTTGGCGCCTCGACGAATTATTCCTGCAGCATTTCCTCTTTTTCTCCTATCATAAATCTCGTCAATTACTTTTTGTATAAAAGAAAAACTGAATCGAATGTGAAAAGAAGACGAAGGAGTTTTCGTTTGAGAAAATTCAAGAGAGTTAGTTGGTGTAAAAACGGGATGAAAACTGAAGAGAATAGTTGTGGGATGCTTCACGACGGAGACTGGTGTGGAAGCCGCCAGTCGGGCGCCGGACGCTTCGACCCCTTCCATGATACTGAACATAACAACCCTCCTGCTGCAGCAGCCCGCTCTCCTGCTTTGTCGCCAACAGAACGATACCCTCACTTGGACGATACACGCTCCTGCTGCCAAGACGTACAATGGATTCGTTATCAGCAGGAGTTTATCTTGAGATACATTGTTTATTTGTTCCGGAATTTACAGTTTATCAAACTTTTGGGGGTTTTCAGAGTTTACGAGATTAAGAAAGTGAAAGATAAATACTTCTTATTTATTTCAATCTTGAAAAATTTTCAACGTTCCAGCATCAAAAAATATATATTTTATATACTCATAATATCTTAGGAGTAATTGTTTTTACACAAAACAATTGTTGTGTCCAGTGCTTCATTTGAAAAATACCTCAAAAGTGCTATGGAATTGAAATCTCTTCTGTTCGCATGTCTAGAATTGATTCATTCACGACAAAAAATTACATTTATACCTATGCTGCAAACTTATTTGAACAAAACTTTCTAATAGTAATTATTTTTTGATCCAACCAAAAAAAAACAAAATTTCCCAAAACACTAAAACCTATTATTATTCGTACGCCATAATGATTCAAAGCCATTTATGACATCTTGAGATAAAAAGAGGATTTTTTCTCAACTGTTTCAATGCATAATAAATGAATATTCTGGAGAATTTGTTTAAATTGACAAAAAGTTGAGAAATAGCAAATGGATCAATTCTAGACATACAAGATGAGTCGATTCCAATTCCAAGGCATTCTGAGTTTTTTTTTTTTTTAAATAAACAACCATTATTTTTTTTTAGTTAGCATGCTTTGAAGATGTCTTAAAATTGTATATTAAAAAATTTCATAATTCACGAACTGAGGCAGGAATCTAAGATTACAAAAAATATTTCAGAGTGGAAGTTCTGTAAAAGACTTCTCGATTTTTTCTAGTATTTTGAAGTTGAAAAATTAGTTTTTTTTAGATGATTTTGTGTAATTGGTAACAAATCTACAATTTTTTTTCAACTTCTGAAGCATTATTAGATTATCAATTTTGGAAAAATAAATTTCAACATCCAGTTTGTAGGTATATGAAGGAAAATAGAAGTAATTATATGATTCAATCAACATGCAGTCATCCACAATTTTCCCACCAAAATTGATCTTTGATAGAAACGTTTTGGCAAAACAAAATTCAGAAATGTAATTTTGATTACATCAAAAAATCTAATCAGGCTCATTATTCTTCGTGACTCACTCTGTGTAGAAACACTGGGAGTGATTTTTTTATTGCGACTCTAAAAATTATAATAGGAATTAAAAAAAAATAGCTGATATGCAATCAACAATACATGCAATACAGATACTTTTTACTTTTTTTTTTTCCATTAATTTGAATGAGAAATTCCCGACTAGCTATTGCTAATGCTCATACAAAATGAAATTTGATTTTTTCCAAGAGATACGGATTGTTTTGATTTTTCAAAATTTAAAGTAAACAAGAATCAAACTGTCTGAAGTTTGCAATTTCCAACTTCAGTTGAATTTGCTGCTAGCAGTAAATAAAATATCTAAGATGATTTATGAACCAATGAACAGTTTAAAGTTGGATCGACCAAATAGATTTGTTTTTTCAAAAACCACAATCTTTGCATACACTTATTCAAGTTTAAAACTCCAAAAATTTCTTAACATACACATATCGGCAAAATCCGATAGTGGGTAAAATCAAATTTTGATTTTTAGCGTCTGTTTTTTGGAAGTCTTCCAAAATTGTTACTTAACCATTATCAGTAAGAAAGTTGTTTAATCTTGTTGATAAAGTCATGTCAAAAAATCACGCACTAGATTTTATGGTTTTAGGAACTTTTTTATTTTTAGGTTGGATCGAAAAAAGTTGAGCATTAGAAAGTTTTGTTCAATTAAGTTTGAGGCAATGGCGATCCCCTGACTGACATTTGTTAAACGCCCTGGTCGTGTAGTCCTGGTAACTTAAGGCTATTGTCAACGAAGAAGAAAAAGAAGAAGAAATTTGTTAAATAATTGACCACAATTTATTAATTAATTTTTTATGGAATACAGTCTAGGAGGGGAAACATCATTCAAAAGACAGTAGTTGATAAGATAGAAATTGCAAATAATTTTTCTAAACCTAACATTTATTTATGACATAGTTTGAAAACTTTTGTTTTCAACTAGAAACTTGATACAATCTGTATTGGTCACAAGATTCCCTAGTGTTAGTACGACTTTTGCCAAATTTTGAAAAAAAAATTCCATTTCTAGTCGTGATTCTTGTTTGGCATGAGTTTACATCGTGGTCAACAATCATTGATTCTGTTGGCAGCACTGAGAATTGGCATGAGATTGGTGTCAATGCAAGATTTCTGTTGTCACTTTTGACAGTTTTTTGACAAGACAAGTGCTTATAAAATGAAACATTTTCTGAATTGCCTTGACACTGATACCGAATCTCTCATTTCTGTCTTCATACGTTTTGTAGTTAGTATTTATATATGGGAAAAAAATAAACTGTCCACTAAAAATTTGAAATTTAGAGAATTTATCGTTATTAGGTTGAATGAACAATTAAATTTGTTCAATGAGTTACAATAACATACGTTGGCTTAATTTTTATAACTCGCTTGACGTTTTTTGACGTTTCTGTCTGACAGTTTTCTTCTACATTTGCTTTATCAACTTAACCTCAAATTCTTTAAAATGACGTGGTGTAAATATTTCTCTCTAACATATAAGAGAGCACCAACTTAGAGGAATGAAGTACCAACTTAGCAAACATTTATCCCAATTTTTAATGGGCAGGTTTTTTCCCCATATTTATCAAGTTTCAAAATTCTTAATCGTCTTAGCGTAACTTAAATTTATTACTAATGATGTAATTTTCCTGTGTACCAATTGAAAGTAAAAAAATCTATATTTATCAATTGTTTTATTGCCAACAAATCCCTTCATTTTTTAACGCTCTGTATTTATATTACAATGTTGGCTAACATGCAAATAACTAATAATGTCCTTCTGGGTTTGCATGGTATGATTTCCACACTTTTTAATATTTCAAAATAAACATATGAGATGAAATTACGCTGAACTGAGCAATTATTAAGTTTTTTTTTTTCATTTTTATTTTCGAACAAAAATTTAACCGAGTCCTCATAAAAAAAAATCTACTCACAATATGAAAAAAAAAAAACTGTAATTTTATTAAATACTTCAACACTGATAGTTTGAAATACATTTTATTGGTGATTCTCTGATTGGTGTATCGTTTTTATCCAACGATAAACAGTTGTTTACACTTTATTTTTAATTGGACAGGTGGAACAAATTTTTTATTCTTTCAATGATGAATTTCATTGGAGTGTGCTTCCGATTGGTGGACAGTTTTCAAGACTATTGGCCGAGTGTACAAGTTGACCCAACCTTCAAATCAACAAAAAACTGTTTCTTTTATTATAAAAAAAATAGAAGGAGAGGAAAATACTTCGGCATTATTTGAACACGCCGGAACTAAAAAAGTAGAATAACAACTTGAAACTGTCTACAGTCTTCCTCCTCCAAAATTATACATTTTTATGAATCTATACAAAAGCTATTTATACTTAAATCTCATTGACAAAATTAGATTTTCAGTTTTTCATACTCTAATGAATTTTAATATGTAAACATGATTTTCCGACGAGTTGGTATTTCTAAAAATCAATTTTATACAAAAACAATAAAATTCGCTCCATCTCCTACAATCTGACAAACTTTCTCGTAAACTTTGCCGATGACAATAAATAACCCCAACTTTTCCGTTTCTTGTCCAAACGATTCGTCAACTTTTTCCCAGATTTCCGTATTGACACAATCGATAGAATTAACAGCAAAACAAGTTTATGAATAATTTACATTCCTCTTTTAATTAATTAAACTGATGGCCAAAGTCCTGTTAATAAAGCCACTTATTGATATTTCCAAACAGCTGTATCATCAATTTTCAATCTGAAGGAAAAATCAATTCGTTCAACTCAAATCTTTATTGATTACCTTATTCATAATCAAAATACCAACACTATTATCTTTTTGAAGGTTAAACTACATTTATTATTTTACAAACATCCTCTGGAATGATGCATAGCCGGATGCAAATTCCGGTGTACATTTGAAAAGTGCATTTAAAAAAAAATTCAATGAATACAAATAGGGAACTGTATCATGGAAGTGGTTTGAACTAATTAACACCTTGAATGTAAACAGTGTTAATCTCAGTTACTTAAGCAAACGAAGTGCAGTGTAGAATGTAAACTCTTTCTAATTACGCATCTAATTAATTGATCATAATTCAACGGTTCAGAGTTCTTTCAACTTGCTGAGAAATAAAACTGATTTTCCTGTTATCCAACAGTTCTAATTTTTACTTCCTGAGAGAAATGTCAAAAAAATAGTTAAGGAATTCCAAAATTGAGGTTATAAATTAAAAAACATATATTTGCATTGCATAAAAATTTTTCATCTGAATGGAAGCATTACTTAGAGTCATCCTCTAATGATTCAAAGTCATTAATGCCTTTTTGTTTCATCCATTATATAGCAAATGACTCATAGTTTGTTTTCATTTCTTTGGCACTTATTCAACTTTAATTTTGAATAATTTTCCAACTTTTCTAGTAAACATTCGTCGGATTAATAAAAAAATTATGAATCGAAGAGCCGTATTTATTTTTCAAACTTAACCTCAACATTTGACAGTTCAAATTTTTACCAACTTAAAAACCAAAATTCTGTGTTATATTTTTATCGAATAAATTTAGAGTTTTATTTGTATCTGGCGGAAGTTGGAGTGTTTACCTCCAGGTATAATTAAAGCATTAGTGGCTCCTAAATTGTATGACGTTCAAATATGCAATTAGACAGTCGATTAATGAACCTATTCGCTTTTTTTTAGTCTCAGACTAAATTACTACAATTACCGGAAAAAACGAGACGTTTTATTCTTGGCACAAGTTTGATGTTTATTTATTGGCTGTGATTCATAGTCAGAAATAGGCCAATTACACTATTACAAAAATTATATCTTGATTATGATTAGAATAGTTTTTTTTTTGAAATAATTATTTCCCCTCCGCCACTGGCACCCTTACCCCGATGTACCCGAATATAAATAAAGCGAACGTCACAACTATTGATTAGTTAAAAGAAATCTTCTAAAATTGTTGGAACTAACCCATTAAATCAACCCATAATCAGATGACACCTATTTGGAAAAATCAATGTCTAACCCATCTGTCAAAAGCTACTTAGTTTTATTTACATATGATGCCAAACAAGGCTTGGAATTGGAAAAACCAAGCCTTATCTGTATAAAAGGCTATAAATTTGATAAAAACAAACTTATCTTGATAATCAAATAAAATCAAAAAGCAATAAATGATATTTTTATCAGAATAACTATCGACAAAAACAGATGCTAGTTTCAAGGCTTACTGTGATCAAATCCTACCTCCTATACTTTTTACAATTTACTAGAATCGTGATAAGATTAAACAAAAGCTGATCACTTACTTTTTGCTTTAATTCATTCACTTCATTTCGACAAAAAACACTAAAATTTAGACCGTTTTACAATACACGCCCAATTCACTTGGATAGGTTTCGACTGAGGCGCCATCTGACGGATCTGTTCAACCAGTGGCGTAGATAAAACTTAAAATATCTAATATTCTTCCAAAATAAACACTCAAATATTTAACATTAACCAAAACGGACTGATAAGGAAAATCCCATCGTCATAAATAATCAATTGAACTCATTATAATATTTAAATGTCTAAATAAGGTCACGTGTATTTTGTTTATATTGAACCACGCTGTATATTTAACGTGCATGCATTTGTGTACATATAAGTAGTTTTGTATTTTTGTGTTCCATTTAACACCGCCAACGCAAATTATAGCAACTTTCGATCAATGTGGGCTGATAAAGGTAGTTGGGTTTTATTTACGCCTACTGATTTTGTGCACTTGTTATGGTACTGAAGATGTCCAATTGGAATGAGACTGTGGGAAAAAATGTGTTGTTGGAATTTGCTTTTTTTTTATAAATCAATGCAAATTGGCGTCTGTGGGTCAGACCACATTATCCGGGATGTGTTAGTGACGATGTGGTCTACCTACATTACCGATAAGAGAAAATTACGTCACGTGCATGGCTTTGAGCAATCACAGAGAATAATTTTTGTCTGTTTTTGCTTGAGAAATGAATAAAATGGAAATTATGAAAGTTATTGACAAGCATTACAGTATTTTGCCTATTTAATGGATTGTGTATCAGTTGGTGACAAATTTGCAATAATTTCAAATGACATTTAGAATCTTTTAGTTTTATCATTTGCCAAGCATCAAACTTGAATTTTCAAAAATAAAGAGTCTAAAGTTGGGGGCACGGAGCATAGTTGTTTTAAAGTGAACTAGATGATATTTGACATATTGAAAAAGCGTCAAAGAAGCTTCAAAATTAAGCAGGAATAGAATTTTTATTTAAATAGTCAGCTGAGATATTAGTTCAAATTTTTCGGGAAAGTCGAAATTACAACACTTTTGCCCAGGACAACGATGTTTTTATTCTTAGCTTCAGTATTTCTCTTAAGGTCAAGATGTACTTAACACTGAATTATTTTTTCCAATGTCTTTTATCTACAAGGATTTATTCGTCATGTATACTTCAAAGCCGAATTTCCAATAAGAGAGAGTCGTATTTAAAAGGTAGTAGCGTTGTTGTTCCTGAAGTAAAATTGATGAAATTTGGCATATTGACGGATAAAAAAACTAGCAATGAAGTCATCACTTTATTTCAATGCGAATATAAGACATTGGGTATATTCTTTCCAAAAAACAAATTTGCAATAATCGAAATCAGGACTTCTAAAAACCACTCATTCGGGTTCTAACCAGTTCTTGCATGTTTGATCTGGAGAATGAAAAAAGAAACTGTGAAAACTCGAAATCGGTTTTTTATGATTTTTTCTACAAAATTCTAGTGATCACTATTGGTCAGGACATTTTTCTACATTTTCAAGTGTAGCTCTTTTATTTTTCATAGTATGAAAATAAACTTAAAATCGAATTATTCTTGTTGGTGTACTTCATTTATTGTAAATTTTAAGTTTTGCCAGTTATAATATAAAAAAGATAGACTCTGACTTTGTTTTAAGAATAAAATAGATAAAATTTGTCACATTGATAGATTTTTAAGAAGCTTCAAAATGGTATGAAAATTATCAGTCTGATTTACTCAGGAACTCAGGTATTTAGATAATGAATTTTTAAAAATGTGAATCTGCAAAAGGATATTTAGACAGTCTCAAAAATAATCCAATCGTGCTCAAACTCAGGTTTTTTGACAAGAAAAATTCAAAATTAAATAAGAAAAATTGTAAAAACTCTAAAGAATTGTGTTTCATAATTTTTTTGTTGAAATTTTAATAGTTATTTCTGATCAGGACAATTTTCAACTTTTTCATGTAAAACAATGTCATTGTTTTTAAGATCACGAAGAACTTAACTCTGAATTATTCCTCTCAATGTCTTTTATTTTTTGATATATTTCATGAAAAGCTTCAGAATCATCATTCTATTTTAAACGGAAGCTGACATTATTAGATAAAAACAGTCAAAATTTTCAGTCTTGAAAGTCACCCAGCAAGAATTAAACTTAACTAGTTTCAAACTCTTTGTTTTAGGAAATTAGAAAATTGGAAGAAAGTGTGAAAAGTCGCCAAAATTTTGATATCTTTGCATGGGTAAGAACAGGTGAAGCTTTAAAACCGAATTCTCAAAAGTATAAAGTCTGAGTTCTAGGGATAAGTGGTGTCGTTGTCTCTCAAAAGAGACTTCAAAGTGATCTAAGAATCATTGCTATGTATCATCCAGAAGCTGATATATGAATTAAAACAGAAATCAACAAAACTCACAGTTATTTTGTCTCAAAAATCATTAAAAAAACAGAGGCCAAGCAGATATTTTTTTAGTTAAGAAAAAAGAACCTGGTTTAAATTACATATTTTTTGTCATCCAGACAGCAAAACTGGATTTTTGGATTCTGGAGCTTTCCACTTGAAACTTGAATCAGTTGATGGTAGACAAATTGCTTTATTTTTCGAAATTTACATAGACAATAAGTCGAAGAAATGTCTCTATTTGATTTTGTTTTCTGTCACCCACCCGAATAAATTCCGTAATCTAAAAATATATCATTTCTATTTAATCAAAAATACAAGATAACCGATTGATTGGAAACTCACTCTTCAAGCAACAACCCTCGAACATATCCATAAAATCATTCATATCCATAACAATCGGCAAAGATATATGACTATTGTTGAATTGGAAAGAGTACTTTCTAGATTGATTGATCCAAAACCCAACATTCGGCGATTATAACCCTTAATCTCTCTTTGTTTTAGTCCTAAAGAAAACTACCAATTTCAGATATTGCAATGTCGAAAGACAAATTTGTTGTATGATAAGGATTATTTATGGGAATAGATGAATTCCACAATAACTGATGCACTTTAATGAATTAGAGGGTCGAATATGGAATATGGTGTAGATTGACAAGGGTAGAACAAAAAATTATATTTTTGAATTTTTATTGAGTCGGTTAGATCGATTAAAGAAGAGAAGAGGGTGTAATGCAGCAATGTTAAATGCACATCGGCGAACGAGCAATAAAGTAGTGAATGCTCGACCATAAATAACCCATTAGGGATGTGCTGTTACGACCCTTCACCGACGATGACAAACTGAAGCCCTCGGAGACCACTCATGCGGAAATGCTGCTGCCGTTTCGGCCCTTGCAATGTCTTCTTGTCAACGACGATCATAAAAGAGATTCACATTACTGATAAATTGATGCAGTGGATTGCAAGCGATATTTAAATGATATTCTAACTTTAAGGACTATTTTTTCTCAAAAAAGATTCTTATACCTGCTCTTGAAACATAGCGATCCCAACTAGGGCGCCACGGCGCCTCACTTCGGCGCCAACAAACTTCCGACCATTCCATGTATCCCACCCGAATCCCGAATATGTATCCATCCGACTCAGGATAGGTCCATCGTATTCTCTTTCTTTTTATGTTGTTCTTTTAGTCGACAGTCCCATCATACGTTAATAGTTTTATTTACTTTATTTATGGATGTTTTCAACGAAAATGGCGTTTGTCAAAATAACAGAACGAGAGTGAAGCGTGGGAAACATCTTGAAAAAGCTTTTGTCTTGCAGCAGTATGAGCCGGAAGCTTTTTTAAGCTCGATGATAGAATATTATTGTAAACAGCGCTGCCGCGCGATATGACGAGGGTAAATTTACACAAAAGCTATCAAGCTTTTTACCCCAATTAGATATTAATTAAAACGGAGCTTAAAATTCGATTTTTTTCAAGAAAGAAGCATAGAATTTCGTACATTATTCTTAAGTCATGGTTGACTAAACCGAATCCGGAAGTGCGTCAGCATCGGAAATGCTGCAGAAATAAGCAAAAGTGCTCATCCCCTTTTTTCTTCTATTGACTTGTTTACAACTAGTGGTAACACTGCATTGGGGAAACTTTTTCTATAAAGGCATTATTGCTTTCTGCTGGATTATACGATCCATTATAACTTCTTAATAATGCAGAGCTCTATTTAATCTTGAAGAAAATCGCAAATTGTAGTGATAGAATTTTCACTTCATAAATTTTTTATAAAGTTGTGTAACATTCGATTATGAATAACAAAACAAGAAATAGGCTTAGGGGTGGTGAATGCGAGGGAGGTTTTACATAAGGGTTACTACTTAACGGTATTGCTGGGGTCGGTTTATTACATTAACAACTCAACTCGTTATGATTATAGAGTTGTTAGGCTTTGAGATCATTTGAAATTAGAGAAACTACCATTCATATCAGTCACAATTCTTCATTAAGTGTTTGTCTTTCAAATGCAACATTTAATTAACAGTTGGCGAGGGAGCTTGTCATTTCAGCTTGACTTATTTTTGTCAAATCGATGTCTGACAGAGAACTGTTGTCAGTGCTTCAATGTCCACTCTGCTCTTCGTATCTATCACCGCCGATCCAAGTTTGTACAAACGGCCACAGTTTATGCTCTAATTGTTTCCCCCAAACCAACCAATGCTCTCAATGTCCTGGCAAATTTATAAACCGTCGCTGTTTCATCCTTGAAAGAATCTACTCGAAACTTCCAATTCCTTGCAAAAACCAAAAATACGGCTGCACTTTCACAGCAAAAGGAACACAAATCCGTAAACACGAAAAGAAATGTCTTTGGGAATTCCTCGGTTTAAAAATTCAACAAAAACAAATATGGGTTTTATGCCAAATTAAAATAAAACCAAAATTGAAAAAATAAATTCGTGTTTTATTTTTTTTAGTTGTCCGCTTCGTTTACAGAGTGGAAAAAGCAGAGATGTTTTTGTGTAGGTTATAACAATTTGTTATTTTACTGTCGGAGATGGTTGGGGTCGCATTGCTGTTGCCGCCGCTGGAAGGAGGAGGCGGCGCCAATGCCGCTTGGCCTGGGAAATCGGCGCCGAAATGTATCTTTCAAATGCGGAAACTAAAAAACTGCATTGCTGTGAGACTCATAACTTGGAGATGGATGATCTTTGGGACGAGGAAAGTGCTTGGAATTGATTGGTGGAGGCAGTTAGAATTACCATGAATCATAGATTGCATACATAAACATTAGATATTTAAATAATTGTGAGGGTGGAAGATAAAATATAAAAGAGAAATGTGCTTGAATGAAAATAAGAAAACTTTAGTGATAAATACAGTTGCTTTCTGACTAAAGGCTGAAATCTTCATTTGGTTTATGGTTTAGGAAAGTGGAGTGTTATACAAATGCTTTGTGAAAAAATAAATTACTATTATTATTTGTATTTCGTATAACTTGTAATGATTTTTTATGAAAAATAGGATATTTTTTTGTGCTTTTAACAAACTTGTCTATTTATTCAAATTTCAGACTGCAACATTTTTCATTTAAATGAAGTTGTTTTCATTCTATTAATTTGTCTAATAGATTTATTTAAAGTGTTCGTTTCTGCCAAAGAAGTTTTTTCATCAAAATTAGGAGCTACATATAAAAATAAAGGGAATAGAGCGTCTGAAATTAAAAGGCACGTGGCGTGGTTGTTTCAAGAATAAAATAGATGAATCTTGGCACACTGATAGATTTTTTCAAAAGCTTCAAAAACCGTGGAAAGTCAAGAGAAGTTTTTAAGATTTTTTCAACAAAATTTTACTGCTTACTATTGGTCAAGACAATTTTCAACATTTTCAAGTGTAGGTCTGTTACTTTTCATTGTATGAAAATAAACTTAACACTGAATTATTCTTTTTGATGTATTTCACTGTAAATTTTGCCAGTTATAATCCGTTAAAAAATAGAGACTCTGAAGGCAATTAATTTTAAAAATAAAATAGATAAAATTGTCACATTGATAGATTTTTAAAAAGCTTCGAAATGATATAAAAATCATCAGTCTGATTTACCCAGAAACTCAGGTAATTAGATAAAGAATTTTTAAAAATGTGAATCTGCAAAAGTCAATATTTAGACGGTCTCAAAGATAATCCAATCGGACTCAAACTCAACTGAGCATTTTTTGACCAGAAAAAATCAATAGTGAACAACAAAAATTGTATAAAAGCCAAAGTCATTTTTTTCATAATTTTTTTTGTATAAATTTCAGTAATTATTTTTGGTCAGGAAAATTTTCAACACTTTCAAGTATAAGTGCGCTTTTTTTAAAGATCACGAGGAACTTAACACTGAAATATTCGTCTCACTGTCTTATTATTAGAAAAAAATTTTGAAAAATGTGAATCTGCAAAGTCAAAATTTCCACTTTGATAAGAAGTATATTATCTCATTCAATTTTTTTCATTTTTCAAATTATTAAGCTTGCCTGGTAAAAAAATGTTATACAGAGTGTTTTGTAAATTAATATTGTTTATATTTCGTAAAATTTGTAAAGATTCTTCACAAGGATGATAAAATTTATTGAGCTTTTAACAAACTTGTTCATTTATTCAAATTTTATACTGTAACAAGCTAAAAAACTTAAAAATTTAGCTATTTTTTTCTAACTAAGTTGATTTTATTCTATTGATTTGTCTAATAGATTTATTTAAAATGTTAGTTTTTGCCGAAGAAGTTTTTTCATCAAAATTGGAAACTACATATAAAAATAAAGGAAATAGGAAATAATGTCATTGAAAAAAATGTTACATTTGTTCATTGTAACTTGTTAGTATATTTGTATATTTGAAAATAATTTTAGATGCAGTTAATCTACTTACTAAGCTCTCAACTTTTTTGAAATTTTGGAAAAATTATCAGTACTATATGCTTCAATGCTCTCCAGATTAATTGATAAAGCAATTTGTTGATAATTAATAAATGATTACATTGATAATAATTTAATAACAAACTTAAAAAAATGTAACCAATCAGTTTTCTTCTTTCAGTTTAAATCAGCCAATCTTAGATTTTTGTCCCGACAAGAATTATGTCAAAATTGTCGATAAACCAGATTTATGTCAAAAATTTTGACAAAGCTCTCACAGATTTAATAACGTAAAAACGTTCAGAACTATGCACAGAACGTGATTTAATTAATTTTTCTTGAATTTTAATGTTAATTGGTAGGTAAAGAACATTGCGGTTATAGCTCTATGACAGATCAGACTTGGTTATAAATTAGACATGTCCAGTTGAATACAACTCGTAATAAGATGCTGCAATATTTGTCGTTTTAATGCACTCGTAGCTGTTGCTTTTGAAAAATCGCCACTCTGCGATTCGTGGCGATTTTCGTTGCAACAACTACTCGTGAAAATCGAAAAATATTGTCACTTGTTATATTATATATGACAATCTTTACCAATTATATCGAAACTGATTCAAATTAAACCGCCCGAACAATCAGTAATTCAAGCAAAAACTTCAAGAAATCTGGCATCTGTTTACCCCAGAGCTTGAGAGTCAAAACTACGTCTTAGAGAATTTTAGATTTTATTAAAAATGAAAGCTATCTCACACAGAGTTGAACATTCAGTATTTTTCTAACCTAATGTTGACTTATTAGGTGCTTTTTTTTAATTTTTTATTTTTGTTTTTATTTGGTGTGCTATTAGTTTAGTCATCCCAGGTGTCGCTTGTATCTGAAAAATCTAGAAATGGTCTCACAAAAACTTTAGACATAAATGTTTGAAAAAAATTACGCTGGGCCAAATGAGTTAGAAAGAGCCTCTTATGTGTAACCAAATTATTGAAAAATTTTTAGTTTTTGTCTATATTTATATGGATTTATGTATTTTTTTGTTTTCAATTTATTTTGTAACCCTTTTGGATTTTTTACCATATTTCTGACTTATTTTATACGCAATATTTTATCTGCGAATCAAGTTTGAGATATGTACCAGAAACGCTCTTCAATGGAAGAAAGGACAAATTATAGAGGTTATTTAATATCGATTAAACTTGACTTGTCTAAATTAATAATGCTTAGTTTGAGAGTTAGAGTTTTTTGAGGTTGAAAAGTTCAGTTCAATTTTTTTTTTTTTAAACGGTTGATCGTAGATATTCCAGGCAAGAGCATTGTTTTATGTAAAAAAGTTGAAATTTATCAAATATCGTAAAAATTGAGAACTTTTGTGAATATAAAAAAATATGGACAGAAATATCCAATAACACCTACACTTTTTACTAGTTCGCTAAGGATTACAATAAAAAATCATTCTACGTCATTTGATTGTAAACAATCCAATAAATAAAAGTTAAAATTCTTCTTTAAATTGGAATCCATCTTGGAGTTATTTGAATTTAACTATTGTTGCTGCACTTTAAAAAGCTCTCTAGCTCTGTAACCAAGCATTTTTTGATAAGGTAATTTTCTTTCTTTTGAACTTTGAAGAACGTTTTTGGACACCTCACTTAAAAAATGATGGAGTCTGAAATAGGTAAGCTAGATAATCGCAATAATAATTTTATCCATTCTTCTAGAAATTATTTGGAAAAATGTATAAAAGCCGCTTCTAGATTGTGCTTGTAATTCAAAATTCCCAAATAAATATTTGATACTTTTGGAGACATTCTATTCTTTGTCGGATATTTGAGAAACTAGCCAGAAAAGTTACTTTTTACAAATTGAATGACGTCATGTGAATGTGACTTTAATGTAACTACTAGAAAAAAATGTTAGCTTGCAATTTTATAGCTTCAACAACAAAACCGCTTTTTCTTGATTTACAAATAACTATCATTACATTTTTTTTCACACATTAAAAACAAAGCTAGTTTTGTCCAGAGGCGGATGAAGAGTGTGCTCCGCCTCAAGCTGAAGAGAAGTTTGCCTTATTGCAATTTTTTTCTAATCAGCATTTTAATAAAGTGATTTTGGGTTTTGGCTCAAACAATTTTCTAAGAAATTTCGCGCTTCTTAAAATTTAACGCCCAAAGCACTAGCTTATTCTGCGTACTGGTTAATCCTCTTCTGTCTTTGTCTGAAGTTTCTTTCCAGATTTTCAGAATTGGTAGATATTAGCTGTTTTTTGTCCTGGGAAATATCGGAAGTGAAGTTTTTGAAAATTGTACAAATATCATCAAACTCCACTTATTTACTCGATTTCAAAGAAAGATGACACTTTATGTAATAATATGAAGAAGTCGGTTATTTTACCAATTTCGCGAATTCTTTGGTCGAAGTTTGCAACCAGCGGCAAGCTGATAATGAGTTAAGTATCCTATTCTTTGCAATATTCAAATCTGGAAAGTTGTTAATAAGATAAGATTTTTTCAATAGAAAGTGTGAACGTATGATTCGGTTTATTCTCTCTACTATACCTCGACACGTTCCACTAAAATTTATCTACCAAATTTGACAATTGACAGGTTAAGCATCTTTTCTCTACTATCATTGAAATCACTGAAAATGTTTTCTACAAAATGCAAATTCCAGGAAAAACAATACTTCTGAAATGAAAAATTTCGATTATTTACTAAGTTACAATTCATTTGAAGTTTAGTTTCAGAAAATAAATACAGAAATTTTTGTAAAACGAATTGGACTATGCTAGTTATTTTCCATTATTCTATTGATATAAAAAAACTTTGAAAAATATTGTAAATTGTAAAACACTGTTTATGTTTTGAAACAAAAATAACCATTTTTATTTTTTGAGCAACAAAAACGCACTTTTGTCTCTTGATAAAAAAATCATTATTTTTGATAAAACAAAAGTAAAACTAAAAATCAATGATTTAGAACAAAACGCCAAGTTCAGACTAAACCTGCCATCTGGCGCAAAGCTCACGGATTTCAAGCTTCCACTATCGGAAAAAAGATGGAGCTTCATTAACACTAGCGATAAAATTTTCCTGCAAAAATTTCTACAATAACAATAAAAAATTCAATTTTTACAGTTTGAAAAATTTATTTTGATTTATTTAAATGAGTTAGAAACGGGACAAAAAAAAAATAAGTTTTGAGTGAGAGAAAGTTCTTAGCAGGAAATTCTAAATCACATTCCACTCGCTTACCTTGCCGAAGTAAAAGTTAAATGTTAACAACATGAGTAAGAAGTGTTATGGAAGAAATAGTGTTTTATAACCACAATTTTTGTAAATATTTCCTCACAAAAAAATAAATAATTTTCTAAAGTTTTTAGAAATGTTTTTATAACAATCGTAAGTCATTTATTTTTAATTAAATATAAATAAGAATGTTTGTTCTTCTAGAAAATGGTAAAAGTAATTCCAGTGTTGTTATTAAACTTGTCATTTTGGAGTGTGGTAAAAGGCGGCTACATTCCTCCAGGACCTCTTTACAAATGCCCGAAAGACTCTTTACTTTTGCATCCTTGTAGCTGTGACAAAGAATCCGACCAAGGAATTTACATCAGCTGCAATAACACAAATTTAGCGACAATGAGTGTAGCTTTGAATAATTTAGCAGCATTCAAATTACCCATCGAACAACTAACAATCTATAAATGTCACATTGGTAAATTTTTAAAATGCATTAAAACTCATCAACAAATCAATATTTCAGCGCGCCTTTTCGGCAGTCTTCTTTACAAATTGAAATTACGGATATTACAAATTCAAGACACGCCAATTGAGATAATCGAAGAACACACTTTTTTAGGTGTAAATCAGACTTTAAATGAGTTACATTTGATAAATTCAAGTCTTAAAGAATTCCCAACTGCTGCATTTAAGGTTTGATTGAAATTGAATTTGATTGAATATTTTTTTGTAGATTTTAGGGAATTTAACAATTTTGAAAATTGATGGACATCAAATAACTGATCTTCCGAAAAATGCTTTTACTGAGAGTCATCTATCAGGAAAGCTTTTAAAACTATTTATAACTAATGGAAATTTAACAACTCCACCTATTGAAAGTCTTCAGCCTTTACGTAAACTGAAAATGTTAGATTTACACGGAAATCATATCATCGAATTGAAAAGAAACCAGTTCAAAGGATTACGAGATGTGGAAATTGTGGATTTGAGTTATAATGGCATAAAAAAGGTGGATTCCAGCCATCTTGCCGATTTAACAAAACTCGCGTTTTTCAACGTTTCTCATAATAACATCACCGAAATGACGAGGTAAATTTTATCAACAAAAAATTTTATATTTACTTAAAAAATCCAGAGGAACTTTTGCCCGAAACACAATCCTTCGCGTCTTGAACATGTCTTCAAATAAAATTAAACGTCTTGACTCTTCTACTTTCCGAGGGATGCGATTTCTTCGCCGGTTGTATTTATCCAACAATGTTATCAGCGACATCGGCCGAGGAACTTTTAGTTCTTTGACGCAAATTGGCACAATTGACTTAGCTCGTAATTTTTTGAAAAAAATCGACTACCAGATGTTCTTCGAGTTGAAGTTTATTGACGTAAGAATTATAATATTCTCTTGATTTTTATTAAAATTCAATTGCAGACAATCGACGTCTCCGAGAATAATTTAACAGAAATCCAAAAACTGGCGTTTAAGGATATTTACCTCACGAGCATTAATTTATCTAAAAACAATATTAGTAAAATTGAAAGTGGCGCATTTAAGAATTGTCCTAATATTACAAAACTTGATTTATCATTCAACGCTATCAATTCAATTCCAAAAAAAGCATTCGATGAGACAACTTACGCTACAGAACTTCAACTTTCTTACAATTTTTTAACATCACTCGATCAAATCCCATTGCAGAATATGAGTGGTTTAAAAATTCTTAACGTCTCTCATAATTCTATAATCAAAATACCAAAAGGCAGTTTTCCAAAACTCTACGAGTTACATACTATCGATTTATCCCATAATAACATTTCGGACATTTTCAATTCAGTTTTTCAAACATTATTCTCTTTAAGAACTTTAGATTTGAGTTATAATTCGCTTGAAACAATCAAACCTAGCACTTTTGGAGCGTTACCAACTCTTCTAGATTTGGATTTGAGTCATAATAAACTCAGAGATGTAGCAAGAAGTGGATTGACGCGTTTAGCCAGTACTAGAAAGTTAACACTTCGGTATAATAATCTGAACAAATTGTTTATTTTACCAATTTCCGTGTCAGAGTTAGATTTAGCATTCAACGATTTCGAAGAAATCCCAGCTAAGATATGGCCGAGTATGAATTCATTACTGAAACTTGACTTAAGTCATAATAAATTAAGCGAGGGAATTGGCGAAGGAAGTTTCCGGAATTTGCTGACTTTGCAAAAGTTGAATCTGAGTTATAATGAAATTTTGCAGCCGCCGTGGCAAGCTATCAACGAATTAAGTTCTTTGCAGTTTTTGGACATGCAGGTTAATTATTTAATAAAAAATAATACAATGTTTAAAATTGAAAGTTTAGGGTAATAATTTGACATCATTGAACAAAGCAGCTTTTGGTAAGCTCCCAGTGGTATTCGAGCTTAATTTAGCTCACAATCAAATCACAAACATAAGTGAAAAAGCTTTTGACGGTCTTCTACAGCTTCAGATTTTGAATTTAACTCATAATAATATCAGTCGTATCCCGGATGGAGCTTTTCAAGGTATTATTTTTTTATGTCGTTGCTAATTAAAATTTCATAACAATGTTATCTCTTGTTTTTCCGCAACGGTGAATCATTTGTTTTAGGTTTGGTGGCTTTGCACAGCTTGGATCTTTCTTTTAATAAAATTGAGAAGTTGGATAATAAAACGCACAGCTTATTTGAAGATTGTTTATCTTTGGAACGAGTACGTTAGATTAGTATTTTTTTTATTGTTTTAATTTTTTTTTCAGTTGAATTTGAGTCACAATAAGATTAGTTTTCTAACTCGCAAAAGTTTCCCTAACAATCCTTATATTCCATATAAATTGAAAGACATCGATTTGTCGTTTAATTCGATGCCTGTCATCACTTTTGATCTAACTTTTGGTACTTCGAAAGTGGAAAATCTCAACTTGGCTCACAATTCCATTTCAGATCTGAGACGAGGTTAAAGACTAAACTGTAATTCTATTATTACTAATTACTCATTTTAGGAGTTATTGGGAATTTGAGTAGTTTAGTCTCATTAGATTTGTCTTTCAATCGAATCGAAGACCTTTCAAGCGATGCGGAATTCTTCCGACTACCCAAAACTCTAACTAAACTCTTTTTAAGTAACAATGTTTTGCACGATTTACCTTGGAAACATCTCAACAATGTCACGAAATTGCAAGTTTTGGATGTTCGGAATAATGTGATAGAACGATTTGGGCCGGAAATGACGAAAATGGTAATGAATGGAACGGATGTTTATTTTGAAGGTAATTAAATATTTATTTTTGACTTTGAAATGTTATTTTTGTTCTGACAGTTTCTGAATTAATTAAATTTATAGCAGCTTAGTATATTTCAGAACACGTTCAATTTTAGCCAGAATAAAAATGTTAAAATGTGCGGCTTCACTGCTATTTATTAATTAATCCAGAAGATAATTTCCCTTCTAAATATTTGTTGAATAAACCAACATTTTTTTATTGTAGGAAATCCTTTAACTTGTGACTGCTTCGTTCGTCCTTTGAAACGTTACTTCACATCTCAGCTCTTCCTTGAATCCTTTTACAAATCTATCAAGTGTGCAGGTCCTCCGTACCTGTCAGGACAAAGCTTATTTGAACTTCCAGACGACAGACTTAATTGTCCTATCAATGTTAATACTTCAAGGATAATGGAGTTGGAAGGTGGAGAGTATGATATAACGCCGGATTTGCGGTTCAGAGAGTTGACTGTGTAAGGATTAATAATAAAAGGATAATGGAAGATTAGATTTGTTTTGATTTAGGAAAAAGAACAAGTTGAAAGTGAAATGGCGTGTGTTGAGGAATGAGGACATAGCGGATGCTTATGTTGTCGTCAGGGATATAAAAAATCCGAAAAACGTCTTGTATGAAGTTAGTTTGCCTTATTTTCAAAGAAGTTTGGAGATCGACATCGGTTCTAAGAAAGGGAACAATACTGAATACCAAATGTGTTTGTTGGCGAAAGATAGTAGAACTTTTATACGAGGATTTCACAAAGAACAATGTCGAATTTTGCCAACAAGTTCCGCAGAGTGGAAGAAAAATCACGAGCTGCTTGTCGGACTTATAATACTTTTAACTTTTGTAAATAATTTTGTACATAAATAAATTATTATTTACAGTTATTTGTAGCTTCTGTTCAACACTAATGCATCTTTTGTTTGAAATTATCAATCACTTCCAAATCGTGCTCGACCATCACCATTACCATCTATTGTTTCACTCAACCCACCGTTCTCCTAATTGCTTAATTGTGAAATTCGCAGCCAAAGAGAGAATGAAGCAACTAAAAAAAAACTTCCGCGTTTGATCTGTAATTAAGCTTGATGTATCCAACACCGCAGACCATTCATCTCAACTTTTCGAACTGACAGGTCAAGCAAAAACCCGATTCAAAACTGCCGAACAATTATTTATGTAATTGATAACCCTTCCGATATCTCCAAGTTATATGTTCAATTAAATGTTAACTGTAATGTACGATTATGCAAGTCTTATGGAATCTATGGATTATCAATTAGTACCATTGGGATGTTGACCCAAGTAAGACAAGACCTAATTGGATGCTTTAACTGTAAATCGACCAATTATCGCACTAAATACAAAATTATTTGAACATGCAAATCGTATTGTCAAATATTCTGATTAATGAATTTTTTTATGTAATTACCAGAAAAAAATCTCATTTACGAACAATAACAGTAATTAAGTTTAAGCAAGATTCTTTATCTGTAACAGTATTATCATTAATTATCTTTGGATAAATACATCAACCGTTCTATCTTTGATAATAATTATCTCATGCATGTTAAATAATTGACAGCAGATTTGAGAGAATCGGAAATTGGTGAGAATATTTTCTACAGGAATTTCAACAATAATACAATGGAGATTAATTGTCAAGGTAGCACGCAAAGAAACGAATCAATTAGAGAAGAGGATGATGATCATATTGAGGATTTATGCTGTTACATCATTTTAATGGAGGAGGAAGATGATGCGGTTTTGGCTGAAAAGCGTTCAAGGAGATGTTAATTGGCCTTGAGCAGAACGGAAATTTAGAACTCCATCAGATTTAGTTGAAAACATAAAAAACAAAATATACTAAGTATTGTCAAGAAATAAAGAATCATTATGAAAATATTGAAATTTTGTAAAAAATATTAAATAAGTGTTTTAAATAAAAAAACACCAATTTCTTATTTTAGGATTTCTTACAAGCTATCACATTTTGAACTATTTTGAAATTTGATAGTTGTTGGAATTTTCATTTTGGGAAAATTTTACGCAAGGTTTTTTCAGATGTATTCAAAAAAATTAGAATAAATGATTATCTGAGCTGTAATAATACAGAAGGAATCTCGAATTTTTCAAACAGCAGTTTCAATATTTTTATAAAATAATTATGAAAACAAATAAAGTTTTTTTTATTTTATTAGTTTTTGAAATTGCTTATTGAGAAGTTTTATATTGAGTGTTTTGGTAAGAAAAATCTTATAGTAAAACAATGGTTCGGTATTTGAGTTTAAAAATTTTTGTCTATTGAAGGAATATTTTTATAGAATAATTACAAAAGTTGTTGAGATTATCTCGGATTTTATCTCCAAAAAGTCCCTAATAGGATGTTTTTCAGGAAGATTTGGCATTTGAAATAATTCTAGAAACTGTTCAAATTTTTTAATAACACTTTTTAAAAATTTGATAGTTATTAAGATTCTTATTTAGAGAAGACTTAATGCAATTTGAAAAATATGATGAAAAATTAGAAATTATAATAAATCGAATTTTCAAATCTTATTCTTTTAAGTAAGTGAAAAATCTTGAAACTTTCGAACTGTAAACTGAATATTTTCATGAAATGAATCGAACTCTTTGATGTTTGATAGTGATACTTTATGTTCTATAACTTTATTCCGACAGATTTCGATGATAATCTTTTTACTGAATCCCTAATTTTTCTTTTTTTTTGTTCTCTAAAAAATCGACTTTTTTTGTTTATACACCAATTTTGATTAAACTTATTGTCTTTTGAATTCCAAATTTTTCTGTCTACTCTCCTGTGTAAGAATTTTTGAGTTAGCGTCAAAAGCAAATGCTGAGGACGTAAAGATTGCAAAATTGATTTTAGTTTTTCTGCCGTTTTAGACTTTGTACCAGATCTCTGTTTTATTGTGCAAGAATTTTTGAGCTAACTTGACAATTGTGTCATTTTTTAAGCAATTTTGTTAAAACTTGTTATTTTGAATTTTTAATTATTTTCAATTTCTTCATTTGTGCAAAAACAAAAGCACAGAAAGGAAAAACTGATTTGGATTTATTTTTTACACTTCATACTTTTGTGTCATACTTTTTCGTTTATTAACCGATTTTGATAAAACTTGTCTTGGTTTTCAATTTTTTTGTCTGTTTCTCTTTGCAAGAATTTTTGAGATAATTTTTAGAACTTTACAGGTAGCAAAAACTGCAAAATTTATTTATTTAATTTTACTTTTTTGTTTATCTTGACTTTTAATAATGCCATAACATAACCTAAAAAAATTTGAATTTTTGCAATTTCGATTTTTTTTGTTATCTTTTATTCTTTTGAAAGAATTCGAAATTAGAAATATTTTAAGAAATTTTTTTTTCTAATTGAGAGAAAATATTATTCAGAAGATCTTGCAAGGTTGAAATCGGCACCAGTGAACGCATTTTTTCTTTTTTTGTTAATTAAAATTGGTGTTTTTGGTAGGTATGCAATTAGTGGTTCAAATTCTAAAACAAAATTAGAAATTTTTCCGCTTTTTTATTTCTAATAACCTTTTGATTTATTAAAAATTTGATTTAAAGGTTGTTCGATTGGGTTCTCAATTTTTTCAAGTTCCAAACACCGAACAAAATTGAATTTTTGAGACATTTCAGAGTAATAATCTCAATATTTTCAAGACACTGAAACTGAATCATGATTTTCTGAAATTTGATAGTTATTGATATTCTTGTTTTGAAAAGTTTTTATACAACTTTTACTAACATTATTGAAAGAATCAGAGAAAATAATAATTTGATTTCCAAAATTTCACTCCATTAGTTAAAAATCTCAAAATTTTTTATTATTGATTTCAAAATTTTTATAAAATATTTCCAAATTTACTTAAATCATATTTTTTTAAAGTTTTATCATTTATCATTAGAAATCTTGTTTTGGGAAGTCTATTCAGGGTGTTTCTATTAGAGAGATGACGAATTAGAATATAAGAAAATTATGTTTCAAATTCTTCTTTTGATCTGAAAAAATCTAAAAACTTTTAAACGGTAATTTTAATACTTCTATAAAATAAATCAATTTTTTTGAAAAGTAATTATCAAAATTTTTATTTTGGAAACTTTCTAAACAAAGTGTTTCTGTTAGAAGAATTAGTACAAGTGATCCATCATTTATCGAATTTTACATTACAAATTAAAAATAATCTAAAACAATCAATAAATTGTGTCGCATTCCAAAACTGCTAAAGCTAAGAATTCCATTTTCAATTACTCCGACCGAACTTTATTATTTTTAATAAACTCAGAGCTCTTCCTAACGATATAACTACCTCGCTCTAGCATTTTCCCTAAAGCCAAGCTATTCCTTTTTTAAATAAAAATCCCGTCTTTGAAAGATTTTCTTGACAAAAGCATCCATCCCACTATTAACCTGTCAGTTTATTGCAGGTAATTTCATAAAGGTTAAAGTTTTCAAAAAGTTGACTGAACTAACATAATTGTAGTTTCAAATGGCACTGTCATTATACTTAACAATCTTTATATAAATAATAAATCTTCAAACTTTTACAGTTGTTGAGTTTATAACAAAAACAACCATTTTATCTCAACTCAGATTTATAGATAAAAGTGTAATAAGAAACGTAATAAAATTGTATCCATATAGCTATAGCTATAAAACATTTACACAATTTAAAGGCAATTTTAGATTCGTTTTGTTAAATCAAATAAAAACAAAATTGGTAAATCGGTCATTCTGTGAATGTGTGTGGCAAGAAAGCGGAAAAGTTGTAAAAAAAATATAGAAATATAGTTGGATTCCGGACAATAGATGCATTGAGCGTTAAATTACACTAACGATTCGGCACAATTTGTTTTTTTTTTTTTTTTAGTTATAAATTATTTGCTTCGGTATTTGATAGGAAGGTAATTTGAATTTTTCCTCATCAGCATTTATTAGCATGATGAAGTTTTATTACTGGTAGTAATTGATCATTACAAGAATTCCCTCACAGAAAAATCAATTCTTCTGACATTTCACCCGTTCACAGTTACCATTATCTTTCAGCTTCTGGCGTTTTATTAAATAATCCACTAAATGGCCCAATCACCGTTACATTTGTTCCGAAGCTATCTAGGTATTGAGTTCAAACATAAAATGATTTATTTGTGTCATTAAAATACAACAAATTGATTACTTTATAAACAAAACAAAAGACAAATTCACATACATAATTGTAGAGATTTTCTGAATAAGATATAATTAATTGTAGGTTTTATTTGAAGAAAAGACAATTGGTGTTTGGAATTATTATCTTCTTAATTCAAGAGAGATAACTCGCTGTTTGCGTAATGACTTTTTAGAGATTTAACAGTTTAATTAAAATCCACAACAGAGTTATTACAACTTCCACTTGGATTAGAATTTAACAATACCGTAAATTTGCATGGACGCGATAATTGATACAATCTTCTGGAAAATGCAGAGTCAGTGTTTTGGCCGATCAGTTTACTTTGTTGATTTTTAGAAAGTTTTCTCAAAATGTTAGTTTTGTACTATCGAAATTTGAAAAATTTATTCTCTTTGCAACAATGCAGAAATTTTTGTTTGCATATTCTTGCAAAAAAAAATATTATTGAATTCAGAACTGAATTTGAATTTTTAATTTTTCATAGTTTACTGTCTTAATCTATTTTTCTTCTGCTTTCCAAATTTAAAAAAATACACAGATCTATTAAAAATAATCATAATAGTTTCGAAATTAATATTTATTGAGATTCTTGTTTGAGATGTTCCTATATAGAGTGTGTCCAAATTTCGATGCTCACCATTGGGATCTCTGTTATTAGAACAGTTAGAACATCAGTTAAATAAGGCATATTTTGTAGAATTCAGTGCTCAAGACGAATCTCATTTCAAATTCAATCAATTTTTTTCAGCGGCTTTGGTTAGAGATGTAAGACTTTGTGTACCATTTATTACCATTATTTTGACTGATTGATTCAGTCCCTAAAAGTGATTAATTTCTAATAATTTATGCACACAGTTTCAAATCTCCCACCAGTGCCACTTATAGATGACAACAGAAACATAACTTATCATTTGCTTAAGAATGACGCAAAAATTTCATAGCCTACTGGTTTTGCATCAGTGTTAAAGTTATTTTCTGCTAATATCTCTTGTAGGAATTGAGATTTAAGTGACAGGTCATACATTTTTGGGAAGTTTTTTTCAAGGACTATTTAAGTGATTAAAAATCCAATATGGATTCCATAAGAAAAACAAAAGTTGTTGTTATAAAAAAGTGACTTAACAATGTGGAAGTTTGAAAAACGTCAGAGGAAGCGTTATATGTAACTGAGAAAAATGAAAATTGACAAATTTTAGTTTTTTCAAAATATCCTAAAATTGAGAAGAACCAGAATGAATTTGAAAGAAGAATAATTTTGAGCATTAAATTATAATAACTGAGATACCAATGGTGAGCATCGAAATATGGACACACTGTATATTAAGTCAGCTCCAGGAATAGCAGCACTTTAAGCAAAAATAGCAAAAACAATTGAAATTTTTGCTCCAATTTAATTTTTTGTCTTATACTTTCCTATTTATAGACTAATTTTGATTATTATTTTTTGTTAGCCCTAATTTTTTATATAAAGTGTTCTTCAAACACGTGCAAATATTTCAGCAGTTGATTAAGAACTAAAAATTAATTGACACGTATTTTTTAATTTCCAAAAAAAAACATTCTAGTTTCGAGTTATTGGCTCTGAAAATAAACATTTATTTTTTTATCTGGAAAAGTACCCGACCAATTTTTGCAAAATTTGGCACACTTATTTTAATTATTCAGCAGTATGACTTTTGGTACTGTAGATTGTCTTAAAAGTGCGTTATGAGGCTTTCTTGGAACTGATTTCATGTTTTTAAGGCTTACTTAATTTAGAAACTTTTTTCTCTTAGCGTTTCCTCCAAAACGTATCTTAAATTCTGACTGCACCGTTTCACTTTTTTTTTTATTCAAAAATCTATATCTATATCTATTAGGATAATCTACAGTACTGTAAATAGTATTGCAAATTTCACATGAGTTGGTCAAGTACTTTTATGGATAAAAAAATTTATGCATATTTTTGGAGCTGTATTTAAGAGATAATAAATCGAAATTGGAAAGATTTTTTGAATAAATAAAAAAGACGTGTCGATTAATTTCTATTTCTTAATCTACGGCTAAAACATTTGGACTTGCTCAAGGGATACCCTGTATTGGTAATTTGGTTTCAAAAACATTAATTATAATAAAATATGCAATAACTTTTGAACGGAAATTCATAGAAGGTTAAAACTGGCATCAATAATTTTATTTTTTTTTCAGTTGATTTGGGTGTTTTTGAAAAGAACCAATGCGATTTAGAGTTTAAAATTAAGAGAAAAATTTTGAATTTTTTAGTCTAATTTATCTGATAACTTCTTTTTTATCTAGCGATTTCACAAATTTTTTCACTGAACTTTCGCACGTCTTTTACTTTTGTCTAGGAAAAAAGTTCTAGTCTAAGTGTCTCAAATTACAATTTGTCTTGGTGGAATATAATTACAGAATAAAACTCATAAAATTCTACAATAAATTTGTGATCAGAATAAGCAAAGAAGCATAGATTTAGCAGATATTTCTAACACTCAGAAATTTTAAACTGAGTTGATTCTGTTGTCAAATTTATTTTTTTTTATTTCTAGCTACAAAGTACAACAATTTTCTAGTTATAATGTCTACAATAATTTCTTTATAAATTTTCAACATCACAGTGTAAAGACATGAAGTTTATATGATGTTAAACATCCAGCAATTTTCGTTCCTTTTTTACTGTCTCAGAGAGCATTTCTGTATTATCTTCCAGTTCTAACAATAAATTTTATTCTAAAGTTTTGAAGCTATGTATCAACTTTTAGTCATAAAATTTCTCGAAGAAATATGGCAAAAATTTTAGTAGAATTAGAAGAAGCAATTGTAGAATTTTTTATTCGTATTAAGCCCATCCTCAACAAAGTGTTAATGGAAAAACATATTTCATCCTACTCTATAATTTAGTCTAAATAATAATTGAGCCTAATCTCAAAAAACCTTAGTAATTTATTCTAAACAAACCTAACGGAATTTTTGCTAGCTTTTAAAATGTTGTAATTTATTTTCTCAAAAAAAATCGTAAGCACACGCGATAAGAAATTGAGAAGATGTTATTATAAGCATAAACTAAATAAATTAATGAAAAGCTTTTCCCACGTGAAATATATGCAATTATTGAAAGTAGGTCGTTGCAATGGCCGAAAGAAATAGCAGATTATGTCTTTACAACAATCACAAAGTGGAAAATGATTGATAAATTTGGGTCAGTAGAAGACAATTCTGAAATACTGTTAGTATTATTTCTTCAAAGGAAATAAATTACAAACAATTCATTAAATTTTATAGCTGCCAATAAAGCTCACATTTATCAAGATGTAAAATTTTGTGAAAAATTTCAGATGTTAATCATAATCGACATTATATAATTAATCTTCTTGATTAAACTTGGAGAGTATGCGGAAGATTTATGAAAAAAAAATTGACAATAAAAATTTTAATCTATTTTTAAATGATGACATAGTAGGTTTGATGAAGTTACTAATTCAGTTTTTGTATTTTATAGATCTAATAAATATTTCATCTCGATTTAATTGCATCAACATTGATGATTTTTCTGCAGGCTATCACTCACTCCGGTGACATTCTACAACTTCACATACAAAAAAAAAAAAACAAAGTCGGAATGTCGCTAAAAGCTTTATTATCCGTTAAAAATGATTTTTGTCGATTTTGAAGAAAATATGAGTCACGATTTAGAAAAAATTCTATGACTTGATCTATCGTTAAAGTCTCTAGTTTTTTACTTTTTGAAACAGCCAGACATAAAGCAGGTAGGCAATCGTTCGACAAGAAACACACCACAGCTGAGAGTCTAGGCGAAGAGAGTGGAGAGAGAGAGAATCAAGTAAACTTGCTAAGTATACTCGACTCAGTTCGGTTTCAGTCACTTGAGTTAAGCCAAGCCACTCAACACTTCGTGCCAAAGAAATGACACAAACATTGTGACCATTTCACTTTCAAACAGTCTCTTTTGAACAAGTGATCTAACCTAGTGTCGGTCCAATTACTAGTGATCTACAAGTAGGCAGCAATGTTAGTGAAAGTGGTTTTAATTTTAACACTCCTTGGGATATCATCAGCAAAAGGTAAGACAAATTTTTAAAACAAAAAATAGACAATAGACCAATTGTTCATTTTTATAATGACAAGTAATTTTGTTTACATAATCGCTTAACTGTAGTTGGAGGTTAATATATCTAAAATATTATAGCTTCCAGTTTTGATAATTTCGCTATACGAAATTTCTATTCTTTTAATTTCCGTTTCATGTTGATTTTACAATTAAAAACAAAACGATAACTGGACTTAAGTATAGGTGCTGTCATTGAAAGCACCGCCCCGCTGTGTATAATAAGAAAAGTAATTTCTGTTTTTCTTTGAGAGAGAGAAATGGACGGTTGTAAGTCTATGTAATGTATGTTTGTTCTGTCATCGAAAGCGTGGATCTTGCCTTTTTTGAACTTAGCGTTTTGTATCTCTTGCATAGACGTAAAGAAAAGATGAAGAAGGTAACATCATGCTAATTTTATATTTACATTATGATAATTTGATAATGAAAGCGAGGTTGATGATGAAGGTGGGAACAGAAGGTTATTGTGATGATGAGTTTTGAAATTTTCTTGAAAAAAAGTTATAAGTAGAGAAGAAATTAAAATCAGATTATGTTAATACAATGATCAGAAGTTAAAGTTAACAGAATCGTAATTTTGTCTGGCTTGCTAACTTTAGTAATGTTTGTTCAATTGCCAAAGGAAATTCACCATTATTTTAGGTAATTTTGCATGCTCATTTTTTTTTCCACGCTTCTGTGTTTATGAAATTTGAGGCGATTTGTGACTCTAAAATTATTCTTTGATTTCCTGTTGCAAAACTTTAAACCATAGTTTTTCGCTCATGAATCTTAACTTCAAATGTTTTTTATGCTGCTAGATTCCAAGATATTTTTTTCCAAACATTCAATTTTCAATTTCAATTTTTTTTCAGTTTTCGAGATTCTAACTCGGAAAGCAGCTTCCGTTGTTTCTCATTTGATTGCTTTGTTTCCGTGTATTTCAAAATCTTCGTTTCAGTCTTCCTTCTTTCAAGTTAAAATATTGATCTTTGATTTAGTTATTTTCTTAGCCGAAGAAGTTTACAATTATTTATACAAGTGAAATGGAATTTCTGAATATAAAATTACTTTATTTTCTGCGAAGCAATTACAGCGCTTTAAGGACCTGATTTCAGTGCACAAACTGGCACTTTATTGCTTTAGAAAAGTTTTATGATTTTTATGATCTGAAGATACTTGATTGAACAAGAAACTTGAACAGAAACTAAGCTCAGAACTTTTTATTAATTTTTAGTTCAATTGATGTACAGATAACAAATAAACTTTGTTTTTTTTCCAAAATTTTTTATGGCTTGGTTTCTTTCTTTTTTTCTAAGATATTTTTGCAAGGCGCAGACGTGGCTCATTTTACTGCACAAGCTGGCACTTTATTTCTCTAGAAAATCAGCTCAGAATTTTAAGTCAGTTTCTGGTTAAATTAAGATTCAAATATCTTTTTTTTAGGAAAAGAAATTTTGGATTCTTTTCTCAGGAATGTGAGTTTTTTCTAATTCAAGTTTTTTTGGATATTTTTGATGTTTCTCATAAAATCTGAGTCCAAGAAATTGAAAAATGTTTGATAACATAACACTTTCTGTTTTATTGAAAACAGGAATCAGAAGAAATCTCTTCGGTTTTGTATAGTAAATTGTCTCACAATTATTCTTATTTCATTCAGTTTAATTCCTTCCATTGTTAAAAAGCACAACTCTTGTCTTCTGCAAGCTTCGGCGATTCCAACAATTATAACGACTTGAAAATTATTATCAAATGAATCTCTGCTAATAAATTTACAAGAAAAAAATGTTTCTAAAAAAAAATAAGAATATTGAGGGTCACCTTTTCAAACCCGAACTTTTATTCCGCTAAATCAATGGCACATGTTAAGGTTCACTTTTCTGCTTTTTCTTCATTGCAGATTTATCTCACATACCAAACCCTTAATAACACCATCATCATCATTGATTTCACAGATTATAATCTTCATACCGGTTTAATAATTTTCTAACAATTTTATAGAAATTTATATGCTCTCCAGTGAACTTTTCACAATAGTTTTTATTATTGATATTCTTTCTTTGCTATTTTATTACAACAATTTCATGTCGATCACAAAAAAGTCTAGCCGTTGTTTAATTGTGTGCCGACAAGTTGAAGATCGAGCTTCACCTCTGGCATGTGGTTTGTGAAACCACCTGGAAAGAAAATATTTTATTGCCAGGTGAATTCAATGAGTTCGTTTGAAATTTTCCTTAACTGTTAGTTGTCCATAAAAAAATTATTAATTAATTTAGTGTTTAAAAAATTAGTTAATTAGAATATTTAATTTTGAAAAATTTACTTGAACTCGTTTAAAATCCATCAAAACATTATTAACTTTGGTTTAATTTATTTAGAGTAAATTTTTTCTTGTTGTATTTTCCTCAGATATGATCTAATAAATTAAAGTCTGCTCTATATTGAAGAATATGTGACTTACACCGTGTAATATTAAAAGTAATAAATCTAATAACGAGGCATGAAGCTGATTAATCAAGCGATGCATGTTAGAGAATTTCCTCAATTTTCAAACGAAACTTTTCTTTATTTTACTCCTATAATTACACAATTATTTATAATTTTGTTTATATGAGATTTAAGATGTTAAATTGATTTGGATCGGTGCTACTATTGATATGAAGAATTTATGCATGTGAAGGTTTGAAAATGACTGTAATTAATCATTTTTCAATCTATAAATTATAAGTTTTTCGTTTTAAAACTACTAATTAGATTTTTTTCCCAATTCTCTGGGAACTGGAATATTATGAATTTTCCTAAAAGAAATTTATTCAAGTGCGTGCTTATAAATCTTTTTTTTTCGGATTAAACCAGCGAATTAATCTTGTCTCTTTATCAACATTCTAATCTAAGACATTCATACTAATTACTTTCATAAACATTGAGCAGATTTATTTAGGTTAGTTGCGTGTTAAAATTGAAATAAATTCTTCGTTTTTGTAAAATACTGTTAGGACTTTCTTTTTCGATAAACGATACAATTTCATGGTCATTATGTTAATAGAATCTTAAATAGATAATAATAAGTGAATGTAACATTATTAATAGATAGGATACAAAACCGTAATTTTTCTACTCTAGATAATATCAACGCGTGGAAGAAGTTAATTTATTTGGAATGTCTTAAGAATAGATGACTTTACCTTATTTATGACAATTTTTATCGTAAAGTTAATCTTGGGAGATGTTACAGTAATTGGTTTATTAACATTAATTGGAATATTTATTGACTTCGCGTGTTACTTACATAAATATATACACTCGTAATTTTTTCTTTTGTTCTGTTTGGAAAATTAATAGGTTAGATTTTAGTTTAGAAAATAGAAATTTCTGCACTTATAAAATGTAAAAATTCTAAAAAACTTCCAGTGCTTTTCAATTTCCTTCCTCTCAATTTGTTTTTGCCGTTATAGGGAAAAGAGGAATCCAAGGCTCTACCACTTCCTCTAAAACTTGTTTTATATTCTTTTTATTAGAAAGATTCAGGTACTTCTATGCGAAATAGGCAATAATAGTTCATCATATCTAAAAAATGTTAAAATCTACAAAATCTAAAATCTTGATTTACTTAAAAACCATAAAATCGGTAATCTAAAAAATTTACAAAAATTTAAGAATTAAGATCTTAAAGCTTGCTGGATGAATTTGGATGCCGAATATAACTTCAAAACAAAACAAAAAATTAAATAAGGAGTCTGACTTTTGAAAAATCTTAGTATTGTTGTTTTTGAAGTTGAGTAAAAAAATTTTTCATTTTAACATCAAGGACGCAAAAGTAAATATAAAAATTTTTCAACTTTTTTTTAACAAAATAAAATGTTTTTGACATTTTAAATGTAGCTCTGTTATTTTTTGAGATATCAAGACTTATTTTACATCAAATTATTTCTCTTCTTGTGCTTTATATTTTTCTATTATCTATTTTGGTCAGTTACGAGCAATTTAGTTGTAATCGGGTCCAAAGGCAACATTCAAAATCAAAAACTCCGAGAGTCTGACATTTGAAAATTCATAGCTTTTTTGTTTTTAAAGTTAAGCAAATAAGACTCGGCATAATAAAAGAGCTTTTAAAATGCATCAAAACGATGTTGAAGTTGTAACAAAGCTTCAATTGGAAGCTGAGAAAATCGATCATGTATACAAAAAAATAATATAGACAAAATTGAGAAAGATTAATACTGGCTTAAATCTCTCAAATGTTAAAAGAACAATTCAAAAATTTTTTTGCAAAATTTTAGTTTTTCAGTTATTATGATTCTTGAGATTTTTTATTTTAATTTTGTTATTTTTTGAGACCTTAAAACAGATTTTCCATCAAATCATTTCTCTTCAAGTTCTTTATTTTCTTATTTTTTTAATTCTGCTAGTTTAGAACGATTTGGCTCAAATTGGCCAGCAAACGCAACACCGAAAGCGAAAACTGGAAAACAGCGATTTCAATTGTGAAAATTCGTCGTTAAAATTGAAATTGATGAAATTAACCACAGTGAAAGATCTTTAGGAGACTCTTTAAAATAGTCTAAAGTCATTGCGCTATCTCAATTGAAAGTTATAAATAATTTCTCAAATTCTTTCATAAATGAAAAAATTAGCAAAATTTAAAATTTCGGTCTAAAATACTATCAAGTCTGGCTTGAATCTAATCAACTCTAACTTTTTAAGTATGGAGAATCAGCTATTAAACACAAATTTTCAGCTTTTGGGTCAGGACGACATTTTCAATTTTAGCTTCGTTATTTCTTAAAATATCAAATGATTTTCAATTGAATTATATTTTTTAGTATCTTATATCTATTTCTATTTTGCTATTTGTAAGCCATTTTGTCTGAAAATGCAACTTAAAAGCAAAAATTCTAAAACAACGTGTCTGACTAAGCATATAAAATTTATTGTTTTAATAGAGCTTTAAAAAAATTCCGATCTGTTGTTAAGATCATAATCTGATCCAGACACAAACAAACATTCGATGGAAATTTTGTCGACAACAGTACAAGAGCTGCTGTGGCACATTTAGTTGATCTAAAATCAAAAACATTCTTGGAAACAGCTATTTTTGGTTTTTGCTTTATCTGTTATTCTCTATGTTAGGAATTGACAAAATATTTGCTTTTTGGAAATTCCTTGAAACTCAACCTCTGAGAGACGCTAGTTCATAGTTTTGTATAACGGTTCTCCACCTAATTAATTCAGTTTCGACCGGAAAGATACTCATTGGTCTTCAGTAAGATTTTTCAAATCTCGACTTTGTGACCCAGAATTACCTCCGGATTAGATCAGCGGATCAGGTGAGTAAAGTCTCAAAATAATCATCAAGCGTGATAAATGATCCGCCCATTTGCATTGTTTCCATAAAATCCACTTCATAAATCATTCGAGATTTCAGTGATGATAATTGCGAAATGCCTTCGAGTGTCCACTTTCTTGTATCGCCGCTTAAATAATGATATTTCAATCAATTTTAAAAATTATTTTTCTATAACGACTTTAATGTGATCACGTTTCAAAGGTCGTATTAAACCGGAGATTTAACCCCGTTCCAAAATACCGCATGCCATGACATAAATCATAGTTTACATAACAAGGTGAACCTCCGTGGACAACGCTCAAGTCATACATCATCCAGAGACACAGCCGGATGCAGTTTGAGACCGATTTTGCTACGTGATTCCAACTTTGTTTTGAACGGCGATGAAGATGTTCCTGGAGAAATGTTTCATTTAGTTTGATTGGCTTTGAACCATCAAATGAACAAAGAAGCATGATTAATAAATTCATATAAGAACACAGCAGGAATTAAAATCAAAAGCAGAAAATTCCAACTCTTCATTTCTTTATAGCTTGTAGTATAATCGTGGAAACGGTAAATTTATTTTTGAAAATTACATCAAGTCGCAAATAAACAAATGTGATAAAGTGAATGGGCTTTGTCGTAAATTTTAGACATGTTATGAAAGAGTTTGCCTTTTACAGTTTACTGTTATCGCTGAGTAGAGATATTTCAAAGAGCTCTTACACGTATGAACACACACGATGGAATGATTTACACAAAAAAATAAATTTCTTTACATTTGATAAGTAAACGATAAATATTCAGAACGTAAGTCCCGAACCACATCTAATTAAACAGACAACGTAATTAAGTCTTCAAAAGGCATTGCTTTCAAATGCCAGTTAATTACCAAGTCCGTTACAGGAAAAAATCAACAAAAAGAATCTAAGTTTTGTAGCGAATTCAAATGTATGCCGGAAATAGCGTTTTTTTTGTTCGGAAGTTGGTAGTTTCTTTGCAAAAGTGGTGTGTATTAAAGCAAAGAGAGATATAAAAACACAATAAAAAAATATGTCACTAACGAAATTTATTTGAAATTCATGCTACGCACTTGGAGCCCTCATGCATTCAAAGCAGGAGGAGAACTCTCCAAGTGGAAGTTTTTCATGTATTCTGGGGAATCGATAGGGGGTGTCGACATCCAACTGAGAGTCGAATGATTAGTACATCAATTGCTCCAACCCACGCAATACAATCAATTCAGAAATGAAGTAATCAATTCGAAGAGAATTGTACTAATTTTTCTTGCTTACTTCGACTTAAAATTTCTAGCCATTGAAGACGCACATAATAAACCGTCCGAAACGTAATAAATGTCAGACCTGTGGTATTAGGTTTTGCACAGTTATAAATACATTAATTATACTTAAAATAGACATCAGAGTAATTTATTTTTTAAGAAGATTCCATAATGCAAAAAGTCATATAATCTTCACATTGAAAGTTGTAATATTGTAATACATTAATAGCGCTTGAAATAAACGATAAACCTACATTGTACGTTATGGAAATGAAGCTTTTATCTCATTCTGTAGAATAATCTTCCAGCTACCGGTACATGTTTTCCAAGATATTTCATCTTTTAACTTTGAAAAAATCTAAAACGACTCAAGTTAAGTTGTTAAAGGTGCTGTAAGTTTTTTTCTGAAACATGTTTCCG